>CM035839.1:140493436-141222726 GCA_020510985.1 Pholidichthys leucotaenia | reverse complement strand
TATATATTTACCGGCTTTTGGTTCCAAGGTTGTCATAGCCAGGAGCGGCACTGGGGTTAAGCTCCCAGTGCTCATAAAATGCTCCTTACGGCGTGCGTCTCGAAAAGCCTCTGACAACTAAGTCCAACTCCTAGCCTGCCCGTGTGGTTTAGTCTCTAAGCCCGGCGGAACTGCTTTTACTAATAGGAGAAGGGGCGAGGGCGGATCTGTGGCGCCTTAAAACCAGATGCTTCGGGTAGATGGTGGCTCGTCAACCTGGGAAGGTAGCCCATCTAGGGGAAGGTAAACCCTGATTTCAAACCTCCGCTGCCTTGCGGCACACCCGGTCACGGGAAAGGCTCCGGGAGTCAACCCTGAGGAAAAATCCGGAGTCGGAGCCCCTAAGGCAGTTCTCTGTTGTGATCAACATTGTTCTGGCAGCTCCTGCGACGGCGCTGGTGCCAAACTATAGCAGCCCTGCTGTTCCTTTGAATCCATCAGTGACGTGGAGAGGGGGGACATGCTGCATGGGTAACATCTTGTCCTCCATATCTTCCTGCCCAGGCTTGAATCCTACCAACGCCCAACGCTGGAACGTAGAACACCAGTGCGCATCGGCCTGTTCAGCCACAGGCGGTGCTGTTCCAGCAGAGTAGACGTTTAGGATTCTCTTCCATGGTCATCATAGACCGACGGAGGCCGACAACCTGGAAAAATGAACTTAAGTGCAGTAATTCAGTACTTGTACTTTCACTTCCCACCACTACAATGTTATAGTGATTTGCATTGTCCTAAATAACTTTATATTTCATGCATATGAAAAATGGGCTGCACGGTGGCGCAGTGGTTTAGCACTGTGGCAGCACAGTTTTACCCTCGGCCGGGGGATCGCGGGGATCATGAGATCGTGGGTTCGATCCCAGCCCCCGACTAACAGTGAGCTGTGTGGAGTTTGCATGTTCTCCCCGTGTTGCGTGGGTTTACTCCGGGATTTCTCTGGTTTCCTCCCGCACACCAAAAACATGTAGGTTTAGGGCGCTCGCGCACGCAGCGACCAGCAGCCGGTGGCTTGTCACCAGACTGCAAACCAAGTCTACCTACGGGTACAAATAAGTAACAAAAAAAAAAAAATATGAAATGTAAAGTCTTTAACTTTTTAATATGACCCTTCTCTCTTATGTTTTTTCTCTTATCTCTTTGTCTTATGTCCTGATTGGTGGAGCCTTGAGCACTTTTATCATGTTTATAGTCAGCTTCATGTGTGCCTGTGTTTGTGTTCATGTTGAATGTAACTAGTTTGTAAATATGGATGTCACCTGACTGCAAAACAAATCTACCTACGGGTACAAATAAAGGAACCTGAACCTGAATATGTTTGGTGTGAGGATAACAATGTAGAAGCAGAAAAACACTTAAGGAAAGAAAGCTTTTATTTCCAAAATGTGCAAAAACTTCAGACTGCTACATATGAAATATTATGTACACACAGACAAAAATATCAATGCTGTGATAGTTACTTTTTTTTACAGTCCCTCAAGCACAGACACAACACGTCCCATCAGTCCAACAAGGGTGTTGGTCTGCTTTGCAGCAAAGCGAAGTTCAGCTGCTCCTCCCTCCTGCTCTGCTCCTGCTGTCTCATCTGACCGTAATCAAGAAGGAGGTCCATGTTTGTGTCACACTTCTGTTTCCCTGTTTTAAAGTACAAAAATAAACAATATAAAATAACCACACACTGAAAAATGCAGGAATCGTCAATCCAAGATTGAATGTGTCTATTCAACATCCATTTACTGTTAGTGGCATCACAACATTCAATTCAAGTGTATAATTGGTTTAATTCACTCCCTCCTTTGTGTGACTGGGTCATGATCCATCCAGGTGGATGCCCTCAATTTCCCCTATGGGGATCAATAAAGTACACAAAATCAAAATGATCTGAACATAAATTACCTAATCTGGTCTGATTAGAAGAGCAGGAGGAGGACAAGCTTGGAGCTGGTGAAGGTGAGCTGGACACCACAGGTCTGGCTGCTTCTCCCTCATCATCCAGCTGTGATAAATCTATAAAAAAAAAAAGTGTTTTAGTTTGTGCAGTGAACAACTTAAGCCTTCCATTAAATGTGCAGACATAGAAGACAATTTTATTCAATATCAATGTTAGCAAAGCTTACATGTCTGATTATGGAATAGAAGAATAGGAATAGATGTACAATGAAACTGTAGGTGATCCACCAGGCTAGTGCGCAATAAAGTAAGAGAAGGATTAGATAAAATACGGCTACACAACATACAATTAAACACGAGTGAAATTTAAAAAAAAAATGGCCTAAGATTATGGAAATATTACCAAAATAGTAAAAAAGACGACGTTACTAGTGTCTGGTAGAAAAATCTCCCATAACACAACGCAAGGCACCCATTCATACACAGTATTCATACCACAAAAAACGTATTTTGCGCTGGATGTCTTTATAAAAAAAGTATTCTGTAAGATGCTAAGATTTCTGTTCTAGTTTCTCAAACGTGCATTTCTGTATGGCGAGGAAACATTCGTGCTAAAAACAGTTAGCTTGTTAGTATAGCTAACCGAAAATACTATGGCCACAAGAGTGAGTAAAAAAAAAAAAAAAAAAAAAAAATCCACACTTTGGCCGTTACATATCAATACAAGCGGTATACATCTGTCAGCAGAGACAACCTGTTCATTTCTTTATGGCGAGGAGAAACGTTTGGTCATAGTAAAGTACTGTTAGCTTGTTAGCATTGCTAACCGAAAATACTATAGCCACAAGAGTGACTAAAAAAATATCCGCACTTTGGCCGTTACATATCAATACAAGCGGATATATATGTATACATATATTGGTTAACGTCTGGCATTTTAAAGACAATACACTTAACAGCGTGTTTTAAGCAGTTTGTTGTCCAGACTAATCCATGGCAATGACGATGGTCCGGCTGGCAGGCCTGTCCTCCAAAACAGTTCAGATGAGTGGCCCCCTCCAGCTTATCTTGTACTTCTGCTTATGTCCATAGAGCCAAGAAATATGTCTCCTCTTCGCTCTAAATCTGTTTGATTTTGGAATCCGTTGCATGCTCTGCTGTTTGGAAAGCAACATGGCGGTCAGTAATGTTTTGAAGCTGGTCAGTTAACCACGCCCATGGCTGTGGACGTAACCAACGTAAACTGGTGCTGCCGTTGGCCCAGCTAGGAGTTGGGGCCACGATAGCCCCACTTTTGGGAGCCCGGGACTGGTGCTTTAGTCGGTGGAAAACCAAAGAACTGGTGCTAATGACGCTCTGGCTCCAGTTAAGCACTGGAACCAGTTTGGTGGAAAGACATCCTATATCCCAAGTCACACTTCACAAGTTTCATGGCACTTCACCTCACACAGCATGATATTTACACTACACTGCATTCAGCCCCCTCTGTCCTTCCTGGGCATTGTTCTCCCATGCTTATGGGCGCAGTCGGGCATCCGGGCATTTGGCCTACTTCCGGTTAGCAACCCACATGGCAACGCCGTACTAGGTGAAAACAATTCAGTGGCGACCTAGTCCCAGGCAGCTGCCGTGACCCAGTCAAGCTTGTCCAGCCCGTCGTAGTGCATTATATTCAGCTCATCACGTCCTATATCAGGTAATTGAGTGATATTGTGTTAGTTTAATTAGTTGCCACTCGATGGGTCACGTTTTGAAAATGCTAGCCGCCGACACAAGCCTCTCTGTATTGTAAACAGAGACGGACATTTCGTCTATGGAAATGCATGACTGATTCCCTTTTCACCCAACAATACAGACCTCTCTATGTGCAGTCAGCCTGACTAATTTAACTGTAGACTGTACTAAATAGTGCAACAAAGGGGCTGGCCATTAATGAAAGAGGTGACAAATACGGTTTCGCCGTATTTTAATACAGGGAAAATGCAATTTTAGCAAATACGGGCGTATTGCCATTTCTGTATGCCAAAAAGAAAAATATACGGGAAAAGACGAACACCTTGTGTGACTCCCACAGCGAGCTAGCAGAGCACTCAGCGTGAGCAATTACTGATCGTTATAGAAGCGCCTCGCACCTTCTGCGGCTCTGGAACAGAGAGGAATCCCGGCGCCAGTAATGCTGCGCCTGATATGTGTGACTAATGCAAATGTATATGCTTTCCTGCTGTCTACTGTGATGCTAATGTGCCATGCATGCATTAGCCGGGTATATAAGTTGACTGTCTGCATGAAACACCCTTTTAAACTTCACTCGTGTCCACCTGCACTTATTTCGATCCAACACAAGCGCACCTAAGCAGCGTTTAGCATTAGTGAACATTTTCTTGTTTAATTATTTCTTTTAAGAATTACTCCTGTGCTGCCCTGATATTTAATGGATTGGTCATGTTACCCATAGGTGCCTTTCCTTAAAAACATTCAAAACATGTAAGAGGGTTAATCATGTTAATATGGGTCGAAGCAAATATGCTTACCAGGGGTGTCGATCAAGTAGCTGTACACGTCCGGCCACTGCACAGCTGGCCACCTGGTCGGGTCATTAACCCATTTTCCGGCTGGTAGCTTGTATGGGCAATCTGTCAGTCCACTTGCTGTCAGTTTCTCCTGATAACGTAGCCTGGCTGACTCATCAAGCATTTCTATGTAGTCACAGGCCATGACAAAAAGTCAAAACACTGCACTCGACAAGGCTTGGTAACGGGTTTGTTTTCACCAAGTTAAGATGGCGGCGATGTGTTACTAACCGGAAGTGACGTAGCCCCGACCGCACCCATTCCCTGTCTCTGTCTGAGGTGCTAAATAACCTGACTTCCCCAAGGTCCCAACCCCCCCCCCCCCCCCCCCCCCCCCAGCATCTAAGACAGACATTAGTCCACACTCGCTTTTGGCTTCAGTCTCCTCCCATATCTGCTGTAACTGGGGTTTACCACCTCCGTGGCGCTGCTGTGCCGATGGGGGGCTGCTGGGAGCGTGTCTGACTGCGGGTGAGCCATGGTGAGGGGAGGTGCTTCAGTTCCTTGATAGTAGAAATATAAAAATCGAAGCAAATGCAATTTCAGCCTGTCATGCTTTACCCAGAAAGGATAATAAAACAAAGAAATCAACTGTGACGCGCTTTGTGAACAGAAGGGTAAAGAATGACATACTGAGGCAGGCCAGAAAGCTACGGGGAACAGAAGTTTACCTAAATGAACATCTAACAAAAACTAATGCTGAAATAGCAAGGCAAGCACAGATGCTGAAAAAACAAAATAAGATACAGGCAACATGGACAAGAAATTGTAGAGTTTGGATCAAACTAAATGGAACACCTGAGGAAGCAAAGAGTATAATAATCAGAGATGTTATTGACTTAAATAAATACAGATGAACACTGATTAAGAAAATTAAGAGACTATATAAGTCCATATCCACACACACGGCAAGAATAGTTCTTTTGACATACCATGTTAATGTACTTAAAAAAAAACAAACAAAAAAAAAACAAAACTAAACAAAACAAACAAAAAAACTTATGACTGACTTGAGTAGACATCAATTATCCCCAGTTGGAGGAAGTCATTTGACAGAGAGTGAGGAAATTCAAACTCTGAAAATATGCCATTATGCTGAACATAAACTACAAGAGATGGAAAATGATATTGATCCTGATAACCACTTTTTCAATAATATTCATAATCATTGTGAATATTACACTGAAAAGCAATTCAAAAGTCAAGTACAACTAGATGGTAAACTATCAATAATACACTTCAACAGCAGAAGTCTAAACAAAAACTTGCCACAGATTCAGGACTATTTAAAACAGCTAGACAGAAAATTTACAGCTATCGCAGTCTCTGAAACTTGGCTTAATGAAGAGCAGGCTCCCCTGATGGCAATAGAGGGATATCAGAAGTTTCATATTAACAGATCTCAAAAAAAGGGTGGTGGTGTTGCACTGTATATTGATGACCTGTATAGGTGTAAACCTGTAAATGGAATGTCCTTTGCACTACCAGGGATTTTGGAATGTGTTACTGTTGAGATTGACCAAGATAAAACAAAAAATCTAATTATAAGCTGTACAGTGGGGCAAAAAAGTATTTAGTCAGCCACCAATTGTGCAAGTTCTCCCACTTAAAAGATGAGAGAGGTCTCCAATTTTCATCATAGGTATACCTCAACTATGAGAGACAAAATGAGAAAAAAAAAATACAGAAAATCACATTGAAGGATTTTTAATGAATTAATTGGTAAATTCCTCAGTAAAATAAGTATTTGGTCACCTACAAACAAGCAAGATTTCTGGCTCTCACAGACCTATAACTTCTTTAAGAGGCTCCTCTGTCCTCCACTCGTTAACTGTATTAATGGCACCTGTTTGAACTCGTTATCAGTATAAAAGACACCTGTCCACAACCTCAAACAGTCAGACTCCAAACTCCACTGTGGCCAAGACCAAAGAGCTGTCAAAGGACACCAGAAACAAAATTGTAGACCTGCACCAGGCTGGGAAGACTGAATCTGCAATAGGTAAGCAGCTTAGTGTGAAGAAATCAACTGTGGGAGCAATTATTAGAAAATGGAAGACATTCAAGACCACTGATAATCTCCCTCGATCTGGGGCTCCACGCAAGATCTCACCCCGTGGGGTCATAATGATCACAAGAACGGTGAGCAAAAATCCCAGAACCACACGGGGGAACCTAGTGAATGACCTGCAGAGAGATGGGACCAAAGTAACAAAGGCTACATCAGAAACACACTACGCCGCCAGGGACTCAAATCCTGCAGTGCCAGACGTGTCCCCCTGCTTAAGCCAGTACATGTCCAGAACTGTCTGAAGTTTGCTAGAGAGCATTTGGATGATCCAGAAGAGGATTGGGAGAATGTCATATGGTCAGATGAAACCAAAATAGAACTTTTTGGTAAAAACTCAACTTGTCGTGTTTGGAGGAGAAAGAACACCATACCTACTGTGAAGCATGGGTGTGGAAACGTCATACTTTGGGGCTGTTTTTCTGCAAAGGGACCAGGACGACTGATCCGTGTAAAGGAAAGAATGAATGGGGCCATGTATCGTGAGATTTTCAGTGAAAACCTCCTTCCACCAGCAAGGGCATTGAAGATGAAACGTGGCTGGGTCTTTCAGCATGACAATGATCCCAAACACACCGCCCGGGCAACGAAGGAGTGGCTTCGTAAGAAGCATTTCAAGGTCCTGGAGTGGCCTAGCCAGTCTCCAGATCTCAGCCCCAAAGAAAATTTTGGGAGGGAGTTGAAAGTCTGTGTTTCCCAGCGACAGCCCCAAAACATCACTGCTCTAGAGGAGATCTGCATGGAGGAATGGGCCAAAATACCAGCAACAGTGTGTGAAAACCTACAGAAAACGTTTGACCTCTGTCATCGCCAACAAAGGGTATATAACAAAGTATTGAGATGAACTTTTGTTATTGACCAAATACTTATTTTACTGAGGAATTTACCAATTAATTCATTAAAAATTCTTCAATGTGATTTTCTGGATTTTTTTTTTCTTATTTTGTCTCTCATCGTTGAGGTATACCTATGATAAAAATTGGAGACCTCTCTCATCTTTTAAGTGGGAGAACTTGCACAATTGGTGGCTGACTAAATACTTTTTTACCCCACTGTATATATAGAACGCCAGGAACTTGCATTGAGACATTCAGAGATAAATTAGTCAAGCTGTACAATAATATTACTAGTAAGAAAATGGTAGTAATTTGTGGAGATTTCAATATTGATTTACTAAATCCATATCAACAAAATGTAATTACAGAGTTCATGAATTCTATGTACAGCATGAGTCTATATCCCACAATAACACATCCCAGTAGAATCACAGTTCACACTGCTACACTTATTGACAACCTGTTTGTTAATATTATTGATAAGAAAATAGAAAGTGGATTATTGATAAATGATATAAGTGACCATTTGCCAACCTTTGCACTTATCCATGGCCACACGGGGGCCAATACAGAAAAAATTTTAAAATCGTTCAGATACAAATCACAAAATGCAATCAGTTCTTTTAAAGAAGACTTGCTGAAGCAAGACTGGACAAAAATCTATGTATCAGATGCAAATGAAGCCTATGACACATTTATAAACATTGTAACCACTCTTTATGAAAAAAATTGTCCATTAGTAAAGAAAAAGCTTAAACATAAATTTGCCGATAAGCCATGGTTAACCAAAGGATTACAAAAGGCGTGTAAAAAGAAAAATTTATTATATAAAGCTTTCCTAAAGAAAAGGACAAAAGAAGCAGAGCAGCGGTATAAAACATACAAAAATAAGTTAACATATATAATAAGATGTAGTAAAAGAGACTATTACAGTAAAGAACTGGAGAAAAACAGAAACAATATTAAAAATACATGGACAATACTTAATATTCTTGGAAATAAAAACAGAAATACAAGCTACCCAACCAATTTTTCAAAAAATAATAAAACGACTCAGAGTGTGAATGCAGCTTCCCCTGCAGATGAATTTAATAACTTTTTTGTTAACATTAGTCCTAATTTGGCTCGAGAAATACCCATTATGGCACCCATAGATACAATAAGCAAAAACACTGCTATAAAAGACTCCATTTTCATAAAGAACACAGATGAGAGAGAGGTCATTGAAATTGTTAAATCGTTTAAAAGTAAAACATCTATGGACTGTGATGGTATTGACATGCTCTTAGTCAAAACTATTATTGAATGCTTAGTGAAACCACTGACGTATATCTGTAACCTGTCTCTCCAAACAGGTATATTTCCCAATGCAATGAAATAGCTAAAGTAATTCCGATATACAAGACGGGTGACAGAGGGGAACTTTCAAACTATAGACCAATTTCACTATTGCCGCAATTTTCCAAGATACTTGAAAAAATATTCTATGAGAGAACTGACAACTTCATACTGAAGAATAATTTACTGTGTGAGCAGCAATATGGGTTCAGACACAAGAGGACAACTGCATTTGCTCTAATGGAATTTATAGAAAAAATATCAACTGCCGTTGAAAATAAAAAGTATTCAGTTGGGGTATTCCTGGATCTTAAAAAAGCATTTGATACAGTGGATCATAATTTATTATTAAAGAAACTACAAAATTGTGGTATTAGGGGGGTAACACTGTCCTGGTTATGTAGTTACTTAAAGAATAGATATCAGTATGTATGTGTTGGCAACAAAAACTCAGTTACTGAAGGTTACTTGTGGAGTCCCACAGGGTTCAGTTTTGGGGCCATTGTTATTCAATATGTATATAAATGATATATGTAAAGTTTCAGAAAAAATGGATTTAATATTGTTTGCCGATGACACTAATTTATTATGCAGTGGAAGCAATTTGGAACAACTTTTGGATACACTCGGAAAGGAATTAGGAAAGCTTAAACTGTGGTTTGATTCAAACAAATTAACGCTCACTTTAAGTAAGACAAAATTTATAGTTTTTAACAACCATCACAACAACTTAGTATCTAAACTCAGTGTAAATGGTGTAGAGATTGAAAGTGTATCCGAAACTAAATTTCTTGGTGTAATAATTGATAATAAACTGTGTTGGAAGTCACATATTAATTATATTAAAGGTAAAATATCCAAATCAATTGCAATACTACACAGAATGAAATATTTGCTGAATCAACCCACACTATATACCTTGTATCATTCATTAATACTCCCATACATGACATATTGTACTGAAGTATGGGGAAATACATATAAAACAAACATATATCCAGTCTTTATGCTTCAGAAGAGAGCTATTAGAATAATAAAAAAAAGCTGCTTACAGGGAACCAACAAACCCACTTTTTCTTAAATTAAAAGCTCTCAAGTTGAAAGATCTGGTTGACTTTAAAACTGCAGTAATAATGTTTAAAGTGAAGAATCTATCACTGCCCGCAAATATCCAAAAGCTGTTCCAAATAAGGGAGAAACAATATCATTTCAGAGTAACATATATATTTCAAAAACCTTCAGTGAGAACTACCACCAAGCAACACTGTGTTTCAGTGCAAGGAGTCAGATTATGGAATGATTTTGGACCTGAATTAAAATCATGTACAACGCTTGGACAATTTAAACAAAAACTAAAGGAAGAAATACTCCAAACATACAGTATATACAAGATGACATATAAAATCACATAAGGATTGTCATATCCAGTCTGCGTTGTGTTGCTGCCTAGTTTTTTTTGTCACATTTTGTCTTAGCTTTTTCTGAATTGTAATCGCTCTTGTTTTGTTTTTTCTTTTGAATTCTTGGATGGAATATGGGTGGGCAATATAAGCTGCGGCTTCAGCCATCACCCATTTCGGATAACTTATGTTGAACTGTATAATCAGAGGAGTTATTGCCTAATTTGACCTTGTTGGATTTTCTTCCCCCTTTGTTATATTATTCTGTTTCTTTTAATCTGTACTTTTAATCTATCTGAAATAAAGATTGATTGATTGATTGATTGATTGACTGTATTCTGCCTTGAGAGCTCTTATTGTGGGAAAAATCTGAAGAAAATCAACACAATATTTCCAGTAATTTACTAATTTTGGAGTGAGAAATGGGGTTTGTGGAGTGACGGAGAGGAAAAAAGAGTGAAACTGGCAACACTGCATAAAGCTGTCCATGGTTATCTTACCTTTATGATGTGGATTTAATCCGATGTGCAGTGATCCAAAGAAAATGTCCATTATCCACAGTCCAAATGTCCGCTGTGACAGAGCCATGATCCAGTCCCTCAAATTCCTTTTGGAGATCAAAATCCATTTTTGAATAATCTTTATCCAGGTAGCAAATAAATGCATTATAATTTCCGTGGATCACAGTCCAGAGTCTGGGTCACAAGCTGTCCAGATGCATATCTGTGCTTGAAATCTAACCATAGGTGAGATGGCCTGTAGATCCACTAATACGGTGTTGTTAGCGTAGCATAGCACTAGCTTTGCCAGAGCTTTGTTGCCATTTTCAAGCACTTCTCAAGATTTCAGTAGGTCTCAACTGGCACTTTAGCTTGCCTTCTACCATTATGCTTTTGTCCTTAACCTCGACAAAGGAAAAATAATCTGTCAATTTCCACAAAAACAAAGTAGCTTCATCTTTTCTCCATTCAGTAGTGAAGACTTTGCAACAGGTCACATCGACTGATGGATGCGTCATGTAGAGGCTGGGTTAATCATCTCAGACTGGATGCAGAGGGTAAACAGAGAAGGACAATAGGTATGGAGATGAGAGAGATTATGGTGAGGTAGCAGGAAGAAGGAGTTGGGGGAGAAGGGATGAATGTATTGTGATGCGAGATGTCATGCAGATGTGAGATGGGTGGTTGTTATAAAAGGAGAGACCCTGATGTATTGGGATATGCTTTTTGTGTGTATGATGGATGTGAGAATGAATAAAGTCTTCTGCTGCATAAATCTGCCTCCGTTATTTACACTTTTCACACTGGTGACCCCTTGACGAATTATGGAACAGGAGGCAAGAACCCCGGAGTCGGCCCAGACGGGAAGCCCCAGCAATGAGGCAAGCATCCCAGAGACAACCCGGACGGGAACCCCCAGCAACGCGTGCGCTGTTTCGGTCAAACTACAGGACTTTTGGCTGCACGACCCGCGGTCTTGGTTTCACCACACCGAGGCTCAGTTCGCCCTCCGGGGAATAATGGCAGACAACACCAGATATTACTATGTGGTCGCAGCGCTGGACGCTCGCACGTCTTAGCAAGTAATAATAATAATGATAATAATAATAATACATTTTATTTAAAAGCGCCTTTCAAGACACTCAAGGACACTTTACAGAAATAGATAAAACACAGTATCAATAAACAACAAAAACACAAAAACGACAATCATCAAAACCATGGCAGTTACAATGAAAATGCTAATCTGAACAGGTGAGTTTTGAGAGCGGATTTAAACTGAGGGAGGGAGTCAATGTTTCTGAGGCAGGTGGGAGTGAATTCCAGAGTTTGGGAGCAGAGCAGCTGAAGGCTCTACTCCCCATGGAGCTGAGTCGAGCAGGAGGGACAGCGAGGTGGACAGAGGAGGAGGATCTAAGGGAGCGGGTATGTTATGACCCGAGTGCCGGCCTTGTCTGCGCTCGGGCTACGTATAGCTCGCTGCCGGCTTTGACAGCTGTGGGTTATATTCTGGCTTCACCGGTCTCTTATTGTGAAGGCGCTCGGTTGGGCTTCCGTCTGTCAAAGTCGGTCAGCTGTCTGTCATTACTGCTCATTAGCGTTCGGCTTTATTAGGCGGGCGCTGACGGCAGTTAGATTGCAGGAGTATCGTCAGACATCGTCTAAACCTCATCAGACATTCATCGTTCTGGTCACGCCAGGTTCGTGTGTATATTCTCGTGCTTTGCTCGTTCATGTCATAGTAGTAGTAGATTAGTTTATTTGACAGGGACAGTGCAATAAACATAGACAATTAATCAAAGACAATCAATCTGATGTGTTGCACATAGAGTGTATAGCTATTAGCTAATTTGCAACTCTTGTCCCTGGATGGGCTTTAGAAAAAAGAATCAAGTAAAGATGGGGAAAAAAAAATATACACAATAACCACATACATCAATGCAGAAAAATTATAAATACACCATTATAAATATTATAAATATTATAAATACACAAATATAACAGCCTGACTCACATTTAACATAAATATTATAAATATTACAGTATAAATACACAAATATAACAGCCTGACTCACATTTAACACATATAACATAACTCACATTTGCCTATTTCAGGCCTTCCTCCCTCCGTCACTCACTATAAACAAACACATTTATTCCTTCCCTTCATGTCATGTTTTAGACTGTAAGTGGCAGGGGTTAGCCTTACGGTCCCATGCTCTATGTTCAGTGTATCTTCGCCACAGTTATAGTCTTGTATGTGTGTCTTGTGTCTTGTAAATAAATCACCATCATTGCAAAACACATCGGTGGACTCTTAGCGTCTTATGGTGGTCCGCGAGGATCACCGCATGACAGTATACTCCTGCCACAGACGTCTAAATGGAGATGCCACACCGAGACGCCTTTCTTCCGTGAGTTTTGCCATTGTGTGGAGTTTTCTCTCCTGTAGTTGGACTTGGTAGGGAGATGTCCGCCAGCGAGTGTGATTATTGCCTGGAGTGGCTGGAGGAGACTGACGGCTATCTGGCGGAAGCCGCCCGTCTCATGCCCACTAAAGCAGCTGGTTATCACTTAGACCTTGCCCAGTGGGCCGTGCACCGTTACCATCTTACCTATATTCCGGAAGGGAGAAAGAGGTTATCATGGATTTTTGCACAGCGCACACTGAGGGAGAAGGCGCTCCAGGAAACCCCTCCACTTCCTGCGAGGACAGCGTCCCTGGCGAGAGTGGAGATCCATCGGCTGGAGGGAAAGCCCAGCAGGGGACCTGTGGATCGGAATCCAGTACCTGTCATCCACCCAGTCCCAGCGTCATGTGTTCCTGGGCCCTTCTCCACTCCATCGGCCAGTAGGCCCCATAGCCATGCTCCTACCAAGCCCCAACGAGAATCCCGTCCGGATCCAGCTCCGGGTCGTCGGAGGGACCCAGCCTCCCTGTTGGCCGCATCATTCACGTCACGACAGAAGGGAATCTCCGCAGTTGCCGCCCACGGGTCATACCGGTCGCTATGGAGGGTGAGAATATGTATGGGCACATAATCATACCATGTAGGATAACTAAGTAGACGGTTATGCTGTTTCATCCCATCTAGCAACAATGCTCTGCACTGTGTGTGTTTATATATTTACATATTTATTCCATCTAGCTACAATGCTCAGCACTGGGTGTGTTTATATTTATATATCTATATATTTATTCCATCTAGCTACAATGCTCCGCACTGTGTTTTTATATATCTACATATTATTCCATCTAGCTACATTGCTCCGTACTGTGGGTGTTTATATACTTGCACATTTATTCCACCTAGCTGCAATGCTCCGTACTGTGGGTGTTTATATATTTACATATTTATTCCATCTAGCTACAATGCTCTGCACTGTGTGTTCATATATTCATATATTTATTCCATCCAGCTACAATGCTCTGCACTGTGTGTCTGTGTGTGTGTGTGTGTATATATACTGTATATTTTATAGTAATATGTACATATGTATATTAGCTGCTCTTGCTTGCTTGTTTTTTTTCTTGCCTTCTGATTGTTGCTCTGAGTGTTGCTATCCCTGTGCTGTTGCAATCCTGGAATTTCCCCGTTGTGGGACTAATAAAGGCTTATCTTATCTTATCTGTTCCAGCTGCGCTGTCAACTCCTCGTGCCCGTGTCACCCCGACTGCCATGTCCTCCTCTTTGACGTCAACCCCTGCGGCTGGGAGTACTGTGAGTTGTGCTTCAGCGAGGCCTGTTAGCAATCCATCCCGAGCGGCTCCTCCTCGTGGCCCCGAGGAGCCTGCCGTTTTCTCCCAGAGGGATAAAAGGAGAACTCCACCCGCTGCAGCAGGCACCATCTTCTCCCCAGGAGACAGGCAAGTGCAAGTTATTTCTTCCCACCATTATTATGATCTGCCTTGTCTGACTCCTGGGGCCAGAGTTCGGGGTTCGTAGCCCCCAGAGCTTCCGCCACCTGCTGTAACTGTTATTCCTAAACCTGCTGCCTCTGTGTCTTCCCCTGCCGAGTGGTCCGCAATGCCAGGTCTACGTCGCGGGAGGAGGAGGGGGCCTGCGTGGCTGGAAAGCCTGGATCCAGCCCAGCAACCACGTCGTGGACAGCGGAAGAGAGCAGACTGCGGCCCGGAACCTGTGCCGACGGAGAAGCGTCCCCGGGTTTCCTCGCCGGAACGGTGTGAGTCAGCGGGTCAAGTGTCCCCTGCCCCCACGCCATACGGGTCATCGGTGTGGACATCAGCGCAGGAGGAACCTCAGGCTGCAGACGTTATCTTGCCAGCTGCAGAGCCCGACGCAGCTGAGTTGGAGCCTGCGGACGAGTGTTGCTGCCCTGAACCTGGATCGACGGAATCCTGGGTGGCAACAGAACCCGAGTGCAGGCAAGTGCTCCCTCTTGTGTCTCTGTCCTCTGTTTTGGAGCATTTGTGCCTGCCTCTCAGGGAGGCGAGTGAGGAGCAGCCGCCTGCTGCGCCCGAGCTTGTCTCGCTGGGTTCTGTTGCTACCGCTGATACTGATCCTGGTTTTCTTGTTGTGTGTGAGCTTCGTTGCAGTGTCGCTGGCATGGAGCCAATTGGGGTCACTGATTTGGAAGTTCCAGGTTCGGGGGTGGAGATCTTCAGCGGAGTTGCACCGACCCAGTCGGGGTCCGTTGTGGAGGCTGTGGTGGCCCAATCAGGGTCAGAATCAGAATCAGAATCAGGTTTATTGCCATTGTTCATGTAGTACACAAACTAGGAATTTGTCTCGGTGCAATGCTGCAACATTAAACATGATAAGATAAAAGAAATAAACTATACATGCAATAAAGTGTAGAATAAGAGTAAGTGATACTGGTCAGCAGTTAAAATATATTAGCGAGCAGCAGATACTGTGGAGAACTATATAGTGCAGTCGGTAATGCAGGAAGAAAACAGTGATGATTGACATGAGTCTGGTTGAGCTGCTGTACATAGTGCACGAGAGTCAATAAGTCACTTAGTGTTCAGCAGTCTGATGGCAGAGGGGAAGAAGCTGTTCATGTGACGGGAGGTTTTAGTCTGGATGGACCGAAGTCTTCTACCAGAGGGGAGGGGGGCAAACAGTACGTGACCAGGGTGAGAGGGATCGGCTATGATCCGGCCAGCACGCCTCCGGGTCCTGGAGATGTACAGATCCTGGAGAGATGGGAGCTTGCAGCCGATCACCTTCTCAGCAGTGCGCACGACGCGCTGCAGCCTTAGTCTGTCCCTGGCAGTGGCTCCTGCGTACCACACGGTTATGGAGGTGGTGAGGATGGACTCGATGATGGCTGTGTAGAACTGCACTAACATCTTGGTGGGTAGCTTGAGCTTCCTCAGCTGCCGCAGGAAGAATATCCTCTGCTGGGCTTTTTTGATGAGTGAGCTGATGGTCGGCTCCCATTTGAGGTCCCTGGTGATGGTAGTGCCTAGGAAGCGGAAGGAATCAGCAGTGGTGATGGGAGAGCCTGAGAGGGTGAGGGCGGGCAGAGGGGTAGTGACTTTCCTGAAGTCTATAATCATCTCCACTGTCTTCAGAGCGTTCAGCTGCAGGTTGTTATTGTTGCACCAGGACGCCAGCTGGGCCACCTCTCTCCTGTAGGCGGACTCGTCGCTGTTGGAGATGAGCCCGATGAGGGTGGTGTCGTCCGCAAACTTGATCAACTTGACAGACTGGTGGCTGGAGGTGCAGGAGTTGGTGTAAAGGGAGAAGAGTAGGGGGGAAAGTACACAGCCCTGGGGTGATCCGGTGCTGATGCTAGTAGAGTCTGAGACAGTCTTTCCCAGCCGCACATGCTGCCTCCGGTCCGTCAGGAAGTCGGTGGTCCACCTGCAGAGGGAGTCAGGCACGTTGAGCAGGGACAGCTTGTCCCGGAGCAGAGCGGGGCGGATGGTGTTGAATGCGGAGCTGAAGTCCACAAACAGGATCCTGACGTAGGTTCCCGGGGAGTCCAGGTGCTGCAGAATGGAGTGGAGGGCCAGGTTGACTGCGTCGTCTACAGACCTGTTGGCTCGGTAGGCAAACTGCAGCGGGTCCAGGAGAGGGGTGGTGATGGACTTGAGGTGGGGCAGGACCAGGCGCTCAAAGGACTTCATGACTACAGAGGTGAGCGCTACAGGTCTGTAGTCATTAAGTCCAGTGATCCGTGGCTTCTTGGGGACAGGGATGATGGTGGAGGATTTGAGGCAGGACGGCACGTGGCATAACTTAAGGGAGGTGTTAAAAATGTCTGTGAAGACAGGAGCCAGCTGTTTCGCACAGTGTCTCAGGGTGGAGGGAGACACGCCGTCCGGGCCGGGGGCCTTGCGCGGGTTCAGTCTGGAGAACTGTTTGAGCACGTCCTGCTCACTGATGATAAGGGCAGGGGGGGAGGGGGGGGGGTGCCTTTAATGAAGTAGGGATTGTGGAGGCTGTGGAGCTGGAGGGAGGGGGGGAGTTGGACACAGATGACGAGGTGTCAAAACGGGCATAGTGTTGGGACAGTCTTTGACAAAGGGCTTTGTCATCCTGACCTTTAGGAGCCTGAGGCCGATAGTTGGTGATTTGCCTCAGTCCTCTCCACACGGAAGCCGAATCATTAGCAGTGAACTGCTGCTGGATTCTCTCTGAATACACAGATTTAGCCCTCTTCAGCTCTCTGTTAAACCGGTATTTAACCTCCTTGTAGCAGTCCCTGTCTCCACTTTTCAGCGCTGCTTCCTTCTCCTTCCTGATCTGTCTGAGCTTAGCTGTGAACCGATGGGGGTGTGGCCGAGACCCAGTTGGTGTCCATCGCGGGAGCGGCTTTGGCCCAATCGGGGTCCGACGTGGGCACGCCAGAGGCCCAACCGGGGTCCACCGCAGGCATGGTTCTGGCCCAATCGGGGTCCGACGTGGGTGCAGCCGGGACTCAATTGGGGTCCAGCGGAGGTGCAGCGCCGGTGTGGTCCACGGACAGTGGAGGAGCTGCAGACCCTTTGCTGTCGGAAGGAGTGCGGGCTCATCTTTGCCTTCTAGTCCCTCTACTGAGTCATCGCCCCTGCGTATCATCGCCAGGGGCCGTGGGGGTCCCTTTTCGCTCGCCCCGGCTCTCCAGAGTTTTGTCTCCTCCAGGGAGGCCGCCGCAGGCTGTTTTCCCCCGGTACTGGTGGCTGAGGGACGCGGATCGGCCGCCTGAGGAACTGCTTTGCCAGTTCGGCGCTTCGGGTCAGCCACCCGACGTGTTATGTGTTTTGCTGGGCGACCTGGTTCGGCCACCACAGGAGCGGACGTGCTGGGCTTTGGACTGTGGTGATCCGCCCGGTCATGTCCCGCCTCCCATGACCACCCGTCGGCCGTTGGACGCGGGGAGACCACCTGAACTGTTCCTGTAGCGCCTGGTCTCCGCCGGTCGGCATAAACTGTCGGGGGGGGGGTAGTGGTCATTTTCTGGTGATGATCTGTCCCAGTAATTGGGTTTTTTTTTTTTCTTGTTTTCCTGTGTGTTTTTGTAATGGTTATTTGGGTATCTGTGGGTATTTGTGCTTATGTCCTGCAGTTGCCTTATTTTGTTCTGTTTGCAGTTAGGGATGAGCCAGTAATTGCTCTGTTTTCTGTACATAGTTATTTTGAAAATTCACTTGAGCATTCACACAGGTGAGAAGCCATTTTCTTGTGAAACATGTGGACAAAGATTTAATTTTCTCTTGCTGTCCTGTGCTGTTTGCTGTAATTGTTATTTGGGCATTTAATCTGATTTGAGTATTTGGTATATTTTTTTGTCATTGTGCTGTGTTAGTTTTTTTTCCCTTGCCTGGTCTTGATTGTGTGCTTATTGTACTGATTCAGGTTTGGTCTCTCTCTCCCTCCGGACCTGCCACCAGCTGCCCACCCTGGAGGGGGTGGGGTGGGGGGGGCAGGGTGGTCTATGGGCGTTCTGGAGGCCCGCCCTCGGAGGGAGGGTACTGTTATGACCCGAGCACCGGTCTTGTCCGCGCTCGGGCTACGTATAGCTCACTGCCGGCTTTGACAGCTGTGGGTTATATTTTGGCTTCACCGGTCTCTTATCGTGAAGGCACTCGGTGGGGCTTCCGTCTGTCAAAGTCGGTCAGCTGTCTGTCATTACTGCTCGTTAGCGTTCGGCTTTATTAGGCGGGCGCTGACGGCAGTTAGATTGCAGGAGTATCGTCAGACATCGTCTAAACCTCGTCAGACATTCATCGTTCTGGTCACACCAGGTTCGTGTGTATATTCTCGTGCTTTGCTCATTCATGTCATGTCATGCTTTAGACCATAAGTGGCAGGGGTTAGCCTTACGGTCCCATGCTCTATGTTCAGTGTATCTTCGCCACAGTTATAGTCTTGTATGTGTGTCTTGTGTCTTGTAAATAAATCACCATCATTGCAAAACTCATCGGTGGACTCTTGGCGTCTTATGGTGATCCGCGAGGATCACCGCATGACAGGGTAGGGGTGACAATGTGTAGGAGGTCAGCCAGATAAGGAGGGGCGAGGTTATGGATGGCTTTGAAAGTATGAAGGAGGATTTTAAAATCAATGCGAAATTTGACCGGGAGCCAGTGAAGTTGCAGGAGAACAGGAGAGATGTGAAGGAAGGAGGGGGTTTTAGAGATAACACGTGCAGCTGAATTCTGGACCAACTGGAGCTTGTGAAGGGATTTCTGAGGGAGACCAACGAGTAGGGAGTTACAGTAATCTAAACGGGAAGTGACAAGACTGTGTACAAGAATAGAGGCAGTATGGGGGGTGAGCGAAGGGCGAAGACGATTAATGTTGCGAAGATGAAAATAAGCAGACCGGGTGATGTTATTGATGTGGGAGTGAAAGGAAAGAGAACCATCGAGGATGACAACCAGACTCTTGACCTGAGGGGAGGGGCAAACTGAGGAGCCGTCGATGGTGAGGGAGAAACTATCAACTTTTGATAATGTGGATTTGGTGCCGACTAAAAGGATTTCTGTTTTATCACTGTTGAGTTTGAGAAAGTTTGCGGTGAACCAGGTTTTTATTTCAGAAAGACAACTGGTCAGGGAGGAGGGAGGGAGGGTGGAATTTGGATTGGTGGAAAGGTAGAGCTGAGTGTCATCTGCGAAGCAGTGGAAGAGAATATTGTATTTACGGAAAATAAAACCGAGGGGGAGGAGGTAGATGATGAAGAGAGAAGGCCCCAGGACTGAGCCCTGGGGCACACCAGAGGAGACGGGGGAGGGTTGAGAACGGAAGGATTTGAGTTGGATGAACTGAGTGCGGCCATAGAGGTAAGAATGAAACCAGTCAAGGGGAGTGCCAGTGATACCGATGGAAGACAATCTGTTGAGGAGAATGGAGTGGGAGATTGTGTCAAAGGCCGCACTCAGATCAAGGAGAATGAGAATAGAAAGCAAACCAGAATCAGCTGCAATGAGGAGGTCGTTAGTGATTTTCAAAAGGGCAGTTTCGGTGCTATGGTGGGGGCGGAAACCCGATTGAAAATCTTCATATAGGCTATTGTGGGATAAGTGAGAGTGAAGTTGAGAAGCAACAACCTTTTCGAGAATTTTGGAAATGAATGGAAGGTTAGAGATGGGACGGAGGTTATTGAAATTATTGGGATCTGAACCGGGTTTTTTGAGGATTGGGGAGACAGCAGCAGTTTTAAAAGATAAAGGAAATGAACCAGTGGTGAGTGAGGAGTGGATGATAGCAGTGATGAGAGGGAGCGGTGAGGGGAGGCAAGATATTACCAAGGCTGTAGGGAGGGGATCAAGAAGACTAGTGGATGGCTTGGATTTATAGATGAGGTCGGAGATGGCAGAGAGGTCAGGAAGTTGAAAAGAGGAGAGTGAAGAACTATAGGAGGGAGGTGCCGAGGGGGAGGAAGAAGAGGGAATGGGACACAGGTGCTGGTGGATCTTTTCAATTTTCACATTAAAAAACAAAAGGAGGGAGTTGCAGGTGTCCACCGAGTACAGATGGGGGGGGGGGGGTGTAGGGAGTCCAGGGGTTGAAGGATTCTGTTGAGGAGTGAAAAGAGTGTTTTGGAATTGCCATGGTTGGAACAGATGAGACCAGAGTAATAAGCAGATTTGGATTGTGCAATGGAGTCCTTGTACTGTGAAATATGAGTTTTGTACATGTTAAAGTGAACAGTGAGACCAGTCTTTTTATGGAGATGCTCAAGTTGGCGGCCTTTAGCTTTCATAGAGCGAAGTTGAGGGGTAAACCAGGGGGCAGAGAGGGAAAATGAAACAGACTGGGTTTTAACAGGAGCGAGGGAGTTGAGAATAGAAGTTAGGGAATTGTTGTAATGGTCGACCAGTTCATCAGAGGAGGAAGAATACTCAGGGTCTGGTAAAGTGGCAATAATGGAGGATAGGGTGTCTGGATTAATGTCCTTGATATTCCGGAATGAGATAAGACGTGAAGGCTTGGTTGTGGAGAGGTGGAGTGTGACATTGAAAGAGATGAGGAAATGGTCGGTTATGGGGAGTTGATCAGTTGTGCAGCCGGAGGGTGAAAGGCCAGAGCAGCAAATGAGGTCCAGAGTGTGTCCTTTAATATGAGTAGGAAAATCAGTGAAGGTATGAAAATCAAAACTCTCAAGGCAAGAGGAGAAGTCACGGGTAAGGAGGAGGTTGGTATTGTCCATGTAAATATTGAAGTCACCTAACAGTATTACATTAGGTGAGAGAGTGGAGAGATGAGTGAGGAGAGCAGCAAAATCATTAAAAAACTCAGTGTGGGGTTTAGGTGGGCGATAGATAATAGCCAGGAGGGTGGGAATGGGACCAGGCAATTTACAAGCAAGACATTCAAATGCCTTGGATGCTGGAAAGGAGACAGGCAGGACTTTCCACTTCTCGCGGTAAATTATCGCGAGACCTCCACCGCGACCGGAGCCATGGGGTTTGGAAAGGTAAACAAACCCAGGACGAGTAGCATCGTTTAATTGGGAAAAGTCATTCGGATGCTGCCATGTCTCTGTCAGGCAGAGAAAGTCAAACTTATGGTCGACGAGGTAGTCCTGGACAAGGTGGCCCTTGCTCGTGAGTGAGCGGATGTTGAGAAGCCCAAAGTTAACAGTGGTGTTGTCAGTCTTGACAGTAGCATTAGCTGAGCTAGCTAGGGTGGCTAGCTAGCTGTGGTCAACCCGGCGGGATGCAGTAGTTCTCCAGGGGCGATGTGAAGAGGACCAAATGGACTGTATTACTTTAGAGTTGTTGATGTGGAAGTTCCGGCGAGAGCCACGGTGGATATAATTTTGGCGAGGCAGGCGAGCAATGTCCAGGTGCTGGCGCAGCACGGGCGGAGGCTCCGACAGGTGACAGCGGAGCCGAAGGAGCTCGACAGCCGAGTACAGGAGCAGACCAGGCACGGAACGGTGGAACAATGATAGCATAATCCAGACAAGTGCAGACCAAGTAAGTAGCTTGGAGGTCAACATTGTGGGTTTGTAAAGCCAGGTGAGCTACTAAAAACACATTAAAAGCATTAAAATTGGACTTCCGGTCTGGACGCCATGGCGACTGCAGCTTAACACTGAAGTTCTCAGACCCAATCCAGGATAACACCTTGAAAATCAAACTTAACGGATTTTTGGAGGAGTGAAAATCAAAAGACAAAATCATCATGTCTAAAGGAAAACAGAAGAAACTGAAATTCTCCAGGCCAGGACACGTATCGGCCGGAGAATCCGAACTGGAAGATCTCCGTTCAGAAGACGAGGAACTGGTGATAGCTAACAAAAGGGTTAGCCTGAAATCACTATTTGAGGAGCTACGACGATTTCGCCGAGATGTTACGGCCGAATTTCGGGAATTCAGAGAAGAATTGAAAAGGACAAACAGCAGAGTGGACCAG
The DNA here is from genome assembly GCA_020510985.1 of Pholidichthys leucotaenia. Lineage (NCBI taxonomy): Eukaryota > Metazoa > Chordata > Actinopteri > Cichliformes > Pholidichthyidae > Pholidichthys > Pholidichthys leucotaenia. Next base: position 141,200,266 of record CM035839.1, on the reverse strand, counting down.
GCCGAGAACCGAATCTTGGAAACAGAGGATCGAATAAAAGTGCTCGAAGATTCTGTGCTAGACCTACGCAAAAGACAAGCAGCTATAGAGGCTAAGCTAACCGACCAAGAAGGAAAACAAAGAAGAGACAACATAAGAATTCATGGTCTGATAAAAGGAACCGAAAATGGTTTTAACTCAATGGCAGAATGCGTGGAATCCTTACTAAGAGAGAAATTGGATATTCCACAAACCACCGACTTGAAGATAGAAAAGGCACATCGTTCATTAGCCGCTAGGCCGGCGGCGGAAGCGCCCCCACGTTCGGTGTTGGTAAGATTTTCCAATTTCAAAATAAAACAAGAGGTTGTAAGACTGGCCTGGCAGAAAAAAGGATTTATGCACCAGGAGAGAAAAGTCTACGTGGAACACGATTACGCCCCGGAGGTCCTTAAAAAGCACAGGGAATACAATGACGCGAAAAAGGTGTTAAGAGAGAAGAAATTGCGCTTTCAGACACCATTTCCTGCGAAGTTAAGGGTCTTCTACGGCGATGAAACGTGTCTCTATAATTCGGCGGAAGAAGCAACAGCTGACATGGCGAAAAGAGGCCTCCCGGTAATGGTATTTAAACCCCCAGCAGACCCGAGTGAGAAGATCAAAACGCAAACATGGACAACACAAAGACCTTCAAAATCCACGGACCAGCAGCGGGAAACCCAGCACCAGAGCGTCGCGGATAAACTATCCGTTTTCAGGTTGGAATAGCGACCTTTTTTTTTTTTTTTTTTTTTTTTTTTTCTCTTGAATCAATCCGCACATCCAACCCCCCTCATACAAGGTAACAAACATTAAAGGAGATGCATATTCAGCATGTGGTAAAACATTTCATGGAACAATCATATTATTTGAAACAAATAAGTCTTTGTAAAAAAAAACAAAAACTTGTTAAAATAGAAATGTGACAATAATCCACATGTTCTCCTCATACTAACAAATACTGTTTTTGCGTGAATGTTTGATGTGATGGGGGTGGGAGGGTGCACACAATTTCACAGGGTTTAGGCATAAAAGGAAAAAAAAAAAATCATTACAAGTTTGGATTGGGTTCTGAAACTCACGTTAAAAGCATGGGACTACTTTCAGTGGTAAGAGAGGGCCCTCAACACGTAACAGAGTTTGAGGAATTTCCCTCAGAGCCTTCACTCCATCAAGGCTCTTACAGGGTCTTTAAAAAGACCTCAGCTCAGGAAGTTCTTATGACAGCTTTTTGTTTTAAAGTTTTTTACACTATGTTCTTAATGTTTTTCTTGTTTTTAATGTTCTTTCAGTTTCTGAGTAGCACAAAAGAGGGCCACCACACAGTTATACTAAACAAAACAACACAATGGAGAAACAGAGTGTAACCAAAATAATTTCATATAATGTAAAAGGAATCCTGAATCCAGTTAAAAGATCCAAGATTCTAGGCAAAATGAAAAAAGACAAAGCAGGAATAATACTTTTACAAGAAACCCACCTAACAGACGTGGAACACAATAAACTCAGTAGACAAGGGTTTAAAATGATCTCTTCATCTTCATATAAATCAGGGAGGAGGAGGGGAGTAGCGACATTGATATCAACCAAAATTACATTTGAAAAAAAATCAGAACACAAAGATAAAGAAGGGAGATACAGTTTGGTAACTGGGCGGCTAGAGGGAGAAGATATCACCCTGCTGAATGTGTATGCTCCCCCAGGGGCTAAGTGGAAATTTTATAAAAATGTATTCGACCTAATGATAACTAAAGCTCAAGGTTTAGTGATATGTGGTGGGGACTTCAATCTTAGACTGAATCCATACTGGGATGCTTCTGGTAATTCCCCACATCAAAATAACACCCAAAACAGGAAGACTCGGATGCTACTAAAAGAATTGGGAATCTGTGACGTGTGGAGGGAACTCAACCCCAGTGTAAAAGACTATACATTTTACTCAACTCCACATTCATCTTACTCAAGGATTGACTATTTTTTTTATGTTTAATAGAGACATTGGAAGAGTAAAAACATGTAAAATAGGACTGATGGATCTCTCCGACCACAGTCCGATCTACATGGACTTAAATATCCAAAAATACACAAATAATACATTTTCTTGGAGGTTAAATTCAAATGTCCTGAAAGGACCACTGAAAGATGAATTGGAATCAGATGTTCTCAGATATTTGGAAGATAACGATAATGGAGAAGTATCCCCTTTAATACTGTGGGATGCATGTAAAGCTGTAATAAGAGGAAAGATTATTGCAAAACTGGCAACCCAAAAGAAACTAAGACAAGAAAAACTATCCACATTAGAGTCAGAACTTAGGAACCTAGAAAAAGAACACAAAGGCAACACTCATTCTACTGACTCGCTCAAGATGAAGGAAATTAAAAACCAAATAAATGAGATCTACACAATAGAAATCCAGAAGAAACTTAAATTTCTGAAACAAAAATACTATGAAGCAGGCAGTAAATCGGCAAAATTGCTAGCCTATAAATTGAGGAAACATCAAACAGAAAGAGCAATCTACAAAATCAGAGACCCAGTATCAAAGGAAATAAAATTCAGAATTCAGGATATTCTTAAAAACTTCGAGAATTACTATAAGAACTTATACTCCCACAAAAAAACATAAAAACGCATCCGAGGCATTCCTAAACACATTAAACCTTCCCCAACTTACGGAGTCACAAAATAAAACACTACTGTCAGAAATACATCCTAAAGAATTGGAAAAAGCAATTATGAAACTTAAAGCTAACAAATCCCCAGGAGCTGAAGGCTATACAGCAGAGTGGTACAAAACCTTTAAACAGCAACTATCTCCTCTCCTCCTGAAAACATTTAATTATGTCCTCCACACAGGGGAAATCCCCCCCTCCTGGAGAGAAGGGGTCATTGCAGTTATACCTAAACCTGAAAAGGATAAACTAGAGTGCTCCAACTACAGACCAATCAGTGTACTAAATCAGGACTATAAGCTTTTTACCATTATCCTTGCCAAAAGGTTAGAAAATATACTGACAGACCTAATTCATTTAGACCAAACAGGTTTTATAAGACAAAGACAGACACAAGACAACATTCGACGCACTTTACACATAATTCATCATATAAAAAAATATAACTTAAATGCAGTCATATTGGGATTAGATGCTGAAAAAGCATTCGATTCGGTTGACTGGTCTTTTCTATATAGAATCTTATCCAGTTTCAATTTTCATAACAACTTCATTAGAACTATACAGGCATTATATAAAAAACCAACAGCTAAAATAAGGATTAACGGTAATTTATCATCATCTTTTGAACTGGAAAGAGGATGTCGTCAGGGCTGCCCCCTGTCTCCACTGCTCTTTGCAATCTTCATAGAACCTCTGAGCCAATGGATAAGACAAAACCAAAAAATTCAAGGTATTACACTTGGTCAGAAGGAACATAAAATAGCACTCTTTGCTGATGACATTTTAATATACCTAGGGCAGCCGGACACTTCTTTACCAGAACTAACCTCAGTTTTTTCAGAGTATGGAGATTTATCGGGGTACAAATTAAATATGCATAAAACCCAAGTTTTAACATTCAACTATGACCCAAATCATTATTCACTAAGCAAACTCAAAACTAACTGGGAGTCGGAATCTATGAAATATCTGGGGGTCAATATCCCGAAACAACTCAACAAAATTATATCACTAAACTATGATCCACTGGTGACAAAAATAAAATCTGACCTAGCAAGATGGAATATGATACCATTCTTGGGTACTGCACAAAGAATTGAAGCAGTCAAAATGAATATACTTCCACGTCTTCTATACCTTTTCCAAACAATACCGGTAGAACCTCCCAAAAAAACATGGCAGGAGCTGGACAGAAGGATCTCAAGATTCATATGGCAGGGCAAGAGACCTAGAATCAGATATAGAACCCTACAGCTAAACAAAGACAAAGGTGGGCTCGCGCTGCCAAATATCAGGGACTACTTTAAAGCCGCACAAATTAAAACTTTAGTAGAGATATGTAACCCAGTCTACACTGCACAATGGAAGGAGATCGAATGCCAAATAACAAGTGACATCCCCCTACAGGCGATAATAGGGAACAATGTCTTACCTAAGCTTTTGAATAACACTAACCCGTGGATAGAGACCCCGCTAAAAATTTGGTTTAAGATAGTCAGAGAGAATCAAACTAAAGAGCCCTATCGACTTCTGCAATGGATCGCCTATGATCAGGACTTTACTCCTAATAAAACAGACACCAGATTTAAAAAGTGGAAGGAGAAAGGGCTGATAAAATATTACGATTTTTTTAAAGGGCAAATCTTAAGAAGTTTTGAAGATTTGAAAAAACAAGGCCTAATAAATCAAGACCTTTACAGGTTCTTCCAGCTTAGACACCACATAAACAATATACTTAAAAAGGAGGTTTTGGAAAGGGCCCAGTCAGGTGTTCTGAAGGTCTTCTTAATGGCATATAAAGGGATCCCAGGGATCAGATACATTTCTAAAATATACCAAGGTCTTCAAGACTTAAAAGGAGACAACACATCTTATATAAAAGAGAGATGGGAAAAAGAGGGGAATTTCACTTTACAACTGGAAATATGGGAAAAGCTAAATAAACAGCAATGGAAAAGTACCTCATCCCTGCAGTGGAGAGAATTTGGATGGAAAAACTTGGCAAGATTTTTCAGAACACCTGCACAAAACAAATTTACCCATAAGGGATTGAACTGTTGGCGCTTGTGTGGTGAAAAGACTGCAAATCATTTTCATGTGTTTTGGTCATGCCCAGTTATCCACCAATATTGGACCAAGGTACAGACAATATTGGGGAAAATATTCAAAATTACAGTTCCCTTTTCTTTTGTAACTTTGTATTTGGGTTTACTACCGGACTCACTGGAAAGACAAGGAGAAAAATACTTATTCAATGTTTTAATATTGGCAAGCAAAAAAGCTCTAACTAAAAAATGGATGTTGAAGGACTGTCCTACACCTGAAGATTGGACTAACGTGATCCAAGACATTTACTCGATGGAAAAGTTGACATTCGCACTGAGACAGGACATGGATGTGTTCATGAACTTTTGGCAACCCTGGACCGCATATGTGTCTTCCATTAGATCTAATCTTTGACAAATACCATTTCAATAATGGTTCCGCTCTTTGTTCCAACGCTACTCAGATGCTCTTTTATCTTTATTTACTTACTTTTTCTTTTTGTTTGTTTTTTACTGGTTTGTTTGTTTTTTTTTTATTTGTTTCTTGTTTTTTTTTCTCTTTAATTTCACTTTTTCTTTCACTTTAAAAAAAAAAAAAAAGGGGTGTTGTAAGAATTAATCTTCCAATGTTGTCAGATACCAGAAAATAAGGGAACATGTGATGAAAATGTAAACACTGCATTGCTGTAACGACCTGTATACCCTTTACAAAAACTTAAATTAAAAAAAAAAAAAAAAGCATTAAAATTGACCGGTGAGTAGCGGCAGCTAAACGCGCCAGCGTACACTCAGACCGATCAACAAGTAGTGAGCCTGCTCCAACAACCTCCAGCCCACGACAAATACGGGGTTCTCAAGGCCGCGCTGACCTGGCGCTACACACTCTCGGACTGTGAGAGAGCAGAGAGGCTCCTGAGGCGCTCCGAGTTAGGAGATGGGTCGGCGGTCGAACTGATGGAGAAGATGTTGGCGTTGATGGGCACAGATGACGGGCATTTTCTGTTTGCCCACCTTTTCCTCCGGAGCCTCCCAACAGAGGCGAGAGCGGTTCTTGCCAATTCGCTGTTGCTGGCCGCGCGTGACTACCGGGCGCTAGCCCAGGAGGCAGATCGGATCATCCTCACCACCAGAGCCCTCACAGTGAACGCGGCGGCGTCGGAACCCAGCGAGACGACCAGCGGAGGCGAGGAGCCAGCGACGGTAGTGGCAGCGGGGGCCAGGAAGTGCCAGAGAGACACGCTCTGCTTCTACCACCGCCGCTTTGGAGAGAACGCATGCAGATGTGTGCCACCGTGCCAATTCAAGTATTCGGGAAACACCAAGGCCGGCAGTCAGTAGCAGCTGTGACCGCCGGTGAAGAAAACAAGCTGCTCTACGTGACCGACTCACGCTCAGGGAGACGGTTCCTCGTAGACACCGGCTCCCAAAAGAGCCTCATCCTGCCGTCCTATGCCGACCGGCTAGCGGGAGCTAGCGGCCCCCAGCTGGTAGCCGTAAACGGCTCAGACATTAAGACTTTTGGTGAGAGAACACTGACTTTATCCCTACACGGCCATATGTACGAGTGGACTTTTGTCATAGCAGCATTGAGTTTCCCAATCCTGGGAGCTGATTTTCTGTGTGCACACGGGTTGCTAGTCGATGTTGCTAATAGACGCCTGGTTAATGCAATGTCTTTTGATTCTCTCCCCTGTACAGCTCAAGGGGCCGGGCCAATTCCAGAAGCCAGCATCACAGCTCCAGGCGGTAAGTTCCACACACTACTCACTCAGTTCCCAGCACTCACGGTCCCAACGTTTTCGGTGGCCAGCACTAAACATGGGGTGGAACACTTGATCACCACCACTGGGCCACCCGTTTTCGCATGACCTCAGCGCCTGGACGCAGCTAAACTGGCCATAGCGCGCAAGGAGTTTTCCAACTTGGAAAGGTTGGGCATCATCAGGCGCTCAAACAGCCCATGGGCATCCCCACTACACATGGTCCCCAAGGCCGAGGGATTGTGGTGACCATGCAGAGATTTCCCAAGGTTGAATAACGCCACAGCTCACGACTGCTACCCGATTCCCCATGTTCAGGATTTTTCCATTCACCTCGCCGGGGCATGCATTTTTTCTAAAATAGACCTGGTTCGCGGTTACCACCAGGTCCCGGTGCACGCGGAGGACATACCCAAAACAGCGGTAATAACTCCGTTTGGCTTGTTTGAGTTTTTACGCATGCCCTTCGGATTAAAAGGCGCGGCACAGACATTCCAACACATGATGGATGTGGTGTTGCGCGATCTGCCGTTTGTGTTTGCCTACCTGGATGATATCCTGGTGGCCAGTGCATCCGAGGACAAACATGTAACCTACCTCAGGACGGTTTTCCGGAGGTTGGAGGAGCACGGGTTAATAATCAACACGGCGAAATGCCAGTTTTGCGTGACAGGGATTGATTTTTTGGGAACCGCATCTCACCGGAGGGAGCAATACCCTTGCCTGACAAGGTGCGCGCTGTGGTGAATTTTCCCCGGCCTCAGACGGTCAGGGCGCTGCAAGAGTTTTTGAGGATGGTTAACTTTTATAACCGGTTCCTCCCCCGCGCAGCTCAGCTCATGTAGTCATTGTACGCCACGCTCAAGAAACGGAAACCCGCGGACAGAGTTGAATGGACTCCGGAGCGGGAGCAGGTATTCTCGGAGGTTAAAACAGCCCTGGCAAACGCCGCACTGTTGGTGCACCCGGACCCGGCGGCCGGGATAGCGCTCACTACCGATGCCTTGGACATGGCCATAGGGGCTGTCGTGGAGCAGTGCATCACCGGTTCTTGGCAGCCGCTCGCTTTTTTCAGCAGGGTTTTGCGCAATAGTGTGCGTAAATACAGCACGTTCGACAGAGAGTTACTGGCTCTCCACCTGGCCATACGCCACTTCCAGTTCTGGCTGGATGGGCGCAGCTTCACCTCGTTCATGGACCAAAAGCCACTAACGTTCGCGATGGCCAAGGTTTCGGAACCATGGTCGGGCCGGCAGCAGAGACAGCTGGCCGCGATCTCGGAGTTTACGATCGATATTAAACATGTGTCAGGTAAACTGAATGTGGTAGCGGACTGCCTGGGACTGCCAGGCAGTCTATCCCCCGGTCTGCGTGGGGATAGATTATACAGCCATGGCCGCAAAGCAGATTGGCGATGCGGACGTGTGCGTGCTCTAGTCTGGACCAACAGGGTTAACGCTGGAGAGCAGAGTACTGCAAGACGGCAACCCCCCCCCAATCTGCGATGTCTCCACGGGACGCCCGCACCCAGTGGTCCCAGTTGCTTGGCGTCGCCGAGTGTTTGAGTCAGTTCACGCTCTGGTGCACCCAGGAGTGCGCGCGTCAGTCAAAATGGTGGGAACGAAGTTCGTATGGCCAGGCCTGCGAAAACAAGTGAAAGAGTGGGCTGCAGCATGCGTAGCGTGCCAACGAGCCAAAGTACACAGACACACGAAGGCTCCTTTGGCGCCGTTTCGTATACTGGCTAAGAGGTTTGACCATGTTCATGTGGACCTCGTGGGCCCCCTCCTGCCATCGCAGGGGTGCACTCACCTTCTGACAGTGGTGGACCACACCACACGCTGGCCAGAAGCAGTCTCGCTGGCGGCAACCACGTCCGTGGACGTGGCGCGCACTTTTCTGACAACATGGGTGGCACGTTTTGGCATCCCGTTGAACATCACGTCCGATAGGGGCCCTCAGTTTGTTTCCGACCTCTGGTCCACGATGGCCCGTAGCCTGGGTGTTGCAATTCATCGCACAACCGCGTACAACCCACAGGCCAATGGGTTATGCGAGCGCTTCCATGGATCACTGAAAGCAGCGCTCAGGGCTTCGCTGACGGATACAAATTGGGTAGACTGGTTGCCGTGGGTTTTATTGGGGTTGCGTTTATTGGGTTGCATTGGGGTTCCTCCAAAAGAGGATTTGGAGGCTTCCCCGGCGGAGCTTGTTTTTTCTCAGCCACTGCGGCTGCCCGGGGAATTTTTGCCAGATAATCCCGTGCCGGACAGCTGTCCGTCTCAGCGTTTGCAGCATAGCGCAGACACAGGCACGCTGCCCGGCCCGGCCAACCACTGTTTTCCACGCGCTTTTGTGCCAAAAACTTTGAAGAACGCGGTGTTCGTGTTTGCCAGGCATGATGCCCACTGCCCCCCTTTGCGCCCACCTAACGATGGCCCATTCAGAGTGCTGGAAACAGGGAACAAACATTTTTTGTTAGACTTGGGGGGTCGTCAGGAGAAAATATGTATAGATAGACTTAAGCCCGCCTTTGTGGTGGCGGACGAGCAAGTGCTGTTGGCTCGGGCCCCTCGGCGTGGAAGACCCCCACTGAGAACTCCCCAGGTAAACGGTTCATCAGAGCAGCCATACGGGCAAGTCGAAGGTTCCCTCCCCCTCGCCATGGCCCACCCACAGACAGACTCACCCCCAGGAGCCCCCTGCTGGCACAGCAATGCCGCGGAGGCGGAAAACCCCCGTTACAGCAGATACGGGAGGAGACTGAAGCCAAAAGGACTGAAACTCAGTCAGAGATTCTGGGGGGGGGGGGGGGGGGGGGTGTAGAGGCTGGGTTAATCATCTCAGACTGGATGCAGAGGGTAAACAGAGAAGGACAATAGGTATGGAGATGAGAGAGATTATGGTGAGGTAGCAGGAAGAAGGAGTTGGTGGAGAAGGGATGAATGTATTGTGATGCAAGATGTCATGCAGATGTGAGATGGGCGGTTGTTATAAAAGGAGAGACCCTGGTGTATTGAGACATGCTTTTTCTGTGTATGACGGATGTGAGAGTGAATAAAGTCGTCTGCTGCATAAATCTGCCTCCGTTATTTACACTCTCCACAGTCAGCTACAATAGGGTCAATTTGTATATTCATTTATTTGCGCTAAAAATATCTGTCCATATGAATAAAATGAGTAATGTATCTGATCAAATTTCAGTAAATGTAACACATTACTGAATTTTTAAACAGTAATTATGCGTGGGAATACTCCCACGTGATCTGCATTGTTATTTATGCAAATCCGACGGCAAACGCTGGGACAGCGCGTGACGTCATCCACTCAGCAACTGGCAGGCTGCAGACAGAACACCCAGATGCTCTTCTCCTCATCTCAGGCAATTTCAAACATGTTTCACTGTCTCCCATTCTACCCACGTTCACCCAGTATGTCACATGCCAAACTAGAGACAATAAAACACTGGACTTATTTCCTCGCAAACACTAAGGAGGCGTACACCTCATCACCACTCCCCCCACTCGGGAGATCGGATCACAACTTGGTTCATCTCCGGCCGGTGTACGAACCCCTAGTGCACAGACAACCTCCGGTCATGCGCACAGTGAAGTTATGGTCTGAGGAGGCAATGGACACGCCAAAGGACTGTTTTGAAACCACTGCCTGGGAGCAGCTCTGCGATCCACATGGTGAGGACATTGATGGCCTCACTCACACCATCACGGACTATATCAACTTCTGTGTGGACAACACCGTACCCACCAAGACCATACGGTGTTGCTCAAACAACAAACCCTGGATCAACCCTGAGATAAAAACACTTCTGAGAGAGAAGAGGATCTTCAGGTCGGGGAACAGGGAGATGCTGAAGTCCGTACAGAGGGAACTGAGGAGGAAGATCAGAGAAGGCAAGGACAGCTTCAGGAAGAAGATGGAGGACAAGCTGCAACAGAGCGACATCGGTGGGCTCTGGAGAAACCTTAAAACCATCTCTGGGCTCCAGAATACCTCCCCCCAGGCCACGGGGGGCAGGGAGTGGGCGAACAATCTGAACCTGTTTTTCAATAGGTTTGACCAACCACCCCCCGCCCCCGACTGCACAACAACCACTGCTGCCTCTGAAGACATCGAGTCCTGCTGCCCATACCCCACTCCACCATCACCCCCCACTCCCAACACACAGCCCCCCAACATGACCCTCACTAAGACCCAGGTGAGGACGGAGCTGAGGAAGATCAAGGCGAGGAAGGCGTCGGGACCGGACGGCATCAGCGCAAAGCTCCTCAAGTCCTGTGCAGACCAGCTGTGTGGGATTGTGGAGCACATCTTCAACGTGAGCCTGAAGCTGGGGAGGGTACCACAGTTGTGGAAAACATCTTGTGTGGTACCTGTACCAAAGACTTCCCACCCCAAAGATCTGAACAGCTACAGACCAGTGGCCCTGATGTCCCGCATGATGAAGACCCTGGAGAGACTGCTCCTTGCTCACCTCCGCCCCCTGGTGGGACCAGCGATGGATCCACTCCAGTTCGCCTACCAGCATGGCATTGGGGTGGAGGATGCGGTGATCTTCCTCCTTCACCGTTCTCTGTCCCACCTGGAGAAGCCCGGGAATGCAGTGAGGATCATGTTCTTTGACTTCTCCAGTGCTTTCAACACCATCCAACCGATGATCCTGAAGGACAAGTTACTGTGCGCAGGGGTGGACCGGCACCTGTCATCATGGATCCTGGACTACCTCACTAACCGGCCACAGTTTGTGAGAACCCGGGACTGTGTGTCCGACATGATCATCGGTAGCACGGGGGCCCCCCAGGGAACGGTTTTGGCTCCCTTCCTGTTCACCCTTTATACTGTGGACTTCTCACACAACACAATACACTGCCATCTACAGAAGTTCTCTGACGACTCTGCGATTGTTGGCCTCATCTCCAACGGAGATGAAGCTTAGTACAGAGGACTTATCCAGGACTTTGTGGACTGGTGTCATCGGAACTGCCTCCAGATCAATGCGAGGAAAACTAAGTAACTGGTGGTGGACTGCCGCAAGCAAGGACAATCCCTCACAACACCAGTAAATATACAGGGAACTGACATCGAGATGGTGACATCCTACAAGTACCTGGGTGTTCATCTGAACAATAAACTAGACTGGTCACACAATACTGACGCACTCTACAAGAAGGGACAGCACAGGCTGTTTCTACTGAGGAGACTCAGGTCTTTTGGTGTACAAGGGGCGCTGCTGAAGACATTCTACGACACGGTGGTGGCATCAGCCATCACTTTTGCAGTGGTCTGCTGGGGCAGTGGTGTTACAACAGCCGATAGGAAGAGACTGAACAAACTGATCAAGAAAGCTAGCTCTGTCCTGGGGCAGCGCCTTAACCCAGTGGAGGAGATGGGAGAGAGAAGGATGGTGGCTAAACTGTCATCTCTGCTGGAGTCCAAGTCCCTATGCAGGACATACTGAATGCACTGAGGAGCTCATTTAGCAGCAGACTACATCTTCCTAGGTGCACAACCGAGAGGTTTTGCAGGTCCTTCCTACCTACGGCTGTCAGACTGTACAACCTAAGCAGGGCTGCTCGCAGAGATAGCAAAAAGACGATTTGACGTATTGAATGCAAAAGACGCAATAGACTTACACAATGGTCCCCTCCGGTATACAACTAGGAAAATACTGGTCGCTACGGAGGGCGACAATATGTATGGGTACATAATCATACCATGTAGGATAACTAAGTAGACGGTTATGCTGTTTCATTCCATCTAGCTACAATGCTCCGCACTGTGTGTGTTTATATATTTATATATTTATTCCATCTTGCGACTATGCTCCGCACTGTGTTTATATATTTATATATTTATTCCATCTAGCTACAATGCTCCGCACTGTGTGTTTATATATTTATATATTTATATGTACATATACTGTATATACTCGCTGCTCTTGTTTTTTCTTGTCTTCTGATTGTTGCTCTGAGTGTTGCTATCCCTGTGCTGTTGCAGTCCTGGAATTTCCCCATTGTGGGACTAATAAAGGCTTGTAGAGGATGTGCTCAAGGATGAGGCTGAGTTTATTTCTCAGGTTCAGCTTTATTAACAGAACACATACTCTAACAATCTCCAAGCAAGAAAAGAGACAGATCAATATCACATCGCTCTTTTATATCCCGGAACATCGAAGCTCAAGTTACATGGTGTCTAAGCAAACATGCAGTCACATGGTACTTAATCCCAGTCACAGTGTAACCCTTTTGATCTTCAGCCATTGTCCCTTAGCCTTCGATGGTCCGGAAATCCCTCCAGGGCGTCTCTCTGAGACAAAGGCCAAATCTCACACCTTCTCGATATCTCCTGCAGACTCAGTCCTTTTGTCCCTCGAGACGTGCAGCACACAATAAACATACAGCAATACCTTTGTGGAAAATATGTACCCAACATATGTGCCACATGACCCCCCCCCCCCCAAACGTCTAATATGGGACAAACATAATCAGAGATGCATGACATAAAAACATTACTACATATCAAATATCAATCCACCAGTTGCCTAGGTCTAAACCTCCTGCCGTATCTGCTGTAAGCCGGCCTTGCTGCTTCTGCAGTGTCCTCCTGCACCTGTGGATTAGAACTGTTAGCCAATCTCTGTGGGGGTTCTGGAGAATGCCTTCTTGGAGGTCTGCCGCGACGGGGGGCCCTCGCCAACTGCACTTGTTCATCCGCCAACACAAAAGTGGGTTTGAGTCTGTTTATACAAATCAACTCCTTTCTGTCTCCCAAATCTTGCAAAAAATGTTTCTCTCCTGTTTCCAGCACTCTGAAAGGTCCATCATATGGCGGCCGCAAGTTTGGACGATGAGCATCATGTCTAACAAAAACAAACTCCGCATTTTTTAAAACCTTCGGCACAAAAACGCGTAGGAAACTGTGATGAACCGGGCCAGGAAGTGTGTTCGCTCCTGTGCCGCTCTGCAAAAGCTGAGCGGGGGGGCAATTTGGCGCAGGATTGTCGGGGAGAAATTCCCCGGGCAAACGGAGAGGTTGTGCAAAAACTAACTCAGCTGGGGGGGCCTGCAAATCCTCCTTAGGTGCAGAACGCAACCCCAATAAAACCCATGGAAGTTTGTCCACCCAATTTGTATCCGTAAGCGACGCTCTGAGGGCTGCTTTCAATTACCTATGAAAACGTTTGCATAAACCGTTAGCCTGGGGGTTATACGCGGTAGTGCGGTGGATCTTCACCCCTAGGCTGCGGGCCATCAATGACCAGAGTTCAGAAACAAATTGAGGACCTCTGTCGGACGTTATGTCCGACGGAACTCCAAAACGTGCAACCCAAGCTGTTAAAAATGCGCACGCAACTTCCTCCGCTGAGGTTGATGCCAGAGGGACCGCTTGCGGCCAACGCGTGGTGCGGTCCACCATCGTCAAAAGGTGTGTGTACCCCTGTGACGACGGAAGGGGGCCCACCAAGTCGACATGCACATGATCAAAGCACTTAGCCGGAATGTGAAAAGGCTCCAAAGGAGCTCTAGTGTGCTTGTGTATTTTGGCTCGCTGACACGCTACGCAGGCTGCCGCCCATTCCTTGACCTGTTTGCACAACCCCGGCCAAACAAATTTCTCCCCCACCATTTTGATCGATGCGCGCACCCCCGGGTGCGCCAGGGAACGGACCGAGTCAAAAACGCGGCGGCGCCACGCAGCTGGTACCACGGGGCGCGGCCGTCCCATGGAGACATCGCAGATTAGGTGGGGCATACCACTTTGCAGCACCCTGTGCTCCAGCCTTAACCCTGTTGGTCCAGACTGGAGTGCGCGCACATCCGCATCGCTAACCTGCTCCGCGGCCATGACTGCATAATCTAAACCTACGCGGACCGGGGCTGCGTGCGCTTCCGTGTCGCTACCTTGGCCTGCGGATGGCCACGTGTAGGGCCAAAAGCTCCCTGTCAAACGCGTTGTATTTTCGCTCGCTATCGTGCAAGGTTTTGCTGAAAAACGCGAGCGGCTGCCAGGTCCCCGCTACAAACTGTTCAACGACCGCCCCCACCGCTAAATCGGAAGCGTCAGTGGTGAGCGCCATGCGGGCCGTTGGAACTGGGTGTGCCAACAAAACCGCGTTTGCCAGGGCTGATTTGACTTGGGAGAATGCGAGCTCCCGCTCAGGAGACCATTCGATTTTATTTGTGGGTTTTTGTTTCTTTAGTGCAGCGTACAATGGTTGCATGAGCTGCGCTGCGCTTGGGAGGAAACGGTTATAAAAATTAACCATTCCCAAAAACTCCTGTAACGCTTTGACCGTTTGAGGTCGGGGGAAATCTGTTATTGCGCGTACTTTATCGGGCAGAGGGACCGCTCCTTCTGGCGAAACGCAATGCCCCAAAAAATCAATCTGCGCCACCCCAAACTGACACTTCGCTGGGTTAATTATTAACCTGTGCTCTGCCAGCCTCCGAAAAACCGCTGTGAGGTGGCTTTTGTGTTCGTCTTCGGACGTGCTGGCTACCAAAATGTCATCCAAGTAGACGAACACGAAAGGGAGGTCGCGTAGAACCGCGTTCATCATACGCTGGAATGTCTGCGCGCACCCTTGAGCCCAAAAGGCATGCGCAAAAACTCAAAAAGCCCGAAAAGAGTTATTACCGCTGTTTTGGGTATATCCTGAGCGCGCACTGGGACCTGATGGTAACCACGCACCAAGTCTATTTTAGAAAAATGCGCGCCCCCGCCAAATGAACTGAAAAATCTTGGATGTGCGGAATCGGGTAGTGGTCGTGTGCTGAGGCGTTATTCAACCTGCGGAAATCACCGCAAGGTTGCCACGAACCATCAGCCTTTGGGACCATGTGTAGCGGTGAAGCCCAGGGGCTTTTAGAACGTCTAATGATGCCCAGTTTTTCCAAGTTGACGAACTCCTCGCGCGCTATGGCCAGTTTAGCTGAGTCCAAGCGCCGAGCTTTTGCAAAAACGGGCGGCCCGGTGGTAGTGATAAAATGTTCCACCCCATGTTTAGCCACTGTCGCCGAAAACGTTGGGACTGTGAGTGCTGGGAACTGAGTGAGTAGTGCGTGGAACTTACCACCCGTAGCTGTGACGTTGGCCTGTGCAGTCAGCGGGGCCACCCGGGCTGTGCAGAGAAGAGAGTGAAAAGACAGTGCATTAACCAGACGTCTATTATCAAGATCAACCAATAAACTATGTGAGCACAAAAAATCAGTACCTAACATGTTGAAATTGACTGCCGCTATGACGAAAGTCCATTCAAATGTACGGCCGTGGAAAGAGAGAGACAGGGTTCTCTGCCCGAAGGTCTTAATCGCCGAGCCGTTCACTGCTGACACCTCGGGACCACTGGAAGGCGCCAGCCGGTCAGCGTAGGAAGGTGTGATGAAACTCAGCTGGGAGCCTGTGTCCACGAGGAAGTGCCTCCCCGATCGCGCATCCCTCAGGTAGAGCAGCTTGTTCTCTTCACCGAGAGCCGCAGCCGCTACCGACTCCCAGTCTTGGCGTTTCCCGAGCGCTTGAACTGGCACGTGGAATGCACTTGCGTGCCTTCTCGGCGAAACGGCGATGGTAGAAGCAAAGGACGTCGCCCGCTCCGCGTCTCCTGGCCCCCGCCGCTGCTGTCGTCGGTGAGTCTGGTGCTGCAGCCTCTGGCTCCCTGCCATCTCCGGATGTTGCACCCAGCTCTGCTGCTGCGGTCGTGGCCGTGTGTCGCCTATGGGCGTCGACGAGTCGCTGCGCCTCCTGGCCCAGCTCGTGGTAGTCTCGGTGGGCCAGCAGCTGTGAACTGGCCAGGGTAACTCTCACCGCTGAGGGTAGTGTCCTGAGGAAAAGGTGGGCGAAGATAAAACCATCATCTTCGGAGTCTCTCAAACTCAGCATCTTCGCCATCAGGTCTGCAGGTCTCTCGACCTCGCCCTCAGTCAACGCCAGGAGCTTCTCTGCTCTCTCTCCCAGCGAGGGGGTGAAGGAACGGATGAGAGCAGCCTTCAATGCGCCATACTTGTCGTCTGGCGGGTGGTTAATCAGGCTCTCTACTCGCTGGGTTGTGTGGCTGTCCAACTTTGCAACCACATGGTAGAATTTCGGGCGTCTGCCGAAACTCCCTGAAGATGGAACTGTGCCTCGACTGTGTTAAACCAGGAGTGCGGGCTATGCTGCCAGAAATCAGGTAGCTGGACTGTGTTAGCCGCATTATCCTGGCTGGCTCCTGATGAGTCCGGTGCAGAAGAATCGTCACCGGCCATAATACGTCTTAGGGTCACCAGTGTAGAGGATGTGCTCAAGGATGAGGCTGAGTTTATTTCTCAGGTTCAGCTTTATTAACAGAACACATACTCTAACAATCTCCAAGCAAGAAAAGAGACAGATCAATATCACATCGCTCTTTTATATCCCAGAACATCGAAGCTCAAGTCACATGGTGTCTAAGCAAACATACAGTCACATGGTACTTAATCCCAGTCACAATGTAACCTTTTGATCTTCCACCATTGTCCCTTAGCCTTTGATGGTCCGGAAATCCCTCCAGGGCGTCTCTCTGAGACAAAGGCCAAATCTCACACCTTCTCGATATCTCCTGCAGAATCAGTCCTTTTGTCCCTCGAGACGTGCAGCACACAATAAACATACAGCAATACCTTTGTGGAAAATATGTACCCAACATATGTGCCACAGGCTTATCTTATCTTATCTTATCTTATCTTAATTTCATTACACAGTAAGTTACTGCAAAAGTAGTGGTGTTACAGTAACATGTTACTCCCAACACTGTTCAGAGTTCAGGATCCCAAGGTGAACCTGTATATGTCATGGCCGCCAATTAGGCGCACCTGCGCACACACCTGTCTGCTATTTGGCTCTACCTATATATTCTGTGAGACCCAGGGATCAGCGCGGAGTCGTCTGCTTCCCTCCTGAGGAATCTGAACTCGCCAACTCTACACTAAGCTTCCAGCCTCATCGTCTTTCCTCATCTCTGGGGAACTGGCAACCCGGTTGGGGCTTCCCGTTCAGTTATTGGAGACCCCCTTGAGACTGATCACCCTCTCTAAAGCCCCTTTCGCTATGGTTTCCCACCAGACCGTCCCAGTGTCTATAATCACATCGGGCAATCACCGGGAGGAACTGAGGTTATATGTACTGCCGGTCTCTTCGTCCCCGGTTATCCTGGGCTATCCCTGGCTTTGCCTGCACAACCCCTCCATAGACTGGTGGTCCGGGAGTGTCCCTGCCTGGAGTTCTTTTTGTTTAAGTGCCTGCCTTCAGTCCGCTGCATGCTCGCCGTCCGTGCCGCTAAGTGCCCCGATCCCTGCCCCTCCTGATTTGGATAAGGTCCCTCCCGAATACCACGACTTGGGGGCCGCCTTCAGCAAGACGCAAGCCCCCCCCCACCCCCACCGCCCTTATGATTGTGCCATTAATCTCTGCGCTGGAGCTCCTCTACCATCCAGCAGACTCTATAACCTGTCTACCCCGGAGCGGGAAGCGATGGAGACGTACATCAAGGAGTCTTTGAGCTTAGGCATAATCCGGCCATCATCGTCAGCGGTGGGGGTGGGCTTTTTCTTCATCGAAGGAAAAGAAGGATGGCTCACTGAGACCGTGTATAGACTTTAAGGAGTTAAACAACATAACTATCAAGGATAAGTACACTCTTCCCCTCATTAACTCAGCCTTTGATTCCATCCAAGGTGCCTCCTGGTTCTCCAAATTGGACCTGCACAATGCCTATCATCTGGCACGGATCCGGGAGGGCAATGAATGGAAGACAGTGTTCCGGACCCCGAATGGACACTTCAAGTATCTTGTGATGCCATTTGGGCTGACCAACGCTCCTGCCGTCTTCCAGAGGCTGATTAATGATGTATTGAGGGATTTCTTGGGCACATTTGTGTTCGTTTATCTGGACGACATCCTGATTTTTTCACAGTCCCTGGAGGAGCATCGTGTGCATGTGAGGCTGGTACTGCAGCAATTATTGGAGAACAAACTTTTTGTGAAGGCTAAAAAAATGTGAGTTTCACGTTAATCGGACTTCGTTCCTGGGTTTTATCATCTCTCATAATGAGATCCTCCCCGACCCAGGTAAGATCAAGGCGGTGGTTGAGTGGCCCACCCCATCATCCAGAAAGCAGCTCCAAGCACTGCTTTTCAGTGGACTGAGGAGGCGGCGGGGGCCTTTGCTGAACTGAAGTTCAGGTTCTCTTCTTCTCCCATTCTGACGCAGGTGGACCCCACACTCCAGTGCTTGGTGGAAGTGGACGCTTTGGACTCGGGGGTGGGAGCGGTCCTGTCCCAGAGATCTCTGGCGGATGGCAAAATTCGACCCTGTGCGTTCTTCTCCCGGCACCTATCTCCAGCTGAGCGCAATTATGACGTCGGTGACAGGGAACTGTTGGCCGTCAAACTTGCCTTGGAGGAGTGGCGTCATTGGTTGGAGGGGGCCTCCCAGCCATTCATCATATGGACTGACCACAAGAACTTGGAATACCTTCGGACGGCCAAGCGTCTGAACTCCCGCCAGACCGCTGGTCCTTGTTTTTTGGGAGGTTTGACTTCACCATTACCTATCATCCCGGGTCGAAGAACACAAAGCTGGATGCCTTGTCCCGCCAGTTTGCCTCGGAGACGATGGAGACGCCCGAGCACCCTATCCTAAATCCATCGTGTGTCGTGGGCGCCATCTCCTGGGGTGTTAAGGAAAGGTGTTGAAGGCTCTGGAGGACGAGTCCAACCCGGGTGGGGGGCCAGCAGGTAGACTGTTTGTTCCATCAGCCGTCCGGGGGGAGGTTATTCATTGGGGTCATTCATCCAAGTTATCGTGCCACCCAGGGCAGGGATGCACAGTGGAGCTGATCCAGAGGACATTTTGGTGGCTGTCGCTGCAGAGGGACGTCAGGGAGTACATCCGGGCCTGTCTTCAGTGTGCCACCGGGAAGACGTCTTCTTCTCCTCCAGCTGGATTACTCCGTCCCCTCCCCATCCTCGGCAGGCCGTGGTCCCACGTCGCCTTGGATTTCATCACCGGTCTCCCATCATCCAACCACAACACCGTAATTCTTACACTGGTTGACAGATTCTCCAAGGCTGCCCATTTTGTTCCCCTGCAGGGGCTGCCCACGGCCAAGGAGACGGCGGACCTCCTAGTCCAGCACGTGGTTCGTCTTCATGGCATCCCCTTGGACATCGTCTCCGACCGGGGTCCCCAGTTCATGTCCCAAGTTTGGAGATTGTTTTGCAGTGCCTTGGGGGCCACTGCGAACCTATCTTCAGGCTATCATCCTTAAACCAATGGGCAGTGTGAATGAGCGAACCAGGAATTTGAGGCCGCGCTACGGTGTGTCGCCACCACCAACCCCTCATCTTGGAGCTCCCACCTTCCCTGGATTGAGTATGTGCACAACACCACCGTCTCATCAGCCATAGGCATTTCTCCTTTCCAGGCCTCATTGGGGTACAATCCCCCACTGTTCCCAGAGGAGGAAGGGGACATCGCAGTTCCTTCGGTTTGTGCCCACCTGCAGCAGTGTTGTCGGATCTGGAGGGCTACCTGGGAGGCTCTGCAACGCACAGCTGAGCACAACACGGCAGTGGCCAGCCGTCACAGGGCTACAGCTCTCGCCTACCAGGTAGGGCAACAGGTATGACTGTCTACTAAACATATTGATTTAAAGGGTGAGAGGAGGAAAATGTCTCAAAGGTTCATTGGACCCTTTCCCATCACACAAATCATTAACCCAGTATGTGTGCGACAAGCTCTCCCCCCCCTCCCTCTGCATCTGTCCTTCTTTTCACGTATCTCAGGTCAAGCCTGTCTGCTCCAGCCCCTTGTGTCCTCCACCCAGGGACCCACCACCACCGATGATGATCGACGGCGACCCGGCTTGGAAGGTCAATGCCATTCTGGATGTCCGACGCCGGGGCCGTGGTCTACAGTACCTGGTGGATTGGGAGGGCTATGGGCTGGAGTGGAGATCCTGGGTGCTCCCCTCCTTCGTGCTGGACAAGCGACTCATCAGGGACTTCCACCAGGTGCACCCAGGTAGGATGGATCAACTGCTGAGAGGCGTGTCGTTGGGGGGGGGGAGTACTGTCATGGCCACCAGTTAGGCGCACCTGCGCACACACCTGTCTGCTATCTGTCTCTACCTATATATTCTGTGAGACCCAGGGATCAGTGCGGAGTCATCTGCTTCCCTCCCGAGGAATCTGAACTCGCCAACTCTACACTAAGCTTCCAGCCTCATCGTCTTTCCAACGCTTTTGCTCGCCTAGGGTCTCCTAACCATCCGGCAGCCAAGTAAGCCTGCACCTTTCCTCTCACCTTTCTCCTTCCCCTGTGCACAGGTGGTGTCCTCCCGGTGGCGGACTCTCTTCCACCTGGCGGCGGACCTCCCTGCCTCATTCACCTGCCTGCTACATCTCCTACGGGGCAACTGGCACTGTCCTCCTGGCCTGGGCCGGCGTGCTAACCTGTGTGCTTCTCCAACTCAGCAAAAAGGTTGCCAGGTTGCACGGTGCTCTGCTCGCCCCAAGCTGACTCATCCACGCACTTCACTCACTACAGACATTCACACACGCATCCATACATTCACTCTATTATAAATAAAAGGTTAACTGTGTTTCCTGAGTCATGTCTGCTTCTTGGGTCTGTACCATGTCAGTATACCAGGTTTGGTGGCCCAAGCTTTACTCACTCTATAGTAATAGTCAGTGTAAGATTTACCATAGTGCAACTGCAATGTTTTTTTTTTTTTCCACAATATCTTTATTGAACCTTTTTTTTTTTTTTTTTAACAAACATGATACAAACAATCAAACACTAACACTAAAGTACTACAAAAAAAATGCACTAAAAACACCAACAACCACCAGCAAAATCAAATCTTCAACAATGCTCCTCTGTTTAGTCTAGACAATCCAATACATAAGTATACATATTATGTTCACCAGTTTGGAATTTACAAGGTCCACACACATCATTCACCTTCTTCTTCAAAAGTTATGTTTAAATTTTTTACATAATCAATAAAAGGTCTCCATATATTCTCAAACACAATTTCCTTTGATTTCAGTATATATGTTATTCTTTCTAATGGAAGGTTTGTTAACATCTGTCTTAACCACTGAGTCACATCTGGTCTATGAGTCTTTTTCCACAATAGTGCAATACATTTTTTGGCATTAAGCAAACTGAGGTCTATGAATGTTCTTTCACTTTTATTAAAATTATGCTTTTCTGGGTACAGACCCAACAAAAACAATTTAGGATTCAATATGATTTGTTTTGAGATTATTTTTTCAATTGTTACCCTCACCTCTTCCCAAAACATTCTTATTAATCTACATTCCCATACACAATGAAATAGAGTTCCTTTACTTTCCATGCATTTTGTGCATGTATCTGGTATATTTTTGTTATATTTATTTAACTCCTCCGGTGTAACATACATCCGCATTAACCATTTGAAATGTATCAATTTAAGGCGTGCATTTATTGATTTGGTTTGAGCTTCTGTACAAGCCAATTCCCATTGTTCCTCTGAAATTTCAGTTTGCAGATCTTCTTTCCAGTAGTTTAATCTTTTCAGTGAATTTTCACTTGAAGATAGTGTCAATGAGTTATAAAACTCTGAAATAATACCCTTTCTTTTACTATCTTTCATCATCATTTTTTCCAAGGATGAATAAATAGGTCGAGTGAGAGCTTTATTTTGATTTGATTGAATAAAGTTTCTAAGTTGAAGATATTTAAAAAAATGTGTTCTATTGAGATTAAATTTGATCCTCAGCTCTTCAAAAGACATGTTATCTGCACATGGCAAATATAAATCCTGAATCTTTTGTATCCCTTTTAAATTCCATACTTTAAATACAGCGTCCGCTCTCCCTGGTTTAAAATATTGATTACCCCATATTGGACTAAATTGTGACAATAACTGTGGTTCTTTTAAATAGTTTTTAACTTCACACCATATTTTGATCATATGCTTTACAAATGGATTTTTAACTTGTTTTTGTAATTTTTTTGCCGAATCTGAGTATATGAATATGGGAAGAGGTAAAGGTAAATTGTATGATTCCATTTCAGTCCAGTGAGGGAGATCATTTGATGAAAAATAATATGTCATAGACCTCAGTTGTGCCGACCAATAATACAACATAAAATTTGGACATTTCAGACCTCCACGATCAAATGGTAAATATAATAAAGACAGACGTAATCTAGCCCTCCTGTTGTTCCATATAAATTCCACTAACTTTTTTTTTATTCTTGAGAATAAATCTAAAGGTGGTGATAAGGGAATGTATTGAAATAAATAAAGTATTTTAGGTAAAATATTACTTTTAAGTATATTGATTCTCCCGATCATCGACATTGGTAGTGACATCCATCTTTGAGTTAACTCATTGATATCTGACATTAAGGCTTCATAGTTGACACTGGCGACTGATTAGGCACAATTTGGATTCCTAAATATTTAAACTGATTTACAACATTGAATTGATTTACCTCAGGGGCTGGGTAATTTCTCTGGGTCTCATTTAGCATTAATATTGAAGATTTAGTTTTATTTATTTTATATCCTGATATTTCCCCAAAATTCTTTATTAAATTCAACAAGGTTGGAATTGATTTTTTTAGATTCGACATAAACAAAATTATGTCATCGGCGTACAGGGAGATTTTATGTTCTGTTGGTCCAACTTTAATTCCATATATTTGTGAATGTAAATGTATCGCTATCGCTAAAGGTTCAATTGCCATAGTAAACAGTAAAGGTGAAAGTGGACAGCCTTGTCGACATCCTCTATTGATTTTTATTGGTTTTGAAATATTGTTATTTGTTAAGATTTCTGCTGTAGCATTATTATATATTATTTGAACCCATTTTATGAAATTATTTCCAAGTCCAAACCTTTGTAGGACTTCAAAAAGAAAGGGCCATTCAACTCTATCAAAGGCCTTTTCGGCGTCCAGTGATAGGAGAGCTGTATCCGGTGCTTCTTTATTAAAATAAATAATATTAAATAGTCTTCTTACATTATGGAAGCCTTGTCTTCCCTTTATAAAGCCATTCTGATCTCGATTAATAATATTTGGTAAAATTTCTTGTATTCGTCTTGCTAAAATTTTACAGATTATCTTAAGGTCGGCGTTTAATAGGCTTATTGGTCTCATATTTTCACATTTATTAGAGGGCTTACCTGGTTTTGGCAGCAGTATAATTAAGGCATTATTTATGTATGATGGTAAATTATTATTTTGAAATGCTTCTAAAACCATTTCCAAAAAAGGTTTTATTAATTTATTCTTGAATTTTTTATAAAGGTCAACTGGAAGACCATCTGGTCCTGCACTTTTTCCTGATTTCATATTATCAATGGCTAGCCCAACTTCTTCTTGACTAATTTTAGACTCCAATATCTCCCTGTTTTCATTTGGAATACACGGTATAGATAGTTCATTCAAAAAACCCATTTAGTTTTGTTAAATCAAATTCATTTTTAGTATCATATAATTTTTCATAGTAATCTCTAAAGGCTCTGTTAATTTCTAAAGGATCTATAACTACCTGTCTGTTACTTATAATACTAGTAATTGGTGTTTTAATTTCTAATTGTTTAATCTGCCATGCCAATAATTTTCCTGATTTTTCACCTTGTTCATAAAAAGATTGTTTCAATCTTAGAAGACTCGAGGCAGCTCTATTCGCTGATTTTTTGTCGTATTCAGCTCTCAAAATCAGTAATTCATTCTCCAACCTTGGATCACTTCCTGCATACACTTTTTCCTGAAGACTTTTTATTTTATGTTCCAATTTAGCTCTCTCCTCTCGAGTCTTCTTAGATTTTGATCCTGTATAACTAATAATATGTCCCCTAATAAAAGCTTTGAAAGCCTCCCACTTTACACATGCTGATGTTTGTGTAGTATTGATGTCAAAGTACTCGTCTATCTGTTTTTCTATATACTTGACAAATTCCTCATCCTGAAGCCATTTATGCTGAAATTGCCATCTACCTGATTCCTTTGTCAATTTTTTATCTACATATATTAGACAACAGGGTGCATGATCAGAGATCACGATGTTATCATAAAAGCAGTTTTGAATCTTGGATCTTAATTCTGTGGAAATCAAAAAATAATCAATACGTGAGAATGTCTTGTAGGTACTGGAATAACAAGAATAGGCTTTAACTTGTGGTTTCATTTCTCTCCATATATCTTACAATCTCAATTCTTTCATAAAATGATTAATAGTCATCCTACATCCATTGTGCGTACAATCCAGTCCTGTTGATCTATCTATACCTGGATTCAATGTACAATTAAAATCCCCTGCTATTATATGTTGCCCTGTAAGTGATGATAAAATAAGAAATAAATTAGCAAAGAACTTTTGGTCATCTATATTGGGACCATATAAGTTCACAAGATTTATATTTTCTAATAGCAAAGAACCTTGAATGATTACATATCTTCCAAGTTTGTCTCCAATTACATTTTTCACTTGAAAAGGGACTGATTTATGTATGAGAGTCATAACTCCCCTGGCCCGGGATGAGAATGATGAGGTGAAGACACTTCCTTGCCATCTACTCCTAATTCTTTTTATATCCTCCTCTATTAGATGAGTTTCTTGTAAAAACACAATTTTTGAACCCATGTGTTTTATTTTATTCATAACTTGTTTAAGTTTTTTTAAATTTTGTAGACCTCTGCAATTCCATGAAGTTAAATTAAGATTAACACTTTGGTTTATGATCAATAGAGAGTTTGGGATTACCTTGCAGTGTAAACATGCTCATACAGAGAAGCAAAAACATGAGTGGTTGAACATTCATCCTACAAACTACACACAAACAAATTCCCCCTTCCCACACTTGTGGCGAACCCCCCAAAATCAAAAGAAAAATTCCGTCTCCCGATATAGCCATCGACCGCTCCACACCCACGGGGAACAGCCTAAGCCACTCCTTCTTCATCCTCCCAATCACCCTAACTCTACTGCTTTTAATGACGTAACATTAACTCTCCTCTGTAGTTTTCCAACTTAACTCCAAAATTTTTAACAACTTTGTACATCATAGTTTTTTTTGTTTGTTTTGTTTTTTTTTAATATATAATACAATCTATATTTTGTAAACTTGCTATTTACTTCAAGTCAGTCAGATGCCTGTGCAAATGCTTAATTATTCTGCCTTATATTTTGTTCATGCTTAGCTCCCATCAGTCTCTTCTTCTTCTTTGATCTTCTTGATGAACTCCTGCGCCTCCTCTGGGGTCTTGAAGATGTGGGTTCTGCCCTCATACGTGGTCAGCAGTCTTGCAGGATAGATTACACCATGACGAATCCCAAGGTTGCGCAGCTCCTTACGTATGGGATCAAACTGCTTCCTCAATTGTTGGATTCCTGTGGCCAAATCTGGGTAGAACCGCACCTGCTGATCCTGGTGTTTAATCTCTCCTTTAGCTCGTGCAGCGTTGAAGATCTTCATCCTGTCTCTGTTGCTAAGAAACTTCATAATTAAGGTCCTCGGCGGTCCCTTATCTCTCCGTGGGCCAATACGATGTGCTTTTTCCAGAACCACTGCTGATTGCAACTCCTCGCTGCCCAGCACCTCCGGAATCCACTTTCCCAGAAAGGAATATACGTCCCGACCTTCTGATTCCTCTGGAAGACCCACCAGCCTCAAGTTATTCTGTCTCGACCGAGATTCCAAATCCAAAATATTATCTTCTAGACATTTATTTTTTTTTTCCAAAGTGCGCACCTTTAATTGAAGACGGGTGACGTCATCTTCAGCACTAGCGAGACGGAGCTCCATCTGCGCCGTTCGTTCTACACAGTCACCCAATTCCTTTCTTATTCCTTCCAACGCTGTCATACTCCCATCAAATCTAGAGGAAAAGTCCGCTGCAACTGCAATGTTAACTTTGAACCTTTGATCCCAAACCCATAGTTAGGTGAGGTGTAAGTTATCCAAGATGTGCATTAGATACAGCTACTGTATTGATTTGAAAAGCCGACATTTGTTTCAGTAGTTACTTTCTTTAGAAGATTTTGGGAAAATCTAACCTGACCTTTGACCTCAAGGTCATCCGATGAGAGCAAAATTGCAATATGTGCATCATCAGAGTATATCAAACCACGGTACCTACTTTCAAAACAATCGGAACAAAATTGAAGGAGAAGTTGATTTCACAAGACAGTTACTGCCTATGAAGTAAGGTGAAACAGGAGGTCATAGGTCAAGGGCTATAATTTCAGGTTCAGGTTACTTTATTTGTACCCGTAGGTAGATTTGATTTTTTCTGCAAAAATCATCCGATCAGAACCAAATTGCAATATGGGCATCCTCAGTGTACATCAAACCATAGTACCAAGTTTCAAAACAGTCAAACCAAAACTGTAGGAGGAGCTGATTTCACAAAAGGGGAACAGACGGACAGACAGACGAATGGACTGACCCATAACATAATCCATCTTCAGTCTTTGCCCAAAGGGGTCAAAGAGCCCTTTGGACTTCGACCGGCAGGGGAAAAAAAAACTGATGTAGGATTTTCAAATCAATACCACAGTTGTATCTAAGACATATCTTGGACAGCTAACAGCCTGACCTGGCTATGGATTTGGGGTCAAAGGTCAAAGTATATATTCCATTTCCACTATTGCTTTCGAAGGAGTACAGCTAGGGCTACCAAATTTGGTTCATATGTTCACCCTGAGATCCTGACTCTGGGTTTGGGGTGAAAAGGTTAAAGGTCATTGTACAGTGGTGTGAAAAAGTGTTTACCCCTTTCTGATTTCTCATTTCTTTGTATGTTTGTCACACTTAAATGTTTCAGATCATCAAACAATTTTAAATATTAGACACTGATAACACAAGTCAACACAAAATGCAGTTTTTAAATGAAGGTGTTTATTATTAAGGGAAAAAAAAGATCCAAACCTACATGGCCCTGTGTGAAAAAGTGATTGCCCCCTAAACCTAATAACTGGTTGGGCGACCGTTAGCAGCAACAATTGCAATCAAGCGTTTGCAATAACTGGCAGTGAGTCTTTTACAGCGCTGTGGAAGAATTTTGGCCCATTCATCTTTGCAGAATTGTTGTAATTCAGCCACATTGGAGGGTTATTGAGCATGAACCGCCTTTTTAAGGTCATGCCACAGCATCTCAATTGGATTCAGGTCAGGACTTTAGGCCACTCCAAAGTCTTCATTTTGTTTTTCTTTAGCCATTCAGAGGTGGACTTGCTGGTGTGTTTTGGATCATTATCCTGCTCCAGAACCCAAGTGCACTTCAGCTTGAGGTCACGAACAGATGGCTGGATGTTCTCCTTCAGGATTTTTTGGTAGAAAACAGAAGTAATGGTTCCATTTACCATAGCAAGTCTTCCAGGTCCTGAAGCAGCAAAACAGCCCCAGACCATCACACTACCACCACCATATTTTTTTTTCACAATGTTTTTTATTGAACCTTTTTTACAAACATGGCACAAACAAACACTAACACTAAAGTAATATAAAAATTAACAAAACAAAACAAAACAAAAAAAACACTAACTACAACAACAACAACAACAAAAAAAATGTACTAAAAACACCAACAACCATTAACAAAGGCAAGTCAACAACAATGCTCCCCTGTTTAGTCTAGGTAATCTATTACATAAGAATACATAATATACATTCACCAGTTTGGAATTTGCAAGGTCCACACATATCATTCACCTTCTTCTTCAGAATTTATGTTTAATTTCTTTACAAAATCAATGAAAGGTCTCCATATATTCTCAAACACATTTTCCTTTGATTTCAGTATATACGTTATTCTTTCTAGTGGAAGGTTTGTTAACATCTGTCTTAACCACTGAGTCACATCCGGTCTATGAGTCTTTTTCCACAATAGTGCAATACATTTTTTTGGCATTAAGCAAACCGAGGTCTATGAATGTTCTTTCACTCTTATTAAAGTTATGTTTTTCTGGATACAGACCCAACAAAAACAGTTTAGGGTTCAATGTGAATTGTTTTGAAATTATTTTTTCAATTGTTACACTCACCTCTTCCCAAAACATTCTGATTTTTCTACGTTCCCATAAACAGTGAAACAGGGTTCCTTTACTTTCCATACATTTTGTGCATGTATCTGGTATGTTTTTGTTATATCTATTTAACTCCACTGGTGTAACATACATCCACAATAACCATTTAAAATGTATCAGTTTAAGACGTACATTTATTGATTTGGTTTGGGCTCCTGCACAAGCCATTTCCCATTGTTCCTCTGAAATTTCAATTTGCAGGTCTTCTTTCCAATTATTCAGTCTTTTCTGTGAGTTTTCACTTGAGAATAGTGTCAATGAGTTATAAAACTCTGAAATAATACCCTTTCTCTTACTATCTTTCGTCAAAATTTTTTCCAAGGATGAATAAATAGGTCGGGTGAGAGCATTATTTTGATTTGATCGAATAAAATTTCTAAGCTGAAGATATTTAAAAAAATGTGTTTTATTAAGATTGAATTTAATCCTCAGTTCTTCAAAAGACATTATGTTATCTGAGCGTGACAAATATAAGTCTTGAATCTTTTGAATCCCTTTTAAATTCCATACTTTAAATACAGCATCCGCTCTCCCTGGTGTAAAATATTGATTACCCCATATTGGGCTAAATTGTGACAATAAGTGTGGTTCTTTTAAATATTTTTTGGTTTCACACCATATTTTGATCATGTGCTTTACAATTGGGTTTTTAACTTGTTTCTGTAATTTTTTTTAGCCGAATCTGAGTATATGAATAAGGGAAGAGGTAAACGTAAATTGTATGATTCCATTTCAGTCCAGTGAGGAGGATCATTTGATGAAAAATAATATGTCATAGACCTCAGTTGTGCTGACCAGTAATACAACATAAAGTTTGGACATTTCAGACCTCTACGATCAAATGGTAAATATAGTAAGGACAAACGTAATCTAGCCTTCCTATTGTTCCATATAAATTCCACTAACTTTTTTTTTAATTCTTGAGAATAGATCTGAAGGTGGTGGTAAAGGAATGTATTGAAATAAATATAATATTTTTGGTAAGATATTACTTTTAAGTATATTAATTCTCCCTATCATCGACATTGGTAGTGACATCCATCTCTGAAGTAACTCATTAATATCTGTCATTAAGGCTTCATAGTTGGCACTGGCGACTGATTCTAGCTTAGGCAAAATTTGAATTCCTAAATATTTAAACTGATTTACAACATTGAATTGATTCACCTCAGGAGCTGGGTGACTTCTCTGGGTCTCATTTAGCATTAATATTGAAGATTTTGTTTTATTTATTTTATATCCTGATATTTCCCCAAAGTTCTTTATTAAATTTAACAAGGTCGGAATTGACTTTTTAAAATTCGACATAAACAAAATTATGTCATCAGCATACAGGGAGATTTTATGTTCTGTTGGTCCTACTTTAATTCCATATATTTGTGGATGTAAACGTACTGCCATCGCTAAAGGTTCAATTGCCATAGTAAACAGTAAAGGTGAAAGTGGACAGCCTTGTCGACATCCTCTATTGATTTTTATTGATTTTGAGATATTGCTGTTTGTTAGGATTTCTGCTGTAGCATTATTGTATATTATCTGGACCCATTTTATGAAATTATTTCCAAGTCCAAACCTTTGCAGGACTTCAAAAAGATAGGGTCGAATGGCCCTATCAAAGGCCTTTTCAGCGTCCAATGATAAGAGAGCTGTATCTGGTGCTTCTTTATTGGAATAAATAATATTAAATAGTCTTCTTACATTATGGAAGCCTTGTCTTCCCATTATAAAGCCATTCTGATCTCAGTTAATAATATTTGGTAATATTTCTTGTAGTTGTTTTGCTAAAATTTTACAGATTATCTTAAGATCAGCATTTAATAGGCTTATTGGTCTCATGTTTTCACATTTATTAGGGGGTTTACCTGGTTTTGGCAACAGTATAATTAAGGCATTATTCATGTATAGTGATAAATTACTATTTTGAAATGCTTCTAAAACCATTTCCAAAAGTGGTTTTATTAATTTATTCTTAAATTTTTTATAGCGGTCAACTGGAAGACCATCTGGTCCTGCTCTTTTTCCTGATTTCATATTATCAATGGCTTGCCCAACTTCTTCTTGACTAATTTTAGACTCCAGTATCTCCCTGTTTTCATTTGGAATACACGGTATAGATAATCCACCCAAAAACCAATTTAGTTTTGTTAAGTCAGTTTCATTTTTTGTATCATATAGTTTTTCATAATAATCTCTAAAGGCACTACTAATTTCTAAAGGATCTATAACTACCTGTCCGTTACTTATAATACTGGTAATTGGTGTTTTAAATTCTAATTGTTTAATCTGCCATGCCAATAATTTTCCTGATTTTTCACCTTGTTCATAAAAAGTTTGCTTCAATCTTAGAAGACTCGAGGCAGCTCTATTCGCTGATTTTTTGTCATATTCAGCTCTCAGAATCAGTAATTCATTCTCTAACTGTGGGTTACTTCCTGCATACACCTTTTCTTGAAGACTTTTTATTTTACGTTCCAATTGGACTCTCTCCTCTCGAGTCTTCTTAGATTTTGAACCTGTATAACTAATAATATGCCCCTTAATAAAAGCTTTGAAAGCCTCCCACCTTATACATGCGGTTGTTTGTGTATTATTAATAACAAAGAACTCATTTATCTGTTTTTCTATGTACTTAACAAATTCCTCATCCTGAAGCCATTTATGCTGAAAATGTCACCTACCTGGATCCTTTGTCAATTTCTTATCTACATATATTAGACAGCAGGGTGCATGATCAGAGATCACAATGTTATCATAGAAACAGTTTTGAATCTTGGACCTTAATTCTGTAGAGATCAAAAAGTAGTCAATACGTGAGAATGTCTTATAGGTATTAGCATAACAAGAATAGGCTTTGACTTGTGGTTTCATTTCTCTCCATATATCTAGCAATTTCAGTTCTTTCATAAAATGATTAATGGTCATCCTACATCCATTGTGCGTACAGTCCAGTCCTGTTGACCTATCTATACTGGGATTCAATGTACAATTAAAATCCCCTGCTATTATATGTTGCCCTGTAAGTGATGATAAAGTGAGGAATAAATTAACAAAGAAGTTTTGATCATCAATATTGGGGCTGTAAAAGTTCACCAGATTTATATTTTCTAATAATAAAGATCCTTGGATGATTAGATATCTTCCAAATTTGTCTCCAATTACATTTTTCACTTGAAATGGGACTGTTTTGTGTATGAGAGTCATAACTCCCCTGGCTCGGGATGAAAATGATGAGGTGAACACATTTCCTTGCCATCTCCTTCTAATTTTTTTTACATCCTCCTGTATTAGATGAGTTTCTTGTAAAAATACAATTTTTGAATCTGTCTTTTATTTTATTCATAACTTGTTTAAGTTTTTTTAGATTTTGTAGACCTCTGCAATTCCATGAAGTTAAATTAAGATTAACGCTTTGATCTATGATCAATAAGGAGTTTGAGATTACCTTGCAATATGAACATGCTCATACAGAGAAGCAAAAACATGGATGGTTGAACATTCATCCTACAAACTACACAAAAACAAATTCCCTTTCCCCACATTCGTGGTAATCCCCCCAAAATCAAAAAAAAAATTCCGTCTCCCGTTATAGCTAGTGACTGTCCCACACCTGCAAGGATCAGTCAAACCACTCTCTCTTTCACCTCTCAATCACCCTGACTCTACTACTATTTTTAATGACATTAACTCTCTTCTGTAGTTTTTTCAACATAACTTTAAAGTTTTATAGCAACTTTGTACATCATAGCTTTTTTTTTTTATAATACAGTCTGTATTTTGTAGACATGTTATATGTTTCAGATCAATCAGATGCCTGTACAAATGCTTAAATGTTCTACCTTTATCATGTTCATGCTTAACTCCCACCAGCCTCCTCTTGGATCTGCTTAATGAGCTCCTGCGCCTCTTGAGGGGTCTTAAAGATGTGGGTTCTGCCCTTATATGTGACCAGCAGTCTTGCCGGATGAATCACTCCATGACGAATCCTGAGGTTGCGCAGCTCTTTGTGGGCGGGGTT
Organism: Pholidichthys leucotaenia; assembly: GCA_020510985.1. Classification (NCBI taxonomy): domain Eukaryota; kingdom Metazoa; phylum Chordata; class Actinopteri; order Cichliformes; family Pholidichthyidae; genus Pholidichthys; species Pholidichthys leucotaenia. Next base: position 141,167,616 of record CM035839.1, on the reverse strand, counting down.
GAACTGCCTCCTTAATTGTTGAATTCCTGTGGCCAAATCTGGGTAGAACCGCACCTGTTGATCCTGGTATTTGATTTCTCCTTTAGCTCGTGCCGCCTTGGTGACCGCCATCTTGTCTCTGTAGTTGAGGAACTTCATAATCAGCGTCCTCGGTGGTGTCTTATTATCTCTCGGTGGGCCGATTCGGTGAGCTCTCTCTAAAACGACCGATGACTGCAGGTCCGCGTTGTTCAGCATTTCTGGAATCCACTTTTCCAAAAAGGAACATGGGTCCCATCCCTCCGCTCCCTCCGGGAGGCCCACCAGCCTCAAATTATTCCGTCGCGAGCGGGATTCTAAGTCCAGGACATTATCTTCCAGACATTTCCATTTTAATTCCAGTGTTTGCAACTTTGATTGTAGGCTGGTGATGTCATCTTCAGCGCTTCAAATTCGAAGCTCCGCCTGCGATACTTGTTCCATACAGTCGCTTATTTCCTTTCTCATTCCTTCTATCACTGCTATAATCCCATCAAATTTAGACGAAAAGTCTGCTCTCATGGAGTTGATGGCAGCGAACACCGCACTCGTCCCCTCCTCAGCAGTTCCCGCTCCGCCGCTGGCTACATCCTCCGCCATAGTCTCTGGAGATTTTTCTGCTTCGTCACGAGCATGGAAGTTTGTTAGTTTGGATTGTTTTGTCGAATTACTTTTTCTTCCGCCTATTTTCCCAGCCTTGGTCTTTACCATATCCACGCCTAAACGCTGGGATGGGTTTTTGTTCCAATTAAGAGAGTTTTAGCAAATTTTTTATTTTTAGGAGCAGAGCAGTGTGAAACACGTCTTCCTACGTGGCCGCCATAACCGGAAGTCCCACCACCATATTTTACTGTTGATATGGTGTTCCTTTTCTGAAATGCTGTGTTACTTTTACATCAGATGTAATGGGACACACACCTTCTAAAAAGTTCAACATTTCTTTCGTCAGTCTAAAGAGTATTTTCCCAAAAGTCTTTGGGATCATCAAGATGTTTTCTGGCAAAACTGAGACGACCCTTTATGTTCTTTTTGCTCAGCAGTGGTTTTCGTCTTGGAACTCTGCCATGCAGGCCATTTTTGCCCAGTCTCTTTCTTATGGTGGAGTCATGAACACTGTCCTTAACTGAGGCAAGTGAGGCCTGCAGTTCTTTGGATGTTGTGTGGGGTCTTTTGTGACCTCTTGGATGAGTTGTCACTGCGATCTTGGAGTAGTTTTGGTCGGCTGGCCACTCCTGGGAAGGTTCAGCACTCTTCCATGTCTTCACCATTTGTGGATAATGGCTCTCACTGTGGTTTGCTGGAGTCCCAAAGCTTTAGAAATGGCTTTATTACCTTTTCCAGACTGATAGATCTCAATGACTTTGTTTCTCACTTGTTCCGGAATTTCTTTGGATTGCAGCATGATGTCTGGCTTTTGAGGATCTTTTGGTGTACTTCACTTTGTCAGACAGGTCTTATCTAAGTGATTTCTTGATTGAGAACAGGTGTGGCAGTAATCAGGCCTAGGTGTAGCTTGAGAAATTGAACTCAGCTTTCCAAAGATGTGATAAACAACATTTATTTTATGTTTTACCGGGGGGGGGGGGGTCAATCACTTTTTCACACAGGGCCATGTACGTTTGGATTTTTTTTTTTACCTTTAATAATAAACACCTTCATTTAAAAACTGCCTTTTGTGTTTACTTGTGTTATCTTTGTCTAATATTTTAATTTGTTTGATGATCTGAAACATTTGTGACCCGTGCTGGCAAAATGAGTCACTTTGAGGAAATTATCAAAACTGAAGTAACGTTTTTTTTTCCATATTCTGTACTGACAGACCTTCAAAATGATATTTAATTTGTAGGAAGTGTGCAAAAACGGACCCGGAAAAAGCCGATTTGTTTATATTTTGGCTAGGTTGAAAACTCGCGTTCAATCAGGTGGGAGTTACGTCTTCCGCCAAAACATATGTATTTTCAGAAAGTACGATTTCTAAGCTTCACAATGATACCAGACACTCATGGGGGTTTTCCCGGGACTTGCCGCTGGCAACCAAAGAAAGAGTCGTGATTTATGACTTCTCGTGCCTGTAGCTCGTAATGATGCGGTACGCATTCCAACTCATTTTGCCAGCACGGGTCACATTTAAGTGTGACAAACATACAAAAACATGAGAAATCAGCAAGCGAGGAAACACTTTTTCACACCGCTGTAAATGTTTAACTTGCACCATTACTATAGAACGAGTAAAGTTAGTCACCAAAACTGGTACACAGGTTCAGCTTGTGACCCTGAACTGTGATATTGGGTTTGGGGTCCAAAGGTCAAGGTTGGCATTGCCTTTGCCCTGTTACTAGAGAACAAGTAAAGCTTGGGTTGTGGGGGACCTATACGTCACATTCTCCACTCACACTGCATGGCGCAGGAGAAGAGAAGCCAACGGGGGGTCGAGACGGGACAGCGGAGGTGGAGGCACTAAAGGACTATAGCCCCTTTTCCACTAGGGTCAGTACAGTATGGTTCGGTGCGGTACGGCACGGCACGGTTTGTCCGCTTTTCCATTAGGGACCATAACTGCTTCCGGTTCTGTTTTTTCGGAACTGTTCCTATTTTTTCAGAACCCCTTTTATTGAGGTTCCAAGGGTACTGTCGCGGTTACGTAAAAACACTGCAGGCCACTGATTGGTCCAGGCGTAACGTCATGAGAGTGGGCGTAATGCTGACTTTCCAGAATCGCTGGCGAGCCACCATTTGCAATGATTCTTCCGTGAGCCAGCCAGCAAGTGATATTATAAACAACAACATAGAATGCCATCCATCCATCCATCTTCTACCACTTTTCCAGAGGTCCGGGTCACGGAGGCAGCAGTTCAAGCAGAGAAGCCCAGACTTCCCTCTCCCCAGCCACCTGCTCCAGCTCTTTAGAGAAGATACCAAGGCGTTCCCAGACCAGCTGGGAGACATAGTCTCTCCACCAAGTCCTGGGTCTGCCCCGGGGTCTCCTCCCAGTGGGATGTGCCTGAAACACCTCAAGTGGGAGGCGTCCAGGAGGCATCCTAATCAGATGCCCATACCACCTCAACTGACTCCTTTCAATGTGGAGGAGCAGCGGTTCTACTCTGAGCCTCTACCGGATGACTGAGCAACTCACCCTATCTCTGAGGGCGAATCCAGCAATCCTACGGAGAAAGCTCATTTCAGCCGCTTGTATCCGCGATCTTGTTCTTTTGGCCATTACCCAAAGCTCGTGACCATAGGTGAGAGTAGGAACGTAGATTGACTGGTAAATCGACAGCTTTGCCTTAGAACTAAGCTCCCTCTTCGCCACAACAGACCAGTACAACATCCGCATCACTGCAGATGCTGCTCCGATCCGTCTGTCAATCTCTCGCTCCATTTTCCCCTCACTCGTGAATAAAACCCCAAGATACTGAAACTCCTCCACTTGGGGCAGGAGCCTGTCCGCAACCCAGAGAGGACAATCCACCTTTTTCCGGCTGAGGACCATGGATTCGGACTTGGAGGTGCTGATTCTCATCCCAGCCGCTTCACACTCAGCGGCAAACCGTCCCAGCAAGAGCTGTAGGCCATTGCTGGATGAAGCCAACAGGACAACATCATCTGCAAACAACAGAGATGATATCCTGTGGTCACCAAGAATGACACCCTCCATTCCCTGGCTGCGCCTAGAAATCCTGTCCATAAAAATTATGAACAGGATCGGTGACAAAGGGCAGCCCTGGTGGAGTCCAACTCTCACTGGGAATGACTCCGACCGAGTGTTGGCAATACGAACCAAACTCTCACAACGGTCGTACAGACACCAAATAGCTCGTAACAACAAGCCCGATACCCCATACTCCCGAAGCACCCCCCACAAAAAACCACGAGGGACGCTGTCAAATGCCTTCTCCAAGTCCACAAAACACATGTAAACTGGTTGGGCAAACTCCCATGAACCCTCGAGAATTCTAGAGAGGGTAAAGAGCTGGTCCAATGTGTCACGGCCAGGACGAAAACCACATTGCTCCTCCTGAATCCGAGGTTCGACCAACGGCCAAACTCTCCTCTCCAGTACCTTGGCATAGACCTTCCCAGGGAGGCTGAGGAGTGTGATCCCTCTAAAGTTGGAGCACACCTTCCGGTCCCGTTTTTTGAAGAGAGGAACCACCACCCTGGTTTGCCATGCCAAAGGCACTGCCCCCAACCTCCACACAATGTTGCAGAGGCGTGCCAACCATGACAGCCCTACAACATCCAGGGCCTTGAGGTACTCAGGGCGAATCTCATCCACCCCCGGGGCTCGCCCACCAAGGAGATTTTTAATCACCTTGGCGACCTCAGCCCCTGTTATAGGTGAGTCAACCCCCTCGTCCACAAACCCTGCTTCCTCTGTGGAAGGCGTATCAGTGGGATTGAGGAGATCCTCGAAGTATTCCTTCCACCGCCCGACGATATCCCCAGTCGAAGTCAACAGTGCCCCATCCTCACCATACACAGTGTGGACAGGGAGCTGCTTTCCCCTCCTGAGCCGCCGGACAGTTTGCCAGAATCTCTTCTAGGCTGACCGAAAGTCTTGTTCCATGGTCTCACCGAACTCCTCCCATACCCAGGTTTTTGCTTCAGCAACCACCTGAGCTGCACTCCACTTGGCCTGCCGGTACACCTCAGCTGCTTCGGGAGTCCCAACGATAGAATGGCTGCACAGAAATCAGCAGAAATCAACACCGTGGTCCGGCAGAGTTTTCTGTGCGTTTCGGCTGATGAGAGAATCCAGAGGGAAGCAGACGGAGCCGCACTGGGAAGTAGACGGAGCCGCCTGAACTGATTTGAATGTACTGCCGCGGGAGCACCCAACTTCAGCAGTTGAAGCCGTGATATTGGGATATAGAGGACAGTGAATGATGTGATATGCATATTTTACGTTATTTATCCCAGCAGTGGAAAGTTCACTTTGGACAGACAAAAACTTGCTCGTATTTAAACGATGACCTAGCTTTTTAGCCATCAATGCTACGTCCGTCCTTGTATTTTGCGCTTGTGTTGACAATATCTGATGAAATAAGCTAGTTGTAATCCTGGTTAAAAAGGTGTTTTTTTACATGTTGCACTTTCGTGCTGTGCATGTACTTAAGTTGTGTGTATTTTTGTTGTAGAGTCCAAACAGGATCTGCTCTGAATGGCTACGTTTTGACAGCAATGTATTCTGACAGGTAAGCTACACATCTTGTTATTTATAGTCAAATCTTTTGCTTTTTAAGTTAAAGTTGTGGAGAGATGAATAATCAGGCCAAGTGTTCAGAGCAGATGAAGCTTTATTCACTTCCTCTCACATCCACCAGAATCCAAAAACAGTAGAAACACAGGTTGCAGGCACTCTCTTTTATATTAACCCTCCTCCGCTACCTGAGGTGCTGTATTTACATATCAACCCCCCATGACAATTCCCCTTGTCCCCCAGCACCTTTGATCTGTCATCTCTTCAGTCTGAGGGAAAACTACTGAGTGGGTTTCCCACACCGCCCCCCCCCCCCCACCAGACTCTCAGACTCAGCCTTAACCTTCATGTCCTTTGGGCTTCAGCCTCCGTTCATAGCTGCTGTAACAGGGGGATCTTCGGCTCCGAGGCGCTGCTGTGCCGGTGGGGGGTTTCTGGGGGTGCGTTCGTCTGTGGGGAGGCAATGGGGGGGCACACCTTCAACATGCTCGTGTGACTGATCTGACGAGTCATTTACCTGGGGAGTTCTCAGTGGGGGTCTTCCGTGCCGAGGAGCTCGGGCCAACACCACCTGTTCGTCTGCTAAAACAAAGGCGGGCTTAAGCCTGTCTATACAGATCGTCTCCCGGCGACCCCCCAAGTCTAATACAAAATGTTTGTGCCCAGGTTCCAGCACTCTGAACGGGCCATCGTAGGGTGGGCCCAATGGGGTCCGGTGGGCATCGTGCCTGACGAATACAAACGATGCGTCCTTCAAGGTCTTTGGCACAAAATGTCATATCCCGAGCGCTACTTTGTCTGCGCTCGGGTTATACATCATCCCTGTCAGGCTTTGACAGCAGGTGTTGTCATTCTGGCTTCCCGGGCTCTGATTGGTCAAACGCTCGGGAATTCCCCGCTGTCAGAGTCTGAGCAGCTGCACTGCATTTGCAATCGTGAGCAGCCGGCTTTAAATGCCGGCGCCAGCGACTGCATCTTGCGGTTGCCTTGTCAACATTCCCGTCAACATTCTCCTAATGTTCTTCCACGACTCACCTCTAATGTAAGTGTGTTTATTGTTGAGGTTATCGCTCGTATTCCTAACCTTTTTCCTTTGTCCGACGGTGAGCGAGCGTTTCTCGTCTCAGCCGTCATTTACTCGTTGTTATGTTAATGGATAATCTTGCTGCTCAACCCAAGCGGCTAGTTATCTTGTCCTACCCTAGCCTTGAACTGTGAATAAAACAACTGTGCAACTTTACTGGTCTGTGGCGTCTTATGCTGGCTCGTGAGGGCCAGCCGTGACACAAAAGCGCCGGGAAAACAGTGGTGGGCCGGGCCAGGTAGTATCCCTGCCCCTGTGCTATGCCAAGAACGCGGGTACGGATTGGTGTTTGACGCGGGGTTATCTGGCAAAAATTCCCCGGGGAACCGCAGTGGCTGGGAAAAAAACAGCTCTGCTGGGGAGGCCACCAAATTCTCCTTCGGTGTTGAACGCAACTCTAATAGAACCGACGGCAACCGGTCCACCCAATTTGCATCCGTAAGTGAAGCTCTGAGCGCTGCCTTAAGTGATCTATGGAAACGCTCGGATAACCCATTGGCCTGTGGGTTGTATGTGGTCGTGCGATGAATTGTGACGCCCAGGCTCCGGGCCATGGTGGACCAGAGGTCGGAAACAAACTGCGGGCCCCGATCGGACGTGATGTCTGAAGGGGAGCCGAAATGTGCCACCCTTGTCGTCAAAAAAGCCCGTGCAACTTCTGCGGATGCGGGGGAAGCTAGCGGGACTGGTTCAGACCAGCGCGTGGTGCGGCCCACCACTCTCAGGAGGTGCATGAACCCCTGCGATGGTGGGAGGGGGCCCACAAGGTCCACGTGAACGTGGTCGAACTGCTTAGCCGGGATATGGAATGGCTCCAATGGCCTTTGTGTGCCTGTGCACTTTGGCTCGTTGGCACACTACACAGGCTGCAGCCCACTCTTTCACCTGTTTGTGCAGGCTCGGCCAGACAAACTTCACTCCCACCATTTTAACTGACGCGTGCACTCCTGGGTGCGCCAGGGAGTGAACCGACTCAAAAACGTGGCGGCGCCAAGTGTGTGGGACCACCGGGCATGGGTGGCCCATGGTGATGTCACAGATTGGCGGGGGGGTGGCATCTTGCAGTACTCTGCTCTCCAGCCTTAACCCTGTTGGTCCATACTGGAGCACACACACATCTGCATCGCCAATTTGCTCAGCGGCCATGCCCGTGTAGTCTATCCCCAAGTGGACTGGGGCCACTAATGTGCGCGAGAGGCAGTCCGCCACCACGTTGAGTTTACTGGCCACATGCTGAATGTCGGTTGTAAACTCAGAGATTGCGGCCAGCTGTCTCTGCTGCCGGCCCAACCATGGTTCCGAAACCTTGGCCATCGTATACGTTAGCGGCTTGTGGTCCATGAACGCAGTGAAGGTGCGCCCTTCCAGCCAGAACTGGAAGTGGCATATGGCCAGGTGGAGATCCAGTAACTCTCTGTTGAACGCGCTATATTTACGCTCACTGTCACGCAAAGACCTGCTAAAAAAAGTGTCTGCCAAGAACCGGCAACCTGCTGCTCCACGACGGCCCCTATGGCCACGTCCGAGGCGTCGGTAGTGAGCGCTATCCGAGCCTCCGGGTCCGGGTGTGCCAGCAGTGCAGCGTTCACCAGGGCTGTTTTAACCTCGGAAAACGCCTGCTTTCGTTCAGGAGTCCGGTCGACTCTGTCCGACAGTTTACGTTTCTTAAGTGAGGCATACAACGGCTGCATGAGCTGGGCTGCGTGGGGGAGGAAACGGTTGTAAAAGTTAACCATCCCAAAAACTCCTGCAGCACCCTGGCCGTCTCAGGCCGGAGAAAATTTGCCACTGCGCGCTCCTTGTTCGGCAAAGGTATCGCTCTCTCCGGTGAGATGTGGTAGCCCAAAAAATTGATTCCCGTCACCCCGAACTGGCACTTCGCAGGGTTGATTATTAACCCGTGCTCCTCCAACCTCTGGAAAACTGTCCTGAGGTGGGCTACGTGTTCATCCTCGGACGCGCTGGCCACCAGGATGTCGTCCAGGTAGACGAACACAAATGGCAGATCGTGCAACACCGCATCCATCATACGTTGGAATGTCTGCGCTGCGCCCTTTAACCCGAAAGGCATGCGTAAAAACTCGAACAGACCAAACAGGGTTATTACTTCTGTTTTGGATATGCCCTCAGTGCGCACCGGGACCTGGTGGTAACCGTGGATCCGGTCTATCTTGGAAAAAGTGCGCACCCTGGTGAGGTGAATGGAAAAATCCTGAATATGCGGGATGGGGTAGTGGTCATGCACTGTAGCGTTATTTAATCTGCGGAAATCACTGCAAGGTCGCCACGATCCCTCAGCTTTAGGAACCACGTATAGTGGGGATGCCCATGGGCTGTTTGAGCGTTTGATGATGCCCAGCTTTTCCAAGTTGGCAAACTCCTCACGTGCTACGGCCAGTTTAGCTGCATCCAGGAGCCGAGGTTGTGAGAAAACAGGCGGCCCCGTGGTGGTAATTAAGTGCTCCACCCCGTGTCTAGTGACAGTCACCGAAAACGTCAGAACTGTGAGTGCTGGGAACTGGGTGAGTAGTGTGTGGAACTTACCACCTGGAGTTGTGACGTTGGCTAGTGTTGTGGGCCCGGCTCCTCTAGCTGTACAGGGAAGAGAATCAAAAGACATTGCGTTAATCAGGCATCTGTTAGCAACATCGACTAGTAGTCCGTGTGCACACAAAAAATCAGCGCCTAAAATGGGGAAGCTGCATGCCGCCATGATGAATGTCCATTGGTATGTAGGGCCGTGCAAGGATATAGTCAGTGTCCTCTCACCAAAAGTCTTAATGTCTCAGCCGTTTGCGACCGTCAGTTTGGGGCTGCTAGTTCCCGCCAGCCGGTTGGTGTAGGATGGCAGGATGAGGCTCTTTTGGGAGCCGGAGTCCACGAGGAACCGTCTCCCCTAGTGTGAGTCTGTCACATAGAGCAGCTTGCTTGCTTCACCGGCAGTCGCAGCTGCTACCGACTGCTGGCCCTGGCGTTTCCCGAGCGCTTGGAATTGGCACGGTGGCATGCATCAGTGTGCGTCCTCTCCAAAACGGCGGTGGTAGGAACAGAGCGTGTCTCTCCAGTGCTTCTTGGCCTCCGCTGCAGCCACCGTCGCTTGCTCCTCACTTCTGCTGGCCATCTCGCTGGGTTCTGACGCCGCTGCATTCACTGTGAGGGCTCTGGTGGTGAGGATGATCCAGTCTGCCTCTTGGGCTAGAGCCTGGTAGTTGCGCGCGGCCAGCAGCGGCGAATTGGCAAGGATCACCCTGACCGCTGTCGGGAGGTTCCAGAGAAAAAGGTGGGCAAAGAGGAAATGCCCGTCATCTGTCCCCATCAATGCCAACATCTTCTCCATCAATTCGACCGCCGACCCGTCTCCCAAGTCGGAGCGTGTCAGGAGCCTCTCCACTTTCTCACAGTCCGAGAGCATGTAGTGCCGGGTCAGCCCGGTTTTGAGAGCACCGTATTTGTCGCGGGCTGGGGGCTGTTGGAGCAGGCTCACCACCTGCTGGGTTGTGCGTGCGTCCAGTCCTGCAACCACGTAGTAGTATCTGGTGTCATCTGCCGTTATTCCCCGGAGCGCAAACTGGGCCTCGGTGTGAAGGAACCAAGACTTCAGGTCGTGTAACCAAAAGTGGGACTTTGACCGAAACGGCGCACGTGTTGCTGGCACTTCCCGTTCGGGTCGTCTCTGGGGTGTTTGCCTCACGTTCCATTTTGCATCACGGGTCACCAGTGTGGAGAGATGAATAATCAGGCTGAGCGTTCAGAGCAGATGAAGCTTTATTCACTTCCTCTCACATCCACCAGAATCCAAAAACAGTACAAACACAGGTTGCAGGCACTCTCTTTTATATTAACCCTCCTCCCCTACCTGAGGTGCTGTATTTACATATTGACATAATGCACGGCTCAGGAGACACACATGCAGGCTCAGGGTAGATCCAATAGCTTTATTAGCAACAAGTGTGTATGAGTGTGTATCTGCGAGATGTAAATGTGTTGGTGGTGGCATCTGCGTCGGGCACGGAGGCAGGAGGCCGTACAGCCGGACAACCCTATGGGAGAAGCAAAGGGAGAAGGGTAACGGGCACCACACCAACACAGGAGATATTATAAAGATGACAGGCTTACTTGGAAATGGCAGGTGGCTGGCACAGCAAGGGTGAAGCCCGGAAGACAGCGACCTGGAGCGTCCGGTGCAGCAGCGAGGGAACGGTGACGGAGAGGAATGGTCCGCCGCCGGGAAATCCACCTGTGCACAGGGGAGCAGACTAGGAGAAGAAGGAGGTAAGAGATTCTTACTTGAATGCTTGCTTGGCGGTAGGGATTCCTTGCAGCAAGGGAAGCGAATGAAGACTGACGGCTTCAGGCCGAAGCCCAGGGCGAGGCGGCTTAAATCCCTCGCCGCTGACGAGGTGCAGGTGTGCGTGCAGCTGGCGCCGCTGATGGGCGGCGAGGCGTGACAGTACTCCCCCCTCTAGCAGCGCCTCCTGGCGATGGTTTCTCCGGGTGCGCTCGGTGGAACTCGGTAATGAGGGACGGGTCCAACACAAATGACGAGGGTACCCATTGCCGATGTTCAGGCCCATAACCCTCCCAGTCCACCAAGTACTGCAACCCGCAACCCCGGCGCCGGGAGTCCAGGATAGAAGAGACAGGCCAGGCCGGATGACCATCAATCATCCGGGGCGCGGGCTGCGCAGCAGGAGGAGGGCAAAGGGGATTGGAGACTGCCAGCTTCACCTTGGAAACGTGGAAGGTGGGATGGATGCGGAGGGAGGGGGGAATAGCTACACCCACAGCCACCGGGTTGATAATCCTGGTGATGGGGTATGGGCCCATGAAACGCTGTGCCAGCTTCCTCCTTTCACCCTTTAAAATGACGTCCTGGGTTGACACATACACGCTGGCCCACCTGGTACACTGGGGCAAGTCTTCTGTGCCGGTCCGCTGTGGATTTGTTGCGCTCTGCCGTGCGTAAAAGCACATTGCGCGCTGACGCCCAGATGGAACGGCACTGCCTGAGGTGCGCCTGAACTGAGGGGACAGTTACCTCACTCTCCTGCGCTGGGAACAGAGGGGGGTCGTAGCCCAGGGACACCTTAAAGGGAGACATCCCAGTGGCTGAAGAGCGGGTGATGTTGTGGGCGTACTCATCCCAGGCGAGATGGTTACTCCAGGACGCAGGCTTGGACGCAGTGACGCAGCGGAGCGCAGCCTCCAGCTCCTGATTGGTCCGCTCACACTGCCCGTTGGTTTGGGGGTGATGGCCGGAGGAGAGGCTTACCTTGGCTCCCAGGGCATTACAAAAGGACCTCCAAACCTCTGAGGAAAATTGGGGCCCCCGGTCTGAGACCACGTCCACCGGAATCCCGTGCAGCCTGACCACGTGTTGGATTAGGAGGTCCGCCGTCTCCAGGGCAGATGGAAGACCTTGTAACGGGATGAAGTGCGCCGCTTTGGAGAAACGGTCTACGATGGTCAGGACAGTGTCGAAGGTGTTTGAGACTGGGAGTCCGGTGACGAAATCCAGGGCGATATGCGACCAGGGCCTGCCAGGGACGGGCAGAGGCTGGAGCAAACCCACTGGAGGGGCATTACCTGATTTACTGGTGGCACATACAGGGCAGGCCCAGGCGTAGCGGGCAGCGTCCTTCCGCAGGCCCGGCCACCAGAAGGACCGTTGAAGAAGGTCGATCATCCGGGAGGAACCAGGGTGGCAGGTGAGCTTAGATGTGTGCAGCCAGTGGATGACCTCCCCCCGGACCGTGGACGGCACAAAAAGCCTCCCCTCCGGTCCGCCGCCAGGGTCAGGTTCCGATTCCTGCGCCTTCCGGATCTTACGTTCAATGTCCCAAGTGACGGCTCCCACAATGCACGACCTGGGCAAGATGGTGTGGACCGCGTCCTCAGACGCCTCAGGGGCAAATTGCCCAGAGAGGGCGTCAGGCAGGCCGTTCTTGGAGCCAGGCCTGAAGGTGATGTTAAAGCGGAACCTGGCAAAGAACAAGGACCAACGTGCCTGGCGGGCGTTAAGACGCTTGGCAGATCTTAAGTACTCCAAGTTCTTGTGGTCAGTCAGGACCACGAACGGCAAGTCCGCCCCCTCTAGCCAGTGACGCCACTCCTGCAGTGCGAGCTTGATGGCGAGGAGCTCTCTGTCCCTCACGTCGTAGTTCCGTTCCGCTGGGGACAAGCGCTGGGAGAAGAAGGCGCAGGGCCGTTTGACTCCGTCATCAGGCGACCGCTGAGATAGGACCGCCCCCACCCCCGTGCCCGAAGCGTCCACCTCCACGATGCATTGCAGCTAGGGATCGACTTGGCTGAGGACCCGGGAGGAGGAGAACTCCGCCTTCAGCGCCTGGAAAGCAGCTGCAGCCTCTTCGGTCCACCGGAACGGGACCTTAGGGGACGTGAGGCGGGTCAGAGGGCCGACAACGGTACCAAAATTCTGGATGAAGCGGCGGTAGAAGTTTGCAAACCCAATAAATTGTTGCACCTGTTTCCTTGATGTAGGTGTGGGCCATTCCACCACCGCTTTCACCTTCACTGGGTCCGGAAGCACCTGGTCGTGGGAGATAACGAACCCGAGAAAGGACGTGGTTTTAGCGTAGAATTCACACTTTTCTGCCTTCACATACAACCGGTTCTCCAGCAGCCTTTGGAGGACCCGCCTCACATGGACCCGGTGCTCGTCCCTGGATTTGGAGAAGATGAGGATGTCATCCAGGTAGACGAACACAAACAGGCCGATGAAATCCCGGAGGATGTCATTTATAAGGCGCTGAAAGACGACTGGAGCGTTGGTCAACCCGAACGGCATCACCAGGTACTCGAAATGGCCGTTCGGGGTACGGAAGGCTGTCTTCCACTCGTCTCCCTCCCGGATCCAGACGAGGTGGTATGCGCTGCGAAGATCCAGCTTGGTGAACCAAGTCGCCCCCTGGAGGGAGTGGAAGGCGGTGTCCATTAGTGGCAGGGTGTAGTGATCCTTCTCCGTGATATCATTCAGGGCGTGGTAGTCGATACAAGGACGGAGGGAACCGTCCTTCTTGCCCACGAAGAAGAATCCAACGCCTAATGGTGATGACGAGGGACGGATAATTCCAGCACTCAGCGATTCCTTGAGGTAGGAATTCATAGCCTCCTTCTCCGGCGCGGACAGGCTGTAGAGTCGCCCAGAGGGTAAAGGTGCCCCCTGGCGGATGTTTATTGCACAGTCGTAGGGCCTGTGTGGAGGAAGAGACATCGCCTTGGACTTGCTGAATACCATACCCAGGTCGTGAAAGTCTGATGGCACCAGGGAGAGATCCGGAGGCGCGGCGTCCTTGGGAGTTGGAGAAGAGGACGGGGAGCAGGCAGCGGATTGAAGGCAGGTGCTCATACAAAAGGAACTCCATGCCGATACCCTGGCGGACTTCCAATCCAGGACGGGGTTATGGAGGTGAAGCCAGGGGTACCCCAGGATGACGGGCGACACAGAGTTGGGGAGGACGTAGAAGGTGATTTCCTCCCGGTGGTTCCCAGAGATGATCACAGGGACAGGGACAGTCTGGTGTGTAACTCTCCCCAGGGAGACATGGGAGAGGTCTACCAGGGCGAGAGGAGATTTGAGGACTTGGCAACGGATGCCCAGTCGGGTTGCCAGGCTTTGTGAAATAAAGCTGCCCTCCGCGCCCGAATCCACCAGTGCGTGGGTGAGGTGCCCAGTGGGGTTGTGACAAAACCGGACGGGCAGCTTCAATTGGGAGAGGGGATTTAACCGATTGACGTCCGCGAGGCCCCCTACAGTGACTCGCGGTCCTCCCCGTTTGGCTTCTGTGGACAAAGCTCCACCGTGTGTTGGCTGTCTCCGCAATACATGCAGAGACCCAACTCACGGCGGCGTTGTTTCTGCGCAGGAGGGAGCTTTGTCCAGCCCGTCACCATCGGCTCCAACTCCTTGGAGCGCGATGGTGACGGCAACGCCAGGGGGCGAGCTTGGGACAGGCGCGACGAGGCACCACGAGGGCGAGAAGAAGACGACTTCCGCTCCGAGGTGCGCTCGCGCAACCTGTTATCCAGGCTGATGGCTAGGGACGTTAGCTCCGCTAAAGTCTCCGGGATGTCCCGTCCAGCCAGTTCGTCCCTCAGACCATCACTGAGACTGCGGAGGAAGATGCTGCAGAGAGAATGTTCTCCCCAGCCAACCTCCTCCGCCGCTACCCGGAAGTTGATCGCGTAATCAGCTGCCGACCGGCTTCCCTGCTGGAGGCTGAGAAGCCGATCGACCTGAACGCTCTCTGTACGAGAATGATCAAAGACTTCCAGGAACAGTCTCACGAATTGGCCATAGGTGAGGGTGGCGTAACTGGGCTTCGCCATTACGGCGTAAGCCCAAGTAAGCGCTCGCCCCTCCAGGAGGTTCCCTATGTAGTCAATTCGGCTATGGTCTGAGGGAAAATTTCCGGGCACACGGTGGAACACGGACTCACATTGCATTATAAACCCCCGTGCTCCGCCGAGCTTACCGCTAAAGCGGGCGGGGGTCGGAATGGGTGTGAGCCGAGCCGGTGTTGCCGGAGCAGACTGGACGGCCGCTGGAGCAGCAGGAGCCGCGCCGCCCTGACGAGCCGGGGGGGAACGGCTGTTGGGGGTCCAAGCGGTCCAATCGGTTAGTGATGATGGATAATTGATTTAAAATCACCTGTTGCTGGTGGGCTATTAGGTCCACCCGAGTCTCGAGGGTGGAAAGTCGGCGTGTGAGCCCGCCATCTGCCGAGCCGCTCTGCTGAAGCCGTACTGACATAATGCACGGCTCAGGAGACACACACGCAGGCTCAGGGTAGATCCAATAGCTTTATTAGCAACAAGTGTGTATGAGTGTGTGTCTGCGAGATGTAAATGTGTTGGTGGTGGCGTCTGCGTCAGGCACGGAGGCAGGAGGCCGTACAGCCGGACAACCCTATGGGAGAAGCAAAGGGAGAAGGGTAACGGGCACCACACCAACACAGGAGATATTATAAAGATGACAGGCTTACTTGGAAATGGCAGGTGGCTGGCACAGCAAGGGTGAAGCCCGGAAGACAGCGACCTGGAGCGTCCGGTGCAGCAGCGAGGGAACGGTGACGGAGAGGAATGGTCCGCCGCTGGGAAATCCACCTGTGCACAGGGGAGCAGACTAGGAGAAGAAGGAGGTAAGAGATTCTTACTTGAATGCTTGCTTGGCGGTAGGGATTCCTTGCAGCAAGGGAAGCGAATGAAGACTGATGGCTTCAGGCCGAAGCCCAGGGCGAGGCGGCTTAAATCCCTCGCCTCTGACGAGGTGCAGGTGTGCGTGCAGCTGGCACCGCTGATGGGCGGCGAGGCGTGACACATATCAACCCCCCATGACAATTCCCCTTGTCCCCCAGCACCTTTGATCTGCCATCTCTTCAGTCTGAGGGAAAACTACTGAGTGGGTTTCCCACAAAGTATTGGTAAAGTGCCAGATTTAAAGTTGCACAATTTCCACTTAATATGAAAGGGACTGAACTGAGATTTATTTGATTGTGTTGTGGGGCACATATGTTGGTTTCATATGCTCCACAGATATATTACTGTATTTTTATTGTGTGCTTCACGTCTCAGGGGAACAAAGGGACTGAGCCTCCTAGGGGTAACGGGAGGGTGTGAGATTTGGCCTTTTGTTTCAAGGAGATGGCCTTGAGAGATTTCCTGACCACCGGAGACTAGGGGGTGGATGGCGTTAAGACTGGGGGAAGTTAAATTGTGACTGGGATTAAGTACCATGTGACTGTATGTTTGATTGACATACAGCTCTCCAGCCACTAGCTATGGCTACTAGCTCTCTTTCCTCTCCTCCTCTGGTGTGCTCTCTCTGTCAGATGTTTAGCTACACCTCTGCCTCTTTTAGTGATAGCGGTAAATGTAATAAATGTTGTCTTTTTGAGGCGCTCGAGGCGAGGTTGTCTGATTTGGAATCCCGGCTCCGCTGCATTGAAACACCGTCTGCGCCAGTTAATCTCGACGGACGCCCATTAGCTGCAGCGGAGCTAGCTAGCTTAGGTCGAACTGTCAGCGGTTCCCCGGCTCTCCTCAGCAGCGAGGAGACTGGGTGGGTGACGGTGAGAAGGAAGCCTAGTCGCAAAGCCCCGGTTCACCACCAACCTGTTCACGTTTCTAATCGTTTTTCCCCGCTCAGCGACACACCCGCTGAGGAAAAAACTCTGATCATTGGCGACTCTGTAGTCAGAAACGTGAACCTAGAGACTCCAGCGGCCATAGTCAAATGCATTCCTGGGGCCAGAGCAGGCGACATCGAGTCAAATTTGAAAATGCTGGCTAAAAGTAACTGTAAATACTCCACAATTGTTATTCACGCCGGCATTAATGACATCCGTCTCCGGCAGTCGGAAGTCACGAAACTTAATATAGAATCGGTGTGTGAGTTTGCAAAAACGATGTCTGCCACTGTAGTATTCTCTGGGCCCCTCCCCAATCTGACCAGTGATGACATGTTTAGCCGCTCGTCATCCTTGAACCGCTGGCTGTCTGTGTGGTGTCCTAAAAATGACGTGGGCTACATTGACAATTGGAGCTCTTTTTGGGGAAAACCTGGTCTTATGAGACAAGACAGCATTCATCCCACTTTGGATGGTGCTTCTCATTTATCTAACAATCTGGCATCTTTTTTATCCAAATTTCCAAAACCGTGACTACTCAGAGTTGGGACCAGGAAGCAGAGTAGTAGTCCTACACGCCTCTCTGCAGCTCCTCTTCGTCCGCCACCCCTCAGCTTAGCCCCTGACTTCCCCATCAGAGAATCGTTGTCTGCTCCCTCCAAAGTAAATAAAAATATAATGTATAAGCATCCCAAAGTGATAAAGCAAAATATTGGTAAAACTCAAATTAAACATAAAGCCTCTAAATTGAATGATTTGGCCTCTGTTCCTCCTCATAATTTAAAAATTAAATGTGGTTTATTAAATATTAGGTCTCTAACTCCCAAGTCTCTGTTAGTCCATGATCTGTTAATTGATCATCAGATTGATTTAATTTCCCTTACAGAGACTTGGTTAGGGCAAGAGGATTATGTTGGTTTAAATGAATCAACTCCCTCTGGTTATTTAAACTGTCAAAATCCCAGAAGTTCTGGTCGTGGAGGAGGAGTAGCAACAATTTACCATTCCAAATTACTAGTTAATGTAAAGCAAAAAACATGTTATAATTCCTTTGAGGGCCTGGTCCTCAGTGTTGGGCACTTTAGCAATTTCAGGTTAAACCCAATTTTATTTGCCATAGTTTATCGTCCCCCATCAACCTATTCAGAATTTTTATCCGAATTTGCTGATTTCTTAGCTGATTTAGTGCTGAAATCTGATAGAATAATTATAGTAGGGGACTTTAATATACATGTGGATGTAGATAGTGACTGCCTTAATGTGGCTTTTAATTCAATATTAGACTCGATTGGGTTTTCTCAGAAAGTAGGAAATTCTACTCATTACCTCCACCATACATTGGACCTTGTTCTGACATATGGCATAGAAATAGAAAATCTTGTAGTGTCTCCTCATAACCCTGTACTGTCAGACCATTGTCTGTTAACCTTTGATTTTACTATTTCTGACTATTTGGCTCCTAAAGAAAAATATTATCACAGTAGATGCCTCTCAGATGATGCTGTTTCCAAATTTATGCAGATTGTTTCCTCTATGCCATGTGTCAACACAACGGAAATAAGCTATAGACAGCTTGCTCCTTCTGTAATTGATAACATGGTGGATAGTGTTTCAGCTTCTCTGCATCAGACTCTAGACTTGGTGGCCCCCTTAAAAAAAAAAAAAGTCTAATCAGAGATTTTTAACTCCTTGGTTCAACACAGAAACTCGTAGCTTAAAACAGAAGACTCGTCTTAATTATACTGTTGCCAAAACCAGGTAAGCCCTCTAATAAATGTGAAAATATGAGACCAATAAGCCTATTAAATGCCGACCTTAAGATAATCTGTAAAATTTTAGCAAGACGAATACAAGAAATTTTACCAAATATTATTAATCGAGATCAGAATGGCTTTATAAAGGGAAGACAAGGCTTCCATAATGTAAGAAGACTTTTTAATATTATTTATTCTAATAAAGAAGCACCGGATACAGCTCTCTTATCACTGGATGCCGAAAAAGCCTTTGATAGAGTTGAATGGCCCTTTTTTTTTGAAGTCTTACAAAGGTTTGGACTTGGAAATAATTTCATAAAATGGGTTCAGATAATATATAATAATGCTACTGCAGAAATCCTAACAAATAACAATATTTCAAAATCAATAAAAATCAATAGAGGATGTCGACAAGGCTGTCCACTTTCACCTTTACTGTTTACTATGGCAATTGAACCTTTAGCGATGGCGATACGTCTACAGTCACAAATATATGGAATTAAAGTTGGACCAACAGAACATAAAATCTCCCTGTATGCCGATGACATAATTTTGTTTATGTCGAATCTTAAAAAATCAATTCCGACCTTGTTGAATTTAATAAAGAATTTTGGGGAAATATCAGGATATAAAATAAATAAAACTAAATCTTCAATATTAATGCTAAATGAGACCCAGAGAAATTACCCAGCCCCTGAGGTAAATCAATTCAATGTTGTAAATCAGTTTAAATATTTAGGAATCCAAATTGTGCCTAAGCTAGAATCAATCGCCAGTGTCAATTATGAAGCCTTAATGACAGATATTGATGAGTTACTTCAGAGATGGATGTCACTAACCAATGTCGATGATCGGGAGAATTAATATACTTAAAAGTAATATCTTACCTAAAATACTTTATTTATTTCAATACATTCCCTTACCACCACCTTTAGATTTATTCTCAAGAATTAAAAAAAAGTTAGTGGAATTTATATGGAACAACAGGAGGGCTAGATTACGTCTGTCTTTATTATATTTACCATTTGATCGTGGAGGTCTGAAATGTCCAAATTTTATGTTGTATTATTGGTCGGCACAACTGAGGTCTATGACATATTATTTTTCATCAAATGATCTCCCTCACTGGACTGAAATGGAATCATACAATTTGCCTTTATCTCTTCCCATATTCATATACTCAGATTCGGCAAAAAAATTACAAAAACAAGTTAAAAATCCATTTGTAAAGCATATGATCAAAATATGGTGTGAAGCTAAAAACTATTTAAAAGAACCACAGTTATTGTCACAATTTAGTCCAATATGGGGTAATCAATATTTTAAACCAGGGAGAGCGGACGCTGTATTTAAAGTATGGAATTTAAAAGGGATACAAAAGATTCAGGATTTATATTTGCCATGTGCAGAAAACATAATGTCTTTTGAAGAGCTGAGGATCAAATTTAATCTCAATAGAACACATTTTTTTAAATATCTTCAACTTAGAAACTTTATTCGATCAAATCAAAATAAAGCTCTCACTCGACCTATCTATTCATCCTTGGAAAAAATGTTGATGAAAGATAGTAAAAGAAAGGGTATTATTTCAGAGTTTTATAACTCATTGACACTATTTTCAAGTGAAAATTCACTGAAAAGATTAAACTACTGGAAAGAAGATCTGCAAACTGAAATTTCAGAGGAACAATGGGAATTGGCTTGTACAGAAGCTCAAACCAAATCAATAAATGTACGCCTTAAATTGATACATTTCAAATGGTTAATGCAGATGTATGTTACACCGGAGGAGTTAAATAGATATAACAAAAATATACCAGATACATGCACAAAATGCATGGAAAGTAAAGGAACTCTATTTCATTGTGTATGGGAATGTAGATTAATAAGAATGTTTTGGGAAGAGGTGAGGGTAACAATTGAAAAAATAATCTCAAAACAAATCATATTGAATCCTAAACTGTTTTTGTTGGGTCTGTACCCAGAAAAGCATAATTTTAATAAAAGTGAAAGAACATTCATAGACCTCAGTTTGCTTAATGCCAAAAAATGTATTGCACTATTATGGAAAAAGACTCATAGACCAGATGTGACTCAGTGGTTAAGACAGATGTTAACAAACCTTCCATTAGAAAGAATAACATATATACTGAAATCAAAGGAAATTGTGTTTGAGAATATATGGAGACCTTTTATTGATTATGTAAAAAATTTAAACATAACTCTTGAAGAAGAAGGTGAATGATGTGTGTGGACCTTGTAAATTCCAAACTGGTGAACATAATATGTATACTTATGTATTGGATTGTCTAGACTAAACAGAGGAGCATTGTTGAAGATTTGATTTTGTTGGTGGTTGTTGGTGTTTTTTAGTGCATTTTTTTTTTGTAGTACTTTAGTGTTAGTGTTTGATTGTTTGTATCATGTTTGTTAAAAAAAAAGGTTCAATAAAGATATTGTGGAAAAAAAAAAACAAAGCACTGTATACATTTTCATTGTTATGCAGATGACACACAGTTATACCTGTCAATGAAGCCAGATGATACTAATCAATTAGCCAAGTTAGAAGCCTGTCTTAAGGAAATCAAAGCTTGGATGACTTGTAATTTCCTGCTATTAAATTCAGATAAGACTGAAGTCATTCTTGTTGGTCCAAAAAACCTTAGAAATTCCTTTCCAAATCAGACTTTCAGTTTGGATGCAGTTACTGTTTCTCTTAATAGCTCTGTGAGGAACCTTGGAGTTATTTTTGATCAGGATTTGTCCTTCAATTCACATATTAAATTTGTTTCTAAGACTGCCTTCTATCATTTGCGTAATATTGCCAAGATTAGGAGCATCTTGTCTCAGAGTGATGCTGAGAAGCTGATCCACGCTTTTGTTAGCTCGAGATTAGATTATTGTAATTCTTTATTATCAGGCTGTCCTAAAACATCTTTAAAAAGTCTTCAGCTGATCCAAAATGCTGCAGCAAGAGTTTTAACAGGTACTAGAAAGAGAGATCATATCTCTCCGGTTCTGGCCTCCCTTCATTGGCTTCCCATAGAGTTTAGAATTAAGTTTAAAATCCTTCTTCTTACTTACAAAGCTCTAAACAATCAGGCTCCTTTTTATTTAAAAGATCTGATACTACCGTATCATCCTAACAGAGCACTACGCTCCCAAAATGCAGGATTACTTGTAATACCTAGAATCTCCAAAAGTACAATGGGAGGCAGAGCCTTCAGTTATCAAGCTCCTCTCCTGTGGAATCAGCTGCCAATCTGGATTCGGGAGTCAGACTCGATCTCTGTTTTTAAGAATAGGGCTAAAACCTACCTTTTTGATATAGCCTACAATTAGGGAGGGATCATGTGTTTCTGAACCCTCCCTTAGTTATGCTGCTAATAGGTTTAGTCAGCCGGGGGACCTCCAGTAATGCACTGGGCCTCACTCCTTTCCTCACTCTCTATGAAATATATTTTTTTTGCTGGTCATTAACATTTGTTTGTTCTCTCCCATAGATTGAGTCCCCATCGTGCTGTTTGCTCTCTACATGTCTGTTCTTTTCTTCTTCTCTATCCCCTCACCCCCCAGCCAGTCGCAGCAGATGACTGCCCCTCCCTGAGCCTGGTTCTGCTGGAGGTTTCTTCCTGTTAAAAGGGAGTTTTTCCTCTCCACCGTCGCCAAGTGCTTGCTCACAGGGGATCGCCTGATTGCTGGGGTCTTTCTGCAACTGTGGGGGTCCCCCCTACAGTTGATAGTGCTATGAGATTACTGTTGTTGTGAAATGGCGCTATATAAATAAAGTTGAATTGAATTGAATTGAATTGAATTAAACACCATGTGACTGTAGGTTTGATGTCCTGGGTATAAAAGGACAGATGTGAGAAGATTCATCCTCTTTTTCTGCTTTGGAATGTTGGAGTATGTGATTGTGAATAAAGCTGAACCTGAGGAATAAACTCAGTCTCATCCTTCAACACATCTCCACACTGGTGACCTTACGACGAAGCATGAGCAGGAGTAATTCTCCCGAGCCGGACTCTTCAGAAGCCAGCCTGATGAATGCCGCCATTTTCCAGCTGCTGGACTTCTGGCAGAATAGTCCGCGCTCCTGGTTTAGTGCGGTCGAGGCACAGTTCAACCTCCGGAGAATCTCGAGAGATGACACAAAGTTCTACCATGCGGTGGCAAAACTGGACAACCACACAGTCCAGAGGGTGGAGAACCTGGTCAACCACCCACCGGACAGTGACAACTACAGCGCGTTGAAGGCTGCGCTTATCAGCCACTTCACCCCCTCGGTGCAACAGCGAGCAGAGGGGCTCCTGGCGTTGACGGAGTTTGAGAACGACAGACCTGTAGACCTGATGGGGAAAATGCTTAGGTTGAGAGACTCCGAAGATGACAGCTTTATCTTCACCCACCTTTTCCTCAGGACCCTACGGCCAGCGGTGAGAGTGACCCTGGCCGGTTCACCTCTGTTGGCCCGGCGAGAGTACCACGAGCTGAGTCAGGAGGCGCAACCACTCGTCGACGCCCACAAACGGAGTGTGGCTTCAGCTGCGGCAGCAGAGCTAGGCGCAACGTCCGACGACGGCAGCAGCAAGGGCCAGGTGACACGGAGCAGACGACGTCCTTTGCTTCTACCATTGCCGCTTTGCAGAGGGGGCACGCAAGTGCATTCCACCGTGCCATTTCAAGCGCTCGGGAAACGCCAAGACTGGGGGTCGGTAGCAGCTGCGGCCCTCGGGGAGAACAAGCTGCTCTACCTGAAAGATGCACGCTTGGGGAGGCATTTCCTCGTGGACACAGGCTCCCAGCTGAGCTTCATCACGCCTTCCTACGCGGACCGGCTAGCGCCTTCCAGTGGTCCCCGGGTGTCAGCAGCGAATGGCTCAGCGATTAAGACCTTCGGTGAGAGGACTCTGCTTCTGTCTTTGCAGGGCCGTGCATTTGAGTGGACTTTTGTTGTAGCGGCAGTCAATTTCAACATGTTAGGGGCTGATTTTTTGTGCTCACATGGTTTATTGGTTGATCTCGCTAAAAGACGTCTGGTTAATGCACTCTCCTTTCACTCTATTCCCTGTACAGCTCAAGTGGCCCCACCAACTGCACAAGCCAACGTCACAGCTGCAGGTGGTAAGTTCCACACACTCCTCACTCAGTTCCCAGCACTCACGGTCCCAACGTTTTCGGCGACAGTGGCTAAACATGGGGTGGAACATTTTATTGCTACCACCGGCCCACCCGTTTTTGCAAAAGCTCGGTGCTTGGACTCAGCTAAACTGACCATAGCGCGCGAGGAGTTCGCCAACCTGGAAAGACTGGGCATCATCAGGCGTTCGAAGAGCCCATGGGCTTCACCGCTGCACATGGTTGATGGCTCGTGGCGACCTTGCGGTGATTTCCGCAGGTTGAATAATGCCACAGCACATGACCGCTACCCGATCCCGCACATCCAAGATTTTTCGGTTCATTTGGCGGGGGCGCGCATTTTTTCTAAAATAGACTTGGTACACGGTTACCACCAGGTTCCAGTGCGTGCTGAGGACATACCCAAAACAGCAGTAATAACTCCTTTCGGGCTTTTTGAGTTTTTGCGCATGCCGTTTGGGCTTAAGGGAGCGGCACAGACGTTCCAATGCATGATGGATGCGGTCCTGCGCGATCTCCCTTTCGTGTTCGTCTACCTGGACGACATTTTGGTAGCCAACGCGTCCGAAGACGAACACGAAAGCCACCTCACAGCAGTTTTCCGGAGGTTGGCAGAGCACGGGTTAATAATCAATCCAGCGAAGTGTCAGTTCGGGGTGGCGCAGATTGATTTTTTGGGGCATCGCGTTTCGCCAGAAGGAGCGGTCCTTCTGCTCGATAAGGTGCGCGCAATAACAAATTTTCCCCAACCACAGACGGTCAAAGCGTTACAGGAGTTTTGGGGAATGGTTAATTTTTATAACCGTTTCCTCCCCCGCGCAGCACAGCTCATGCAACCATTGTATGCTGCACTAAAAAAGCAAAAACCCACGAATAAAATCGAATGGTCTCCTGAGCGGGAGCGCGCATTCTCTCAAGTCAAATCAGCCCTGGCAAATGCTGCGTTGTTGGCACACCCAGTCCCAACGGCCCGCATGGCGCTCACTACTGACGCGTCAGATGTGGCCATAGGGGTGGTCATTGAACAGTACGTGGCTGGGGCCTGGCAACCGCTTGCGTTTTTCAGCAAAACCTTGCGCGATAGCGAGCGAAAATACAGCGCGTTCGACAGGGAGTTGTTAGCTCTACACTTGGCCATCCGCCTCTTCCAGTTCTGGCTGGAAGGACGCCGTTTCACCGCATTCGTGGACCACAAACCGCTGACTTTCGCGATGGCCAAGATTTCGGAACCTTGGTCAGGCCGGCAGCAGAGACAGCTGGCCGCGATATCAGAGTTTACTACCGATATCCAGCATGTGGCAGGTAAATATAATGTAGTGGCAGACTGCCTCTCACATGCTGTGGCAACTCCAGGCCCCGTGGGGGCAGACTCTGCAGCCATGGCTGCAGACCAGGGTAGCGACGCGGAAGCGCGCGCAGCCCCGGTCCGCGTAGGGATAGATTATGCAGCCATGGCCACGGAGCAGGTTAGTGACGTGGACGTGCGCGCGCTCCAGTCTGGACCAACACGGTTAAGGCTGGAGATCAGGGTGCTGCAAGACGGTATGCCCCCCCTAATCTGCGATGTCTCCATTGGACGACCGCGCCCGGTTGTGCCAGCCGCGTGGCGCCGCCGCGTTTTTGACTCGATCCATTCTCTGGCGCACCCGGGGGTGCGCGCGTCGATCAAAATGGTAGGAGAGAAATTTGTATGGCTGTGCCTGCGCAAGCAAGTCAAGGAGTGGGCGGCAGCCTGCGTGGCTTGTCAGCGAGCCAAAATACACAAACACACTAGAGCTCCCTTGGAGCCTTTTCACATCCCGGCTAAGTGGTTCGATCACGTGCATGTCGACCTCGTAGGCCCCCTCCCCCCGTCACAGGGGTGCACACACCTTTTGACAATGGTGGACCGCACCGCGCGTTGGCCGGAAGTGGTCCCACTGGCATCAACCACAGCCGAGGAGGTGGTGCGGGCCTTTTTAACAGCATGGGTAGCGCGTTTTGGAGTTCCGTCGGACATTACGTCCGACAGAGGTCCTCAATTTGTTTCCGAGCTCTGGTCAGCGATGGCCTGCAGCCTGGGGGTAACGATCCACCGCACTACCGCGTACAACCCGCAGGCTAATGGTTTATGCGAACGTTTCCATAGGTCATTGAAAGCAGCCCTCAGAGTGTCGCTTACGGATGCAAATTGGGTGGACAGGCTACCATGGGTTTTATTGGGGTTGTGTTCTGCACCTAAAGAGGATTTAAAAGCCTCCCGAGCTGAGTTAGTTTTTGTGCAGCCACTCCGGCTGCCCGGGGAGTTTCTCCCGGATAATCCTGCGCCAGAGTGCCCCCCCCACTCAGCGGTTGCAGAGCGACACGGGATCGAGCACGCTTCCTGGCCCAGTTCATCACAGTTTCCCACGCGTTTTTGTGCCTAAAGCTTTAAAAGATGCGGAGTTTGTTTTTGTCAGACATGATGCCCATCGCCCAAACTTGCGCCCGCCTTACGATGGACCATTTAGAGTGCTGGAAACAGGAGAGAAGCATTTTTTGCTAGATTTGGGAGGCAGAAAGGAAGTGATTGGCATAAACAGGCTCAAACCCACTTTTGTGATGGCTGACGAGGCTGTGCAGTGTGCGAGGGCCCCCCGGCGCGGCAGACCCCCTAGAGGGCATTCCCCAGAACACCCACAGAGATTGACTAACAGTCCTAACCCACAGGCAGCAGCCCCACAGCAGGAGGACACTGCGGAGGCAGTAAAGCCGGCTTACACCAAATACGGCAGAAGACTAAAGCCTAAGCGGCATGTGGACTGATATGTAATGATTTTATTATGACATGCATCTTTAGTTATGATTGTTCCATCTTAGACGTTTTGGGGGGGGGGGTCATGTGGGGCACATATGTTGGTTTCATATGCTCCACAGATATATTACTGTATGTTTATTGTGTGCTTCACGTCTCAGGGGAACAAAGGGACTGAGCCTCCTAGGGGTAACGGGAGGGTGTGAGATTTGGCCTTTTGTTTCAAGGAGATGGCCTTGAGAGATTTCCTGACCACCAGAGACTAGGGGGTGGATGGCGTTAAGATCGGGGGAAGTTATATTGTGACTGGGATTAAGTACCATGTGACTGTATGTTTGATTAAGCACCATGTGACTGTAGGTTTGATGTCCTGGGTATAAAAGGACAGATGTGAGAAGATTCATCCTCTTTTTCTGCTTTGGAATGTTGGAGTATGTGATTGTGAATAAAGCTGAACCTGAGGAATAAACTCAGTCTTGTCCTTCAACACATCTCCACAGTGTGAATATTAATGACAGAGTAATTGAAAATGAATGGCACATCCAATAATAGCCACTGTAAAATAAACCGCTTGTTTATTTATTTTTTTATCAGATCATTTCTGTGATCCTTTATGAGTTATAGTTGTTCAGTCACCATTAGAATTTAGTTTATATGTGTAGTCTATAGTATTTCATCTTTAAACTCATCCAGTAAAAGAACACATTACAAATATTTCAGACCCATTGTAGTGCTTCCTTTTATATTTTAGCAATACAAGCACAAAACACCACCCACACTTGAAACCAGGGCGACACAGCGGTGGCTAAACTTTTATTGATAACGTTATTTCACACCATCACAACAACTCAGTATCTAATCTCAGTGTAAATGGTGTAGAGATTGAAAGGGTATCTGAAATTAAATTCCTTGGCGTAATAATTGATAATAAACTGTGTTGGAAGTCACATATTAATTATATTAAAGGTAAAATATGCATATCAATCGCAATACTACAGAGAGTGAAATATTGTATTTGCTGAATCAACCCACACTATATACTTTGTATCATCCATTAATACTCCCATACATGACATATTGTACTGAAGTATGGGGAAATACATCTAAAACAAACATATATCCAGTCTTTATGCTTCAGAAGAGAGCTATTAGAATAATAAACAAAGCTGCTTACAGGGAATCAACAAACCCACTTTTTCTTAAAT
This sequence comes from Pholidichthys leucotaenia, assembly GCA_020510985.1. NCBI lineage: Eukaryota > Metazoa > Chordata > Actinopteri > Cichliformes > Pholidichthyidae > Pholidichthys > Pholidichthys leucotaenia. The sequence goes on along the minus strand of CM035839.1, from coordinate 141,140,295 downwards.
TAAAATCTCTCAAGTTGAAAGATCTGGTTGATTTTAAAGCTGCAGTAATAATGTTTAAAGCGAAGAATCTATCATTGCCTGCAAATATCCAAAAGTTGTTCCAAATAAGGGAGAAACAATATCATTTCAGAGGAACATGTGTATTTCAAAAACCTTCAGTGAGAACTACCACCAAGCAACACTGTGTCTCAGTACAAGGAGTCAGACTGTGGAACGCTTTTGGACCTGAATTAAAATCATGTACAATGCTTGGACAATTTAAACAAAAACTAAAGGAAGAAATACTCCAAACATATACAGCCGTGGACAAAATTGTTGGTACTCCTCTGTTAATGAAAGAAAAACCCACAATGGTCACAGAAATAACTTGAATATGACAAAAGTGGTAATAAATAAAAATTCTATGAAAATTAACCAATGAAAATCAGACAATGCTTTTGAATTGTGGTTCAACAGAATTATTTTAAAAAACAAACTCATGAAACAGGCCTGGACAAAAATGATGGTACCCCTATAAAAGATTGAAAATAATGTGACCATAGGGACATGTTCAACCAAGATGTGTCCTCTAATTAACATCACAGGTGTCTACAAACTTGTAATCAGTCAGTCAGCCTATTTAAAGGATGACAAGTAGTCACTGTGGTGTTTGTGTACCACACTAAACATGGACCAGAGGAAGCAAAGGAGAGAGTTGTCTCAGGAGATTAGAAAGAAAATTATAGACAAGCATGTTAAAGGTAAAGGCTAGAAGACCATCTCCAAGCAGCTTGATGTTCCTTTGACTACAGTTGGACATATTATTCAGAAATTTAAGATCCACAGGACTGCAGCCAACCTCCCTGGACGTGGTCGCAGGAGGAAACGGATAATACGAATGGTAACAAAAGAGCCCAGAACAACCTCTAAACACATTCATGGTGAATGCCAAGGTCAAGGTACATCAGTGTCAGTTCGCACCATCCGTCGTTGTTTAAGCCAAAGTGGACTTTATGGGAGATGACCAAGGAGGACACCACTGTTGAAAACAAATCATAAAAAAGCCAGACTGGAATTTGCCAAACTGCATGTTGACAAGCCACAAAACTTCTGGGAGAATATCCTATGGACAGACGAGACAAAACTGGAAGTTTTTGGCAAGGCACATCAGCTCTATGTTCACAGACGCAAAAATGAAGCATACCAAGAAAAGAACACTGTCCCTACTGTGAAACATGGAGGAGGTTCTGTTATGTTCTGGGGCTGCTTTGCTGCATCTGGCACAGGGTGTCTTGAATCTGTGCAGGGTACAATGAAATCTCAAGACTATCAAGGTATTTTAGAGAGAAATGTGCTACCCAGTGTCAGACAGCTTGGTCTCAGTCGCAGGTCATGGGTCTTGCAACAGGATAATGACCCAAAACACAGCTAAAAACACCCAAGAATGACTAAGAGCGTAACACTGGACTATTCTAAAGTGGCCTTCTATGAGCCCTGATCTAAATCCTATTGAACATCTGTGGAAGGAGCTGAAACATGCCGTCTGGAGAAGGCACCCTTCAAACCTGACACAACTGGAGCAGTTTGCTGATGAGGAGTGGGCCAAAATACCTGCTGAGAGGTGCAGAAGTCTCATTGACAGTTACAGAAATCGTTTGATTGCAGTGATTGCCTCAAAAGGTTGTGCAACAAAATATTAAGTTAAGGGTACCATCATTTTTGTCCAGGCCTGTTTGATGAGTTTGTTTTTCAAAATAATTCTGTTGAACCACAATTCAAAAGCATTGTCTGATTTTCATTGGTTAATTTTCATAGAATTTTTATTTATTACCACTTTTGTCAGATTCAAGTTATTTCTGTGACTATTGGGGGTTTTTCTTTCATTAACAGAGGGGTACCAAGAATTTTGTCCACGTCTGTAAACAAGATGACATGTAAACATAAGGATTATCATATCCAGTCTGTGTTGTGCTGTTGCTTAGTTTTTTTGTCATGTTTTGTCTTGGCGTTTTGACGTTTTGTTCCAATTTGTAATCACTTTTATTTTATTTTCCTTTTGAATTCTTAGATGGAACATGGTTGGGCAATATAAGCTGCGGCTTCAGCCATCACCCATTTTGGATAACTTATGTTGAATTGTATAATCCCAGGAGTTCCCGTTTAATTTGACCTTGTCAGATTTTTTTCCCCTTTTTATATTATTCTGTTCCTTTCTTTTAATCTAATCTATCCAAAATAAAGATTCATTCATTCATTCGTTTCTTAAATATGTTTTAAACTTGCTTTAATTATCCACCACCCATTTCTGTCTTTCATCTAGGCAAGAGGAAAACGATCCACCCAAACCGGACCTTGCCTCACTATTTACAGAGATGCAGGCTGAAGATCTGCTGAACCAGGACCAGTATGAGGGGCCGATCCAGTTGCTTCTCAGTGAGGCAGCGTGGCCGGCGTGTGTGGCTCATTCCAATTTCTTTCTTTCAAAGGTCTTTTTATTATTATTAATTGAAGTATCAATACAATACAAAGTATTGGAAATTTTCATTTTTGTATTAACCAAACAGTGCAAAACTAGAATTTAAAACTAACAAATGTGGATGCTTCAAAACACAAAAACCTTTAAATAAACAATAATAATAATAAAAAATACAAAAAAACAAAAAGAAAAAAAAAGAAAAATTGTGTGTGTGAGGTGGGGGTGGGGTAAAGGGGATATGAGCTACTCAGAAACTATAATCATGGGTCTTTCAAAGAAATCAGGAAACGGGCGCCATAATTTATAGAATTTGTTTTCAGAGCCATGAACTGTATATCTGATTTTTTCTAAATCCAAACAGGATATTACATCTTTTATCCACTGTAAATGTGAAGGGGGCGAAGAGTCTTTCCACTTCAGTAATACAGCACGTCTAGCCAATAATAATGAAAATTTGAATACTTTTAATTTGGAATTTGGCAAGACAAGCTCTGGAGCCACACCAAAAATGGCGCATAATGGATCAGGTTTAATTTGATATTGCAGGACTTCAGACATAGTGATAAAAACAGAATGCCAAAAATTCATCAATGAAGGGCAGGACCAATACATGTGAAGCAAAGTGCCAGGAGCGCTACCACACTTTTCACAAGTTGGGTCTATATCCGAGTAAATACGTGCTAACTTAACCTTGGACAGGTGCACCCGGTGTACGATCTTAAATTGAATAAGAGCATGACGAGCACACATTGATGCAGTGTGAACCTGGCCAAGAATAGAGTCCCACAGTTCATCAGTAAAAGTAAAATTAAGATCTTGTTCCCAATTCAATTTAATAGTGGCCAGAGAAGAAGATTGTAAATTTGAAATTAAATTATATAAAACTGATATTACCCCCTTAGAAGTTGGTTTAACTAATAAAAAATCATCTAGAGGATTATCAGAAGGTTTTTGAGGGAATTGTTTTGTCATGGTTTGCACATAATGTCTGACCTGGAGGAAGCGGAAAAAATGTGTAGAAGTGATGTCGAATTTAGTGGAAAGTTGAGAAAAACTTGCAAATTGTCCATCAAAATATAAATCCGCAAAAGATTTTAAACCTTTTCTGTGCCATATATGAAATGAACTATCAATAGTTGATGGGGTAAATAAATGATTTGTGGCAATTGGACTTCTAATGGAGAAAAACTGAAGACCGAAATTTTTCCTGAATTGAGACCAAATTCTAAGAGACTGACGAACTACTTTGTTATTACCCGGTGTAGACAAAGCAAGGGGAAGTGGTGAACCTAAAATTGCTGGTAGGGAGGTTTTGATTGTCCACATGTGACTCCATAAGGATCCAAATGGGTGATTTGGGTTCCAGATAGAAATGTTGCCAATATAACATGCACCTGATATTTGCTGCCCAGTAGTAATATTGAAAGTTAGGCAGAGCCATGCCACCCACTGATTTGGGTCTTTGAAGAAAAACTTTCCTCAATCTCGGATGTTTACCATTCCAAATAAATGAGGTAATCAGACAGTCAAAAGACTTAAAAAAGGATTTAGGAATAAAAATGGGGAGACATTGAAACAAATATAAAAACTTTGGAAGTAACATCATTTTTACAGAATTGATTCTGCCAATTAAGGACAAGGATAATGGGGACCATTTGGAAAGTATTAGCTTGCACTGGTCAAATAAGGGGAGAAAATTATTTTTAAACAAGTAATTAAGTTGTTTAGTAACACATATCCCAAGATAATTAAAATGATCAATAACAACCTTGAAAGGAAAATTTTCAAGATCCTGAACTCGAATCTTTTCATTAATCGGAAACAATTCACTCTTATTAAAATTAATTTTATAACCAGAAAACCTACTAAAACTATCCAAAATGTTGAGTATAGCAGGTAATGAAGTAAGTAGGTTGGAGAGAAATAGTAAAAGATCGTCTGCATAGAGTGAAACCCTATGCTCGATGCCACCCCTACAAATGTCTAGAACGTCCCGGCTCCCACAGATTGCAATAGCTAACGGCTCAATTGCCAAGGCAAAGAGCAACGGGCTCAAAGGACAGCCTTGCCTTGTACCATGGTAAAGTCTAAAATAGTCAGAATAGCGACAATTAGTTAACACTGAAGCTAAAGGACTAGCATAGAGAAGTTTAATCCAGGAACAGAAGGAAGGACCAAAACCGAACCTCTCCAAAGTAAAAAACAAATACTCTCACTCAACCCTATCGAATGCCTTTTCAGCGTCCAGACTAATAAGACATTCAGGTTTGTTGTGGTGAGGAGTATAAATAATATTAAACAACCGCCGCAAGTTAAAAAAAGAATGGCGATTTTTAATGAAACCGGTTTGGTCCTGTGAAATTATAAAAGGAAGAATCTTTTCCAACCTTGAAGCTAACAACTTTGACAAAATTTTAACATCGGTATTTAACAAGGAAATAGGCCTGTAAGAAGCACAATCAACAGGATCCTTGTCTTTTTTAAGCAACACAGTGATACAGGCCTGATAACATGAAGGAGGAAGTGTACCGGAGTCAAGCGACTCTGTAAAAACTTGACAAAGGAAAGGGGCAAGGTCGTCAGAGAATTTTTTGAAAAAATCAGCGGAAAACCCATCAGGTCCTGGAGATTTTCCTGATTCCATGGATGATACTGCCAGCTGAATTTCTTCTTTTGTGATGGGAGCTTCTAGAATTTGCCGAGATTCTGAGGAAATCGAAGGGATATCAATAGAATCAAAAAATTTTGCAAATCTTTTAAGTTTGTTGTATATTCTGAGGTATATAATTTGGAATAAAATGACCTGAAAATATCATTAATCACTTGTTGATCAGATGTCACCTCTCCTTTATCTGTCCTAACTCCAGTAATAATTTGCTTAGCTCTAATACCACGCAGTTGATTTGCTAAAAGTTTACCTTTTTTTTTTTGCCATATTCATAAAATTCACTCTTGTTCCTTATTAAACAACCTTCAATTTGTCGAGTGGAAAATAAATTAAGTTTAGTTTGTAATGTCATACGTTCCTTGTACAGAGCGGGTGATGGAGATTGAGCATATTGTCTGTCAATGTCCAAGATTTGATCTAAAATAGCCTTCTGTTCCTGTATTGCGGATCGTCTTTTAAATGCTGCCAATGAGATAAATTCCCCCCTAAGAAATGCCTTCATGGCCTCCCATATCGTTTTGTTTGGCATACCAGGAGTTTTATTTTCTTTCAAAAAAAAATTAATTTTAGAAGAAATATTCGCAACCAATTTTTCATCTGTAAGTAATAATGGATCCAGTCTCCAATGCTTTCTCATGGAGTCACATCCATGGAGGATCATTTTAAATACAAGAGGGGCATGATCAGAAACCAAGATGCTATCATAACTGCAAGAGCTAAGGTTATTAATTAATAAATTGTCAACAAAAAAATAATCTATTCTGGTATAAGTATGGTGTCCGTGAGAGAAAAAAGAATAGTCCCTGCCGTTAGGATGTAAAAAATGCCAAGGGTCTGTAAGGCTATATTCCTCAAGAAAAGACTTAACATAAGTTGCAGATTTATTAAGACTAGCAGGTTTTGAGGATGAGCGGTCCAAGATCGGATCCATATACAAATTAAAGTCACCCCCAAGAATTAGAGAATGAGTATTTAAATCTAGAAGCTGTGAAAAAAGGTTGCGAAAAAAGTGTACATCATCAAAATTCGGCGCATACAGATTAGCCAAGGTGACATGTTTATTGCCAAGTTTACATGATACTATTACAAATCGTCCATTTTTATCTAATACAACATTAGAGGGAATAAATGGGATATTTTGATCAATAAGAATAGCAGCCCCGCTGGCCTTAGCTTTAAAATTTGAATGAAAAAATTGTCCTGACCAACATTTTGACAAGCGCAAGTGGTCAGAATCCTGCAAATGGGTTTCCTGCAAAAACAGTACCCCAGGCTTAAATAGCTTTAGACGTGACATGACTCTCTTTCGTTTAATTGGATGGTTCAACCCTGTGATGAATGTCACAGGGTTGAACCATTTGTGTCTTGATGGTGGTCTTGAACCAAATGTCAAGACACCGTGGCCAAGGAGGAGGCAAGATCTTCAGTTCCAATTTTCAATTTTTATTTTCAATAACTCACAAGTAAATAGTTCCAGAAACATCCGACACGATTCTCAGCAACAATCCACAAACGAACGAACACCATTATCAATCATCACACCTGTTTTATACTAACTGGAGATAATAAGGGCTGATCAGCCCCTACCATAATCCCAGGTAAAACAATAAACCTTCCATCGTTTACACATACCCACTAATTTCTAAAATACATAAATATTTTCCCAACTATACAATATAAATAACATATAATAAATAACAATCAATAACAACAATAACAACATAAATAATTCAATAAATAATTCAAACCCTTATTTACAAAGCTAAACCACCCCTCTAACTTACCATACATGCTTCCTTCCTGCTGGTGTCCTATATAAGGCCCTCAACCCCTAACGGAGTCTTTTGCACGGACACCCACAGGAAGCATGTTGGCAAAGGTATGTGAAATAAATGATCAATTATTTTACCAAATACTTAACCATACAATTATCTCCCAAGGGCATTCAAATTAAACAAAAGACAGATCCCAAAATAATGTGTGCAACTTTTACAAGCAATCATAATAACATTTACCGTATTATAAATACAACACAACCACACATACAATAAGTCATACAGTGGTGACACTCCATCATCACATTTCCTCCCCCCTTTCCCGAGAGTACAGTACTCTATGAGTCATGTACTCTTGAGAGGCTATCAATTCAATTCAATTCAACTTTATTTATATAGCGCCATTTCACAACAACAGTCATCTCATTTCACTATCAACTGTAGGGGGGACCCCCACAGTTGCAGAAAGACCCCAGCAATCGGGCGATCCCCTGTGAGCAAGCACTTGGTGACGGTGGAGAGGAAAAACTCCCTTTTAACAGGAAGAAACCTCCAGCAGAACCAGGCTCAGGGAGGGGCAGTCATCTGCTGCGACTGGCTGGGGGGTGAGGGGATAGAGAAGAAGAAAAGAACAGACATGTAGAGAGCAAACAGCACGATGGGGACTCAATCTATGGGAGAGAACAAACAAATGTTAATGACCAGCAAAAAAAAAAAAATATTTCATAGAGAGTGAGGAAAGGAGTGAGGCCCAGTGCATTACTGGAGGTCCCCCGGCTGACTAAACCTATTAGCAGCATAACTAAGGGAGGGTTCAGAAACACATGATCCCTCCCTAATTATAGGCTATATCAAAAAGGTAGGTTTTAGCCCTATTCTTAAAAACAGAGATCGAGTCTGACTCCCGAATCCAGATTGGCAGCTGATTCCACAGGAGAGGAACTTGATAACTGAAGGCTCTGCCTCCCATTGTACTTTTGGAGATTCTAGGTATTACAAGTAATCCTGCATTTTGGGAGCGTAGTGCTCTGTTAGGATGATACGGTAGTATCAGATCTTTTAAATAAAAAGGAGCCTGATTGTTTAGAGCTTTGTAAGTAAGAAGAAGGATTTTAAACTTAATTCTAAACTCTATGGGAAGCCAATGAAGGGAGGCCAGAACCGGAGAGATATGATCTCTCTTTCTAGTACCTGTTAAAACTCTTGCTGCAGCATTTTGGATCAGCTGAAGACTTTTTAAAGATGTTTTAGGACAGCCTGATAATAAAGAATTACAATAATCTAATCTCGAGCTAACAAAAGCGTGGATCAGCTTCTCAGCATCACTCTGAGACAAGATGCTCCTAATCTTGGCAATATTACGCAAATGATAGAAGGCAGTCTTAGAAACAAATTTAATATGTGAATTGAAGGACAAATCCTGATCAAAAATAACTCCAGGGTTCCTCACAGAGCTATTAAGAGAAAGAGTAACTGCATCCAAACTGAAAGTTTGATTTGGAAAGGAATTTCTAAGGTTTTTTGGACCAACAAGAATGACTTCAGTCTTATCTGAATTTAATAGCAGGAAATTACAAGTCATCCAAGCTTTGATTTACTTAAGACAGGCTTCTAACTTGGCTAATTGATTAGTATCATCTGGCTTCATTGACAGGTATAATTGTGTGTCATCTGCATAACAATGAAAATGTATACAGTGCTTTCTAATAATGTTGCCTAACGGAAGCATATATAAACTAAAAAGAGTAGGGCCTAGCACAGATCCCTGTGGAACTCCATGACTAAGCTTTGAGCTGAGAGAAAACTCATCATTTACATGAACAAACTGGAACCTATCAGATAAATAAGATCTAAACCACTGCAACGAAGTTCCATTAAGTCCAACATAGTGTTCTAATCTATCAAGTAGAATATTATGATCAATAGTATCAAAAGCTGCACTAAGATCTAAAAGGACAAGTACAGAAACTAGTCCATTATCAGATGCAATGAGGAGGTCGTTAGTGACCTTTGCTAAGGCTGTTTCAGTACTATGATGGATTCTAAACCCAGATTGAAACTCCTCAAGTAAACCATTTCCCTGCAGGTGGTCAAATAATTGCGTAGCAACAACTCTTTCTAAGATTTTTGAAATGAAAGGGAGATTAGAGATTGGTCTATAGTTAGCTAAAGCTCCTGGATCTAGCGTTGGCTTTTTGAGTAAGGGTTTAATTACAGCCGTTTTAAAAGCCTGCGGTACATGGCCTAAAGTTAATGAAGAATTGATTATATGAAGAATAAAGCTACCAATAAGTGGGAAGACTTCTTTAAATAACCTGGTAGGAATAGGGTCTAAAAGACAAGTTGAAGGTTTGGATGAGGAAACTATTTTGTCTAACTCACAAAGGTCGTTTGGAGTAAACTCATCAAGACAGACATCAATAGAAGGAGTTGTAGTAGTTACAGTATTTAAGTTAACTATGGGAAGAATCTGATTGATTTTATCTCTGATGGATGAAATTTTATTATTGAAAAAGTTCATAAAGTCCTGACTAGTAAGCTCTAAGGGGATACTAGGATTGACAGAGTCCTGACTCTTTGTCAACCTGGCTACAGTACTGAAAAGAAACCTGGGATTATTCTTGTTCTCTTCTATTAATGCAGAGTAATAACTCGTTCTAGCTTTTCTAAGAGATTTTTTATAAATTAAAAGATGATTTCTCCAAGCTAAATAGATTTCATCTAAATTAGTAGAGCACCATTTTCTTTCTAATTGACGAGTCTTCTGTTTTAAGCTACGAGTTTCTGTGTTGAACCAAGGAGTTAAAAATCTCTGATTAGACTTTTTTTTTTTAAGGGGGCCACCAAGTCTAGAGCCTGATGCAGAGAAGCTGAAACACTATCCACCATGTTATCAATTACAGAAGGAGCAAGCTGTCTATAGCTTATTTCCGTTGTGTTGACACATGGCATAGAGGAAACAATCTGCATAAATTTGGAAACAGCATCATCTGAGAGGCATCTACTGTGATAATATTTTTCTTTAGGAGCCAAATAGTCAGAAATAGTAAAATCAAAGGTTAACAGACAATGGTCTGACAGTACAGGGTTATGAGGAGACACTACAAGATTTTCTATTTCTATGCCATATGTCAGAACAAGGTCCAATGTATGGTGGAGGTAATGAGTAGAATTTCCTACTTTCTGAGAAAACCCAATTGAGTCTAATATTGAATTAAAAGCCACATTAAGGCAGTCACTATCTACATCCACATGTATATTAAAGTCCCCTACTATAATTATTCTATCAGATTTCAGCACTAAATCAGCTAAGAAATCAGGAAATTCGGATAAAAATTCTGAATAGGTTGATGGGGGACGATAAACTATGGCAAATAAAATTGGGTTTAACCTGAAATTGCTAAAGTGCCCAACACTGAGGACCAGGCCCTCAAAGGAATTATAACATGTTTTTTGCTTTACATTAACTAGTAATTTGGAATGGTAAATTGTTGCTACTCCTCCTCCACGACCAGAACTTCTGGGATTTTGACAGTTTAAATAACCAGAGGGAGTTCCATCCATCCATCCATCTTCTACCGCTTTTCCGGAGGTCCGGGTCGCGGAGGCAGCAGTTCAAGCAGAGAAGCCCAGACTTCCCTCTCCCCAGCCACCTGCTCCAGCTCTTCAGAGGGGATACCAAGGCGTTCCCAGACTAGCTGGGAGACATAGTCTCTCCACCGAGTCCTGGGTCTGCCCCGGGGTCTCCTCCCAGTGGGACGTGCCTGAAACACCTCAAGTGGGAGGCGTCCAGGAGGCATCCTAATCAGATGCCCATACCACCTCAACTGACTCCTTTCAATGTGGAGGAGCAGCAGTTCTACTCTGAGCCTCTCCCGGATGACTGAGCTCCTCACCCTATCTCTGAGGGTGAGTCCAGCAATCCTACGGAGAAAGCTCATTTCAGCCGCTTGTATCCGCGATCTCGTTCTTTCGGTCATTACCCAAAGCTCGTGACCATAGGTGAGAGTAGGAACGTAGATTGACTGGTAAATCGACAGCTTTGCCTTAGAACTAAGCTCCCTCTTCACCACAACAGACCGGTACAACGTCCGCATCACTGCAGATGCTGCTCCAATCCGTCTGTCGATCTCTCGCTCCATTTTCCCCTCACTCGTGAACAAGACCCCAAGATACTTAAACTCCTCCACTTGGGGCAGGAGCCTGTCCCCAACCCGGAGAGGACAATCCACCTTTTTCCGGCTGAGGACCATGGACTCGGACTTGGAGGTGCTGATTCTCATCCCAGCCGCTTCACACTCAGCGGCAAACCGTCCCAGCAAGAGCTGTAGGTCATTGCTGGATGAAGCCAACAGGACAACATCATCTGCAAACAACAGAGATGAGATCCTGTGGTCACCAAGCATGACACCCTCCATTCCCTGGCTGCGCCTAGAAATCCTGTCCATAAAAATTATGAACAGGACCGGTGACAAAGGGCAGCCCTGGCGGAGTCCAACTCTCACTGGGAATGACTCCGACCGAGTGTTGGCAATGCGAACTAAACTCTCACAACGGTCGTACAGAGACCGAATAGCTCGTAACAACAAGCCCGATACCCCATACTCCCGAAGCACCCCCCACAAAAATCCACGAGGGACGCGGTCAAATGCCTTCTCCAAGTCCACAAAACACATGTAAACTGGTTGGGCAAACTCCCACGAACCCTCAAGAATTCTCGAGAGGGTAAAGAGCTGGTCTGATGTGCCACGGCCAGGACGAAAACCACATTGCTCCTCCTGAATCCGAGGTTCGACCAACGGCCGGACTCTCCTCTCCAATACCTTGGCATAGACCTTCCCAGGGAGGCTGAGGAGTGTGATCCCTCTAAAGTTGGAGCACACCCTCCGGTCCCCTTTTTTGAAGAGAGGAACCACCACCCCGGTTTGCCATGCCAAAGGCACTGCCCCCGACCTCCACGCAATGTTGCAGAGGCGTGTCAACCATGACAACCCAACAACATCCAGGGCCTTGAGGTACTCGGGGCGAATCTCGTCCACCCCCGGGGCCCGGCCACCAAGGAGATTTTTAACCACCTTGGCGACCTCAGCCCCTGTGATAGGCGAGTCATCCCCCTCGTCCCCAAACCCTGCTTCCTCTGTGGAAGGCGTATCAGTGGGATTGAGGAGATCCTCGAAGTATTCCTTCCACCGCCCGACGATATCCCCAGTTGAAGTCAACAGTGTCCCATCCGCACCATACACAGTGTGGACGGGGAGCTGCTTTCCCCTCCTGAGCCGCCGAACAGTTTGCCAGAATCTCTTTGAAGCCGACCGAAAGTCTTGTTCCATGGCCTCACCGAACTCCTCCCATACCCGGGTTTTTGCTTCAGCAACCACCCGAGCTGCACTCCGCTTGGCCTGCCGGTACACCTCAGCTGCTTCGGGAGTCCCACAAGCCAACCAAGCTTGATAGGACTCCTTCTTCAGCTTAATGGCCCCCCTCACCACTGGTGTCCACCACTTGGTTCGGGGGTTGCCACCACGAGATGCACCGACCACCTTGCGGCCGCAGCTCTGGGCTGCCGCTTCAACAACAGAGGTGGAGAACATGGCCCATTCAGACTCCATGTCTCCAGACTCCCTCGGAATGTGGTTGAAGTTCTTCTGGAGGTGGGAGTTGAAGACCTCCCGGACAGGGGCCTCAGCCAGACGCTCCCAGCACACCCTCACTATACGTTTGGGTCTACCAGGTCTGAATGGCTTCCTCCCCTGCCATCGGATCCAACTCACCACCAGGTGGTGATCAGTTGACAGCTCTGCACCTCTCTTTACTCGGGTGTCCAAGACATACGGTCGCAGGTCTGATGATACGATAACAAAATCGATCATCGACCTGCGGCCTAGGGTGTCCTGGTGCGAGGTGCACATATGGACACCCTTATGCTTGAACATGGTGTTCGTTATAGACAGACTGTGGTTAGCACAGAAGTCCAATAACTGAACACCACTCGGGTTCAGATCGGGCAGGCCGTTCCTCCCAATCACCCCCCTCCAGGTTTCACTGTCGTTGCCCACGTGCGCATTGAAGTCCCCCAGTAGGACAATGGAGTCTCCAGGAGGAGCACCCTCCAGCACCCCAGTCACAGACTCCAAAAAGGGTGGGTACTCTGAAACATCATTTGGTGCATAGGCACAAATGATGGTCAGGACCCGTTTCCCAACCCGAAGGCGCAGGGAAGCAACCCTTTCGTCCACCGGGGAAAACTCCAATATAGAGGCAGCAAGGTGGGGCGATACAAGAATACCTACCCCTGCTCGTCGCCTCTCGCCCGGGGCAACTCCAGAAAAGGCCAAGCTCCAGCCCCTCTCCAGGAGACTGGTTCCGGAACCGGAGCTGTGTGTTGAGGTGAGGCCAACTATATCTAGCCGGTATCGCTCAATCTCGTACACCAGCTCAGGCTCCTTCCCCACCAGAGAGGTGACATTCCACGTACCAAAAGCCAGTTTAGAAAGCTTGGGATCAGTCCGCCAAGGTCTCCGCCTTTGACTGCCACCTAATCCACATAGCACCGGACTTCCATGATCCCTCCTGCAGGTGGTGAACCTACTGGAGGGCGGACCCATGTAACTCCTTCGGGCTGAGCCCGGCCGGGTCCCATGGGTGGAAACCCGGCCACCAGACGCTAGCCTTCGAGCCCCTCCCCCAGGCCTGGCTCCAGGGTGGGGCCCCGGTAACCCCATACCGGGCGGGGTACACTGAATCCTTGATATACAATTTATCATGAGAGTCTGTTGGATCGTTCTTCGTCTGGCCCTTCACCCAGGACCAGTTTGTCTTGGGAGACCCTATCAGAGGCAAATTGCCCCGGACAACATAGCTCCTGGGATCACTGGGGCACGCAAACCCCCCCACCACGATAAGGTGACGATCCATGAGGGGGAACCAGAGGGAGTTGATTCATTTAAACCAACATAATCCTCTTGCCCTAACCAAGTCTCTGTAAGGGAAATTAAATCAATCTGATGATCAATTAACAGATCATGGACTAACAGAGACTTGGGAGTTAGAGACCTAATACTTAATAAACCACATTTAATTTTTAAATTATGAGGAGGAACAGAGGCCAAATCATTCAATTTAGAGGCTTTATGTTTAATTTGAGTTTTACCAATATTTTGCTTTATCACTTTGGGATGCTTATACATTATATTTTTATTTACTTTGGAGGGAGCAGACAACGATTCTCTGATGGGGAAGTCAGGGGCTAAGCTGAGGGGTGGCGGATGAAGAGGAGCTGCAGAGAGGCGTGTAAGACTGCGACTCTGCTTTCTGGTCCCAACTCTGAGTAGTCATGGTTTTGGAAATTTGGATAAAAAAGATGCCAGATTGTTAGATAAATGAGAAGCACCATCCAAAGTGGGATGAATGCTGTCTCGTCTCATAAGACCAGGTTTTCCCCAAAAAGAGCTCCAATTGTCAATGTAGCCCACGTTATTTTTAGGACACCACACAGACAGCCAGCGGTTCAAGGATGACGAGCGACTAAACATGTCATCACTGGTCAGATTGGGGAGGGGCCCAGAGAATACTACAGTGGCAGACATCGTTTTGGCAAACTCACACACCGATTCTATATTAAGTTTCGTGACTTCCGACTGCCGGAGACGGATGTCATTAATGCCGGCGTGAATAACAATTGTGGAGTATTTACAGTTACTTTTAGCCAGCATTTTCAAATTTGACTCGATGTCGCCTGCTCTGGCCCCAGGAATACATTGGACTATGACCGCTGGAGTCTCTAGGTTCACGTTTCTGACTACAGAGTCGCCAATCAGTTGCTAGTCGCTATCAGCTACAAGGTTGGTTTTCCCTGCCACATACCGAACAGTAAAATTATAAGGTTGGAGGGACACATACCACCCTGTGAGATGACTGTTTACATCCTTCATTCTGTCCAACCACTGTAGGGCCCAATGATCTGTCTCCAATACAAAATGACGCCCCAATAAATAATACTTAAGAGACCCTATTGCCCATTTCATGGCAAGACATTCTTTTTCTATTGTGGAGTATCTTGTCTCCCGGTCCAACAACTTACGGCTCAAGAACAGCACTGGGTGTCTCTCTCCCTTCTCCTCCTGGAGAAGTACTGCTCCAATGCCAACCCCTGAAGCATCTGTCTGTAAAATGAACTGGTGAACAAAGTCTGGACTGTAGAGAACCTTCTCCCCAGAAATAGCCCTCTTCAGATCCTCAAATGCTCTGTCACAGTCCTCTGTCCATTTTACCTTATTTGGTGCCGAAGCCTTAGTGAGGTCAGTCAAAACTGCGGCTCTTTCAGCAAAGTGGGGGATGAACTTACTGTACCATCCTACCATTCCCATGAACGATCGTACCTTCTTCTTAGTGGTGGGTACAGGATAGGTCCGGATGGCATCCACTTTACCTACTCGTGGTCTAATAACCCCCTGACCAACCACATGTCCCAGGTACTCCACCTGCTGCTGTCCGAACGCACATTTGCGTGGAGTGATTGTCAGTCCTGCCCTCTTAATTAACTGAAGGACCTGCCTAAGGTGTATCAAATGTTCTTCCCAAGTCTGACTATAGATGACCACGTCATCCAGATAGGCAGCCGCAAAATTTGATACCCTCCTTAACACTTGGTCCATCAGCCGCTGAAAAGTTGCAGGTGCCCCCTGAAGGCCAAATGGCATGACCCTAAACTGGAAACTGCCATAAGGTGTTTTAAAGGCTGTAAGTTCCTTTGATTCTGGTGCCAATGCCACCTGCCAATACCCCTTGCATAGGTCCAGAGTAGAAATAAACCTAGCCCTGCCCACTTTCTCTAACAGTTCATCAATCCGGGGCATGGGGTATGACTCAAACTTAGATACTGAATTTAGGTATCTGAAATCAATACAGAATCTTAATGAGCCGTCCTTTTTGGGGACCAGCACAATCGGGCTACACCACTCACTGATTGACTCCTCGATCACTCCCAGCTGCAACATCAAGTCAATTTCTTGCTTCATTTTTGGGACCAATCGCTCCGGGATCCTACATGATTTTCTACGTGGAACAGCTTCCTCTTTCAAATAAACCTGAAACAATTCTGGATCCAGTAGTTCAGGTTCAGGTTCAGGTTCAGGTTACTTTATTTGTACCCGTAGGTAGATTTGTTTTGCAGTCTGGTGACATCCATATTTACAAGCCACTAATTACATTCAACAAAGACACAAACACAGGCACACATCTTACAAAATAGGTAAATATAAAATATGTACAATATAATTTTTATAGCTTGTTCAACTCTTTGACAGCAGCAGGGACAAAGCTGTTTTTGTAGCGCTGGGTTTTGCTTTTTGGGACAGCAAACCTCCGTCTGGAGGGAAGAAGCTGAAAGTTGCAGTGCAAAGGGTGGGAGTCATCATTTAAAATCGAGTCAGCCATCCTCTGTACTTGTCTGGTGTACAGGGATGTCAGGCTCAGCTGTGACTCACCAAGCAAACGACTGGACCATCTATAGTGCCTCTAACTCTCTCCGCTGATCCACCTGCAAATGAGACACTTGAAACAAATAAGGCTCTGACACATTTGTGGGAAAGGACTGTTCTTTCTCCTCATCCACTTCCGTTGCACAAATCAAGAGCTGATGTGTCTCCTGAAGAACAGGTTGCTGCTGCTGATGATCAGGCTGCTGAAACTCTTTCAATAAGTTAATATGGAAGGTCTGATATTTTACCTTCCTGTCAGGCATATATAGTTCATATGTCACTGAGCTTAGTCTCTTAGAAATTTCATATGGCCCCTGCCATCGAGCCAACAGCTTACTGTCACACGAGGGCAGCAATAACAAAACCTGTTGTCCTGGGTGAAAAACTCTTTTTCTGGCCTTCTTGTTATACCAAGTTTTTTGTTTGGCCTGCGCCGTCCTCATGTGTTCCTGAGCCAAAGCAGTCATTCGATCCAGTTTCTCTCTCATCTTAATGACATAAGAGACCACATTGTCCTGATCACTCGGTGGACTCTCCCAGTGCTCCTTTAAGAAGTCCAATGGGCCCCTCACCTGACGACCATACAGTAGTTCAAAAGGTGAGAACCCTGTTGAAGCCTGGGGCACCTCCCGATAAGCAAACAATAAGTATGGTACCCATTGGTCCCAATCTGAGCCCGTTTCAGAAACAAATTTCTGCAGCATGTTTTTTAGAGTCTGGTTAAATCGTTCCACTAGTCCATCAGTCTGAGGGTGATATGGGGTGGTCTTAATACCCTTAATACCCAACAGCTTATATACCTGCTGCAACAGTTTTGACAAGAAATTTGTTCCACAGTCTGTTAGAACTTCTCTGGGTATGCCTACCCTTGAAAACAACTGGATAAGGCAGTTGGCAACCTGCCTAGCCTTGATAGATTTCAGGGGAAAGGCTTCTGGGTACCGAGTAGCGTAGTCACAAATTACTAGAATGTATTTATTACCAGAGGAGCTTCTCTCTAGGGGGCCAACTACATCCATCCCTATTCTATCAAAAGGTGTTCCAATGATTGGTAATGGTTGCAGTTGGGCACGTGCTACTCCCCTAGATGATGTAATCTTACATATTGAGCACATTGTGCAGAACTCTTTTATCTGGGTATACATTCCCGGCCACACAAACCTTCTAGCAATTCTCTGCAGAGTTTTTTGAAATGCTAGATGACCTGCCCAAGGGATAACATGTCCCAGTTCCATAATCTTTGGTGTGAGGTCCTGTGGCAAAGCTATGGTCATAACTTCACCTTGTTGCTGGTACAAAATGCCCTTTTTTTATGACATACATGGCCTCAGCCAAACAATCCATTCTACCCTGTTTCACACCCTCAATCTCCGAGACTTTATCAAACCATGGTCTAAGTGTTAGGTCAGCTTTCTGCAATGCAGCTATGTCAGGAGGGATGTCAAACTCTACTGACTGATTTAGCTGTGGTGTTTCTTCACCCAAGTTCTTTGCTGACGCTAACACCTTATCTCTTCTCTTCTGAGCCTTGGATTTGGGTTGCTTAATAGGGTCTGCCTCTATCTCAGAATCATAAAATGGTAGCTCCTGAAGAACATTGGCAGCCCTCTGTGCTCTCTGTGCCCTGGTTGTCACCATATTACAATTTTTCATCACAGTTGTGTTTACTCTCTGCTCAACAGCGCCACCTGCCTGTCTCTCCTCCGTTTGTTCCTCTCTAACCTGTTGTATGATGTCCAACAAAGTTGGAACATCATTGCCAAGAATAACTGAATAAGGCAAATCAGGCACAAGAGCTACAGGAAGGAGATAAGTTTGCCCCCCCCCCCCCCCCCACTGTTAAATAAACCTCAGTGGTCGGGACATGGACACCCCATGGACACAACTGATATTTATTTTAGACTCATTCCACAAATCCCTAGGGACCAAACTAGGCAGCACAACCGTTTGAAAACAACCAGAATCTAACAGGGCCTCTTCACACTGACCATTGAGCAACACCTTGGTTTTATATACTCCACTGTGCACTGGGGCTGAAAAAGTGGGTCTAGGAACTAAACATAATAATGATGGTTTCTCATTCTTTATGGCAGGGCATGAATACTGGGTGTGACCGATTTTATTACACTGATAGCAGCGTGTATCTTTATTTACAACAACACGTGACTTTTTGCTATTATCATATCTGCTATATGTGATCTGACTGGGCCTGGAATACTGCCTATTTCGAGCTGGACCACCCCTTTCACCCTCATTAAACTCACTCCGTGTGGTGAAAGATCTGTCACGGCCAAAAGTAGGTCTCCTGCTCCCAGACCTGGCTGACAGAAAAACCTCCGCCAGACGAGCAGCGTCCTCTGCAGTCTTTGGGTCCCGCTCTTGTATCCAGACTCCCAGTTCCGGGTTCACCATGCGCAAAAACTGTTCCAAAATTAATTGTTCCATAATGTCTTTTATAGTTAGGGTCTCTGGTTTAATCCATTTACATAACAGGTCTTTTAAACGTACATAAAGTTCACGAGGGGTTTCGTCCTGATGAATGTCCAGGGACCTAAACCTCCTCCTATATGTGTCAAATGTAATTTTATATTTACTCAAAATTGCTTCCTTGACTTTCCCATAATTGTTCGTGTCAGCAATATCCATAAGTACATATGCGCTCCGCGCTTTACCTGTAAGCAGAGGAGCTAGCTGGATAGCCCACTCTTCTTCATGCCAGCGGCAGACTGTAGCGATCCTCTCGAACATCGTCAGGTAGTGCTCAATGTCATCTTCGGGAGAGAGAGGATTCAGCCTGGGCTCGTGGTGCGTTCGTGGCCTCCTTGGCTGCACCTGCAGCGGCAGATCATCCTCCTGCGGGCCGACCCGACTGGCTGTCACCATGGGGTCCTCCCCCGAAGCGCCGTCATCACCACTACGCTCAGCCCGGCTCCCATACTCCTCTCTCAGCTACGCAACCTGCCACTCCATCCGACGAATATGACTCTCCACAGTCTGCCACTTCCGGTCCTGAAGAGTGGCTTGTTCCTCCATCTGCCGATCTCTGAGAATCAGCAAACGCATCAAAGATTTCACCAGGCCCGTTAGCTCCTCGAACTCGCCCAGTCCGCTGACTCCCGGGTCCTCAGCCGCCATACCTGTGTCCAGGTCAGACTGCTCCTCCTGCCTCACCTTCCTTGTGGCCATGAGTTCTTCCATCCCCCAAACGCTACGACGTCCTGGGAACGGACCACCGACTGCCACCAAATGTCAAGACACCGTGGCCAAGGAGGAGGCAAGATCTTCAGTTCCAGTTTTCAATTTTTATTTTCAATAACTCACAAGTAAATAGTTCCAGAAACATCCGACACGATTCTCAGCAACAATCCACAAACGAACGAACACCATTATCAATCATCACACCTGTTTTATACTAACTGGAGATAATTAGGGCTGATCAGCCCCTACCATAATCCCAGGTAAAACAATAAACCTTCCATCGTTTACACATACCCACTAATCTCTAAAATACATAAATATTTTCCCAACTATACAATATAAATAACATATAATAAATAACAATCAATAACAACAATAACAATATAAATAATTCAATAAATAATTCAAACCCTTATTTACAAAGCTAAACCACCCCTCTAACTTACCATACATGCTTCCTTCCTGCTGGTGTCCTATATAAGGCCCTCAACCCCTAACGGAGTCTTTTGCCCGGACACCCACAGGAAGCATGTTGGCAAAGGTATGTGAAATAAATGATCAATTATTTTACCAAATACTTAATCATACAATTATCTCCCAAGGGCATTCAAATTAAACAAAAGACAGATCCCAAAATAATGTGTGCAACTTTTACAAACAATCGTAATAACATTTACCGTATTATAAATACAACACAATCACACATACAATAAGTCATACAGGGGTGACACTCCATCGTCACAAAGCCCTTCACATTCCAGCTTACCAAAGTAAGATTACTATTCATTCAAAGAGTAAAATGTATATATTGTGTTGTGTAGGCCAAAAAAGAATGGGGTGAGGTACGGGTAAAAAAAAAAAAAAGGGGTGAGGGGGTGAGGGGGGTGTTAATAAATCAATAACAAAAATAATAATTAAAAAAAAATTCAACAACCAAACCTATAACAACACTCCAGCCAGTTGCAAAGAACAGCAACCGTTCCATCTCCTGCTCTATTCTCATCCTAACAAAATACTCCCATACAACTGGCTTCAATTCTGCATAGTATGAACATTTTACCCTAAAAATAAATAAATAAATAAATAAATAAATAAATAAACAATAACGTATAGGGAGCCAATTTTACCTTGTTTTTGAACATTTAAAAATGCATCAATGTCCAGTCAGTGCAGCTTTAATGAAGTAGTAATCAAGTAGTCCAGTGTAGTAGTTGGTCAACCCAGGAATGTCCAGTTCAGGACGAAAATCGCTGATTTCTTTCCATGGTTTGCATGAAGCGGTTGACCTCCAAGACGGACGCCAGCCACTGGTTTTCGCCATCTGGAAGAGTTATCCGGAGCCTGGCGGGGAAGAGAAGAGAAGGACGAAAACCTCTCTTGTACAACTCGGACATAACCTCCTTATATTTGGCTTGTTGCTTCTGAACGTCGGCGTTATAATCCTCGTAGAACTGAAGTTTATGTCCACGATATTCCAAAGTCCCACGGCGTCTCCGCGCTTCTCTCATCACCAAGTCTTTGGTCCGAAACCGGTAGAAACAAATAATGACAGCACGCGGCTTCCCGTTCGGACCCGGCTTGAGCGTGAGGCTGCGGTGGGCTCTATTCTGCTCTGGGGGAGATGGCAAAGTTTGTGTGCCAAAGACGTCCACCAACAGCCGAGAAAAAAATTCAGATGGCCGTTGACCCACATCAAAGGACTCCGGCAGACCCACCAGACGAATATTCAGCCTCCTGCTTCTTCCCTCCAGGTCAGAAAGTTTGTTTTTCAAAAGCTTGTTCTCCTCCTGTATTGACTCACATGTAGCTTCAAGCGCCGCTAGGCGCTGGCTGACGTCCTCCGCGTTGCTTTCAAGGTCGCCAATGCGTTGCTCCTGGTTAGTCACATCTGCTTGAATCTTGTCCAGCTTGCCATTTATAAGATCAAATGAAGCTTTAAAGTCAGCAGCTATGGACATTCTGTGTTGCTCATGCAAGGCAACAAGTGCAGGGTTAAGGCTTATATTAGCATCCTCAGCTAAGCTGGTGTTAGTATTGTTCACTGCTGCCTCCTTTTCAGTCTGCTTTCTTGTTTTGGACATATTTCTCAACTCAAAACAGATTCCGCACGTATTAAACGTCCAAAACGTTGACAGCTTACAGCAAAGTAGAGTTTAAAAAGTAAGACTGAAAAAAAATATAGCAGGAGCCAGCAACGCACACACCTACTCCATTGCCAGCACACCTGATGCTAATCGCACAACAATAATCGCTCATTCCAATTTCAATTTTTTTTTTTTTTACAGTTTGAATTTTGCACATTCTAAATAATCTGGAATTTGCTGCTGATTGTAATAAACAAGTTAGTGATTTATTTGTTTGCATCATGATTTTCTGTTTTGTCTGTTAAGACACCGGTGGGAAAAGAATCAACAGTACAAACCATTTATCAGTGACTTTGAAAATAATGGCTCATTTTTAAGAAAAGTAACCAAAACAATTATTTGCTGAAGACTGTATTGTTGGATGTGCCAGTGCAGAAGACACTGCACACTTTAGTGATAGTACTAGTATATGGAGGAATTTTGGGCCATATTAGCATCTGTATTTCCTAATATTGGGATAGAAGAGAGAACCTGCAGGGTCTTGGCCCTCCATGACACATGATTAGACACCCCTGAGTTAGGGTTTAATGGGATTTGACATTTTAACACAAACTGCTTTATGGTTCATAATTCTGTTGGCAGACTTACACCAAACCAAAAGTGATTTCTCAAACTGCTGGATTGTTCTTAGACAGCTTTTTCCAATCTTTTAGTATTTATGTCACTTGGTGGTAACCTTCACACATAAAACAAAAGTAGAGACACATCTGCAAAAGTACAAAGGTTTATTGTCAAAATTCCCAGGGCAATACTACATGAATACATGTATAGTTCTCTGTTGATGCAGAGAATATATATTTATACAGTATCTACATGTAGTCAGCAATACTCAATATGATATATTTCCAGTTAATCCATGTATTTTTCCATGTAACCTTGTGACTGCATTATTTTAATTACTTTTAATCCTAGATCGATTTGTTTTGGCTTAAAATGTATCATAATTGTGAAATATATCTTATGCCTAACTCAGCACTGTTTACCTGTTGAAATATATATTTTACGGCTCATATACTACAATATGGCACCTAGATGATCCATGTTTTGCCACGACACCACTGGCTGGAGCAGGTAAATCCCATGACGTCTCAACAGTCTCTCCATGATTTTGACACAGATCAGAGCAATTTGTTGCACAGAAAGCTAAACATTTCTACAGACATTCTGCAGTTCTGTAACCACTTTGCGTTCCTGAAGCTGGGGTGACATCACTGTGTTGAACGTTCAGACCGGTGGTTTGAAGCGATATTTTTTTCACAAGCGAGCCATCTGAAACACACACACAGAGAATACATATTTTAGTACCTAATACCGATAACTTGCCGACATTACAATGCTGTACGGTGGACTTAATGTCATGGTCTGAGCGCTGATATTGTCCGCGCTCGGATCATCCTGTATTTTCCTCGTTTGTCTGTGTTTTGCATATGGCTGTTTCAGGGCTTTTATTCGGACAGCACCACAACGGGGCTTCCGGCTGTCAAAGCCGAGTCATGTTGTGACAGCTGTTTAGTGTTTTCCCTGATTACGTTTCTCCTTTAATGATTGTATTGTCATTAGTATTTAAGGAAGCAGCTGAGGGTTACTCCTCGCTGCGATCTCGTCCAACCTCCGTCAAACTGTCGTCCAAGATTTCGTGATACGTTAGTATTCCTCATCTCTCAGTAAGTGTTCTTCCTCATAGTCTGTGTTCTAGTCTCGTAGTGTGTATTTCCTCGTAGCCTGAGATTTGGAGTCTAAGTGTATGTTCGTGTTTTTGCCCCACGTGGCTGTTTATTTTGTCATTTGTCTTTTTGTTAATAAAACATGCAAACTCATCGGCTGGTTTTTGGTGTCTTACTGATGGCCCGCGAGGGCCATCGATGATAGTAGGTCACAGCCAAAACGAGATGCCGGTCGTTGTGAGTTTGTGTTTTTTGGGCTTGTAGTTTTTCCCTGTTCCCCGTGTACCAGCGTGTTGGGAGATGACGTCGCCAGGGAAGGGCTATGCCATGAGCTTGGGCTACGAACTAGTTATGGCCCTCATCGAGATAGATGGTATCCTCTCCAGCGATCGCAATAGCGTCACTCCCAGTGGCTTACGCTGGTACTCAGATCTCGCAGAAGCAGCAATTAACCGCCATCCTCGCTACGCTGACCAAGCTGAAATCATGACGAGGATGGCAGAGATCTCGGCACTCCGGGAGAGGATCCACGGGCTGGAGGGAAACTCCGGCAGGAAGCCGAAGGTGAGGCATCCCCGCTCCTCGCCTTGGGATCCAGTTCCTGTCACCCGTCCAGCCCAGGAGTCTACATCACCCAAGTGCCATTCCCAGCGGAGGAGGACATCAGCCGGGATTCCCCCGGAGGACGCTCAGTGGACAGCTGTGATCATCTAGGACTGGGTGGCTGGGGCTCATTCTGCCTCCCATCCTACCCAAGTTATAAAGCATGTGACGGCGGCAGTCAGACTAGTGGAGAACAGTCCCGAACTCTATGACTATCCCGAGTACGCTGATCTGTTAGCCTCTGTTTCCACGCAGCAGCGGCGGTTTCCAGACCTTACCTTTGCCTCGCCCTCTGCCGGGAAACGCCATCACCCTGCTCACGCCCAGCCTCAGCGAGATCCCTGTCCAGATCCAGTGCAGGGCCGCCGAAAGGACTCTGCCTCCCAGCCAGCTGTTGCCCCTGCGTTACCATCCGCAGGGGAAAGGGAGGAACCAAGTGCGTTACAGCAGGCACCATCGGCCCTCTGGAGAAAAGGCAAGTGCTACTTCATTCTCTTCCTCCGTGCTATGAAGTGCCTTGTCTGACTCCTGGGGGTGGAGTTCGGGGTTCACAGCCCTCCGAGCTCTCTCCACCTGATGTAACTATTAATTGTGAGCCTGCATCCTCTGTGTCTCCTTCCCCTGAGCGTCCCCCGGTGCTAGGAATACACCACCGGACAAAGAAGGAGCCTGCAACCCGGGAGAGCCTGTTTCCAGCCCCGCAGCCACGTCACGGGCAGAGGAGGAGGGTGGACTGCCGATTGGAGCCTGTGCCGACGATCAAGCGTCCCTGGGTCTTCACGGAGGAGCAGTTCGACCCAGCAGGCCACGGATCCCCGGCCACCACACCGTGTGGGCCTTCGGTGTGGACTTCTGCGCCAGGGACTCCCCAGACTGTGAGGACCATTATGCCAGCTGCAGAGCCCGCCACAGTCGAGTGGGAACCAGGAGTGGACCTCCAGCTCGTTGAACCTGGATCGTCGGAGTCCTGGACAGCGGTAGAGCCCGAGATCAGGCAAGTGCTCTATTTTGTCTTTTTCTTCTCTGTTCTTGAGCATTTTTGCCTATCTCTCGGGGAAACAAGCCGGGTGCAGCGGACCGCCACATCCGAGCTTGTCTCGCCGGGCTCTGCCGCTGCTGGTGATCCTGATCCCGGTTTTTTCTTTCTCTCTGAGCCTTCCCCCAGGGTCACCGGAGACAAATCAGCTCTGGTCGTCGTCGTGGAGGCGCCAGGTTCGTGCTCGGAGGTCATCCCTGATGCTTCGCTGGCCCAATCGGGGCCCGTCGAGGATGGAGTGCTGGTCCAATCGGGGCCTGTCAATGATGCAGTGCCGGTCCAATCGGGGCCCATTGAGGGTGCAGCGCCTGTTTGGTTTGAGGCCGGTGAGGGAGCTGCACATGTAGTGCACTACACATAGTGCACTGCAACTCCCTTAATCTCTGATATTCTGTAGGACTCTATTTGTAGAGTTGCTGCTCTACTTAGCTCTAAGCTCTACTTAGTAGCTTTTTGATTTTTTTTTTCTGGTGTTTTTGGATACAATGTGTTTTTGGTGGCATTGCCCTGTATTTGTACTTTTGTTTTCTTGTTTCCCGGCAGGTTGAGAGATGCTCCTTTGTTGTTGTGTTTACCTGTTCATTATAATGGTCAATATTTGCTGCTCAGTAGCCTTTCAAGGTTTTTCTTTTTCCCCTGGTGTTATAGGGTACGGTCTGGAGAGAGGAATAACCAAGCCAAGCAGTCAGAGCAGATGAACTTTATTCCCTCTCTCACATTTCTCAGAATCAGAAAACATTAACATTCTGTAGCAGGGACTCTCCCTTCCTTCCAGTCTGAGATGAACACCACAGCATGGGTCCGCCATACCCCCCCACCCTCCAGAGTCTCAGACTGAGTTTTAACCCTCACGTCCTCTCGGCTTCAGCCTCTGCCCATAGCTGCTGTAACGGGGGGTCTTCGGCTCTGAGGCACTGCTGTGCCGGTGGGGGGTTCCTGGAGGTGCGTCCGTCTGTGGGGAGACAATGGAGGGGGGGGGGACATTCAGCATGCTAGTGTGACTGCTCTGATGAGTTGTTTACCTGGGGAGTTCTCAGGGGGGTCTTCCACGCTGAGGAGCTAGAGCCAACTCCACCTGCTCGTCTGCCACCACAAAGGTGGGCTTAAGCCTGTCTATACAGATTTTCTCCCGGCGACCCCCCAAGTCTAACACAAAATGTTTGTTCCCGGGTTCCAGCACTCTAAACGGGCCATCGTAGGGTGGGCGCAATGGGGGTCGGTGGGCATCGTGCCTGACAAACACGATCACTGCGTCCTTCAAGGTTTTCAGCACAAAAGTATAGGGAAAACAGTGGTGGGCTAGGCAAGGTAGCGTCCCTGTGTCTGCGCTATGCCGTGAACGTGGGGACGGACGGGTGTTCGGCGCAGGGTTATCTGGTAAAAATTCCCCGGGGAGCCGCAGCGGTTGAGAAAAAACAAGCTCTGCTGGGGAAGCCTCCAAATCCTCTTTCAGTGTGGAACGCAACCCTAATAGAACCCACGGCAACTGGTCCACCCAATTTGCATCCGTAAGCGAAGCCCTGAGCACTGCTTTCAGTGACCTATGGAAACGCTTGCATCACCCATTGGCCTGCGGGTTGTACGCGGTCGTGCGATGAATTGCGATGCCCAGGGTCCAGGCCATCGTGGACCAGAGGTCGGAAACAAACTGCGGGCCCCAATCGGACATGATACTTGAAGGGGTGCCAAAATGTGCCACCCATGTCAAAAAAAGCACGTGCCACGTCTGCAGACGTGGTGGAAGCTAACGGGACTGCTTCTGGCCATCATGTGGTGCGGTCCACCACTGTCAGGAGGTGCGTGAACCCCTGCGATGGTGGGAGGGGGCCCTCAAGGTCCACGTGAAAGTGGTCAAACCTCTTAGCCGGGATATGGAACGGCTCCAAAGAGACCTTTGTGTGCCTGTGCACTTTGGCTCGTTGGCACGCTACGCAGGCTGCAGCCCACTCTTTCACCTGTTTGCGCAGGCTCGGCCAGATGAACTTCGCTCCCACCATTTTGACTGACGCGCGCACTGCTGGGTGCGCCAGGGAGTGAACCGACTCAAAAACGCGGCGGCGCTAAGTGCGTGGGACCACTGGGAGTGGGCGTCCTGTGGAGACGTCACAGATTGGGGGTGGGGGACGGTCTTGCAGTGCCCTGATCTCCAGCCTTAACCCTGTTGGTCCAGACTGGAGCACGCACACATCCACATCGCCGATCTGCTCCGTGGCCATGGCAGTGTAATCTATCCCTACATAGACTGTGGCCACTAATGCGCACGAGAGGCAGTCCACCACCACGTTAAGTTTACCAGCCACATGCTAAATGTCGGTCGTAAATTCTGAGATTGTGGCCAGCTGTCTCTGCTGCCGGCTCAACCATGGTTGTGAAACCTTGGCCATCGCGTATGCTAGTGGCTTGTGGTCCATGAACACAGTGAAGGTGCACCCTTCCCGCCAGAACTGGAAGTGGCGTATGGCCAGTTGGAGAGCCAGTAACTCTCTGTCGAACACGCTGTATTTGTGCTCACTGTCGCACAAAGACCTGCTAAAAAAGGCGAGCGGCTGCCAAGACCCGGCGACGCATTGCTCCACGACGGCCCCTA
The DNA here is from genome assembly GCA_020510985.1 of Pholidichthys leucotaenia. Taxonomy (NCBI): domain Eukaryota; kingdom Metazoa; phylum Chordata; class Actinopteri; order Cichliformes; family Pholidichthyidae; genus Pholidichthys; species Pholidichthys leucotaenia. Next base: position 141,112,686 of record CM035839.1, on the reverse strand, counting down.
TGGCCACGTCTGAGGCGTTGGTAGTGAGCGCTATCCGAGCCTCCGGGTCCGGGTGCGCCAGTAGTGTGGCGTTTGCCACGGCTGTTTTAACCTCAGAGAATGCCTGCTCCACGCTCAGGAGTCCAGTTGACTCTGTCCACCGATTTCCATTTCTTGAATGCGGCTTACAACGGCTGCATGAGCTGGGCTGCATGGGGGAGGAAATGGTTATAAAGGTTAACCATCCCCAAAAACTCCTGCAGCGCCCTGACCGTCTGAGGCCGGAGAAAATTCGCCACTGCGCGCACCTTGTCTGGCAAGGGTATCGCCCCCTCCGGTGAGATGCGGTGTCCCAAAAAAATCGATCCCCATCACGCCGAACTGGCATTTTGCCAGGTTGATTATTAACCCGTGCTCCTCTAACCTCCGGAAAACTGTCCTGTGGTGGGTTACGTGATCATCCTCGGACACGCTGGCCACCAGGATGTCATCCAGGTAGACAAACACAAATGGCAGATCGTGCAACACCGCGTCCATCATGCATTGGAATGTCTGTGCCACACCTTTTAACCCAAAAGGCATGCGTAAAAACTCAAACAGACCAAACGGGGTTATTACTGACGTTTTAGGTATGTCCTTTGAGCACCGAGACCTGGTGGTAACCACGGACCAGGTCTGTTTTAGAAAAAATACGTGCTCCAGCGTAGCGGTAGTGCGCTGTGGCGTTGTTTAATCTGCGGAAATCTCCGCAAGGTCGCCACAATCCCTTGGCCTTAGGGAAAATATGTAGTGTGGATGCCCATGGGCTGTTTGATCGTCTGATGATGCCTAGCCTTTCCAAGTTGGCAAACTCCTCGCGCAATATTAGTTTAGTTGCCAGTTTAGCTGTGTCCAGGCGCCGAGGTTGTGCGAAAAAGGGCGGCCCGGTGTTGGTAATAAAGTGCTCCACTCCGTGTTTATTGATGGCCGCCGAAAACGTCAGGACCGTGAATGTTGGGAACTGGGTGAGCAGTGTGTGGAACTTACCACCTGGAGCTGTGAAGTTGGCTAGCGTTGTTGGCCCAGCTCCTCGAGCTGTACAGGGGAGAGAATCAAAAGACATTGCATTAATCAAGCGTCTGTTAGCAACATCGACTAGTAGTCCGTGTGCACACAAAAAATCAGCGCCTAAGATTGGGAAACTGCATGCCGCTATGACGAATGTCCACTGGTACGTATGGCCGTGCAGGGATACAGTCAGTGTCCTCTCACCAAAAGTCTTAATGTCTGAGCCATTTGCGGCCGTCAGCTTGGGGCCACTAGTTCCCGCTAGCCGGTCGGCATATGATGGCAGGATGAGGCTCTTTTGGGAGCCGGAGTCCATGAGGAACCGTCTCCCCGAGCGTGAGTCTGTCACGTAGAGCAGCTTGCTTTCTTCACCGGCGGTCGCAGCTGCTACCGACTGCCGGTCCTGGCGTTTCCCAAATGCTTGAATTGGCATGGTGGCACGCATCAGCGTGCGTCCTCTCCAAAACGGCGGTGGTAGGAGCAGAGCGTGTCTCTCTGGCGCTTCCTGGCCCCCACTGCCGCTACCATCGCTGGCTCCTCGCTTCCGCTGGCCGTCTCGCTGGGTTCCGATGCCGCTGTGTTCACTGTGAGGGCTCTGGTGGTGAGGATGATCCGATCTGCCTCCTGGGCTAGCGCATGGTAGTCACATGCGACCAGCAACAGGGAGTTGGCAAGGACCGCTCTGGCCACCATTGGGAGGTTCCGGAGGAAAAGGTGGGCAAATAGAAAATGCCCGTCGTCTGTGCCCTTCAACGCCAACATCTTCTCGATCAGTTTGACCGCCGACTCGTCTCCTAACTCGGAGCGCGTCAGGAGCCTCTCCGCTCTCTCGCAATCCAAGAACGTGTAGCACTGGGTCAGCGTGGCTTTGAGAGCCCCATATTTGTCGCCGGCTGGGGGCTGTTGGAGCAGGCTCACTACTTGCTGAGTTGTGCGAGTGTCCAGTGCTGCGACCACGTAGTAATATCTGGTGTCATCTGCCGTTATTCCCCGGAGTGCGAACTGGGCCTCAGTGTGGAGGAACCAAGACTTCGGGTCGTACAGCCAAAAGTCTGGTAGTTTGACCAAAATGACGCACGTGTTGCTGGGGCTTCCCGTCCGAGTCATCTCCAGGGTGTTTGCCTCGTGTTCCATTATTTGTCAAGCGTCACCAGTGTGGAGAGAGGAATAACCAGGCCAAGCATTCAGAGCGAATGAACTTTATTCCCTCTCTCACATTTCTCAGAATCAGAAAACATTAACATTCTGTAGCAGGGACTCTCTTTTATATTACCACACTCACACGCCCCTGCTGCCTGAGGTCCTGCATCACAATTCATTGTCACATCACAATACCTTTTGTCCCCCAGCCCCTTAATCCCCATGCTCTTCCGTCAGAGGAAATTACTGCATCTCCCTTCCTTCCAGTCTGAGATGAATACCACAGCATGGGTCCCCCATAACGGTATATTTTTGTATGTACCTGTATTTTTGTTTGTCAGACTGTGATATTCTTTGTGTTTTCAACTTTGCTTTAGGATTGTTTTTGGCATGTCCTGCCTTGTTTTTTTTGGTTCTCGCCCTCCTGGCCTGTTCACCCTCTGCCCTCCCTGGGTTGGCCCTGGTTGCCTTCTGGTTGGGGGGGGGGAGGGCTTGGATGTTATGTTGCGCCTGGAATGAGCCTTTTGAGGGGGGAGTACTGTTGTAGGAGTCAAGAATTGAGGAGACTGGATGATTTTCCAGTATCTGCTTTAATTCTCATTCATCCTACGTCCTCTCTCGATCGGAGTGAAAAGAGACAGGACGCAGTCACACACATACATTTATACACTTATCTCGAACAATACCTCAACACAAGTCACAATACATCACACAAAAGTCACACGACCCAGTTACATTCTTTCATTCGTTATAGAACACCCAGCATCCTTATGTTCTCCTCTCTGACCCCCAAAAGGTAATCTTCTCCTTTCTTCTGAGTCCACGGGGGGTGCAGACACCTCGTCCTCTTGAGGTGTGATGTCAATACACCTGGCTAGCTCAAAGTCTCTCTCGGCTGAATTCCAGCCTGCCACATGTGAGTCACATAAGTTAGAATTATGGGCTCCACATCACTCCCCCCTCCCACGCGAAAGACTGGGCACACACATACAGTAATACAATGGTCATACAGTATACGTCATTCCCCCAACATAATCTCACAGCACCCTCTAAACAACCTGATCAAAAAAACCACATCATTCTGCATGCAGCCTGGGTTTCAATCTCCTCCCGAATCTGCTGTATGCAGGTCTCTTGGTCTGTGTTGGGCCGTCCTGCTGTGCATCTGTGGAGTGAGGGGGAGAAGGGTTATTTGCCCCTCATGGGGGGTCCAGGGGCCGCCCTTTGGAAGGCCTGCCGCGTCGAGGCGCGCCCGCCGGCCGTACAGACTCGTTATGCAACACAAAAGCAGGTTTTAATCTATCGATACTGATCGTCTCCCTCCTGCCCCCCAAATCTAGCACAAAATATTTCTCCCTGGTTTCCAGCACTCGAAATGGACAGTCGTAAGGTGGGCGGAGGCTATGCCGCTGCGCATCGTGCCTGACAAAAACAAACTCTGCGTCTCGTAAAGCCTGGGGCACGAACACACGTAGGAAAGAGTGATGAGTGGGGCCCGGGAGCATTTCTGCTCCCGTGTTACTCAGAGACCCTCGGATCGGGGAGGGCCCTGGTGCCGTGTGGTCGGGTAAAAACTCGCCTGGCAGCCTGAGCGGTTGTGCAAAGACCAATTCTGCTGGTGAGGCATCTAGATCCTCTTTGGGTGCCGAACGCAACCCCAATAAAACCCATGGTAGCTTGTTTACCCAATCTGTGTCCGTCAGTGATGCTCTGAGGGCTGCCTTCAAAGACCTGTGAAAACGCTTGCATAAACCGTTGGCCTGGGGATGATAAGTGGTCGTACGGTGTACCGCCGCTCCTAAGCCGCTGGCCACTGCTGACCACAGTTCCGAAGCAAATCGAGGTCCCCTATCAGACGTAATATCTGATGGGACCCCGAACCGCGCTACCCAGGCTGTTAAAAAAGCGCGTGCCACCTCTGCCGCTGTGGTCGATGTTAACGGGACCACTTCCGGCCAACGAGTGGTTCGGTCCACCTTCGTCAAGAGGTGCGTGAACCCTTGTGATGTGGGTAGGGGGCCCACGAGGTCCACGTGCACATGATCGAACCTTTTAGCCGGAATGTGGAACGGTTCTAAGGGCGCTTTAGTGTGCCTGTGAATTTTCGCCCACTGGCAAGCCATACAGGCTTTAGCCCACTCTTTCACGTGCTTGCGCAGGCTCTGCCAAACAAACTTCTCCGCCACCATTTTCACCGAAGCGCGCACCCCTGGGTGCGCTAGGGAGTGCACGGCGTCAAAAACGCGATGGCGCCACGCGGCTGGCACCACCGGGCGCGGTCGCCCTGTGGATACATCGCAGATAAGCGGGGGGGAACCGGTTTGTAGGCTTTTGTGTTCCAGCCTTAACCCTGTTGGTCCAGACAGGAGCGCGCGCACGTCCGCGTCCTTGCTCTGCTCCGCCGCCATGGCTGCATAATCTATTCCCACGTGGACCGGAGCCGCGCGCGTATCCGCGCTGTTACCGCGCTGTTACCGCGCTGTTACCGCGCTCTGGGTAAGCGGCCACGCAATCCATTTCCGCGCGGATGGGTGCTATTACTGCGCGTGACAGACAGTCTGCCACCACATTGATTTTACCGGCTACATGCTGAATATCGGTGGTAAATTCAGAAATTGCGGCCAGCTGTCTCTGCTGCCGCCCTGACCACGGTTCTGAAGTTTTGGACATCGCAAAAGTGAGCGGTTTGTGGTCGACAAACGCGGTGAAACGCCGCCCCTCCAGCCAGAACTGGAAATGGCGAATAGCCAAGTGGAGCGCCAGCAGCACCCTGTCAAACGCGCTGTATTTTCGCTCAGCCTTGCGAAGGGATCTGCTGAAAAATGCGAGTGGCTGCCAAACCCCGGCAACCTGCTGTTCTACAACGGCCCCTATGGCCACATCTGACGCGTCTGTGGTTAGCGCTATGCGGGCTGCCGGGTCTGGGTGGGCCAACAGTGCCGCGTTTGCCAGTGCTTGTTTAACCTCTGTGAATGCGCGCTCCCGCTCCGGGGACCACTCAATCACATGGGAGGGCTTCTGCTTTTTAAGCGCAGCGTACAAAGGTTGCATAAGCTGCGCTGCGTGGGGTATGAAACGGTTATAAAAATTTACCATCCCCCAAAATTCTTGCAACGCTTTTACCGTTTGAGGCTGGGGAAAATCTGCCACTGCGCATACTTTGGCCGGCAGAGGAACTGCTCCCTCCGAGGAAACGCGGTGCCCTAAAAAATCGATTTGCGCCACGCCAAAATGGCACTTGGCCGGGTTGATTATCAACCCATGCTCTCCTAACCTCTGAAAAACTGTTGTGAGGTGTTTTGCGTGCTCCTCCTCGGAGGTGCTGGCTACCAAAATGTCGTCTAAATAGACAAAAACGAAGGAAAGGTCGCGCAACACTGCATCCATCATCCGTTGGAAGGTTTGTGCGGTGCCTTTAAGGCCAAAAGGCATGCGTAAAAACTCAAAAAGCCCGAACGGGGTTATTACGGCTGTTTTGGGGATGTCCTCTGGTCGGACCGGGACTTGGTGATAACTGCGGACCAGGTCTATTTTAGAAAAAATGTGCGCCTTCGCCAAGTGTACTGAAAAGTCCTGGATATGCGGAATCGGGTATCGGTCCTGCGCTGTGGCATTGTTCAACCTGCGGTAATCACCACAAGGTCTCCACGAGTCGTCAGCTTTAGGTACCATATGGAGGGGGGAAGCCCAGGCGCTCTTCGAGCGGCGAATTATGCCCAACCTTTCCAGGTTGGTGAACTCCTCGCGCGCAATGGAGAGTTTAGCTGCATCCAAGTGCCGAGCCTTCGCAAAAACCGGTGGACCACTCGTGGTAATAAAGTGCTCCACCCCATGCTTCGCCACCTTAGCTGAAAAAGTGGGAACTGTGAGTGCTGGGAATTGGTGTAGAAGGCTGTGGAACTTACCACCTGCTGTGGCGACGTTGGTCTATACTGGCGGCGGGGACACCCGAGCTGCACAAGGGATAGAACAGAAAGAGAGTGCATTTACTAGGCGTTTGTTGGCCAGATCAACTAACAAACCATGTGAACACAGAAAATCAGCACCTAACATATTGAAGCTCACTGCCGCTACGATGAAGTTCCACTCATAGGCGCGGCCGTGGAAGGACAGAGACAAGGTTCTCTCTCCGTACGTCTTGATGCTGGAGCCGTTGGCCGCTGTCGCTCCGTCTCTACGGGGTCCAGCGACCCGATCAGCATAGGTTGCAGTGATGAAGCTCCTCTGGGCTCCGGTGTCCACTAGGAATTGCCGCCCGGAGCCCGCATCTGTCAGATAAAGCAGCTTGTTCCGTTCGCCGAGAGTGGAAGCTGCTAACGGCTCCCGGCCCGGTCGTTTCCCTGCTTTCTGAACTTGCAGGGCGGGATGCATTTGTGCGTCTTCCCAGCGAAACGTTGATGGTAAAAACAGAGGCCGTCATCTCCCCTGCCACGGAATCTCGCTGCTGTTGTCGCCGCTGAGGTGGTCACTGCTGTCTCTGGCTCCACACTGCCCCTGGCCGCCGCGTCGAGGTCTGCCGCTGCCACGGAGGCCTCTTGTTCCTCGCAGGCGTTGAGGAGTCGCTCCGCCTCTTGGGCCAGCTCGCGGAAGTCCTGCTGGTTTACACATCGTCTGCTGGACAGGGGACCTCTCATGTGCGCTGGAAGGGTCCGCAGGAAGATGTGTTTGAATAGGAACGCGTCGTTGTCCGTCCCGATCATTTGTAGCATGTCCTCCATGAGGACAGTCGGCCTGCGTCCACCCCTGTCGCGCAGGTCCAGTAGCTGCCTGGCTCTTGCCTCAGCCGACGGCACGAAGCTCCTGATGAGGGTGGCTTTCAGCGCGTCGTATTTGCTGGCAGCGGGTGGCTGCTGCACCAGGCTCCGCACACACCGAGCCGTGCGGCTGTCGAGCATCGCGATGACATTATGGAATTTAATGTCGTCCGCTGATACTCCCCCGAGCAGGAACCGCGACTCCACATGCTGGAGCCACGAGTGCGGGTCGTTTTGCCAGAACTCGGGGAGCTTAATCAGTTTTGTGCTCCTGCTGGCACTCCCTGGTGAATCCGGGTCTGAGTGGCTGTCTCCCAGCTCTTCCATATCGATCACGAGGCTGTCCTCCAGCCTCGGCGTGCTCAGATTCATGCGTAGGTCACCAATTGTAGGAGTCAAGAATTGAGGAGACTGGATGATTTTCCAGTATCTGCTTTAATTCTCATTCATCCTACGTCCTCTCTCGATCGGAGTGAAAAGAGACAGGACGCAGTCACACACATACATTTATACACTTATCTCGAACAATACCTCACACACAAGTCACAATACATCACACAAAAGTCACACGACCCAGTTACATTCTTTCATCCGTTATAGAACACCCAGCGTCCTTATGTTCTCCTCTCTGACCCCCAAAAGGTCAGGCCGGGTAATCTTCTCCTTTCTTCTGAGTCCACGGGAGGTGCAGACACCTCGTCCTCTTGAGGTGTGATGTCAATACACCTGGCTAGCTCAAAGTCTCTCTCGGCTGAATTCCAGCCTGCCACATGTGAGTCACATAAGTTAGAATTATGGGCTCCACATCGTCATGGTCTGAGCGCTGATATTGTCCACGCTCGGATCATCCAGTATTTTCCTCATTCGTCTATGTTTTGCATATGGCCGTTTCAGGGCTTTTATTCGGACAGTGTCACAACAGGACTTCCGGCTGTCAAAGCTGAGTCACGTTGTGACAGCTGTTCAGTGTTTTCCCTGATTACGTTTCTCCTTTAATGATTGTATTGTCATTAGCACACACCTGGGATCGTCACTTCCTTGTGGTAACGTATCGTCACTTCCTGTTTTGCTGTCTGCCTGTGTGGTTTGCTCTCCAGCCACTAGCTAGCCACTAGCTATGGCTACTAGCTCTCTTTCCTCTCCTCCTCTGGTGTGCTCTCTCTGTCAGATGTTTAGCTTCACCTCTGCCTCTTTTAGTGATAACAGTAAATGTAATAAATGTTGTCTTTTTGAGGCGCTCGAGGCGAGGTTGTCTGATTTGGAATCCCAGCTCCGCTGCATTGAAACACCGTCTGCGCCAGTTAATCTCGACGGACGCCCCTTAGCTGCAGCGGAGCTAGCTAGCTTAGGCCCCCCTGTCAGCAGTTCCCCGGCTGTCCTCAGCAGCGAGGAGACTGGGTGGGTGACGGTGAGAAGGAAGCCTAGTCGCAAAGCCCCGGTACACCACCAACCTGTTCACGTTTCTAATCGTTTTTCCCCGCTCAGCGACACACCCGCTGAGGAAAAAACTCTGATCATTGGCGACTCTGTAGTCAGAAACGTGAACCTAGAGACTCCAGCGGCCATAGTCCAATGCATTCCTGGGGCCAGAGCAGGCGACATCGAGTCAAATTTGAAAATACTGGCTAAAAGTAACTGTAAATATTCCACAATTGTTATTCACGCCGGCATTAATGACATCCGTCTCCGGCAGTCGGAAGTCACGAAACTTAATATAGAAATGGTGTGTGACTTTGCAAAAACGATGTCTGCCACTGTAGTATTCTCTGGGCCCCTCCCCAATCTGACCAGTGATGACATGTTTAGCCGCTCGTCATCCTTGAACCGCTGGCTGTCTGTGTGGTGTCCTGCAAATGACGTGGGCTACATTGACAATTGGAGCTCTTTTTGGGGAAAACCTGGTCTTATGAGACGAGACAGCATTCATCCCACTTTGGATGGTGCTTCTCATTTATCTAACTATCTGACATCTTTTTTATCCAAATTTCCAAAACCCTGACTACTCAGAGTTGGGACCAGGAAGCAGAGTCGCAGTCTTACACGCCTCTCTGCAGCTCCTCTTCATCCGCCACCCCTCAGCTTAGCCCCTGTCTTCCCCATCAGAGAATCGTTGTCTGCTCCCTCCAAAGTAAATATAAATATAATGCATAAGCATCCCAAAGTGATAAAGCAAAATATTGTTAAACTCAAATTAAACATAAAGCCTCTAAATTGAATGAATTGGCCTCTGTTCCTCCTCATAATTTAAAAATTAAATGTGGTTTATTAAATATTAGGTCTCTAACTCCCAAGTCTCTGTTAGTCCATGATCTGTTAATTGATCATCAGATTGATTTAATTTCCCTTACAGAGACTTGGTTAGGGCAAGAGGATTATGTTGGTTTAAATGAATCAACTCCCTCTGGTTATTTAAACTGTCAAAATCCCAGAAGTTCTGGTCGTGGAGGAGGAGTAGCAACAATTTACCATTCCAAATTACTAGTTAATGTAAAGCAAAAAACATGTTATAATTCCTTTGAGGGTCTGGTCCTCAGTATTGGGCACTTTAGCAATTTTAGGTTAAACCCAATTTTATTTGCCATAGTTTATCGTCCCCCATCAACCTACTCAGAATTTTTATCCGAATTTGCTGATTTCTTAGCTGATTTAGTGCTGAAATCTGATAGAATAATTATAGTAGGGGACTTTAATATACATGTGGATGTAGATAGTGACTGCCTTAATGTGGCATTTAATTCAATATTAGACTCGATTGGGTTTTCTCAGAAAGTAGGAAATTCTACTCATTACCTCCACCATACATTGGACCTTGTTCTGACATATGGCATAGAAATAGAAAATCTTGTAGTGTCTCCTCATAACCCTGTACTGTCAGACCATTGTCTGTTAACCTTTGATTTTACTATTTCTGACTATTTGGCTCCTAAAGAAAAATATTATTACAGTAGATGCCTCTCAGATGATGCTGTTACCAAATTTATGCAGATTGTTTCCTCTATGCCATGTGTCAACACAACGGAAATAAGCTATAGACAGCTTGCTCCTTCTATAATTGATAACATGGTGGATAGTGTTTCAGCTTCTCTGCATCAGACTCTAGACTTGGTGGCCCCCTTAAAAAAGAAAAAGTCTAATCAGAGATTTCTAACTCCTTGGTTCAACACAGAAACTCGTAGCTTAAAACAGAAGACTCGTCAATTAGAAAGAAAATGGCGCTCCACTAATTTAGATGAAATCTATTTAGCTTGGAGAAATCATCTTTTAATTTATAAAAAATCTCTTAGAAAAGCTAGAACGAGTTATTACTCTGCATTAATAGAAGAGAACAAGAATAATCCCAGGTTTCTTTTCAGTACTGTAGCCAAGTTGACAAAGAGTCAGGACTCTGTCAATCCTAGCATTCCTTAAGAGCTTACTAGTCAGGACTTTATGAACTTTTTCAATAATAAAATTTCATCCATCAGAGATAAAATCAATCAGATTCTTCCCACAGTTAACTTAAATACTGTAACTACTACAACTTCTTCTATTGATGTCTGTCTTGATGAGTTTACTCCAATCGACCTTTGTGAGTTAGACAAAATAGTTTCCTCATCCAAACCTTCAACTTGTCTTTTAGACCCTATTCCTACCAGGTTATTTAAAGAAGTCTTCCCACTTATTGGTAGCTTTATTCTTCATATAATCAATTCTTCATTAACTTTAGGCCATGTACCGCAGGCTTTTAAAACGGCTGTAATTAAACCCTTACTCAAAAAGCCAACGCTAGATCCAGGAGCTTTAGCTAACTATAGACCAATCTCTAATCTCCCTTTCATTTCAAAAATCTTAGAGTTGTTGCTACGCAATTATTTGACCACCTGCAGGGAAATGGTTTACTTGAAGAGTTTCAGTCTGGGTTTAGAATCCATCATAGTACTGAAACAGCCTTAGCGAAGGTCACTAACGACCTCCTCATTGCATCTGATAATGGACTAGTTTCTGTACTTGTCCTTTTAGACCTTAGTGCAGCTTTTGATACTATCGATCATAATATTCTACTTGATAGATTAGAACACTATGTTGGACTTAATGGAACTTCATTGCAGTGGTTTAGATCTTATTTATCTGATAGGTTCCAGTTTGTTCATGTAAATAATGAGTTTTCTTTCAACTCAAAGCTCAGTCATGGAGTTCCACAGGGATCTGTGCTAGGCCCTACTCTTTTTAGTTTATATATGCTTCCGTTAGGCAACATTATTAGAAAGCACTGTATACATTTTCATTGTTATGCAGATGACACACAATTATACCTGTCAATGAAGCCAGATGATAGTAATCAATTAGCCAAGTTAGAAGCCTGTCTTAAGGAAATCAAAGCTTGGATGACTTGTAATTTCCTGCTATTAAATTCAGATAAGACTGAAGTCATTCTTGTTGGTCCAAAAAACCTTAGAAATTCCTTTCCAAATCAAACTTTCAGTTTGGATGCAGTTACTCTTTCTCTTAATAGCTCTGTGAGGAACCTTGGAGTTATTTTTGATCAAGATATGTCCTTCAATTCACATATTAAATTTGTTTCTAAGACTGCCTTCTATCATTTGCGTAATATTGCCAAGATTAGGAGCATCTTGTCTCAGAGTGATAATGAGAAACTGATCCACGCTTTTGTTAGCTTGAGATTAGATTATTGTAATTCTTTATTATCAGGCTGTCCTAAAACATCTTTAAAAAGTCTTCAGCTGATCCAAAATGCTGCAGCAAGAGTTTTAACAGGTACTAGAAAGAGAGATCATATCTCTCCAGTTCTGGCCTCCCTTCATTGGCTTCCCATAGAGTTTAGAATTAAGTTTAAAATCCTTCTTCTTACTTACAAAGCTCTACAGGCTCCTTTTTATTTAAAAGATCTGATACTACTGTATTATCCTAACAGAACACTACGCTCCCAAAATGCAGGATTACTTGTAATACCTAGAATCTCCAAAAGTACAATGGGAGGCAGAGCCTTCAGTTATCAAGCTCCTCTTCTGTGGAATCAGCTGCCAATCTGGATTCGGGAGTCAGACTCGATCTCTGTTTTTAAGAATAGGGCTAAAACCTACCTTTTTGATATAGCCTACAATTAGGGAGGGATCATGTATTTCTGAACCCTCCCTTAGTTATGCTGCTAATAGGTTTAGTCAGCTGGGGAACCTCCAGTAATGCACTGGGCCTCATTCCTTTTCTCACTCTCAATGAAATATTTTTTTTTGCTGGTCATTAACATTTGTTTGTTCTCTCCCATAGATTGAGTCCCCATCGTGCTGTTTGCTCTCTACATGTCTGTTCTTTTCTTCTTCTCTATCCCCTCACCCCCCAGCCAGTCGCAGCAGATGACTGCCCCTCCCTGAGCCTGGTTCTGCTGGAGGTTTCTTCCTGTTAAAAGGGAGTTTATCTTCTCCACCGTCACCAAGTGCTTGCTCACAGGGGATCGCCTGATTGCTGGGGTCTTTCTGCAACTGTGGGGGTCCCCCCTACAGTTGATAGTGCTATGAGATGACTGTTGTTGTGAAATGGCGCTATATAAATAAAGTTGAATTGAATTGAATTAGCTACAGTGTGAGGTTACAAAAAAACTTCTCAGCCAACAACTCTGCTTCTGTCTGGAGAGGCCTGCAGAATATCACCAACTACAGGAGACCATCCCCCCACCCTGTGGAAAACCTCCAGCTGGCTAACGACCTAAACAGCTTTTACTGCAGGTTTGAAAAGAACCTACAGTTCTCACCTCCCACCCACACAAAAGGATTATCTGCAGCCCCAGGAACTCCATCCCTCCTCCACTCTGACCTCTCACCAGCACTAACGATCTGTGAAGAGGAGGTGCGCCGGGTCTTTCAGAGACAAAAGATCAAGAAGGCTGCAGGACCTGATGGTGTGTCTCCGTCCTGCCTGAGAGTCTGCTCCAACGAGTTGGCCCCCATCTTCACCCGGATCTTTAACAGATCACTGGAGCTGCGTGAAGTGCCTTCCTGCTTCAAACGCTCCATTATCATTCCAGTTCCCAAGAAACCCTCTGTTACAGGATTAAACGACTACAGACCTGTTGCCCTGACCTCTGTGGTCATGAAATCCTGGGAGAGATTGGTGCTGAACCACCTGAAGGTCATCACAGGCCCCCTGATGGACCCACTACAGTTTGCCTACCGGTCAAACAGGTCAGTGGATGATGCAGTGAATATGGGACTACATTACATCCTGCAACACCTCGACTCCCCAGGGACGTACGCCAGGATCCTGTTTGTCGACTTCAGCTCAGCGTTCAACACCATCATCCCAGGCATTCTTCATCAGAAACTCCTCCAGCTCAAGGTGCCCCCCTCCACCTGCCAGTGGATCTCCAGCTTTCTGACTGACAGGTGGCAACAGGTGAAGCTAGGGAGATTTACATCCAGCTCCCGAAAAATTAGTACTGGCGCCCCCCAAGGATGTGTCCTTTCCCCACTGCTCTTCTCCCTCTACTCCAACGACTGCACCTCAGAGGACCCTTCAGTGAAGCTCCCGAAGTTTGCGGACGACACCACAGTCATCGGTTTGATCCGAGATGATGATGAGTCTGCATACAGGCGGGAGGTGGAGCAGCTGATCCTCTGGTGCAGCCAGAACCATCTTGAACTTAACCCAGCCAAAACGGTGGAGATGACTGTGGATTTCAGGCGACACCCCCCTTCATTCCCCCCACTCACCATCCTCAACAGCACAGTGTCCACTGTGGACTCCTTCAAGTTTCTGGGTACCACAATCTCCCGGAACCTGAAGTGGTCCTCCCATATAGACACTGTCCGGAAAAAGGCCCAGCAGAGGTTGTTTTTTCTGCGTCAGCTCAAGAAGTTTGATTTGCCTCAGGAGCTGCTGGTTGTCTTCTACACCGCCATCATCCAATCTGTCCTCTGCTTTTCCATCACTGTCTGGTTTGGATCTGCCACTAAACAGGACAAGACCAGACTGCAGCGGATCATTAAGTCTGCGGAGAGGATCATTGGTACCGACCTACCCTCCATTGAGAACTTATATCGGTCCATAACCAGGAAATGGGCGGGAAACATCTGTGTTGACCCATCACACCCCGGCCACAAACTGTTTGAACTTCTATCTTCTGGTCGTCGTTACAGATCACTGAAGGTCAAAACCACCCGTCACAGGAACAGTTTCTTTCCTCAAGCCATCACTCTGATGAACTCCTAACATTCACCTAGTCCTACCTGTTGCTGTATTCATGACTTTTCATCCATTATTACATTGCACATAACTCTCACACTGCTTTTTACTTCATTCACATTATATCACTGAATCTGAGTTCACATTGAAATACTGTGTGACTGTATATTTTTTTCATATATTTCTGCAAAGTGTGGTTAGTCTGAGTAAATAACTGCATATATTCCTGTATATATTTGCATCCTTTTATAGAAACGTGGACAGACTGTAATTTACTGTACATACTCTGTTGTCATTGAATCCTTATTTAAATCCTCCACCTGAACAACGAGAGCAAGTTTTTAGCCAAAGTCAAATTCCTTGTATGTGTTGTGCATACTTGGCCAATAAAGCTGATTCTGATTCTGATTCTGATTAGTATTTAAGGAAGCAGCTGAGGGTTACTCCTCACTGCAACCTCGTCAAACCTCCATCAAACTGTCGTCCAAGATTTCGTGATACGTTAGCATTCCTCATCTCTCAGTAAGTGCTCTTCCTCATAGTCTGTGTTCTAGTTTCGTAGTGTGTATTTCTTCGTAGCCTGAGATTTGGAGTCTTATGTTCGTGTTTTTGTTCGTGCCCCTGAACCCTCCCTTTGTTATGCTGCTAATAGGTTTAGACAGCCGGGGGACCTCCAACAATGCACTGGGCTTCACTCCTTTCTTCACTCTCAATGAAATATTTTTACTGGTCATTAACATCTGTTTGCCCTGTCCCATAGATTGAGTCCCCGTTGTGCTGTTTGTTCTCTACATGTCTGTTCTTTTCTTCTTCTTCTTTATTCCCTCACTCCCCAGCCAGTCGCAGCAGATGACTGCCCCTCTCTGAGCCTGGTTCTGCTGGAGGTTTCTATTAAAAGGGAGTTTTTCCTCTCCACCATCTCCAAGTGATTGCTCACAGGGGATCACCTGATTGCTGGGGTCTTTCTGCAGTTGTGGGGGTTTCCCCTACAGTTGAAAGTGCTATGAGATGACTGTTGATGTGAAATGGCGCTATATAAATAAAGTTGAATTGAACTGAATTGAATTGAATAACATCATAAATTAACTGTGATTAACCAAATTTTTTTTGGAAATTTGACTTCAATTTCACTAGCCACACCCAGGCCCAGTTACTGCCAGACTTGTTGAATCAAGAAATCACTTAAATAAAGCATGTCTGACAAAGCAACACATCGTGCATTGATCTACAATAATTCAAGAACAAGGAGAAACAAAAACCCAGAACAGTATCTAAAGAACTGCAGGTCTCTCTTACATCAGTTTGGATACTGGTCCATGATTCAACAAAGAGACTGGGTAAAAATAGCATCAATTTTCTCTCCAAAATGGGAGAGGTCTAAGACCAAAGCCACTGCTGACAAAAAGAACACAAAGGCTCATCTTACATTTGCGTAAAAACATCTTGATGATCCCCAAGACTTTGGCAAAATATTCCGTGGACTAACGAGACAAAAGTTGAACTTTTTGGAAGGGCTGTGTCCCGTTACATGTAGAATAAAACTAACCCAGCATTTTATAAAAAGAACATAATACCAGTGGTGTAATGATTCAGGCTGCACTCTGTTGTTCTGTCCCCTTAATTACTTGCATGCTTCACCGCTGCTGCAGCTCCACCAGCCGCTCCTAATTAAGATGGCCCTTAAATAGAGGGCAGAACGTCACCTCAACATAGGGACATTGACTACAACAAGCTACAGAGAACTTCTCTTCACTGTATGCAGCCTTCACCCTCTCCTCCAATGTGGGAACCTTTCTAAGCAATAATCTCCATCTCCACTCTGCTCCATTTTTCCCTCTGTGTGTCCTAGGCTTATCTGTGCACAGGTGGACCATCCTTCCGGTGGTCCAGGATTCATCCTCCCCGGCAGATTTGAATACATTTCTCCCGGTGGAGAGACCTTCTTCAGATCACTCCTCCTCCTCTAAGTGGACACTAAATTGACTGTACAGTTCTTCCCAAAAATTACCTCGGCCAAGGAACATATAGCACTTGCACTGTATATAGCTACACTTGGAACTCACCAACCTTCACTGACAATGACAGCCGGGAGGGGAACGTGGATCATTGGCAGTTTCCCACAGCCTGCAGCCCTCCATAAGGCCACAATCTTTAATATGAATTGCCATATTGTGTGTCACAAATTGCTCATTCCTCCTCTCTCTTCTCCCCACAGGGTTGTCAGACTCTCCACCAATCATTATCACCTGCACACAAATAAATCATTGTTAAACTTGCTACTGAGTTCGTTGTCTGCTTCTGGGTCTTAACAACAAAATCATGTCAGAACGTCCCCGTCAGTCAGACCCAGCAGACGGTGCAAATGGCACAAATGCGCACCATCTTAACATCGCAGAGGCTCGGTTAGATCAGGTTTTAGCCCAGCAGCAGGTAGTTCTTAATCAGCTCACACAGATTAATGAGCAGCTCAGTCAATTTACCACTGCTCATCATGCTCTGATCGTGTCAGCAACACCAATTATTTCGCTGCCCCCTTCCCCTCAGTTGGCACGCTCACGGCGCGTAACGCCGGTACCCACGCTGGTCCGTTTCAGTGGTAAAGTGGGGGAGGCCCAGGGTTTTCTCCTTCAGTGCAGCCATGTATTTCAGCGGGTACCAGAGGATTTCCCTGCTGACCACAGCCGGATTAGCTACGTGGTTAATTTGCTGGAGGGGCAAGGTTTGGCTTGGGTGTACGCTATAATGGACTGTCTCGATTATAAGTTACACCTACGATCGGTTTGGGCTAGAGTTCACTCAAGTGTTTGATCATCCCGACCGAGACGACATCAGTACGACCCGCCTTCTAAATCTCCGACAGCGAGCCAGGTCCGTGGCTGATTATTCGGTGGATTTTCGGGTTTTAGCAGTAGAGGGGGGATGGGAGGATGCATCTCTCTGTAGTATTTTTGTACGCAGTCTCAGTTCCAGTCTTCGTGATGATCTTGCCCAGTTAGAGAGACTCTCTGCCCTTAATGAGCTAATTTCCCAGGTTATCAAGCTTGACAACCACCTTCGGGAATGCTCCTATGAGAGATGCCAGGCGGGCAGCTCCGAACTTGAGGTTCCCCACTGTCCCAGCCAGTCAAAAAGGGGGTGCCCGCTCATCACAGTAGGGGGACTGGCAGACAAGAAATGGTCAAAATCCCTTACCCAGTTTTGTTTACCCACTCGTGGTTAAAACCACGGTCACATTGATTTTGGCGCTACTGCTCTCATTGATTCTGGCGTGGAACAGAGCTTTATTTCTGAGAATCTGGCAACCCGACTAAAGCTCCTATGCCAAGATTTGGAGAGCCGCTCACTAAGTTTTCCAAGAGAACAGAACCCACTTCCATTTTAGTGTCTGGCAACCACAGGAAGCAGTTACACCTTTTTATTTTATCTTCCTCATCTCCTGTCATTCTGGGTTACCCTTGGCTAAGGCTACATAATCCTGTTATTGATTGGCAGGAGGGGAGGATTATCTCATGGAGAATTTTTCTGTTATCCGCTTGCCTTAAGTCAGCTGCATGTTCCCCATTGGTTCTGTGACAGGTTAAAAATAAAAATTAATAAATTAATTGAAAGCATATCATACACAAGTTAAAAAGCATATTACAGGTTAAAAAGTCAGTTAAAAAGCTGATTGTAGACAATATATACAGTTAAAAATGAGAGTTAAAAAGATTAATATTTCATTATTATTTTTGCACATGATTGTTACATTTAAAAACATTAATACAGTACTAAAAATTTTTAAATACTGTGTACACTATTTACAGTTTGTTGAAAGTTTGATGATTCACAAATCGATTGCTTTTGCCCAGAGAGAGAACTGTGTTGTGCACTTGCGCAGAAGTTTCCATGTTCTTTTGAATAAAGCAAAATGGAGTGAAGACGTAGACCGCAACTCTGTTCATTATTTTTTGCTCAAAAGTACCACGTACCTCTCCGAAACTGTGGAGCAGAGGGCGCAACATTTTGGAGGCACCGCTGGGATGTTTGGTGAGAGAAAAATCCGCCAGCCGAAGTGAAAACTCGAGCCGAATATCCCTCCACGAACCCTGGCATCAGAGACGTAAGGCACCGCCGACATTCACCGTGGCTCTGGCACCACGTGCAAAGGTTATAACTCTAGTGCCGCAATCACCACTAGAGGGCACCACTACACCACGAAGGTAAAAGAGGCCTACGTTGAACTGTTTTATGCCCTCTTTTCTGATGAAAATGGAGTCGGAGTCGGAGACAGTGCAGTTAGAAGTTAAAGGTGCATTATATGAACTGAATGTTGAACAACTGCTTAATGTATGCAATGGACTACACATATCTGGAATAGGAAAAGAGCAATTTGCAGACAAAACTTGAGGCCAGCTAATCACATTTGTCACAAGTTATGCTGAAAGAGCTGAGTTAGCTGAGCTAGAAGATGAGAGAATGTCTCATTTGCTAAATATAAAGGACTTGATTGAAAATGCAAAGATGCCAGAGTTAGAGATAGCGGGTGAAGATAAACAGAAAGAAGACCTGCAGAAAGAGGTACATGCTTTACGGACCACACTTCAAGCCAAAGAAGAGGCTATGCATCAACTAATGGGATCAACCATCAACGATGGGCGCATACGCACGCAGCGACCGGCAGCTGGTGAAAAAAGTCCGTCGTCTGTGTGTCTGTTTTTACGCACTTTAATGTGTTTTTAACAAAATTCTCTGTGTCGTTTTTGTCCTGGAATGTTTGTGGACTGTATAGTGAAGAGCTCCCTGGTTCCATCAATATGGATTTACTCCCCATTTTTGCACTGCTGCTTCTTTCCCACCGGCTCTGTGTCTATGAGGTAAACGCGATCGTGATCATGCTGGGGAGAATACAATATTCCAGGGACATGTTGCTGCATTTAAACATGGATGATGCAGCGTCTGTGATTGAGTCTATGCCGCAACTGCTGGACTTTATTTTGAGAGACGTTCATGGAAACAGCGATGAAAAGAGAGACAAGAGAAGGAGGCGCGGAAAGCGTGGAGGCATGAAACTACGCCTGAGGAGACGTCAGTTTGGTAACATTCCTCTTCCTTCCATGATTTTGGGGAACGTACAATCTCTGAGGAACAAGGTGGATGAAATTCAAGGGAATGTACGCCACCACAAGGACTTCAAGAACTGCTGTGTCATGGCTTACACGGAGACTTGGCTTAATGCGCATGACCGGGACGTGGACCTGTGGATTGACGGCTTTGGAGCCCCACTCCTCTCAGATTGGCAGGAAGAGGTAACGGGGAAACATCAGGGGGGCGGCGTATGTTTATATATTAATAAACAGTACTGCACATTTGTCACGGTCAGAGAGCGCATCTGTACACCCGATGTGGAGTTTCTGTCCATATCGCTACTCCCCTTTTATCTGCCTCGCGAGTTCCCCCAACTTTTCATAACGACTGTGTACATTCATCCGAGGGCAGACGCTGACTCCGCCTCCAGCACCGTCTTTGATGTGGTACAGCGGCTGCAGTCAATATTCCCAGAGGCGCCAAACTTTATTCTTGGGGATTTTAACCATGTTTCTTTAAAGAAGACACTTAAAAACTTTTATCAGTATGTCTCCTGCCCAACCAGGCGAAAAAAGACATTGGACCTGTGCTATGGATCCATTGAGAGGGCCTATAAATCACTCCCCCTTCCTCCTTTAGGATCCTCAGATCACAACTGTGTACATTTGCTGCCCACATATAAAACTGCTCTCAGAAGAGGCAAGGTGGAGACCAGAGACAATGATGTGTGGACAGAGGATTCAGTGCACTGCCTCCAGGAATGCTTTAACTGTACAGACTGGGAGGTTTTCACACTGTCCTGTGGGGATGATTTGGACTCTTTGGTAGATGTCACATGCTCATACAATGGCTTTCTGTAAAAATATGATCGTTCCACGTAAACGTGTCAAAATATATCCCAACAACAAGCCATGGGTTACAAAATCAGTTAAATCCTGCTTACAGAGGAAAGCACTTGCCTTTAAACAGGGGTCTGTTTCTGAGCTACAGGTTGCCACAAAAGAGCTGAAATCCGAAATTTTAAGAGCAAAACAGAATTATAATCAGAATTGGAAAGTAAGATGACAACAAAGAAACTTGGTTCAGCCTGGGCCAGTATGAAAACTATTGCAGGCCTTCAGAGCACAGAGTGCAGTAATCGTGTGTTTTTAGATGGTTTTAATTCAGACACAGAGCTGGCTAATGCTCTTAATTGTTTTTATGGTCGTTTTGACTCCTTTGATTTTAGCACTGAAAGCCAAGATTTGAAACAGAAACTCAAAGACAATCAGTACTTTAATATTGAGGTGCAGGATATTAAAAGGGAGTTCTGCGCTGTAAAAGCAAACAAAAGTCAGGGCCCTGATAATATATGTGGGCGCTTGGTAAAGTCCTGTGCACATGAACTGAGTCCTGTATTTCATTACATTTTCAACTAGAAAAGCACTCGGAGAGCGCAGACCTCCGCCAAGCGCCACAATTCCCCCCATACAGTGTTTGTGTGTACGTTTTCAGATTCCTTGAGCTTGTAAACATATGACTAGCAATTGGATTCACAATGATTATTTGTTTATTTGACAGGGACAGTGCAATAAACACACAATTAATCAATGACAATCAATCTGATAGTGATAGGATTAGTGGTTCAGTAGTAAAAGCATTGCCTCCTTGGCGGAGGTAATAAACTGAAGTGTTGCTGTTGTGTCCATCTCCTCCACTGACGGATGCAAATTGGGTAGACAGGTTGCCGTGGGTTTTATATTATATTATTTTGGGGTTGCGCTCCGCGGCAAACGAGAATTTAGAAGCTTCGCCGGCAGAGAGCTCGTTTTTGCGCAGCGCCTATGGCTGGCCGGTGAATTTCTGCCAAATGCGCAGCGCCTATGGCTGGCCGGGGAATTTCTGCCAAAGAATCCGTCGGCGGACAGCTGGCTGTGTGAGGTTTTGCAGTTGCGCGCAAACACAGGCACGCTGGTGGGCCCAGGCCAGCAGTATTTTCCGCGTGCTTTTGTGCCTAAAACGTTGAAGAACGCGGAGTTTGTGTTGCAGACACGACGACCAGCGCCCTCCATTGCGCCTGCGCACATGTTGAAAATGGCTGTATGTCACAGTGTTGAATGAAAAATGCTTTAAAAAATTCCTGTATCCAGATGGTGAACCGGATCACCCCCAAAATTTAATCAGTTCTTCCTTGTACCATTTCCAACAACACCTGAAAGTTTCATGGAAATCCGTCCAAGACTTTTTGAGTTATCTTGCTAACCAACAGACAAACAGACAGACAGACAGACAGACAAACAGACAAACACACAGACAAACCCCGACAAAAACATAACCTCCTCCTGGCCTTTTCGGCCTGGCGGAGGTAATAAGTCCTTACAGGCACAACATGTGCCCAAGATCTGGAAAGATGCTGTGGTTGTTCCCGTTCCAAAATCCAGCTGTCCTAAAATGGTAAACGACTTTAGACCAGTTGCTTTGACTTCAATTTTAATGAAAATTTTTGAAAAACTGGTCAGATGTGAGGTACTAAAGCAGACTGAACATGCATTGGATCCTCTGCAGTTTGCCTATAGGCCTCACAGAGGAGTGGAGGATGTCACTGTCACTCTGTTTAACATGCTTTTTAAACATCTGGATTTTAATGGGACACACGCCAGGCTTTTATTTGTGGACTTTTCCTCCGCCTTTAATACAATCCAACCTCATATTTTAGTTGAAAGGCTCCTGCAACAATTTGATTTGAGCAATAATCTGGTGGGTTGGATTCTGGATTTCTTAAACAACAGGACGCAGAGAGTAAGGGTCAATGGTACATTGTCTGACCTAAAGTGCTCTTTTACTGGCTCTCCTCAGGGGTGTGTGTTGTCACCACTACTCTTCATCCTGTACACAAACATGTGTCGGAGCAGACATGACAACAGACACATTACAAAGTATGCTGATGATACAGTTATTGTCAGTCTCCTCCAGGATGGTGAGAGTGGCCACGGCCCAGTAGTTGATGATTTTGTTCACTGGTGTGAGGATTCCTACCTGCAGCTGAATACGACAAAAACTAAAGATATGATTATTGACTTTAGGAGGAAAACTCCCAGGCACAAAGTCACCGTACTAAAAGGTCAGACCACTGAATGTGTACAATCCTACAAATATCTTGGGACGATTATTGATAGTAATTTAAACTTTGAAGAGAACTGTGAAAGGGTGTGAAAAAAGGGTCAGCAACATTTGCATTGCTTAAGGAAGCTTGCACGCTTCCAAATTGACTGAACCATAATGACAATGTTTTATCGGGCTTTTATTGAATCTGTTTTATCCTTTTCTTTAGTGTCATGGTTTGGTCAGATAAAACTGAAACAGAGGAAATCCTTGGATCAGGTAGTTGGATGGTCCAGTCGTTTGCTTGGTGAGTCACAGCTGAGCCTGACATCCCTGTACACCAGACAGGTACAGAGGATGGCTACCTCCATTTTAAATGATGACTCCCACCCTTTGCACTGCAACTTTCAGCTTCTTCCCTCAAGACGGAGGTTTGCTGTCCCAAAAAGCAAAACCCAGCGCTACAAAAACAGCTTTGTTCCTGCTGCTGTCAAAGAGTTGAACAAGTTGTAACAATATATTGCACATAATTTAGGTACCTATTTATTAACTCCATTTTATATTTACTTATTTTTGTAGGATTTTATTTGGGTTCTTAATCTTTTATTGGGTTTTAGACCTTTGAGTTTTTAACCTCTTTGACTAGTCTTTAACTTTTTAATATGACCCTTCTCTCTTATCTCTGGTTTTTCTCTCATCTCTTTGTCTTTATACCCTGATTGATGGAGCCTTGAGTATTTTTATCATGTTTATAGTCAGCTTTATGTGTGCCTGTGTTTGCGTTTATGTTGAATGTAATTGTGGCTTGTAAATATGAATGTCACCAGACTGCAAAACAAATCTACCTACGGGTACAAATAAAGTAACCTAAACCTGAACCTGAACCTGAATGAGCAATAAACTGAGCCTACAGAGCACACCAATGCACAGACGAGCTTCAGCGCCTCCAGATAGCTCCACGTGGCGTAAAGACTTTAAGATATCAGGCCAAATAGGGGAGCTGGGATAAAAAGACAAGTTCACATTTTCCAGTTTGGCCAGGCATATTGAAAGTGGGCTCAGTAAAGGCTACCATGAAGATGAGATCATCGACGCAGTGATTCACACCATCACACCAGGCCTGCAACTGAGAAGTTACCTAGAAGGCAAAGGTAATCTTACTCTTCCTGCCCTGCGGAGGTTGCTAAGGTCTCACTATCAGGAGAGAGGGGCTACTGAACTGTACAAGCAGCTTTCTTCAGAAGCTCAGAGCAGTAAAGAGACTCCTCAAAACTTCCTTCTGAGAGCCATGGACCTTCGCCAGAAGATTCTTTTCGCGTCCCAGGAAGATGAGTCGGGTCTAAAATATGATCCCGCCTTGGTCCAAAGTTTGTTCATGCACACCATCCTAACAGGTTTGCAGAGTGACAATGTTAAGAGTGACATGCAGCCGTACCTTCTTCAGCCGACACCTGATGAAGTTTTATTGGAAAAGGTGAATAGTGCATGCGCACATGAAAAGGAAAGACAAGACAAGAAGAAACATGCTGTCCCCCAGCGAGCGGCCGCCGTGAATGCTGTTCAGCCCAGTGACACTCCTGCACCTGCAGAAAAAAAGACAGTTCAAAAACAAAGCACAGCCGTTCCGTCACCTGATCTGCTGGCAGAGATTAAAGAGATGAAGTCTGAGATGGTACTTTTAAAGGACTTACGAGCTGAAGTCAGAATCAGAATCAGAATCAGGTTTATTGCCATTGTTCATGTAGTACACAAACTAGGAATTTGTCTCGGTACAATGCTGCAACATTAAACATGATAAGATAAGAGAAATAAACTATACATGTAATAAAGTGTAGGATAAGATTAAGTGATACTGGTCAACAGTTAAAATATATATTAGCCAGCAGCAGATACTGTGGAGAACTATATAGTGCAGTCGGTAATGCAGGAAGAAAACAGTGATGATTGACATGAGTCTGGTTGAGCTGCTGTACATGGTGCACGAGAGTCACTTAGTGTTCAGCAGTCTAATGGCAGAGGGGAAGAAGCTGTTCATGTGACGGGAGGTTTTAGTCTGGATGGACCGAAGTCTTCTACCAGAGGGGAGGGGGGCAAACAGTACGTGACCAGGGTGTGAGGGATCGGCTATGATCCGGCCAGCACGCCTCCGGGTCCTGGAGATGTACAGATCCTGGAG
The DNA here is from genome assembly GCA_020510985.1 of Pholidichthys leucotaenia. NCBI lineage: Eukaryota > Metazoa > Chordata > Actinopteri > Cichliformes > Pholidichthyidae > Pholidichthys > Pholidichthys leucotaenia. The sequence continues at coordinate 141,088,269 of CM035839.1, read as the reverse complement.
AGATGGGAGCTTGCAGCCGATCACCTTCTCAGCAGTGCGCACGACGCGCTGCAGCCTTAGTCTGTCCCTGGCAGTGGCTCCTGCGTACCACACGGTTATGGAGGTGGTGAGGATGGACTCGATGATGGCTGTGTAGAACTGCACTAACATCTTGGTGGGTAGCTTGAGCTTCCTCAGCTGCCGCAGGAAGAACATCCTCTGCTGGGCTTTTTTGATGAGTGAGCTGATGGTCAGCTCCCATTTGAGGTCCCTGGTGATGGTAGTGCCTGGGGATTTGGGAAGTGTCCCAAATCCGAGAAACCATGCAGAAGTCTTCAGCCACAGCACAACCCACCACCAGCGGAGGACCTGAAAACCACTCCCCAGTGCCGACTTTCACGCCATACCCACAATACCAGCTGGACCCATCTGCTCAGCACTACTTTCCTCAACACTCCCCAGCAGTTCTTCAACAGTGGCCCCAAGCAGATCTTCAGCGGGACCACGTGCCCCGCCCACAACCAAGGTGTTATTATTGCATTCAGACAGGTGAAGAATTTTGCCAGCACTGTTTTAGCTGTGGGAGCAGCGAACATTTTAGAGCAGGCTGTAAAGCACAGAAGCCAGTGAAACCAGCCAGGGGTAACTCTTTAAACTAGAAGGGGTCACTTCAACGGGACATGGTGTGACCAGTGACATTAAAAGGTCCCAGTGTTGTTATAGCTGTGCTACACAGGGTGAAAACCAGAGTTTGAAATGTTGTTCAGTGTGTAAAAGTGCCTTGTACTGCTCTAAAAAGTGTCAAGGAGAGCACTGGTCCATACACAAAGCCAAATGTAAGCCCTACACCTGTGGTAGTATTCATAAAGGGAGTAGTGAGCATTTTCAGGCAGGCTGTAGAGCATATAGGGAGCATAATGCTGCAAGAGAGAGGAAAGCAGAGAGCCTGAAAGGCAGTAGCCCATCCAGCCTGGCAGCCGCAGCTCCAGCGGGGAATAAGAAGGTCATCACAACAAAAGTCTTGGGTACAGTCAAATGGTTCAGCGTCAGGAATGGATATGGTTTCATCAGTAGGAATGACACAAAAGAAGACGTTTTTGTACACCAGACAGCCATCAAAAAGAACAACCCGAGGAAATACCTCCGCAGTGTTGGAGACGGCGAAACTGTGGAGTTTGATGTAGTTGAGGGAGAAAAGGGAGCAGAGGCGGCAAATGTTACTGGCCCAGGAGGCACTGCAGTCTAGGGAAGCAGGTATGCCGCTGACAGGAGCCGCTATAGGCGCTACCCCAGGAGGAGAGGCCCTCCCCGTTGAGACTATCCAGAGAACTACCAGAGTGATGGAGAGAATGCCCCCAAAGGAGACCAGCAGCAACAACGGCGCAGACCCACTTACCCTGGCAGACAGCGCTTCCCACCACACTTTGTACGTAGACGCTACGGCCGCCGGCCCCTGTACACCAACTCACCACGTTGGGGTCCAGGCAAACTGAGCCACCACTGGGAGGATGTTATACATACAGTGGTTTGTCAAGTGAGCAAGGACATTCTAGTTTATGAACTGAAACCTGAGAGAGGCAAGGGTAGATCTAGAACTTTGCATCGCAGTCTTCTTCTGCCATGTGATCATTTGCCCTTGGAGACTTCTTTGCAGCCTCGTTCAAAGAAATACGCCACTACCAGATCAGCGGAGACACCGGAGGTTCACTCAGAAGAGGACGATGATGATGAGGATGAGTGTTATCCAGTGCAGCTTCACTTGAGCACTCGCCCTGATTCGCCACCGCCTGAGAGGACCGCAGACCCAGCTCAGCAGGAGGACAACATACCTGAAGAGGTGCAGCAGGAGACAGAGCTTGAAGCTGCAGCAGCTGACCAGCCACCAGAGGACGACATTGGTCAGGTAGACGACTTACCTGCGGAGGTGAGCCTTCCTTCACTGCACTCTCCTTCTCCTACCTACAGTGATCCTGGTGAGGAAGTGAATCAGAGACATAGATGTAACGCTAGAAAATCGAAAGTATTCACTTATGATACATTGGGTACACCAGCATGTTATAACATACAGACGTTGCCTTATTATCCTGAAGAGACCATGTCATGGGTATACAGTGTACATCCTTTCTACTTCCAAGAGTTTTGTGGTCAATGTTAATGGGTTGGTGGTCATTTTGTATACTTGAAGTAGAGTAAATGCAGTTACATTGGACTCACACTGAAAGATTGAGTTTTAAGGCCATTTGAGTCATTGGGACTGACTTAAAAAAAAGGGGGGGCTGTGTTGGTGTTTATCCCAGTATGCACAGGATATGCACTTAAAGTGTAATGGACACTTGAGACTGTGAATGAGTTCATCTCAAAGCCAGAATGTATGAAAAGAGTTCCAGTCTGTAAACGTTTTTTGAATTAGTTGACTATGCACTTTTTGAGAATTTTGCACTGTGACAGTGGTTATTATACATTTCACATGTCCTGATGTTGGGGACAACATCTATTTTGAGGGGGAGTATGTGACAGGTTAAAAACAAAAATTAATAAATTAATTAAAAGCATATCATACACAAGTTAAAAAGCAGATTACAGGTTAAAAAGTCAGTTAAAAAGCTGATTGCAGACAATGTATACAGTTAAAAATGAGAGTTAAAAAGATTAATATTTCATTATTATTTTTGCACATGATTGTTACATTTAAAAACATTAATACAGTACTAAAAAAGTTAGTGTGTACACTATTACTGTGTACGCTATTTACAGTTTGTTGAAAGTTCGATGATTCACAAATAGATTGCTTTTGCCCAGAGAGAGAACTGTGTTGTGCGCTTGCGTAGAAGTTTCCATGTTCTTTTGAATAAAGAAAAATGGAGTGAAGACGTAGACCGTGACTGTGTTCGTTATTTTTTGCTCAAAAGTACCACGTACCTCTCCGAAACTGTGGAGCAGAGGGCGCAACAGTTCCCCTTAAACCATCACCCACCCAAACACCAGATCTTGTCAATGTTCCTTCCAAGTATCATGATCTGGCCCTCGTCTTTAGCAAGACTAAGGCACTCTCTTTACCCCCACACCACTCACATGACTGTGCTATTAACCTCCACCCCAGGGCCACCCTACCATCAAGCAGACTTTGTAGCCTGTCATCTCCGGAACGTGAGGCCGTGGATAAATACACTAAGGAGTCACTAAGCTCAGGCATCATTAGACCCTCATCGTCAGCGGTGGGGGCGTGTTTTTTTCTTTGTGGGCAACAAGATTGCATTGACTGTAGAGAACTCAATAACATCACCGTCAAGGATAAATACCCCCTACCTCTCATCAACTCTGCCTTCAATCAGTTGCAGGGTACCTCTGTGTTTATTAAACTGGACCTTCGCAACACTTACCATCTGATCTGGATTAGAGAGGGTGATGAGTGGAAAATGGGGTTCCGCACCCATATTGGACATTTTGAATACATGGTGATGCCGTTTGGATTAACCAACACCCTAGCCATATTCCAGAGGCTCATCAATGATGTCCTTAGGGATTTTCTGAACTCATTTGTTTTTGTTAACCTTGACGACATTCCCATTTTTTCTCGCTCTCTAGAGGAACATCGAGTCCATGTGAGGGCTGAGTTGCAGCAGCTGCTGGAAAACCTGGAGGTATCCAGACAAAAGACTCCTCAGGGGTTTGAAGGCCTTTTAAAGGTTGCCAGCAGGAAGAAATTATATGATGGTTGAGTAGAGGGGAATTTAATATGTAAATAGGGGATTGAAGTATTTATTGTATTATTTATGGTGTATTTATGGTTCTATTTATTCTGTAAATATTCTGGGGGAATTATTTATGTATTTATGACTTTTTAGATATTATTGGGTATGTGGAAAAATATGAAAATGCTCATTGTCTTACCTAGGGTTTTGGTATGCTCCAATTAGGCGAATTATCTCACTGTGTATGTTAACAGGTGTTTTCATTTGGTTTGTGTGGGGTGTCGGATGTGCATGGGAATTATTGCCTGTGAAGATTATTGGAATAAATGGAAAACTGTTGATTGCAAACTGTTTGGAAGCATCCGCTCTTTCTCTGGTGCCTCGTCCGCTCGGTCATGTGACAATTGGTGTCAGGAGTGGTCCGTTTTTGACATTTGGCATCATGAATGGTTCGTACCTGCTAATTGGTGACAGAAGTGGTCCGGTTTATGGCTGTGGTGAAGAGGAAAGTGCAGCCGGACCGAGTTTTGTCAGGAATTTTCCACTCTCACCGTGGCTACGAAGAAAGTCAGCAGAAGGTACGACGATGTCAAATTAAGCGGATGGTGGGACGTTTGGTCAAAAAAAAAAAGGTGCTGTCAAAAAAGGAGTGATGACACAGGACAAGAGGAGCAATGGCAAAAAGGAATATGAAAAAAACAACAGGAGCAGTTAGAGGATTTGGACACTAGCATGGCAATCAAGGTGCAGGGGACCAGTGGACTAGATGAGCTGGGAGAACTGACAAGCTTGGTGAAGTCCCTGGTGCGTTCACTGACGGTCAGAGACGGTCAGATGGAGAAAGAAGCCGCCCTGCAAGAACAAAGGTGGCAGTCTGTGCAACATCAATTTAGCCAGATGCAGTCACAAATGATGGAGCTGAGAGAGGAGTGTGGGAGCCGGGCTGAACGCAGCGGTGAAGACGGTGCTTCGGGGGAAGACCCCAGGGTGACGGCCAGTTGGGTCGGCCCGCAGGAGGAGGAGCTACCGCTGCAGGTGCAGCCAAGGACAGCGCAAATACACCGCGAGCCCAGGCTGAATCCGCTCTCTCCCAATGACAACATCGAGCACTATCTGGCGACATTTGAGAGGATTGCTTCGGTCTGCCACTGGCGTAAGGAGGAGTGGGCTATCCAGTTGGTTCTTCTGCTCACTGGTAAAGCACGTAGTGCATTTGTGCTCACGGATATCGCTGACACAGACAATTATGATAAAGTGAAGGAAGCAATTTTAAATAAGTATGAAATAACACCCAACACCTATAGGAGAAGGTTTCATGCCCTGGACGTTCATCAGGACGAACCCCCCACCCCCACCCCCCCACCCCCCCGTGAACTGTATGTACATTTGAAAGACCTGTTCAATAAATGGATTGAACCAGAGACCTCAACCGTGAAAGACATCGCGGAGCTGTTGATTTTGAAGCAGTTTCTGCGGATGGTGGATCTGGAACTGGGAGGCTGGATACGAGAGCGGGACCCGAAGATGGCGGAGGACACGACTTGGCTGGCAGAAGTCTTCCTGTCAGCCAGGTCTGGGAGCAGAAGACCTACTCTCAGCCGTGACGGCGCTTTCACCTCACGGAGTAAGTTTGATGGGGGTGAAAGGGGTGGTCAAGAGCAGAAAAGACTGTATTCCAGCTCCAGTCAGGTCACTGTTAGCAAACAGAATGGGAGTAGAAAGTCACGTTTTGTTTCAAGTCAGGATATACACTGTTATCAGTGTAATAAAATTGGCCACACACAATATTCATGTCCTGCCACAAGAAATGGTAAACCGTCATCGTTATGTTCAGTTCCTAGACCCACTTTTTCAGCCCCAGTGCACAGTGGAATGTATAAAACGACGGTGTTGCTTAATGGTCAGTGTGAAGAGGCCCTTTTAGACTCAGGTTGTTTTCAAATGGTTGTGCTGCCCAGTTTGGTCCCCAGGGATTTGTGGAATGAGTCTGGAATAAATATCAGTTGTGTCCATGGGGATAAAAAGTTGTACCCGATCGCTGAGGTTTATTTAACAGTAGGGGGTCAGACTTATCTCCTTCCTGTAGCTCTTGTGCCTGATTTGCCATATTCAGTGATTCTTGGCAATGATGTTCCAACTTTGTTGGACATCATACAACAGGTTAGGGACAAACACCAAACTGAGGAGAGACAGGCAGGTGGCACTGTTGAGCAGAGAGTAAAGGCACCTGTGGTGAAAAATTGTAGTACGGTGACAACCAGGGCACAAAGGGCTGCCAATGTTCTTCAGGAACTGCCTTTTTATGATTCTGGGATAGAGGCAGGTCCATTTAAGCAACCAAAATCCAAGGCTCAGAGGAGAAGAGACAAGGTTTTAGCTACAGTCAAGAACTTGAGGGAGGAAACGTCACAGCGAAGCCAGTCAGTAGATTTTAACATTCCTTCGGACATAGCTGCGCCGCAGGAAGCTGACCCATCGCTAAAACCTTGGTTTGAAAAGGTCTCTGAGATTGATGGTGTGAAACAGGGCAGAGTGGACTGTTTGGCTGAGGCCGAGTATGTCATTAGAGATGGCATTCTGTACCAACAGCATTATGAAGTTAGGGCCATAGCTTTGCCACAAGGCCTCACACAGAAAGTGATGGAACTGGGACATGTTATCCAGTGGTCAGGTCATCTAGCATTCCAGAAAACATTACAGAGAAATGCTAGAAGGTTTGTGTGGCCAGGAATGTATACCCATGTCAAGGAGTTTTGTGCAACATGTGAAACATGTCAAATTACATCATCTAGGGGAGTAGCCCGGGCCCATCTTCATCCATTACCAATCATTGGAACACCATTTGATAGGATAGGGATGGATATAATTGGCCCCCTAGAAAGAAGCTCCTCGGGAAATAATACAGCCGTGGACAAAATTGTTGGTACTCCTCTGTTAATGAAAAAAAAAAAACCCACAATGGTCACAGAAATAACTTGAATCTGACAAAAGTGGTAATAAATAAAAATTCTATGAAGATTAACCAATGAAAATCAGACAATGCTTTTGAATTGTGGTTCAACCGAATTATTTTAAAAAAACAAACTCATGAAACAGGCCTGGACAAAACATGATGGTACCCTTAACTTAATATTTTGTTGCACAACCTTTTGAGGCAATCACTGCAATCAAATGATTTCTGTAACTGTCAATGAGACTTCTGCACCTCTCAGCAGGTGTTCTGGCCCACTCCTCACGAGCAAACTGCTCCAGTTGTCTCAGGTTTGAAGGGTGCCTTCTCCAGACACCATGTTTCAGCTCCTTCCACAGATGTTCAATAGGATTTAGATCAGGGCTCATAAAAGGCCACTTTAGAATAGTCCAATGTTTCGCTCTTAGCCATTCTTGGGTGTTTTTAGCTGTGTGTTTTGGGTCATTATCCTGTTGTAAGACCCATGACCTGCGACTGAGACCAAGCTGTCTGACACTGGGTAGCACATTTCTCTCTAGAATACCTTGATAGTCTTGAGATTCCATTGTACCCTGCACAGATTCAAGACACTCTGTGCTAGATGCAGCAAAGCAGCCCCAGAACATAACAGAACCTCCTCCATGTTTCACAGTAGGGACAGTGTTCTTTTCTTGGTATGCTTCATTTTTGCGTCTGTGAGCATAGAGCTTATGTGCCTTGCCAAAAAGTTCCAGTTTTGTCTCGTCTGTCCATAGGACATTCTCCCAGAAGCTTTGTGGCTTGTCAACATGCAGTTTGGCTTTTTTATGATTTGTTTTCAACAGTGGTGTCCTCCTTGGTCATCTCCCATGAAGTCCACTTTGGCTCAAACAAAGACGGATGGTGCGATCTGACACTGATGTACGTTGACCTTGGAATTCACCATGAATGTGTTTAGAGGTTGTTCTGGGCTCTTTTGTTACCATTCATATTATCCGTCTATTCCATTTTTCATCAAGTTTCCTCCTGCGACCACGTCCAGGGAGGTTGGCTACAGTCCCGTGGATCTTAAATTTCTGAATATGTGCAACTGTAGTCACAGGAACATCAAGCTGCTTGGAGATGGTCTTATAGCCTTTACCTTTAACATGCTTGTCTATAATTTTCTTTCTAATCTCCTGAGACAACTCTCTCCTTTGCTTCCTCTGGTCCATGTTTAGTGTAGTAAACACCATGTCACCATACAGCACAGTGACTACTTGTGACCCTTTAAATAGGCCGACTGACTGATTACAAGTTTGTAGTCACCTGTGATGTTAATTAGAGGACACATCTTGGTTGAACATGTCCCTATGGTCACATTATTTTCAATCTTTTCTAGGGGTACCATCATTTTTGTCCAGACCTGTTTCATGAGTTTGTTTTTTAAAATAATTCTGTTGAACCACAATTCAAAAGCATTGTCTGATTTTCATTGGTAAATTTTCATAGAATTTTTATTTATTACTACTTTTGTCAGATTCAAGTTATTTCTGTGACCACTGTGGGTTTTTCTTTCATTAACGGAGGGGTACCAACAATTTTGTCCACGTGTGTACATTCTTGTCATATGTGACTATGCTACTCGGTACCCAGAAGCCTTCCCGCTGAAATCTATTAAGGCTAGGCAGGTGGCTAACTGCCTTATTCAGTTATTTTCAAGGGTAGGCGTACCCAAAGAGGTCCTGACAGACTGTGGGACAAATTTCCTGTCAAAACTTCTGCAGCAGGTTTACAGACTGTTGGGTATTAAGGGAATTAAGACCACCCCATATCACCCTCAGACTGATGGACTGGTGGAATGGTTTAACCAGACTTTAAAGAACATGCTGGGGAAATGTGTTTCTAGTACGGGCTCGGATTGGGACCAGTGGATACCCTATTTGCTGTTTGCTTATCGGGGGGTGCCCCAGGCTTCAACAGGGTTCTCACCTTTTGAATTACTTTATGGTCGTCAGGTGAGGGGCCCACTGGATTTATTAAAGGAACACTGGGAGAGGCATCTGAGTTATCAGGACAATGTGATCTCTTATGTTATTAAAATGAGACAAAAACTGAATCAGATGACTGCTTTGGTTCAGGAGCACATGAGGATGGCGCAGAATCAACAAAAGACATGGTATGACAAAAAAGCCAGGAAAAGGGTTTTTCACCCGGGTCAGCAGGTGTTGTTACTGCTGCCCTCTTGTGACAGTAAGCTGTTGGCCCGATGGCAGGGGCCTTATGAAATTTCTAAGAAATTAAGCTCAGTGACAAATGAACTATATGTGCCTGACAGAAAGACAAAATATCACTGCTTTCACATTAACTTGTTAAAGGAGTTTCAGCAGCCTGTGCATCAGCAGCAGCAGCCTGGTCATCAGGAGATGCGTCATCAGCTCCTTATCTGTGCGATGGAAGTGGATGAGGACAGAGAACAGTCCTTTCCCACAAACGTGACAGAGCTTTGTTCATTTCAGGTGTCTCATTTGCGGGATAATCAGCAGAGACAATTAGAGGCACTAATAGATCCAGATTTGTTTCAGGAGAGACCTGGTTTCACCACATTAGTTCACCATAGAGTTCATTTAAAGAAAGAGGCTGTTCCCCGTCGGAAGTCTTTTAGGATTCCTGAACGGTTGGGCCCAAAACTGAGGCAGGAGATTAATTTGATGTTGCAGCTGGGAGTGATCGAGGAGTCGGTTAGCGAATGGTGCAGTCCAATTGTGTTGGTCCCCAAGAAGGATGGGTCTTTGAGATTCTGCATTGACTTTAGGTACTTGAATGCAGTCTCCAAGTTCGAGTCGTACCCCATGCCCCGAATAGACGAGTTGTTAGAGAAAGTGGGCAGGGCTAGGTTTATTTCCACATTAGACCTAAGCAAGGGGTATTGGCCGGTGGCCTTGGCACCAGAGACGGAGGAACTGATAGCCTTTAAAACACCTTATGGCTCTTTCCAGTTTAAGGTCATGCCATTTGGCCTCCAGGGAGCACCGGCAATGTTCCAGCGACTCATGGACCAGGTATTAGGAGGAGTGTCAGACTTTGCAGCTGCCCATCAAGATGAAGTAGTCATCTATAGTCAGACCTGGAAGGATCACGTATTACATCTTCGGCAGGTCCTGCATTTAATTAAGGAGGCAGGTCTGACTATTAGCCCTCGCAAGTGCGCATTTGGACAGCAGCAGGTGGAATACCTGGGTCATGTGGTTGGTCAGGGGGTCATTAGACCACGAGTGGGCAAAGTGGATGCTATTCAGGCCTATCCTGTCCCTACTACCAAGAAGAAGGTACAATCGTTTTTGGGTCTGGTGGGGTGGTATTGTAAATTCATTCCCCATTTTGCTGAAAGAGCAGCAATCCTGACTGACCTCACGAAAGCATCAGCACCAAATAGGATAAAATGGACAGGAGTGTGAGAGAGCTTTTGAAGATTTGAAGGGTGCGATTTCTGGGGATAAGGTTCTCTACAGTCCAGATTTCGCCTGTCCATTTATCTTGCAGACAGATGCTTCAGGAGTTGGCATCGGAGCAGTACTTCTCCAGGAGGTGAGGGGAGAGAGACACCAGTACTGTTTCTGAACCGTAAATTGTTGGACCGAGAGACCAGATGCTCGATGGTGGAAAAGGAATGTCTGGCCATGGAATGGGCTATAGGGTCTCTTAGATATTATCTACTTGGACGTCAGTTCACATTAGAGACGGATCATCGGGCCTTACAATGGCTTAATAGAATGAAAGACACTAATAATCGTCTGACAGGGTGGTATCTGTCCCTACAGCCCTATAACTTTACAGTTCAGTATGTGGCAGGGAAGACCAACCTTGTGGCAGACAGCCTCTCCAGAGTACATGACTCATAGAGTACTGTACTCTCGGGAGGGGGGGAGGAAATGTGACAACGGAGTGTTGCCACTGTATGGTTTGTGTACTGAATGTTATATTATATGTGTAAAGGATTTATATTTGTAAATGTCAACTTGTATTTGAAGGGAAAAAGGCACATATAATTGTACAATGTGTTCTGACTAAATGAATCCTTCTGTGAGATAATTGTTGATATTAATTAGGTTAATTGGGTGAGGCAGTTAATTAATGTTAAAACCACGTACCTTTGCCAGCATGCTTCCTGGAGGTATCCAGACAAAAGAGTTCTCAGGGGTTTGAGGGCCTTTTAAAGGATGCCAGCAGGAAGAAATTATGATGGTTGAGTAGAGGGCAATTTAATATGTAAATAGGGGATTGAAGTATTTATTGTATTATTTATGGTGTATTTATGGTTCTATTTATTCTGTAAATATTCTGGGGGAATTTATGACTTTTTAGATATTATAGGGTATGTGCTCCCTCATGGATCGTCACCTTATCGTGGTGGGGGGGTTTGTGTGCCCCAGTGATCCCAGGAGCTATGTTGTCCGGGGCAATTTGCCTCTGATAGGGTCTCCCAAGACAAACTGGTCCTGGGTGAAGGGCCAGACTAAGAACGATCCAACAGACTCTCATGATAAATTGTATATCAAGGATTCAGTGTACCCCGCCCGGTATGGGGTTACCGGGGCCCCACCCTGGAGCCAGGCCTGGGGGAGGGGCTCGAAGGCTAGTGTCTGGTGGCCGGGTTTCCACCCATGGGACCCGGCCGGGCTCAGCCCGAAGGAGTTACATGGGTCCGCCCTCCAGTGGGTTCACCACCTGCAGGAGGGATCATGGGGGTCCGGTGCTATGTGGATTAGGTGGCGGTCAAAGGCGGAGACCTTGGCGGACTGATCCCAAGCTTTCTAAACTGGCTTTTGGTACGTGGAATGTCACCTCTCTGGTGGGGAAGGAGCCTGAGCTGGTGCACGAGGTTGAGCGATACGGCTAGATATAGTCGGCCTCACCTCAACACACAGCTCCGGTTCCGGAACCAGTCTCCTGGAGAGGGGCTGGAGCTTGGCCTTTTCTGGAGTTGCCCCGGGCGAGAGGCGACGAGCAGGGGTGGGTATTCTTGTATCGCCCCACCTTGCTGCCTCTATATTGGAGTTTTCCCCGGTGGACGAAAGGGTTGCTTCCCTGCGCCTTCGGGTTGGGAAATGGGTCCTGACCATCATTTGTGCCTATGCACCAAATGATGTTTCAGAGTACCCACCCTTTTTGGAGTCTGTGACTGGGGTGCTGGAGGGTGCTCCTCCTGGAGACTCCATTGTCCTACTGGGGGACTTCAATGCGCACGTGGGCAACGACAGTGAAACTTGGAGGGGGGTGATTGGGAGGAACGGCCTGCCTGATCTGAACCCGAGTGGTGTTCAGTTATTGGACTTCTGTGCTAACCACAGTCTGTCCATAACGAACACCATGTTCAAGCATAAGGGTGTCCATATGTGCACCTGGCACCAGGACACCCTAGGTCGCAGGTCGATGATCGATTTTGTTATCGTATCATCAGACCTGCGACCGTATGTCTTGGACACCCGAGTAAAGAGAGGTGCAGAGCTGTCAACTGGTGGTGAGTTGGATCCGATGGCAGGGGAGGAAGCCATTCAGACCTGGTAGACCCAAACGTATAGTGAGGGTGTGCTGGGAGCGTCTGGCTGAGGCCCCTGTCCGGGAGGTCTTCAACTCCCACCTCCGGAAGAACTTCAACCACATCCCGAGGGAGTCTGGAGACATGGAGTCTGAATGGGCCATGTTCTCCACCTCTGTTGTTGAAGCGGCGGCCCAGAGCTGCGGCCGCAAGGTGGTCGGTGCATCTCGTGGTGGCAACCCCCGAACCAAGTGGTGGACACCAGTGGTGAGGGGGGCCATTAAGCTGAAGAAGGAGTCCTATCAAGCTTGGTTGGCTTGTGGGACTCCCGAAGCAGCTGAGGTGTACCGGCAGGCCAAGCGGAGTGCAGCTCGGGTGGTTGCTGAAGCAAAAACCCGGGTATGGGAGGAGTTCGGTGAGGCCATGGAACAAGACTTTCGGTCGGCTTCAAAGAGATTCTGGCAAACTGTTCGGCGGCTCAGGAGGGGAAAGCAGCTCCCCGTCCACACTGTGTATGGTGCGGATGGGACACTGTTGACTTCAACTGGGGATATCGTCGGGCGGTGGATGGAATACTTTGAGGATCTCCTCAATCCCACTGATACGCCTTCCACAGAGGAAGCAGGGTTTGGGGACGAGGGGGATGACTCGCCTATCACAGGGGCTGAGGTCGCCAAGGTGGTTAAAAATCTCCTTGGTGGCCGGGCCCCGGGGGTGGACGAAATTCGCCCTGAGTACCTCAAGGCCCTGGATGTTGTTGGGTTGTCATGGTTGACACGCCTCTGCGACATTGCGTGGAGGTCGGGGGCAGTGCCTTTGGCATGGCAAACCGGGGTGGTGGTTCCTCTCTTCAAAAAAGGGGACCGGAGGGTGTGCTCCAACTTTAGAGGGATCACACTCCTCAGCCTCCCTGGGAAGGTCTATGCCAAGGTACTGGAGAGGAGAGTCCGGCCGTTGGTCGAACCTCGGATTCAGGAGGAGCAATGTGGTTTTCGTCCTGGCCGTGGCACATCGGACCAGCTCTTTACTCTCTCGAGAATTCTTGAGGGTTCGTGGGAGTTTGCCCAACCAGTTTACATGTGTTTTGTGGACTTGGAGAAGGCATTTGACCGCGTCCCTTGTGGATTTTTGTGGGGGGTGCTTCGGGAGTATGGGGTATCGGGCTTGTTGTTACGAGCTATTCGGTCTCTGTACGACCGTTGTGAGAGTTTGGTTCGTATTGCCAACACTCGGTCAGAGTCATTCCCAGTGAGAGTTGGACTCCGCCAGGGCTGCCCTTTGTCACCGATCCTGTTCATAATTTTTATGGACAGGATTTCTAGGCGCAGCCAGGGAATGGAGGGTGTCATGCTTGGTGACCACAGGATCTCATCTCTGTTGTTTGCAGATGATGTTGTCCTGTTGGCTTCATCCAGCAATGACCTACAGCTCTTGCTGGGACGGTTTGCCGCTGAGTGTGAAGCGGTTGGGATGAGAATCAGCACCTCCAAGTCCGAGTCCATGGTCCTCAGCCGGAAAAAGGTGGATTGTCCTCTCTGGGTTGGGGACAGGCTCCTGCCCCAAGTAGAGGAGTTTAAGTATCTTGGGGTTTTGTTCACGAGTGAGGGGAAAATGGTGCGAGAGATCGACAGACGGATTGGAGCAGCATCTGCAGTGATGCGAACGTTGTACCGGTCTGTTGTGGTGAAGAGGGAGCTTAGTTCTAAGGCAAAGCTGTCGATTTACCAGTCAATCTACGTTCCTACTCTCACCTATGGTCACGAGCTTTGGGTAATGACCGAAAGAACGAGATCGCGGATACAAGCGGCTGAAATGAGCTTTCTCCGTAGGATTGCTGGACTCACCCTCAGAGATAGGGTGAGGAGCTCAGTCATCCGGGAGAGGCTCAGAGTAGAACCGCTGCTCCTCCACATTGAAAGGAGTCAGTTGAGGTGGTATGGGCATCTGATTAGGATGCCTCCTGGACGCCTTCCACTTGAGGTGTTTCAGGCACGTCCCACTGGGAGGAGACCCCGGGGCAGACCCAGGACTCGGTGGAGAGACTATGTCTCCCAGCTGGTCTGGGAACGCCTTGGTATCCCCTCTGAAGAGCTGGAGCAGGTGGCTGGGGAGAGGGAAGTCTGGTCTTCTCTGCTTGAACTGCTGCCTCCGCGACCCGGACCTCCGGAAAAGTGGTAGAAGATGGATGGATGGATGTGGAAAAATATGAAAATGCTCATTGTCTTACCTAGGGTTTTGGTATGAGCCAATTAGGCAAATTATCTCACTGTGTATATTAACAGGTGTTTTCATTTGGTTTGTGTGGGGTGTTGGATGTGCATGGGAATTATTGCCTGTGAAGATTATTGGAATAAATGGAAAATTGCTGATTGCAAACTGTTTGGAAACCTCCGCTCTTTCTCTGGTGCCTCGTCCGCTCGGTCATGTGACACCCCGGCAAAGTAAAGGCTGTCATCAACTGGGCCATCCCTTCTTTTTGGAAACAGCTGCAGCAGTTTTTGGAGTTTGCTAATTTTTATCGCCGTTTCATTCGGAACTACAGCATTGTGGCCCAGCCCCTCACCAGACTCACTTCCACTAAGATCTCTTTCCGGCAGTCTGATGAGGCTAGTCAAGCCTTTACTGCCCTTAAGACCTTATTCTCTTTTGCTTCTATCCTTGCTCAGGTGGACCCGGAGTTGCAGTTCATTGTGGAGGTGGACGCTTCCGACTCCAGGGTGAGGGCAGTCCTGTCACAGCACTCAATCGCCGACCACAAGGTCCATCCGTGTGCATATTTTTCTCAGTGCCTGTGCCCAGCTGAGAGAAATTATGACGTTGGCAATTGGGAGCTTCTGGCCGTCAAATTCGCCCTGGAGGAGTGGCGTCATTGACTGAAGGGGGCCATGCAGCCATTCGTGGTTTGGACAGACCATAAAAATTTGGACTACCTGAGGTTGGGTAAACATTTAAACTCCACACAGGCTTGTTGGTCTTTGTTCTTCGCCAGGTTCAGGTTCACTTGGCGGTGCAGTGGCACAGTGGTTAGCACTGCACCAGCACAGCAACTCACCCTTGGCCATGGGATCCCTGGTTCGATCCCAGCCCCTTACCAACAGTGATCTGTGTGGAGTTTGCATGTTCTCCCCGTATCTGCGTGGGTTTACTCCGGGATTTCTCCGGTTTCCTTCCACAGGCCAAAAACATGCAGGTTAGGTTAATTGGAGACTCTAAAGTGGCCCTAGGTGTGAATGTGTGTGTGAATGGTTAAGGGATAGCGCCGTACCGTGGCTGCTTCATCCATCCAGGTGGATGCCCTCAATTTCCCCTCTGGGGATCAATAAAGTATACAAAATCAAAAAAAAAATAAAAACTATTACCTACTGCCCAGGTGCCAAGAACACCAAACCGGATACCCTCTCCAGGCAGTTTGCTACCGACGAATCCTCACCGGAGCAGCACTCCATCCTTCCTCTGTCGTGCATGGTGGGAGCACTCTCATGGGAGATCAAGGAGAGGGTCAGAAGAGCCCACAGGACTGAGCCTGACCCGGGAAGGGGGGGGGATCCTACTGGTCGGCTATGCGTCCCTTCTGGTTGGTTTCTTGTACCCTCTACCACCTCCAGAGAACATTTTGGTGGCCGTCTATGTAGAGAGACGTTAACGACTATGTTAAGGCATGTCCACAGTGCTTGGCTGGCAAATCTCCATCTGTCCCCCCCCCCCCCCCCCCGGCTGGACTATTGCATCCCCTGCCCATTCCCAGCAGGACCTGGTCTCAAGTAGCCTTGCACTTCATTACTGGACTTCCCCCCTTGGCTGGTCACACAGTCATCCTCATCATCATGGACTGGTTCTCAAAGGCTGTGCACTTTATTCCTCTGAGCAAGCACCTCTCGGCCAGAGAGACAGCTGACCTTTTTGTCCTCCATGTTGTCCACCTCTACGATATTCCCATTGACGTGGTCTCAGACTGGGGTTCCCAGTTCATCTCTCAGGTTTGGCGGTCCTTTTGCAAGCTTATTAGAGCAACAGTCAGCTTGTCTACAGGATACCACCCCCAGAGTAATGATCAGTGTGAGCGTGCCAACCAGGAAATGAAGGCAGTCCTGAGGTGCGTCACGACAGTAGACAGCTGCAGTACCATCTATCCAGGCGCACATCAGATGCTGTCGCCATTTACATTCCTCCCGGCGGAGAGTCCCTCTTCAGATCACTCATCTCCTTGTAAGTGGACGCTAAATTAATTGTACAGTTTTTCCTGAAAATTACCTCAGCTGAGGAACATATAGCACTTGCACTGTATATATCTGCACTTGGAACTCACCAACCTTCATTGACAATGACAGCCCAGAGAGGAACGTGGATCATCGGCAGTTTCCCACAGCATACAGCCCTCCAACCCATAAGGCCACAGTCTTTAATATGAATTGCCATATTGTGTGCCATAAATTGCTCATTCCTCCTCTCTCTTCTCCCCACAGGACCGTCACTCTCCACCAATCATTATCACCTGCGCACAAATAAATCATTGTTAAACTTGCTATTGAGTTCATTGTCTGCTTCTGGGTCTTAACAACAAAATCATGTCAAACGGTCAACATAAGATAAGATAAGATAAGATAAGATAAGCCTTTATTAGTCCCACAACGGGGAAATTCCAGGATTGCAACAGCACAGGGATAGCAACACTCAGAGCAACAATCAGAAGGCAAGAAAAAAAAAACAAGCAAGCAAGAGCAGCTAATATACATATGTACATATTACTATAAAATATATATATACACACACACAGACACACAGTGCAGAGCATTGTAGCTGGATGGAATAAATATATGAATATGTAAACACACAGTGCGGAGCATTGTAGCTAGATGGAATAAATATGTAAATATATAAACACCCACAGTACGGAGCAATGTAGCTAGATGGAATAATATGTAGATATATAAACACACAGTGCGGAGCATTGTAGCTAGATGGAATAAATATATAGATATATAAATATAAACACACCCAGTGCGGAGCATTGTAGCTAGATGGAATAAATATGTAAATATATAAACACACACAGTGCAGAGCATTGTTGCTAGATGGGATGAAACAGCACAACCGTCTACGTAGTTATCCTACATGGTATGATTATGTGCCCATACATATTCTCACTCTCCATAGCGACCGGTATTTTCCTAGTTGTATGCCGAAGGGGACCATTGTGTAAGTCTATTGCATCTTTGCATTCAAAAAACTATTAGTTTGTTACGTCTTTTTGCTATCTCTGCGAGCAGCTCTGCTTAGGTTGTACAGTCTGACAGCCGTTGGTAGGAAGGACCTGTGAAACCTCTCGGTTGTGCACCTGGGATGATGTAGTCTGCTGCTAAATGAGCTCCTCAGTGCATTCAGTATGTCCTGCATAGGGTGGAACTCGGACTCCAGCAGAGATGACAGTTTAGCCACCATCCTTCTCTCTCCTATCTCCTCCACCGGATCAAGGCGCTGCCCCAGGACAGAGCTAGCTTTCTTGATCAGTTTGTTCAGTCTCTTCCTATCGGCTGCAGTAATGCCACTGCCCCAGCAGACCACTCCAAAAGTGATGGCTGATGCCACCACCGTGTCATAGAATGTCTTCAGCAGCGCGCCTTGTACACCAAAAGACCTGAGTCTCCTCAGCAGGAACAGCCTGTGCTGTCCCTTCTTGTAGAGTGCGTCAGTATTGTGTGACCAGTCTAGTTTATTGTTCAGATGAACACCCAGGTACTTATAGGATGTCACCATCTCGATGTCTGTTCCCTGTATATTTACTGGTGCTAGTGTGGTGGTAGTGTGGTGTGGTGTGGTAGTGTGGTGGTCTGGGGCTGCTTTATTGCTTCAAGACCTGAACGACATGCCGTAATTGATGGAACCATGAATTCTGCTCTCTACCAGAAAATCCTGAAGGAGAATGTCCTGCTATCAGTCCATGAGCTCAAGTTCAAACCCTCCAGTGTGGCTGAATGAAAACAATTCTGTAAAGAAGAGTGAGCCAACAGTCTTCAACAGTGATGTAAAGGCTTATTGCAGACTTAGCTTGTCCGCTATAGTTGTCCATCCCTGCAGAAAAAAGGGTTGAGATGATGCAGATAGCTGTCAGAGGCTAACAGCAACTTAGCTTCAGGTATTGAAGTGTTAGTATCTCTGTACTTTGCTCACTTTTTCTTGGAATCTTTAGATAAAATAGTCAATCATCACATGTTATGTGGACGGAGACCACAGTTCTTTTTGTTACAAGCTGTTTCACTTAGAAGTGTGGTGCTTCCGGAGTGCAGAGGTACATGCCCGTGCACATAACTCTACGGACATGTCTTAAAGGGGAAGTACATGAAAAACTCTACACACACAACAGAGAGGAAAAACAAAAAGAACCGACATAAACAAGATTTGGTCAGTTCTACACCTTGAATGGCGGTTTTCAGTTCTGTACGGTTAATCACCCTGTTCTAGCAGAAGGAGAAATCTGAAAGAGATAGGGGACTGCAAGGTGGAGTTGGGAGAATGAAAATTAGGCAACATTGGTTGGTAGTCTGTAGCTTGACTTTCGAAAGAGGAAGAGTGGGAAGGCAGAGCCAAAGTTTAAATATTGGAAGTTTCAGAAGGAAAAAGGTTGCACAGAGTTCAGGAAGGAATTGATACAGGCTCTGGATGGTAGGGAAGAATTACCAGATGACTGGGCAAGTACAGCTAGCGTATTGAGGGAAAACTGCTAGAAAGGTATGTGGAAGAAGAGACCTGGTGGAATGAGGAGGTACAGAAAGTATTCAAAGGAAGAGGTTGACAAAGAAAAAGTGAAATAGTTAGGGAGATGAGGAGAGTAGACAGGAGTACCTGGAGTCTTGGCATATGGCAAAGAGAGAGGTAGCAAAAGAAAAGGCATATAGTGAGTTGAATTAGAGGCTGGACACTAAGGAAGGAGAAAAGGACTTGTATCAATTGGCTAGACAGAGAGATCGAGCTGGAAAGGATGGGCAGCAAGTTAGATTGATTAAGAACAGAGATGGTAATGCACTAATGAGTGACGAGGGTGTGTTGAGAAGTTGAAAGGAGTACATGGAGGAGCTGATGAATCAAGAAAATGAGAGAGCGAGGAGGATGGATGAAGGAAAGATGGTACACAAGGAAGTTCCAAGGATTAGGTTTGCTAGATGTTGTTTTTTTTCTTGCCTTCTGATTGTTGCTCTGAGTGTTGCTGTCCCTGTGCTGTTGCAATCCTGGAATTTCCCCATTGTGGGACTAATAAAGGCTTATCTTATCTTATCTTATCTTATCTTAGGGCAGAAGTGAGGGCAGCTTTGAAGAGGATGACGAGTGGAAAGGCAGTTGGTCCAGATGACATACCTGTGGAGATATGAAGATGCTTAGGAGAGATGGCAGTGGACTTTTTAACTGATTGTGTCAAACATTCTTGGAGAGTGAGAAGATGCCTGAGGAGTTTAGAAGAAGTGTTGTGATATCAGTTTTCAAAAACAAGGGTCATGCTGAGAGCTGTAGTAACTACAGAGGCATAAAGTTTCCCAGCCACACTATGAAGATATGGGAAAGAGTTGCTGAAGCCAGGTTAAGAAGAGAGGTTATAACCAGTGAGCAGCAGTATGGCTTCATACCAAGAAAAAGTGCGATAAGATAAGATAAGATAAGATAAGCCTTTATTAGTCCCACAGTGGGGAAATTCCAGGATTGCAACAGCACAGGGATAGCAACACTCAGAGCAATAATTAAGAAGATACGAAAAATATAAATAAGAGCAGTGGCTATACATACGTACACAAAAATATATAAATATATATACAAATTGCGGAGCATTGTAGCAAGATGGAATAAACAGCATAACCATCTACTTAGTTATCCTACATAGTATGAATATGTACCCATACATATTGTCACCCTCCGTAGCAACTGATATTGTCCTACATAGTTGCATACTGGAGGGGACCATTTGTGTAAGTCTGTTGCGTCTTTTGCATTCAATACTATTAGGTTGTCACGTTTTTTGCTATCTCTGCGAGCAGCCCTGCTTAGGTTATACAGTCTGACAGCCGTAGGTAGGAAGGACCTGTGAAACCTCTCGGTTGCGCACCTAGGATGATGTAGTCTACTGCTAAATGAGCTCCTCAGTGCATTCAATATGCCCTACATAGGGTGGGACTCGGACTCCAGCAGAGATGACAGTTTAGCCACCATCCTTCTCTCTCCTATCTCCTCCACTGGGTCAAGGCGTTGCCCCAGGACAGATCTAGCTTTCTTGATCAGTTTGTTCAGTCTCTTCCTATCGGCTGCTGTAATGCCACTGCCCCAGCAGACCACTCCAAAAGTGATGGCTGATGCC
This sequence comes from Pholidichthys leucotaenia, assembly GCA_020510985.1. Taxonomy (NCBI): domain Eukaryota; kingdom Metazoa; phylum Chordata; class Actinopteri; order Cichliformes; family Pholidichthyidae; genus Pholidichthys; species Pholidichthys leucotaenia. Next base: position 141,067,813 of record CM035839.1, on the reverse strand, counting down.
ACCACCGTGTCGTAGAATGTCTTCAGCAGCGCCCCTTGTACACCAAAAGACCTGAGTCTCCTCAGTAGGAACAGCCTGCACTGTCCCTTTTTGTAGAGTGCGTCGGTATTGTGTGACCAGTCTAGTTTGTTGTTCAGATTAACACCAAGGTACTTGTAGGATGTCACCATCTCAATGTCTGTTTGCTGTATGTTTACTGGTGCTGTGAGGGGTTGTCCTTGCCTGCAGCAGTCCACCACCAGCTCCTTAGTTTTCCTCGCGTTGATCTGGAGGCAGTTCCGATGGCACCAGTTCACGAAGTCCTGGATAAGTCCTCTGTACTCAGCTTCATCTCCGTTGGAGATGAGGCCGACGATCGCAGAGTCGTCAGAGAACTTCTGTAGATGGCAGTGTGTTGTGTTGTGTGAGAAGTCCGCAGTATAAAGGGTGAACAGGAAGGGAGCCAAAATCATTCCCTGGGGGGCCCCCCGTGCTATGGATGATCGTGTCAGACACACAATCTCGGGTTCTCACAAACTGTGGCTGGTTAGTGAGGTAGTCTAGGATCCATGATGACAGGTGCTGGTCCAACCCTGCGCACAGCAGCTTGTTCTTCAGGATCATCGGTTGAATGGTGTTGAAAGCACTGGAGAAGTCAAAGAACATGATCCTCACCGCATTCCTGGGCTTCTCCAGGTGGGACAGAGAACGGTGAAGGAGGAAGATCACTGCATCCTCCACCCCAATGCCATGCTGGTAGGCGAACTGGAGTGGATCCATCACTGGTCCCACCAGGTCTTCATCATGTGAGATGTCAGGGCCACTGGTCTGTAGCTGTTCAGATCTTTGGGGTGGGAAGTCTTTGGTACAGGTACCACACAAGATGTTTTCCACAACTGTGGTACCCTCCCCAGCTTCAGGCTCAGGTTGAAGATGTGCTCCACAATCCCACACAGCTGGTCTGCACAGGACTTGAGGAGCTTCGCGCTGATGCTGTCCGGTCCCGAGACCTTCCTCGCCTTGATCTTCCTCAGCTCCATCCTCACCTGGGTTTTAGTGAGGGTCAGGTTGGGGGGCTGTGTGCTATGAGTTGGGGGGTGATGGTGGAGTGGGGTGTGGACAGCAGGTCTCGATGACTCTAGAGGCAGCAGTGGTTGTTGTGCAGTCGGGGGGGGGGGGGGCGATTGGTCAAACCTATTAAAAAACAGGTTCAGATTGTTCGCCCACTCCCTGCCCCCCGTGGCCTGGGGGGAGGTATTCTGGAGCCCAGAGATGGTTTTAAGGTTTCTCCAGACCCCACCGATGTCGCACTGTTGCAGCTTGTCCTCCATCTTCTTCCTGAAGCTGTCCTTGCCTTCTCTGATCTTCCTCCTCAGTTCCCTCTGTACGGACTTCAGCATCTCCCTGTTCCCCGACCTGAAGATCCTCTTCTTCTCTCTCAGAAGTGTTTTTATCTCAGGGTTGATCCAGGGTTTGTTGTTCAAGCAACACCGTATGGTCTTGGTGGGTACGGTGTTGTCCACACAGAAGCCGATGTAGTCCGTGATGGTGTGAATGAGGCCATCGATGTCCTCACCATGTGGATCGCAGAGCTGCTCCCAGGCAGTAATTTCAAAACAGTCCTTTAGGGCATCCATTGCCTCCTCAGACCATAACTTCACTGTGCGCATGACCGGAGGTTGTCTGTGTACTAGGGGTTTGTACACCGACAGGAGATGAACCAAGTTGTGATCCGATCTCCCGAGTGGGGGGAGTGGTGATGAGGTGTACGCCTCCTTAGTATTTGCATAAAATAAGTCCAGTGTTTTATTGTCTCTAGTGTGGCATGGGACATACTGGGTGAGCGTGGGTAGAATGGGGGACAGTGAAATATGGTTGAAATCACCTGAGATGAGGAGAAGAGCATCTGGGTGTTCTGTCTGCAGCCTGACAGTTACTGAGTGGATGACATCACGCGCTGTCCCAGCATTTGCTGTCGGATTTGCATAAATAACAATGCAGATCACGTGTGAGTATTCCCTCAGGAGATATGTAGGCCGCATGCTAACAGCTAGCAACTCGATGTCTTTGCTACAGTGCTGTTCCTTAACCGTGATATGTCCCGGTCTGCACCAGTTGTTATTGACATACATTATCACTCCTCCGCCCCTTGTCTTCCCACTGCCTAGTGTCCGGTCTGCCCGTATTGTGTGGAAACCCTCCAGTTCGATGTTAACATCTGTTGCTAGTTCTGTTAGCCACGTCTTGGTATACAACATCAAACTACTCTCTCTGAAGACGCTCTCGTAGCGAGAGATAGCCACTAGCTCATCAGTCTTATTGAGTAGCGATCGAACATTCCCCATAATGACAGATGGGAGGACGGGTCTGTACCTTATATTCCTCGCCAGCTGTCAAGAAACTGAAACCTCAAAATGATCATATATTAGTTTGTTACCTCAATAGTGATTCAAGACACAGAATATTGTTTCTCATGAGTATTTACTTGCAAGGAGTGCGTACCTATCAACAGCGTATCAGCACTGAGGCATTCTCAGAGTTCAGACACTTTTATACATCGTTGGTCACATAAACACAAAGAACATCTGCTGAGTACCCCACACAGTCATGACAGAAATATGCCAACATAGGCAAGGAGGGAGAACACTGTGACCTTGCAGCAGTACATCACACAAGGTCGTAACTGCAATTAATCATAGACAAAGCACTTCATAGGAAAACAAGATTAACTTTCCCTTATTCTCAGACTCTTAATCACGTACACAGTTTTATCTTGTGAGACAACTTCATTTCTCCCACACTAGGCACATCTTAATCTTGCACATAAAGAACACTCAGTAAATCTTATCATTATCCAAGTATAAAAAGGAAACAGTGTACAATGAACTTATGTCATACAGAAATGATAATATGTACTGTATTTTTGGGACTATAAGGTGCACCAGATTATAAGGTGCACTATCAATGAACGGTCTATTTGATGGTCTAATTTCATACTGTCACGCCGCGCCGTTCATCAGTGGCGCCACCTGCTCACACACCTGATCCTCATCAGCGGCGAGGGATAAAAGCCGCCTCGCCCGGAGGCTCGGCCTGTAGCCGTCAGACTTCGTTTCCTCACCGCTGTGAGCATACCTTTCTTCAGCATCGCTATTTTGGGTAAGAACCCTTACCTCCTTCTCCAGTCTGCTCCCCTGTGCACAGGTGGATTCCCCGGCGGCGGACATCTCCGTTCCATCGCCCATCCTTCGCCGCTGCACGGAGCTCTCCAGGTGGCTGTCTCCCGGGCTACGTTCCCCTTGCTGTGCCAGCTATCCTGACAACTCAAGTAAGATCTTCTCTTGCCATAATTCATCCTGTGTTGGTGTATGCCCGTCACCCTCTCCCTGTGCTCTCTCCATAGGGTTGCTCGGCCGAACGGTCATCTGCCTCTGTGCCTGAAGCAGACGCCACCACCAACACATCTGCATCCCGCAGACACACACTCATTCACTCCTGCTGTTAATAAACTCTTTGAACTACTCTAAGCCTGTGTGTGTGCGTCTCCTGAGCCGTGCGTTATGTCACATACATAAGGCGCACCGGATTATAAGGCGCATTAAAGAGAGGTAGTCGGAGCTGGGAAAAAAAAAATTGCGTGCATGGAAAGAAAATCCTATCTATAATCATTATAGACACATATAGCGCGATTGTCTGTGAGTGTGAATGACCTGTTCCATGAGCAGGCGGAACGTTTTTAGTCCGTGGCTGTTTACATCGCCATATTGGCCAGAATACTCGTTTGGTGCTCGCTAGGTAATCAATACGGCTCGCTCTCCACCGGAGAGCGAGCCGGTGGATTTACAGCCGTAAATACATATTTACAGCCGTTTTTACTGCTCCCGTTCACAGCTAAACGGGAGCAGTTTCGATAACGAAATTTCACATACAAATCCTAATATACGTGTTCTATACACCATTGGCTTTTGGGAGGTAGTCGGATCTGGGAATTTTTTTTTTTTTTTGCGTGCATGGAAAGAAAATCCTATCTATAGTCATTATAGACACATATAGCGTGATTGTCTGCGAGTGTGAACGACCTGCTCCATGAGCAAATGCACGTTTTTGGTCTGAGGCTGTTTACATCGCCAGGATACTCGCTCAGTAATCGATACGGCTCGCTCTCCAGCGGCAGCCCCGAGAAGTAAACAATGCAAACAAATGCTGGGACGCTTGAATTCTTTCATCCCGAAAATATCATTTTTGAATATTAACTACAGCTGAACAGGAGCAGTTTCGATCCACGATCCATTGGCAGATAGTGGTGTAACTCGCTAGCAATTTAACTTTGAACGACCTGTTGACACCAATATAGTGGTTAGAGTTCTTTGGTTAATCCACCTGGAATGATGGCAAGCTCCGAATTAGTTTGCTTCACTTGGGTTTTGACAGTATCGGTGAGATGGGCGCGCATGGAGTTGCAGATCAATAGGGATGGAGATTTGTGGAAAAACCCATTTGGCCATTATGTTGAAGCACATATTACTCCGCGAGGCTCCTGACTACCGTAATGCTCCGACAATCCATCGAGCGGTTCAGCTTCATCGCTTACCAAAGTCGTACTAAAACATTTTTGACAGATTTTTGAGCGCCGTGTGCCACATAAAATCGGTTTGAGGTCAGTAAGCACAACCAGAATTAATATTTTTGAGAAAATTAAAGGATTTTAAGTGCGCCTTATAGTCCAAAAAATACGGTAGATATAATTTCACAACAGCACAATATGCATAGATGAGTATATAGTATACACTTGATTATAAAATGAATATAAAATGATGACAATAAAGTTGAATCTCATCTCATCTCATCTCATCTCTCATCTCATAACATGTATATACAATTTTCTGACAATTCCCTCCTGTTTATCATTTTATCACCTTTTATATTTTTAGAGATGCCTTTTATTCATCAGAAACATGTAACTTCTTTCGATTTTCTACATGTCCGTCATTTGCATCATGTTCCAATTACACAGGAGATTAATCACATTCATCATAGTCCCTTCTTTGGTCAAGTCATCCTCAGTTTTTGAAAGAGCTGCATATTGTCTTTTACACTCAAGTTTTAACATAGCAGTTTGCAACAGGAAAGTATGGTGTGTAATAGCTTGTGTAATCATAGATCTCATGCAAGGAATAACACACATAAAAAGCACACAGAATAAGATTAATATCACAATCAATGGGGTTAACCATTTCAAAAGAATCTGCCACCAAGTTCCACTTTGAAACCAATCCCAGGGACCCCAACCTTTGTCTTCATCTAAGGCATGCTGTAAGTGTAAAATATCATTCAAATGGCTAATAACGTGAGAGACATTCTGATATTGATCCGGAATATAGGTGCAGCACTCCTGGCCAATTATATGACATACTCCACCTTGTGCAGCTAATGTTAAGTCTAAGGCCATTCTATTTTGCAAAGTCATCATTCTTGCTAATTTTTGTTCTTCATTTAAAGCTGTGAATCCTTGCTCCATTAATACAGTCAAATTTTCCATTGTCCATGCTAATGCATTTATGTGGTGTATAGCTAGAGCACTGCCATACATTAGAAAAAGAGTACCCATAACACCTTTAAAGTCACTAATTCTCCGTTTCCCAGATAGTTTACCTACTAATTGTTGCATGTCTATTTTTGTACTTCTTTTTGTTCTGGTGTGTATTTCAGTTTGTTCAGGATGATAATAATGAGAGTAAGACGTTTTCATGTGATGTGTAAGATTTGATCTTATGCTGATATGTGGGAACAAAATAGCCATTAACATCTGCCACACCACCCTGGAGGAAGTAATGCGTAAACATTAGACCCACAAACCCAAACATGGTTCTCCAGGCATCCATACCCATCATCATTTGGCCAAAAAACAGTAGGATTATTGCTACAGTTCACAGTACAATTTCTGCTTTTTAGGGTGAAATTTCCAGCAGCAATATAGGGAATATGATATGCATTTCTACAAACAGAATTGTTAAAGCGTACTCCACAAGTCACCTCCTTTGTGTTGTTGCATTTTGATGAAAAACCCAAGATGAAATTGTTTTTACTACAATTTTTGTGGAAACAGATTGGTGAAGTAGAGTGTTGGATTTACTTTCATCAAAAGCTTTTTAACTGTAAGCAGAGAAATCCCAATTCCCGTAGTGTTGAATATTCTTATCTTAGACCCAGTGTAATTAGTAACAGTGACATTTAATCTATTAAGGTATCCTTCTGACAGATTCCCCACCAACCAATATGTGACATTATTACTTGAATTAAGCAGACTAAGATGAGAGTTCATAGCTATTGTCACTCCAGCTGTTTCTCCTTCACTCAGGGAACAGAAATCATGGGTATTACAGTCTTGTGTGAATGGGGCAGCAATGAGCACACATAGCAAGAAGTGTTGATTCCCAGTCCTCTCACCGAGACCACCATTGTTTGGTACCACAAGTTATGCGTATAATCCACGTATTGTTCATTGTCTGTACTTTGTGGGCTCCTTGTCCTTGAATCAAAAAGGGTCCACCACCCCACAGTCATGAAAATGCGGAACACAGAATCATCAGTACTTTTGGTGCCATGCTTCCACCTGAGACAGTACCCATCCGGGCCTCTTTCTTCACCAGGTTTGAGACGACCTCCGTAAATGGAGGAGGCACTCTATGACCTCACGCACCGGAAGTGCGTATCCCCTTTGTAGCTGGACTTTACTCAGGGAAGCAGGTTAGTTCACTTACAGGCACCCATAGTCTTTTTACGTGTGAAAGGTGAATCCAAGATGGTTGTTCAGCAATACGTACTGCAGTGAGAGTGGTTAACAGCACCTGGTATGGTCCAAGCCACCTTACTGAGTCCCAGTGCTGATGGTGGTGGTTCTTTATGAAGACATAGTCTCCAGGTAGCAACGGGTTATCCGCTTCTTCCTGTGGAGCAGAGAGAGCTCTGACAGAATCAATGTATTCTTTGGTGTTTAAGCACTCTCTGAGATGTTCACTAAGGGTTGTGTACTTGTTAGGCATGGTTAGTGATGAGAGGTCGAGCAAAACATAAGGACGGTGAAAAGCACATTCAAAAGGCGACAATCCTGTCTTTGTGTCTGGTATAGAATTAATCGTTAGTTTGACCAATTTCAGGGCTTCAGGCCAAGTAATACCCCTCCCATGTGTGGTTTTTGCCAGCATTTGTTTGATTGTACCATTTTTTCATTTTACAAGGCCTGCACTTTGTGGGTGGTAGGCACTATGAAATTTGATCTTACTTCCTACAGCTTGGGTTAAATCTTGAACTGTTTGTGCTGTAAAATGAGTTCCATTATCTACATAAATCAGTTCTGGAACCCCAAAGGCAGGAAAAACGTGATTCAATAGAGGTTTACACACAAATGCGGCATTTGCTGAGGACGTGGGATGAATTTCTGTCCACTTTGTAAAGGTGTCAATCAACACCAAGCAATATTGTAGTTTCCCATTGCTCCTTGAGCATCATGTTGTAAACAAATGATGCACTTTTGGCATGTTTTTGTTACTTCTTTCAAAATATTAGGACAGTTTTCCAACATCGCATCATTCCCTCCTGTTGGCACATGATAGTCCATGTGCCACCAGGGTAGCCCATTTGTATAATGTGGGTGGCAGAACAATTTTTCCATCAGGCAAGCCAAATATACCTGAATTATTTACACATGCAACAGGAGGGAGGTCCATATTATTTTGATGGTGTTTTCAAACATCAACATCAATATTATTAATAAAACAGACGGTTCCTAAAAGACCCATAGCAGCACAGTGAGCAGCGTTATCAGCCAAGCGATTACCACAGCTAGACAAGTCAGTGCCATTAGTGTGGTCAGGGCAGTGAATAACTGCCACAGAACGTGGTAGCATCAAAACATTACGTAGCTGCAATAATTGCTGTTGATGTTTTACTGGTTTTCCTGCGGAGGTGACAAACCCCCGCAGGTTCCAGGTAGCAGTATGCAGGTGACATGCGTTATAGGCATATTTACTGTCTGTACAGATAGTTACATTCAGGTTCGTAGCCCATGTAAGTGCTGTAATCAAAGCCAATAGTTCAGCCATTTGAGCTGATGCAGGTTGTGAACTTCTTCCACAATCAGGACCTCAGACAATGTTGTCACAGCGTAAGCAGTGGATGTTGGCCCATCAGGCTTTTTTTTTTAAAGATGAGCCATCAGTAAATAGCTACAAAGAATTTGGTAGAGGGGTGGCTGCCAAGTCAGGGTGGGGTAAAAATTGGCGCAAAGACTGTTGAACACAGTCATGATTGACATTTGATGACAGGATTAAGAGTAGCACATCTGACAAGGTTAATGTGTGGCTGTGATAACAAGGTTATAGTGTACGACAACAGTCTAGCTGGTGACAATATGGAATGGTTGTCCTGCTGCAAAAGCCCCTCCACGGTGTGGGGAACGTGTAGGATAATAGAGGGCATGATCTTATTATTCTTATCTTATTGGAATACCATCCAAGATGGCGACCGGGATGGTCACACCTTTTCAGTGCTGAGACAAAGTCACTGATTTTGCCATTAAAAGTGGCTGGCCTGCAGTGATCGGCGCTCGTGGCGGACACGCACGGGCTGAATTGCCACCTCTGTTGGATTGCCCTTTAATCGCCTTTCTCCAGCGACTAGCGTTTCTTTGTGGTTCACTGATGCGCCTTCCTGAAGCGATTGCTAAGCTAACACTAGTTAGCTTAATGCTACCTGAAGCGATTGCTAAGCTAACGCTAGTTAGCTTAATGCTGGTGCCAGTCTCTAAATAACCAACCTACAGCGATCGGCGCTCGTGATGGTCAAGCACGGGCTGAATTTATACCTCCGGTGGATTACCCCTTTGATTGCCTTTATCCGGCCACTGTGAGTAAACTGACCAGCGATTCCAGCGCTTCCTTGTGATTCACTGATGTGCCCTACCTGAAGCGATTGCTAAGCTAACGCTAGTTAGCTTAATGCTGGCGCTAGTCATTCCACCTAACACCAGCCTGAATCAAAGCCCAGCTGCGAGGCCCAGCGGAGATACTACCATGCAGGCGGCTATTTGTTGACGGGGCTTCAGCAGAGATTTCACCCAGGCAGACGAGCGGAGGACTTACCGTGACCTCAGCGGAGCTCGGTGGCAGCGGCGGTGTGCGACGAGACTACCCGAAGCGATTGCTAAGCTAACGCTAGTTAGCTTAATGCCGGCACCAGTCTTTCCACCCAACACCAGCCTGAATCGAAGCCCAGCTGCGAGGCCCAGCGGAGATACTACCAGGCAGGCGGCTATTTGTTGATGGGGCTCAGCAGAGATTTCACCCAGGCAGACGGCGGTAGGTGGCGGTGCCTAGCGGAGGACTTACCGTGACCTCAGCGGAACCCAGTGGCAGCGGCGGTGTGTGACGAGACTCGGTTGGAGGAGCGGGACGGGAGACCAGTTACGGCGGCTATGAGCAACGTGACCAGCAACGGAAGGGGCTAGTTGGCTAGCTGAGGCCCAGCTGGATTCGAGGACGATCGGATCGGATTCTGGCGACATAAGCAGAATTTATTTTACTATCCACAGATTTTTCTTTTTCCTTCTTTCCAAGAAAGACTGAAGATGGTTGCCACCGGATTAAAAAGTGGGCTGATGGGCACCACTAATAAGCCTTCTCTACTTATCTACTTCCTCTTTGTTTTGTCTTTGTGTGTCTGGACCTGCAACAAGAAGGATTTTCCGACAAACTCAACTAAAGGTGAAGTTAAAAAGTTTTATTTGTATGGATTTGGGCATGGACATCTCACCCTACACTCTATGTGGTCTTTAAAAGCCCTGAACAAAAACTTCCAAAATAAGGCAAACATGGCTGTTAAGCAAAAATCACAATATGGCAGAGGATACACATTTAAAGTTCTGTTAGTTCTGCTACTCCTGGCAGGAGATATTCACCTTAACCCTGGACCTGCCACTATTAAACAGCAGACCACTGGGGTAGCACAAAACCGAGCTGTACAAAAGCAAAAACAACATTTATTTTTCCAAACTGTTAATCATGCACGAGTTCTTTGGGATACCAAGGCTAAACCAAAGGGGATCCTCAGCGGTCATTTAAACATACGGAGCATAATCCCCAAAAGAGATGAGATTTCGGTGTTGCTGTTGGACTCAAATCTGGACTACCTTTGTCTCTCAGAAAGCTGGCTACACAGGAACATAGACACTAATATGATCGATATTGTGGGCTACCAGTGTTTTAGAAAAGACAGGCAGGTAGGGAGGGGAGGAGGTGTTTTAATTTACATCAAAGAGAAATATAAATGTCAACTGGTTGATTTGAATACTTCACTTGAATGTTTAGCTGTTAATGTATGTCTCTCTCCGGTAATGAATTTCAACATTGCAGTAGTGTACAACCCACCGTCACACAACTCTTCCTTTTATAATGAATTAAGTGATCTGGTTAAACAACTTGAGAAGAACAGAGAAACAATAATTCATGGTGACTTTAATATCAACTGGTCTGATAAAAAAGACAAACAGAAACTGAAAAGCCTCATGACTAAATTTAATTACCAACAAATGATCAAAGGACCCACCAGGATAACCAAACAATCCAGAACACTTATTGACATGGTATTTACTAATAAACCAGAACGAATAACCAGAACCTATAATCTTGTAACTGGTCTCTCAGATCATAACATGGTTCTTGCTGTCAGGAAACTTACTAAAAAGCGACTACAGTATTTTGGGGGAGGCGATATTGACAAATCAAATTTTATTATTCCCAAATCAAAAAATGAGGAGTTTGAACATTACTTAGAGAATCAAAATTGGGAGCAGCTCATGACAACATGTAAAGTAGATGATTGTTGTAATTTTATAACTGCAACAATCACAAAGTCAATAGAAAAATTTTCAAAGCAAATTAAAACCAGACAACAGAAGATTAGCCTACCATGGTTAAATAATGAAATAAGAAAACTTATGAAGAGGCGAGACTATGCATTGAAAACATCACTAACCTCCAAACTACAAAATGATCACCTTATATACAAAAGTTTAAGAAATAAAGTGGTACATGAGCTGCGAAAATCAAAAATATCTTATTACAATAAACTGATAGATCATGCAAAGGGTAACAACAGTTCCCTATGGAGGCATTTAAATAACTTAACTAATAAAAAAAACGATCAGAAGGGGGTAAAGGAACTTACAATCAATGGCAAGACCGTCAGTGACAAGGCTACTTTGGCAAATGAATTTAATTCATACTTTGTGGGCTCTGTGGAAGACCTAACAAAAATTTTTGTGCTGCCAAATGTGCTCAACAACACAAATTCCATACTACCAACAGATACTTTTCACATCGATGAGAAGTTAATTGCTGGTATTGTTAAAACACTGTCAAACTCAAAAACTAATGATATCTACAATATGAGCACCTCCTTTCTCAAAATGCACAGCAAAATATTAATCAAACCACTGACTCATCTCATTAATCTCTCCATTAGGTCTAGTACATTTCCATCTGGCTGGAAAAAAGCTGTCGTCATACCAGTTCATAAATCAGGCAGTAAAGACGATATATGCAATTACCGCCCAATCTCAATTTTACCAGTCCTATCTAAGGTTCTTGAAAAAGTTGTAGCTACACAGCTGATAGACTACTTACAAGACAGTCAACTTCTTCATCCACATCAATTTGGTTTTAGACCAGGATTCTCAACAGAAACAGCAAATTGTTGCCTTTTTGAAAACGTCAAACAGTCCTTGGACAGGGGTAATGTGGTAGGAGCTGTTTTTCTAGATCTCAAAAAGGCTTTCGATGTGGGGAGACTTGAATAACGAAACAGAATTGCATTTAATTCCAGTTTATTTCAAGTAATCATCCCACTGTCTGCTCTCATTCCTGAGCAGCGAACAAAGAGGGTGAACACACCAAAGTTCTCCCTTTTAAACATTCTCACATCAAACCATTTCCCTCGCAGGGGAAATCACACATCTCTACCAAAATCCCTTTATTCACATTCATTAACCTTTTATTTACATAACTCCCCCTTCTCTCCTCTCGAGCCTCAGCGGTCAGGAAGTCTTCTGTCCCCTGTCCTCCGCAGGGGGTCCAGGCTCTGCGGCTCCGCACCGCAGGGGACTGCAGCTCTGTGGCTCTCCTTCATCGTGAGGTTAAATCACATATGCAGTGTCCAACATATACATGTCTAACAACACAGCCATATAACCCCCCCCCAAACGATGAAGAACAGACTATTTCCTAAAATTTAATAACACCTTGCTCACTACTGAATAATCAACACCAACATTCAGTCTGTGCGCCGCTTGGGCTTCAGCCGTCTGCCGAATCTGCTGTGAGTTGGCCCCGCCTTGCCTGCGGCGCCTTTCTGCTTCGGCTCTGTTGACTGAGGAAGAGAGTGATTATTTGCCCTTTGCGGGGGCCTGCCTCGTCGAGGCGCCACTGCGACCGGTACAGACACGTCCTTCATGACAAAAGCAGGTTTTAGTCTGTCAATACTGACTGTCTCTTTTCTGTCTCCAAAATCTAGCACAAATTGCTTATCACCTGCCTCCAGCACTCGAAATGGCCCTTCGTAAGGTGGTTTGAGCGTTGCTTTTAGGGCTTCGCGCCTGACAAAAACGAAGTCGGCATTTTTCAAAGCCTTGGGGACGAAAACTCGTGGAAAAGCGTGATGAACCGGACCCGGGAGCGTGTCTGCTCCCGTGCCAACTAACGGTCCCAGAGCAGAGAGAGGTGGGGGCTCTGGGTGCTCTGGTAAAAACTCGCCTGGCAGCCTCAGAGTTTGTGCGAATACCAGCTCCGCTGGGGAGGCGTCTAAGTCCTCTTTAGGCGCAGAACGCAACCCTAATAAAACCCATGGCAGTTTATTTACCCAATCTGCATCCGTGAGCAACGCTCTGAGTGCTGCCTTCAAAGACCTATGAAAACGCTCGCATAAACCATTAGCCTGAGGGTGGTAAGCCGTAGTGCGGTGAATTTTGGCTCCTAAGCCGTTGGCCATCGCTGACCACAGCTCAGAGATGAATTGCGGTCCTCTATCGGACGTAATGTCCGACGGAACCCCGAAGCGCGCCACCCAAGCCGTTAAAAAAACGCGAGCCACCTCCGCGGCCGTGGTCGTCGCAAGTGAGACCACTTCCGGCCAACGTGTGGTGCGGTCCACCATTGTCAAAAGATGCGTGAACCCCTGCGATGCCGGTAGGGGGCCCACAAGGTCGACGTGCACATGGTCGAACCTTCTGGCCGGAATGCGGAACGGTTCTAATGGGGCTCTTGTGTGCTTGTGAATTTTGGCCCGTTGACAGGAAATGCAGGTTTTTGCACATTCCTTCACGTGCTTGCGCAGGCACGGCCAAACAAACTTTTCCGCCACTAGTTTCACCGACGCGCGCACCCCCGGGTGCGCCAGTGAGTGGACCGAGTCAAAAACACGGCGGCGCCACGTGGCCGGAACCACCGGACGCGGGCGCCCCGTCGACATGTCACAGATCAGGGGGGGCATACCGGTTTGTAAACACTTGCTCTCCAGCCTTAACCCTGTTGGTCCAGACTGGAGCGCGCGCACGTCTGCGTCCGCCCCCTGGTCCGCTGCCATGGCTGCGTAATCTATACCCACGTGTACCGGGGCTGCGCGCGCCACCGTGCCACTCTCCTGCGGCGCGGTCACGGTGGCCCGTTCTGCCTCTGCGTGTGTTGGAGTCGTGAACGCGCGCGAGAGACAATCTGCTACTACATTGAATTTGCCCGCAACGTGCCTAATGTCAGTGGTAAATTCCGAGATTGCGGCCAGCTGCCTCTGCTGCCTGCCGGACCACGGGTCTGAAATTTTGGCCATGGCGTATGTGAGCGGCTTGTGGTCCACATAAGCGGTGAAGCACCGTCCTTCCAGCCAGAACTGGAAATGACGAATAGCCAAATGCAGCGCCAACAGTTCTCTGTCGAACGCGCTGTATTTTCGTTCAGCCGCGCTTAAAGATTTGCTAAAGAAAGCCAAAGGCTGCCAAACTCCGGCTACCTGTTGCTCAATAACGGCCCCTATGGCTAAATCTGAAGCGTCTGTCGTCAGCGCGATACGCGCTGCAGGGTCTGGGTGGGCCAGGAGCGCAGCGTCAGCCAAGGCTTTTTTAACCTCTGTGAACGCGCGCTCCCGCTCCGGGGACCATTCGACCGCCTGGGTCGGTTTTTGTTTTTTGAGCGCGGCATATAATGGTTGCATGATTTGAGCTGCGTGGGGCAGGAATCGGTTATAAAAATTCACCATCCCCAAGAATTCCTGTAGTGATTTGACCGTTTGTGGACGGGGAAAATCCGCTACCGCACGTACTTTATCTGGTAACGGAACCGCTCCCTCCGGGGAGACGCGGTGACCCAAAAAATCGATCTGCTCGACGCCGAACTGGCACTTGGCTGGGTTAACTATTAAGCCGTGCTCTCCCAGCCTCCTAAAAACTGCTGTGAGGTGCGTTTCGTGTTCGTCCTCTGAAGTACTCGCAACCAAAATGTCGTCGAGGTACACAAACACGAAAGGGAGATCGCGTAACACGGCATCCATCATCCGCTGAAATGTTTGCGCCGCCCCTTTGAGACCAAACGGCATGCGTAAAAATTCAAAAAGTCCGAATGGGGTTATTACCGCTGTTTTAGGAATGTCCTCCGGTTGGACTGGGACTTGGTGATAGCCGCGAACCAGATCAATCTTTGAAAAAATGCGCGCCCCCGCCAGGTGCACCGAAAAATCCTGAATGTGCGGGATGGGATAACGATCGTGCGCCGTAGCGTTGTTTAGCCTGCGGTAATCCCCGCACGGTCTCCAGGAGCCATTGGCTTTCGGTACCATGTGCAGCGGCGAAGCCCACGGGCTCTTCGACCTACGAACGATGCCTAGCCTCTCCAGGCTGGCGAACTCCTCGCGCGCAATGGCGAGCTTAACTGCATCCAAGCGCCGAGCTTTTGCAAACACGGGAGGACCAGATGTGGGGATAAAGTGTTTCACCCCGTGCTTCGCGACTGTCGCTGAAAAAGTGGGCACAGTGAGCGCTGGAAATTGGGTGAGGAGTGTGTGAAACTTACCACCTGCTGTAGCGACGTGGGTCTGTACTGGTGGCGGGGACACTCGAGCTGAACAGGGGAGAGAGTAAAAAGAGAGTGCATTTACCAGCCGTCTATTAGCAAGATCAACTAACAGATTGTGTGAACACAAAAAATCCGCGCCCAACATGTTGAAAGTCACCGCCGCTATTACAAAAGTCCATTCATATGTGCGGCCATGTAAGCACAAAGGCAAGGTCCTTCTCCCGTAGGTGTTGATGTTCGAGCCATTTGCCGCCGTAGCTCCGCTACCGTGGGGTCCAGCCACCCGGTCTGCATATGTTGGGGTGATGAAGCTCACTTGTGCTCCGGTGTCGATGAGGAACTCTCATCCGGAGCGCGCATCCGTGATGTAGAGCAGCTTGCTGCGTTCTCCGAGGGTCGAAGCTGCTAGCGACCCCCGGTCTTGCCGTTTCCCGAACTCCTGAAGTTGCAGGGCGGCACACACCTGCGTGCCTTCTCTGCGAACCTCCAATGGTAAAAGCAGAGATCTTCTCCTCCGCTGTGTCGTGTCCGCGCCTCTGCCGCCGGACCATTGGCTCCACCTCGTCGCGGCCGTGCTGCCGCCGTCGTCGGCCAGTCTGGGTCTGCCGCCTCTGGCTCCCCGCTGTCTCGGGTCGCCGCTGTGGTTGCTTGCCCGCCGCAGGCGTCCAGGATCCCATCTGCTTCCTGGGCCAGCTCCCGGAACTCCTCCAGGGTGTGACACTTTTTGCCGGCCAGCGTGCTTCTCGCATGCGTCGGGAGGTTGGAGAGGAAGATGAACTGAAAAATGAAATCATCGTTGTCCAACCCTCTCAGCTGTATCATCTCCTCCATCAGGGCGCTCGGCCTGTGTCCTCCTTGGTCTAGCAAAGACAGGATCCTCCTCGCCCTCACTTCGGCCGAGGGGGTGAAAAACTTGATGAGGGTGGATTTCAGCTTGCCGTACCTGTCGGTCGCGGGTGGCTGCTCCACCAAGCTCTGCACGCACCAAGCTCTGCAAGCTCTGCACGCACCGAGCTGTGCTGTTGTCCAGTTTAGCGATGACATGGTGGAACTTGGTGTCATCCACCGTTACTCCTGCGAGCGCGAACTGCGACTCTGCTTGAAGAAACCACGACCGTGGGTTATCCTGCCAGAAATCAGGCAGCTTAACGGCCACTGCGCTCGCCAGCTCTGAGCGCTGTGAGTCCGGGACCCTGCGACCTTCTTCGTTCATTCTCAACGTCGTCAGTCACCAATGTGGGGAGACTTGAATAACGAAACAGAATTGCATTTAATTCCAGTTTATTTCAAGTAATCATCCCACTGTCTGCTCTCATTCCTGAGCAGCGAACAAAGAGGGTGAACACACCAAAGTTCTCCCTTTTAAACATTCTCACATCAAACCATTTCCCTCGCAGGGGAAATCACACATCTCTACCAAAATCCCTTTATTCACATTCATTAACCTTCACTAACCATTAACCTAACTCATTAACCTTCATAAACCACAGTTTGCTTTTATCCAAAATGGTATCTTTTAACTTCTCCCCAAATACATTAGAATGGCTTGCATCTTATCTCCAGAATAGAGAACAGTGTGTAAAAGTTCACCAGGATAAATCCTCATTTTTAAACAACCGCATGGGTATCCCACAAGGGTCCATTCTTGGTCCTTTACTTTTCAGCATTTTTATTAATGACTTGCCGTTACACTGCTCAGCTGCAACATGCCAACTTTATGCAGATGATGCAGTTATTTACACTGCTGCCAAGACTCCAGCACAGGCTGCAGATGTACTGTCTACAAGTATGGTTGATGTCCAAGAGTGGCTCCTCCAGAACCATCTATTGCTGAACCTTCAGAAAACAGTCTCAATGTGCTTTTCAATCAAAAAATGTAACCTGCAACGTTTTAAAGTTAATATACATGATCATGACATCAGTTTAGCTACAGAATTCAAATACCTTGGCATTGTACTAGATCCTCAACTCAAATTTAATCTTCATATAAAGAAAATCTCAAAAACAGTAAAAAAAAAATCTGAACTGCTTTAAATTAATTAGATATTACATACCTTACGAAGCAGCTGCACTGTATATGCATTCTATGGTTTTTTCTCATATATCATACTGTTTGACAGTCTGGGCTCAAGCAGCCCCTTCCACAATAAGACATATAGGTTCATTATATAATCAAACCCTAAAAATCTTGGACAAAAAGCCCATTAGGTGGCATCACTGTAATGTTTTAAAAAAATACAACCTATTGAGTTTTGAGAGCTTCATTGACCTCTGTTTTCTGAAATTAACGTTCAAATGTTTCCATAAATCAGCACCCGAGCCACTTGCTGGTTTCGTCCAAAGACAGGACAGCAGCAGAGCCACCAGGAGTTCTGTTAACAATAACTGTAAAATATTCCACCGCAGAACCACATTTGGACAAACAGCCTTCTCTATAAAGGGCAGTCACATCTGGAACACAATGCCAAATGTAATTAAAATAATAACGGACTTTAAAACATTCACTAAAAATGTTAAAAACTGGCTGAAAAATAAACAAGAATGTACTCATGTATGAATTAATTGTCTGCTAAGTGAGAGTGAATGAAGGGAAGGAATAAATGTGTTTGTTTGTAGTGAGTGACGAAGGGAGGGAGGCCTGAAATAGGCAAATGTGAGTTATGTTATATGTGTTAAATGTGAGTCAGGCTGTTATATTTGTGTATTTATAATATTTATAATATTTATGTTAAATGTAAGTCAGGCTGTTATATTTGTGTATTTATAATATTTATAATATTTATAATTGTGTATTTATAATCTTTCTGCATTGATGTATGGGGTTATTGTGTATTTTTTTTTTCATCTTTACTTGATACTTTTTTCTAAAGCCCATCCAGGGACAAGAGTTGCAAATTAGCTAATAGCTATACACTCTATGTGCAACACATCAGATTGATTGTCTTTGATTAATTGTCTATGTTTATTGCACTGTCCCTGTCAAATAAACTAATCTACTACTACTATTATTCCATGACTAATAAGAAAGTGGTCTGTATTGCCCAGCATGTATTTGAGTTATAACTGTAGTCATATGTTTATCATGGACTTCACAGAAAATGAAATGAAATGAAAGTCCTATCATAATTTAGCAAGGCTAACGCACATACTATAGTTAGTATGTTTTTCAAATCATCAATAAGCTCTTTATGTTCAGCCGTCAATTCTATGTTGGAGGCTGGTGTAACGTTTGAAGTTTTCAAAATGTCATATAGTGTAGCAGTTTTTTTTCCTTTTTTTTTTCTCTTAGAAAGAAAATGGCACTCCACTTATTTAGATGAACTCTACTTAGCTTGGAGAAATCATCTTTTAATTTATATAAAAAAATCTTTTAGAAAAGATAAAACAAGTTATTCTGTATTAATAGAAGAGAACAAAAATAATCTCAGGTTTCTTTTCAGCACTGTAGCCAGGCTGTCAGGACTCTGTCCCCTGATTGTTGGAGTCTTTCTGCAAGTATGGGGATTCCCCCTATAGTTGAAAGTGCTATGAGATGTTTGTTGTTGTGAAATAGTGCTAAATAAGTAAGGTTTAATTGAATTAAATTGAATTCATCATTGATCATCTATTGATGATTTTTATGTATTATCTATTTTTCTGAGGATTACTAATTATTTTGCTAATTAATTTCTTTGATACCCCCTGTTTTGATACATGGAGACGCACATGCAGCAAAGTTACAGGGTATTTGCTTCATTCTTTTACTGAAAGGAAGTGTGCTACCATTTTTAATTTAGATGAAAATGTGTGGGTAGCCCAGTTCCTTCAAAAATAAGATTTCAATAATCATAGCTTCTTTTGTGACATCTCTTGAACTAATTTACAAATTCCATTTAAGAAAAACAAAATAACTATCTGTGCATTTTTGATATGCTTCAGCATTGATAAATAAGAGCAGTTTGTCCAGTTGAACACAGATTGGTTGAATTTGAAAAAATGAATAAAGATTGCATCACACTCTTTCAGTCAACGGAGAGGTGGACGTTTTGCCTAATTAGAATTTGATTTAATGTTTTTCCAAGGAATGCCCCATTTTATATGTAGCGTGAATTGCCTATAAAAATATTTGTCATAAGGTACAGGAATTATTTATTTTATTTAATAGTGGGTGTGAAAGGGGGCGGAGTTAAACCCTCACTTCTACACCCGCTAAATTAAATAAAAGCACTCGTAAAAGGGGCACCAGTCCTAACGGACAATAATATTAACTTTAATTTTAATTAATTTTGTACCTTAAATTACTTAATGAATCAGTCTCAAAGTTTCAGTGAGTTTTTGTCCTGCCGTGATTAGGAAACCTGTATATGCAAAAGGAAAACGCTTCAACTTCTCTTATTCACCCTTTTATTAAACTCATTCAGTTTACATGGCATGGCGTTCAAATGATGAATAAACAGATTCAGATGATGACAGCGTAAAATATCACATCAACTGATATTGGGTTCCTGAACATAAAATCCAGCGTTACACCTCTGCAGAACCAAGGAGGAACAGACTTATGTTTCAACAGTAAATGAGGCTGGAATGTTTTAACAAAACAACGCAATTTTATGGGGAAAATTCATAAGCTAATTATCTAAAAATGAATTCTGAATTAATCTACAAAAATTTAAGGGCAGTTACTTAAAAATGACGAAGACTTTTCCTTCGGTTGATAGCTCTATCCTGTGGCTGAGAGACTAATTGAGCCCTGAAATACGGGCCATATTCAATTGTAATTTAATTGTTAGGACATCACGTTTTAACCCAGCAGATAGGAGAAATAAGAGTTTCACTCACACAACAGCCGTAGGTCCACGTTTCTGCGGGTCGGTACCGCTGGGTTTTGAAGTTAGGACGTCGGCTGCTGTCCTCACTCACAGCCGTGGAGGTGATAACTCAGCTGGGGGCCCTTCAAGGAGACAGTGGCAGCCGTGGATGGTTTGTCTCAGGGCGGCGTGAAAAGTCCTTGAAAAAGAGTCCAAATTTGGGGTCTCTTGTAGCGGGATCGACCCAAAAACTGAAGGAGAAACTTCTCAGTCTCTGTTCACTTTAAATTAGGCAAATTAAAGGTCCACTTTAATGGCGTGAAAAGTCATAAAAAAAATGAGAAAAACATTTACTAGGATAAGAATGGCTTCTGAGGTGAAGGAAAAAGTTTGAGAATTTGATTCTCTAAAAGGGACGAGCTCTAAAGAAAAATGGTTTCTCCTCAGTGACCAGAATATAACGAAAGACTTGACAAACACACAGAGAATAAAATAAAACTTCACAGGGCCTTGAAACGGTGGAATAAAATCTTCTTCTGAGATCTAGATTAGTATTCTGCTTCTTTAATCTTAATTTAGTTCCTAATCCTTCTCAAAATCTCTTTCTTTCTTCTTTCTGTGTTTCTAATTCTTAATCTTATCACCGTTCTCTGTTTTGCTTCTTGCTAATCTTCCTGCCTGTTCTTTGTCTCTACTGTTCTCTCACTAACTCTTACTTTTTTCTACTAAACTCAAATCTAACTTCTCTCTTTTAAAGTTACCTCGCCGGGTCGTAAAACTGATGATGTCGGTCGCAAGACTGACCAATCGACTTTTTCAGAAGCAGTTTGAAATGGTTGCTATCCAATGTGAGAACTCTTCTTTGTTTGAGAGCAGCCAATCAAATGAAGACACCATCCCATGAAATTTCAGAGGGAAAATCAACACTCAGTCAGTTCTTATGAAATAAATGCTCAATATAAAATCTAACTAAATTAAATGACTTGGCTAATATTTGGTGATCATGCATTTATACCACTACTCCAATATGTATTTGAATAACACTCATGAATATAACATTTCTTATACATAATTATAATACATGCATTCACATTTAGATCAAAATGCAGCAAAACATGCAGCAAACCATGGTTGGTGATAAAAGAGGGATGATTTTCAGTGTCCTTAGGATTCAGAGGATAAGCTGAAAGAAACTTAATGTTTAGAACAAATTAAAAGTCATCTTACATACTGAAGACACATTTCGTAGGTATCCGCCAGGAGGTACTGTTGAGCTGTAGATGATTTCCTTTAGTATCTGGGCGAAAGTCTGGACAGCATCGGGCTATAAACCCGTCAGATTAAGCGGTTTATGACTCTTTTAAGAACATTGGTTTCCTGTGAAAAGGTACGTTATCAAATGCAGTGTTCACGTTGAGAGGTCTGGTCTCCTGAGTTTTATGTTCCTTTGAGCCTTTAAAAGCAAATTCTGATCCTTACAATCTCTGCAAGAGGCAACTGTTTACATTGGGGTCCTGGGAAAGCAAGCATCTTTGGTCAGGCCCGGAAGAGGCCTGGCATGAGTCGACATAAAAGCCAGTGATATTCCTGAAAAGGCAGAAAAGTGATATTCCTGTGTAATGAATAAAGTGAAATTCCTATAAAATGAAGAGAAGTGATCTTCTGTCTTGGTTTGAGGAGACGATGATGCTACATATACATTCCTTGGTAAATTATAAAGTGGAATGTAGTTCACCCTGACCCAGCTTGGCCACCGCCGAATCAGGAAAACACATTCCTCATTACTGTCACATTTCTGAAATATGATGTTGTCACACTATTATATGGTGAGTAACATCAAATGTATCCCGCAGTGCAAAATCTTATGAAATCATATACACATTACATTTGTAAAGTCAGAGTCATTTAAATCAGTGTACTTTATGTCATCTACAATGTTGACATTGACACTGACATTGATTTTTATTTGAACATTCTAAAAAAAAAAACAAAAAAAAAACAGAAGAGAATTCAAAACAAAACAAAAAAGACAAGCCAAAAATAAAATGTTCAAAAGGAGTGGGAAGAAGCCAACGCTTATATAGTCCCATCCCTTTTCCATACCCAACAAATTACAGTATCACTCATAATCATCATTATCCCACAACCACATTCACCATAATACACCCATAGTCAAATTATACAACAAAAATGACACAACAATGACAGTCCATATTGACAACAATACCAACATCCAACAATATTACAACAATGTCATACAAAGTCATACTTAGCTTCAAAAAATGCTTATCAATTTAAGGATCCTCTCTCCTGTGGCCAGTCAATGTCAATGTCAGTTCCTATAAAGTGCACTTTTACGCTTCAGTCAAAGAAAAAAGGTCAGTAATACGTCATGCTTTTAAAAAAATATGTAAATAGTTTATCACGTACACAACATCAATTAAAATCCTGCACCATTAGATTGAAAAGGTAAAAACCCAAAACTTTGTAAAAATACCCATATTTAGATTACTTTTCTTTCACACAGATCAACCACATACACACACACAGAACTGTTATTAACTCCACAAGGTCGAAGCAGCTCCTTCCATTTTCTCTACACTGCCATAACACAGAACAAGTCGACTCCTTTTGCTCAAGGCTACTATTTTCAGATACCTATAATTTTAAACATTTCTCAGAAGGACAACAATTAAATAATCAATCCTTTTATGCTAAAAATCACAATAGTTTAAACCTGCTCCTTCCACCTCCGTGGAGAACTCTCATCCCTTTTCCACGCTGGAGCAGATTACAGAAACTACAGAAAGACAAAACAACACAACTGCAGCTGCCTCTATCTAAGACTCACACACAAAAAAAATAAATAAAATAACTGTGTTTCTCATTGTCCATTTTAACGTTATCCGGTTCTGTTGCCATTTAATCTGACCGTCTTTAAATCCATCCATCCATCCATCCATCCATCTTCTACCGCTTTTCCGGAGGTCCGGGTCGCGGAGGCAGCAGTTCAAGCAGAGAAGCCCAGACATCCCTCTCCCCGGCCACCTGCTCCAGCTCTTCAGAGGGGATACCAAGGCGTTCCCAGACCAGCTGGGAGACATAGTCTCTCCACCGAGTCCTGGGTCTGCCCCGGGGTCTCCTCCCAGTGGGACGTGCCTGAAACACCTCAAGTGGGAGGCGTCCAGGAGGCATCCTAATCAGATGCCCATACCACCTCAACTGACTCCTTTCAATGTGGAAGAGCAGCGGTTCTACTCTGAGCCTCTCCCGGATGACTGAGCTCCTCACCCTATCTCTGAGGGTGAGTCCAGCAATCCTACGGAGAAAGCTCATTTCAGCCGCTTGTATCCGCGATCTCGTTCTTTCGGTCATTACCCAAAGCTCGTGACCATAGGTGAGAGTAGGAACGTAGATTGACTGGTAAATCGACAGCTTTGCCTTAGAACTAAGCTCCCTCTTCACCACAACAGACCGGTACAACGTCCGCATCACTGCAGATGCTGCTCCAATCCGTCTGTCGATCTCTCGCTCCATTTTCCCCTCACTCGTGAACAAGACCCCAAGATACTTAAACTCCTCCACTTGGGGCAGGAGCTTGTCCCCAACCCGGAGAGGTGGCGGACTGATCCCGTCTTTAAATGTTATGGTCTAATATCTTATAACATAGAATAAAGTTATTATTATGATTTTATTTACTTCCTCCCTTTTTTTTCACTTCTTGGGCTTCTTTCAATAATTTGCTGTACAGACCCTCCTTAGGATCGGGGCATGGATAAGCTAGGGGAGGATCATCATTTTCATTTAATAATGGTTCAATACTCAGTTAGGTTTTGATATTTATCTTTTCTGTTTTTATTTTTTATTATTTTCACGTCCTTGGTCGGCTTTTTCTTTGGCGTCTTCAGCCACCACCTCCCAAAGATTTGCACATTGGAGCTCCGCGTTCGATTTTTTTTTTTATTTTTTCCCGCACAGTTACCCGTTTTTAACCCTTGTTAATTCCACAGCAATTAAAATGTTTTACCAGGAAAAGTGTGCTATTTCACTTCAACACAATTTCAACACACTACCATTACGTCTTAGACGACCTGATATTTTTTCCTTTTCGGTCCCAGACCAGGTGTCACAACCTAAATAAACCTTTTTATCTTGTTACCAGGAAAAGCATGGACGCCGCCACACTACCATTACATGTATTCAAGACCTGGCAACTTACTTGTGGTCCCCGACCATTTTTTCTACCATTACACTCTTTTCAGACTTATGAGCGACACTCACTCATTGATTTTGAAAAAGATTCTTGTGGCTCCTTATTACATTACTCACTCAGGATGGATTAGGAGATTCTTGTAATGTATTGGCTCTTTGTTACATTACTCACTCAGGATGGATTAGGAGATTCTTGTAACGTATTGAGAGTGTATCGCTGTCTCTTATTCGCTTTACGGTCCCTGACCGGGATATAGGACGACTACTATATCCTTTCCTTAATACTGCCCGCTTCGTTTTACGGTCCCCGACCGGGATATAGGAAACACACTATATCCTTTTCTCTTAATAATAAACAGATGTCACTTACTTTCTTTCTTTTTTATCGAGGATGGACTCCACCAGGCGACACTAGATTTCCGCAGGCCCCCCAAGTTCCCTCAAAGCGGGTTCCCAAAGCTGACTGTGTCAGACCGTGCACATGGATTTCAACTCGGAGGGTGCGTAGTCGCTAGCGTCTCCTGGATGTTGTCCATCTGGGTCACCGGCACCACGTATGTCAAGAATCTGAAACCTCAAAATGATCATATTGTGGCCACACATGTGACCTACTTTGTGACTTATTTAAGGCCTCACATTTGAGATGAGAACAAAGACAGAATTTCCTTGGAGATAACAGGAAGCTGGAAGGTGTTAGCTTTGGTATGCAAGGCCTGAGACTGTGGGGGTGATATTAAGAGATTATAGAGGAGATGCATTGTTACTGGTGATTATAATGCAATGTGACTTGTGATGCAAAGTGACGTGATTATAATGCGATGTGACTTGTGATCCAAATTGACTTGTGAGCTGTGAGAGTCCCGGGTATTTAAGGGACGAGAGTTTCCTGTGATATCCTCTTTCTTCGTTGAGATGATGGTGAATGTGAATAAAGCTGCTTTGAGAGAGATCAGTCTCATCCTTCTCACATTCCCACACTGGTGACCCAAGACGTAGCATGCAACAACAGGAGAGTTCCCCGGGGCCAGCCTCGTCAGGAGCCCCCAGCCAAGTGAATGCCGCTACGGTCCAGCTACCGGACTTTTGACAGAACAATCCGCGCTCCTGGTTCCACGCGGTTGAGGCACAATTCAACCTCCGGGGAATATCGGTAGACGACACAAAACTCTACCATGTGGTCGCAAGACTGGACAACCACACGGCTCAGCACGTGGACAGCCTTATCGAGCAGCCGCCAGACAGCGACAAATACGGCGCGTTGAAGGCTGCATTCATCCAGCACTTCACCCCCTCCGTCGAGGAGCGAGCAGAGAGACTCCTGGCGCTGACCAAGCTGGGAGATGACACGCCCGTTAATCTGATGGAGAAGATGTTGAGGTTGAAAAGCTCAGATGACGACCACTTCATCTTCACCCACCTCTTCCTCAGGACCCTACTGTCAGCAACGAGAGCGACCCTGACCAGTTCGCCGTTGTTGGCCCAGCGGGACTACCGCGCGCTGGCCCGGGAGGCACAGCGAATTGTCAACGCCAGCAGACAGCGCGTGGCCACGGCTCCAGCAGCAGAACTCGGCGCGACGACCGCAGATGGCAGGGGGCCAGGGGCAGCAGTAGCAGACCCACTGACGACGGCGGCGGCGAGAGCCAGGGAACGCAGAGGAGACGTCCTTTGTTTCTACCATCGCTGTTTCACAGAGAGGGCATGCAAGTGCGTACCACCGTGCCAGTTTCAGCGTTCGGGAAATGCCAAGACCGGGGGGTCGGTAGCAGCCGTGGCCCTCGGAGAGGAGAACAAGCTGCTCTACTTGTTGGACGCACGCTCGGGGAGGCAGTTCCTCGTGGACACAGGCTCCCAGTTGAGTTTCATCATACCTTCCTACACGGACAGACTGGCAGGTTCCAGAGGTCCCGGGGTGACAGCAGCGAACGGCTCGGGGATTAAGACCTTTGGTGAGAAGACTCTGCTTCTGTCTCTACATGGCCGTACATTTGAGTGGACTTTTGTTATAGCAGCAGTGAATTTCAATATGTTGGGGGCTGATTTTTTGTGCTCACATGGTTTATTGGTTGATCTCGCTAACAGGCGCCTGGCTAATGCATTTTCTTTTGATTCTATTCCCTGTACAGCACGAGTGGCCCCGCCAACAGCACAAGCCAATGTCACAGCTGCAAGCGGTAAGTTCCACACACTGCTCACTCAGTTCCCAGCACTCACGGTCCCCACATTTCGGGCAACAGTCGCTAAACATGGGGTGGAGCATTTTATTACCACTACCGGACCGCCCGTTTTTGCAAAAGCTCGGCGCTTGGACGCAGCTAAACTGGCCATAGCGCGTGAGGAGTTCGCCAACCTGGAGAGGTTGGGCATTATCAGGCTTTCAAAAAGTCCATGGGCTTCCCCGCTACACATGGTCCCGAAGGCTGACGGATCATGGCGACCTTGCGGGGATTTCCGCAGGTTAAACAACGCTACAGCGCACGACCACTACCCAATCCCGCATATCCAAGATTTTTCCGTTCATTTAGCAGGGGCTCGTGTTTTTTCTAAGATCGATTTGGTCCGCGGTTACCACCAAGTCCCAGTGCGCGCTGAGGACATACCCAAAACAGCGGTAATAACTCCATTTGGCCTTTTCGAGTTTTTACGCATGCCATTTGGGATTAAAGGGGCTGCACAGACATTCCAACGCATGATGGACGTGGTGCTACGCGATCTCCCTTTCGTGTTTGTCTACTTAGACGATATTTTGGTAGCCAGCGCGTCCGAAGACGAACACGAAAACCACCTAGCCACAGTTTTCTGGAGGTTGGGAGATCACGGGTTAATAATCAACCCAGCGAAGTGTCAGTTCGGGGTGGCGCAGATTGATTTTTTAGGACACCGCGTATCCCCCGAAGGAGCGATTCCACTTCCTGACAAAGTACGCGCGGTAGCAGATTTTCCCTGGCCGCAGACGGTCAGGGCGTTACAGCAGTTTTTGGGAATGGTGAATTTTTATAACCGTTTTCTCCCCCGAGCGGCGCAACTCATGCAACCACTGTATGCTGCGCTCAAAAAACAGAAACCCGTGAATAAGGTCGAGTGGTCCCTGGAGCGGGAGCAAGCGTTCTCAGAGGTTAAAGCAGCCTTGGCAAAGGCTGCGTTGTTTGCACACCCAGACACAACGGCCCGCATAGCGCTCACCACTGACGCATCAGATGTGGCCATAGGGGCGGTCGTGGAGCAGCACATAGCTGGGGTTTGGCAGCCCCTTGCCTTTTTCAGCAGGACCGTGCACGATAGTGAACACAAATACAATACGTTCGACAGGGAGCTGCTGGCTCTCCATTTGGCCATCCGCCACTTTCAGTTCTGGCTGGAAGGACGCTGTTTCACCGCGTTTGTTGACCACAAACTGCTAACATTCGCAATGGCCAAGGTTTCCGAACCGTGGTCAGGCCGGCAGCAGAGACAGCTGGCCGCGATTTCAGAACTTACCACTGATATTCAGCATGTGGCGGGCAAACTGAATGTAGTGGCAGATTGCCTCTCGCGCGCCGTGGCGGCTCCAGTCAATGTAGGGATAGATTACGCAGCCATGGCCGCGGAGCAGGTTAGTGACGCAGATGTGCGCGCGCTCCAGTCTGGACCAACAGGGTTAAGGCTGGAGAACAGGGTGCTGCAAGACGGTATGCCCCCTCTAATCTGCGATGTCTCCACTGGACGGCTGCGTCCAGTAGTACCGGCCGCGTGGTGCTGCCGCGTTTTTGACTCGATTCATTCTTTGGCACACCCGGGAGTGCGCGCGTCGGTCAAAATGGTAGGAGAGAAATTTGTGTGGCCGAATCTTCGCAAACAAGTTAAAGAGTGGGCAGCAGCCTGCACAGTGTGTCAACAAGCCAAAGTACACAGGCACACGAGGGCTCCTTTGGAGCCGTTTCACATTCCGGCCAAGAGGTTCGATCACATTCATGTTGACCTCGTGGGCCCCCTCCCGCCATCACAAGGGTGCACACACCTTCTGACAATGGTGGACCGCACCACGCGCTGGCCTGAAGTGGTCCCGCTGGCATCAACCACGGCCGAGGAGGTGGCGCACGCGTTTTTAACAGCTTGGGTGGCGCGCTTCCGCGTTCCATCGGACATTACGTCCGACAGAGGCCCTCAATTTGTGTCCGAACTTTGGTCGACAGTGGCCCGCAACCTGGGTGTCACAATTCACCGCACAACCGCTTACAATCCGCAGGCTAATGGGTTATGTGAACGTTTTCATAGGTCATTGAAAGCGGCTCTCAGAGCGTCACTGACGGATGCAAATTGGGTAGACAAGATACCGTGGATTTTATTGGGGTTGCGTTCTGTGCCTAAAGAGGACTTAGAAGCCTCCCCAGCGGAGCTCGTGTTTGCGCAACCACTTCGGCTGCCTGGGGAGTTTCTCCCAGATAACCCGGCTCCAGACACCGCCCCGTCTCAGCTGTTGCGGAGTAACATAGAATCAAGCACGCTGCCCGGCCCCGTGCACCACAGTTTTCCACGCGTTTTTGTGCCTAAAGCTTTGAAAAACGCGGAGTTTGTTTTTATCAGACATGACGCGCATCGCACACCACTGCGACCACCTTATGATGGGCCGTTCAGAGTGTTGGAAACAGGGGACAGGCATTTTTTGCTAGATTTGGGGGGTAGGAGGGAAAAGGTTGGCATAGACAGACTCAAACCCGCCTTTGTGGTGGCGGACGAGCAAGTGCTGTTGGCAAGGGCCCCTCGACGCGGCAGGCCACCACGGTGTGTTTCCCAGAGTAATATTTCCCTAGATCACCCACAGAGACTGACAGAAAGTTTGTACCCTCAGACAGCAGCTCCCCAGCATGACGGCGCCGTGGAGGTGGTGAAACCTGGTTACAGCAGATACGGGAGAAGACTGAGGCCCAAGCAGCATGTGGATTGATGTACAATGATGTTATCACAGCATGCAAACTGTTATTCTGTTGTTTGATCTAAATGTTTGGGGGGGTGTAGCCACACATGTGACCTACTTTGTGACTTATTTAAGGCCTCACATTTGAGATAAGAACAAAGACAGAATTTCCTTGGAGATAACAGGAAGCTGGAAGGTGTTAGCTTTGGTATGCAAGGTCTGAGACTGTGGGGGGTGATATTAAGAGATTATAGAGGAGATGCATTGTTACTGGTGATTATAATGCAATGTGACTTGTGATGCAAAGTGACGTGATTATAATGCGATGTGACTTGTGATCCAAATTGACTTGTGAGCTGTGAGAGTCCCGGGTATTTAAGGGATGAGAGGTTCCTGTGATATCCTCTTTCTTCGTTGAGATGATGGTGAATGTGAATAAAGCTGCTTTGAGAGAGATCAGTCTCATCCTTCTCACATTCCCACAATATATTAGTTTGTTACCTCAATAATGATTCAAGACACAGAATATTGTTTCTCATGAGCATTTACTTGCAAGGAGTGCATACCTGTCAACAGCGTATCAGCACTGAGGCATTCTCACAGTTCAGACACTTTTATACATCGTTGGTCACATAAACACAAAGAACATCTGCTGAGTACCCCACACAGTCATGACAGAAATATGCCAACATAGGCAAGGAGGGAGAACACTGTGACCTTGCAGCAGTACATCACACAAGGTCGTAACTGCAATTAATCATAGACAAAGCACTTCATAGGAAAACAAGATTAACTTTCCCTTATTCTCAGACTCTTAATCACGTACACAGTTTTATCTTGTGAGACAGCTTCATTTCTCCCACACTAGGCACATCTTAATCTTGCACATAAAGAACACTCAGTAAATTTTATCATTATCCAAGTATAAAAAGGAAACAGTGTACAATGAACTTATGTCATACAGAAATGATAATACGTGTATATAATTTCACAACACAATATGCATAGATGAGTATATAGTATACACTTGATTATAAAATGAATATAAAATGATAACAGGTATGTACAATTTTCAGACACCCGCTGTCTTACTCCAGCCCGACATCCACGCCGTTTCCGTCTTATTTCTCCCCGTTGTTGAGTTTTTGCGTTAGCATCGTGGGCCGGTTAAGTGCTAACAGCACTATAGATGCAATGTTTGCTTTAAGTGTTGATGGAGAAGTACAGAGAAGGTCAGAAGGAGCTGCACTGTGTCTTTGTGGATCTAGAGAAAGCATATGATAGGGTGCCAAGAGAATAGAATTGAATAGGCTTTATTGTCATTGTACAGTAATACAGCCCAAAGAAATTGTGGTTGCTCCACCAGGCTACTGTACAATAAAGTAAGAGAGAAGAATTAGATAGGACATGATTATAGAACACATGATTAAGCACACGACTGAAATAAAAATAAACTAGAAAAGCACTTGGAGAGCGCAGACCTCCGCCAAGCGCGACAGTTCCCCCCATACAGTGTTTGTATGTATGTTTTCAGATTCCTTGACCATGAAAACATACGACTAGCAATTGGATTGACAATGATAGGATTTGTGGTTCAGTAGTTATTCACGAAAATTGCATTTTCCGTAATGGCGGTTTTCTTCTGGATGGTGATCCGGATCACCACCAAAATCTAATCATCTGTAGGATACCCCATTTCTGACAATCTGTGAAAGTTTCATGAAAATTTGTCCATAACTTTTTGAGTTATGTTGCTAACAAACAAACAGACAGACAGACAGACAGACAAACCAACGCCGATGAAAACATAACCTCTTTGGCGGAGGTAAAAATGAAAATAGCTCAGGATTGTGGAAATATACACAGGTATGGTAGTGGCTATGTGGGTGGAACTATGTGCATAAGAGTGCAGAGTGCAAACACACAATTGAGTAAAATGGCCCAAGGATTATGGAAAATATGCACAGTAGTGATTTCACGGATAGAACAGTATACATTTGTAAGAAAAAGTGTTTTCCCCCTTCCTGATTTCTCATTTTTTTGTACGTTTGTCACACTTAAATGTTTCAGATCATGAAACAAATTTAAATATTTGACAAAGATAACACAAGTAAACACAAAATGCAGTTTTTAAATGAAGGTGTTGTTAAATAAATAGTGAAGATTAGTTAATTAGATATTACACAAAGTGCTTGCATACACATATCTCTTAGACACACAAACATGCAAGTCAAATGCTTTCCCAACCATTCACACATAAACATTAGTTGCATACACACATAATAGCTTCACAGGAACGTCTCTGTTCTTGTTTCCATATATGAGCATGTGTCAGGCTGAAGAGAAGACATATGGACGTTGAGAGGAAGCCATAAAGGCAGGAACAACCGCCCATTAACTTACCTATATGCAGCTGTGAATTGTGGTGTGCGGGGTCCTTTCTAGGAGACAGAACTGGGAGGGTACCCGTGGCCATGTACTGACTCCCTGCGTGGTTCAATAAAAGTTAAGCTGAGAAATAGTATTTCTTCTGTGATTATTGGTTGGTTAACTAAAAAGATTCTGCTACGTGTCCAACAATTAATTTTTACAAGAATAGTGAGGATGCAGGCAGTTTGCCAACTACTGTTAAAAAAGAAGATAAAAGGCGATGGACATTGGGAGACAAAGCCTTTGTCTGCATGTCTCAGACAATTCAGGGACCCCTACTGATCAGAAGGTGAGAACCTCTTCTAAAATCTCTGTAGGATTGTCTGCGACATTCAGTCGAAGTAACTCTTTTGTCCTTTTTTTAAAATTCTATTGGAAAACTTAATATGAAGATAATGTTATATTTAGTGGCTATTTTCTATGATTGTAAAAACACACAGGGAGTCATAAGCATGCATGCATTCACATGTTAGGGACAGATTAATGAGCCATGGATACATGGGAAGTCTTGGTGTGAAATAAAGCTTTTATATGTTAATGAATAAGAGGTTACAGTACAATAAACTTAGAAACAACAAATAGTGAGTAATTGTAACCCCCAGTTTGTTAAAATTAGTTGGACTAATCTCCATAAAAGCTATCACTTGTTCTGATTCTGGACATGGGGTCAGGGAAAATAGCCTCTATATGGAGTTAAACTGGTCATGAAGCGGCAGGGACATATTACATATTCACAATAACTCTCTGTAAATATTGTGCATGTTGATGTTGTATGTGGGATATAGGAAATTTAACTAAGATGGAGCACTTCTTGCTGTGCGGGAAACAAAGGCGAGTTTGTGTGTTTTTCATAAAGGGGAGGGGTTGGTACACCTACTCTCCTGAGTTGAGCTAAAAGATTGGGTTTAAAGCATGATTAAAGTTCCTGAGATGAAATTGTTTGAGGTAACTGCATTGAATTGAACACTAAGTTAAAGTTGTAAGATTATTCTTGCATGTTTAGAGCTGAATTTAACGAGACGGCACTCCAGTTTCTTGAAAAAAAAAACAAAGCATGGTTTGTGGTCAACAGAATTCATGGCCACATTGCACGCGACCGAAACAGCCACGCGGCATTCCCTGTTATATGAGAACTGCACATGTGCAGATTAAGCAATGTAAATGCCATTTTGAAAATCGCCAGGGTGAGTCAATCCTGGGCACCATCTTGGAGCTGTGGCAGCTAGACTGCCTTCAAGCAAT
The DNA here is from genome assembly GCA_020510985.1 of Pholidichthys leucotaenia. Taxonomy (NCBI): domain Eukaryota; kingdom Metazoa; phylum Chordata; class Actinopteri; order Cichliformes; family Pholidichthyidae; genus Pholidichthys; species Pholidichthys leucotaenia. The sequence goes on along the minus strand of CM035839.1, from coordinate 141,035,156 downwards.
GTCACTGTGTCTCCTCTTTCTTGAGTGCAGAAGGAACTGCTTCCATCTTGTAGTCAACTATGAGAATTGCATTCTTCCATAAATTTACCTCCAAATTGAGTTTCCAAGTTAACTTTAAACAAATTTTTCCAACAATTTTAGGGACCTTTGTATCTCTCTGGCTGAAAGGAAAGCTTTAAGACTGTGCACACGGCAAAACAAAGACTTCCCATGCCAACTCTACAGCGGATTTGATGCAGTGAGGCAGAAGATAGTCCAATCAGCTGGAGAGTGAAGAGGTTTAACTTTAGTCTGGGCAGAGGAGAGAATAAGTAGATTTATTCCTAATTATAAAATGGAATGTGTTGTTGTGAATCCTAGGTTGAGACTATATAAAAATAGGGGTAATTCAAATAGTACTGAAGAAAAGGAAAAAAAAATAAGAAAAAAATAAATGAATGTGAAAGTTTTGTGCAGGATGTAAGGGAAAAGTATGGAGAAGTGATTGGAAGAAGGGAAGAAAAAACGTAAGAATGAGAGACTGACGCTGCAACAGTGAGATGAAAAATAATAAGCATGACAAAAATGACCCCCCCCCCCCATTGTATAATGGTTTGCCTGCTTCTCTATTAATCCGAGACGATGGTGGTGGCTGTGGTTGTGGGCCGAATCCACCTCCCTACCCCAGTGACTGTGTGAGTTCTTCTTCAGACCCACTTTAATTGGCTGCGTCCACCCCCTTTCCACGCCATCGCCTAACGACCCCCTCCTCCCTCTGTGACTACAGTAAAAGAATTTAAAACAAAGGGACATCGAGTGACGGGAAAAAGATGATCAAACCGACCACACGTAAGTAAAATATATTATATTGTTGTTTTTTCCATTTACTTTTCTGATAGTGTCTCAAATATTGAATTTCATTCAAGAACATTTTAGTGTTAGTCTGTGTAAATCATGCGTATTTTGCCAGGAAGCTGTGTTAGTACTAACCAGCCACTTCAGATTCAACAAACTGCTCATAAGTTCTCCAGGCGTGCGTAAACAGCATTTGTGAATCATCTGTAGTCAGCACGTGTTCAAGAGAATTGAAGATTGCATAACTGACACTTAAAACTACCATTAAAGTCACGTTTCACAGTAACTGTCCAACAGTTTCATTCACTGAAAGTCTAAGAGGGAAAAAGAGAAGAAAAAAAAAGCGAATCTGGAATTCTCCTGTGTGTGTGTGAGAGGAAAAAATCTAATTAGTGGTGGCAGGAGGGTTTTCTGACATAAAGACACAACATAAGCCTGAATATAATGCTATTCAGGTTCAGGTTCAGGTTACTTTATTTGTACCTGTAGGTAGATTTGTTTTGCAGTCAGGTGACATCCATATTTACAAACCACAATTACATTCAACATAAACACAAACACAGGCACACATGAAGCTGACTATAAACATGATAAAAGTACTCAAGGCTCCATCAATCAGGACATAAGACAAAAGGATAAGAGAAAAAAAACAAAGAGATAAGTGAGAAGGGTCATATTAAAAAGTTAAAGACTAGTCAAAGTGCAGTACAGTTTAGTACAGTGACTTTGTGTCTGGGAGTTTTCCTCCTAAAGTCAATAATCATATCTTTAGTTTTTGTCGTATTCAGCTGCAGGTAGGAATCCTCACACCAGTGAACAAAATTATCAACTACTGGGCCGTGGCCACTCTCACCATCCTGGAAGAGACTGACAACAACTGAATCATCAGCATACTTTATAATGTGTCTGTTGTCATGTCTGCTCCAACACATGCTTGTGTACAGGATGAAGAGTAGTGGTGACAACACACACCCCTGCGGAGAGCCAGTAGTAGAGCACTTTTGGTCAGACAATGTACCATTGACCCTTGCTCTCTGTGTCCTGTTGGTTAAAAAAATCCAGAATCCAACCCACCAGATTATTACTCAAATCAAATTGTTGCAGGAGCCTTTCAACTAAAATATGAGGTTGGATTGTATTAAAGGCGGAAGAAAAGTCCACAAATAAAAGCGTGGCGTGTGTCCCATTAAAATCCAGATGTTTAAAAAGCATGTTAAACAGAGTGACAGTGGCGTCCTCCACTCCTCTGTAAGGCCTATAAGCAAACTGCAGAGGATCCAATACATGCTCAGTTTGCTTTAGGACCTCACATCTGACCACTTTTTCCAAAAATTTTCATTAAATTTGAAGTCAAAGCAACTGGTCTAAAGTTGTTTACCATTTTAGGACAGCTGGATTTTGGAACGGGGACAACCACGGCATCTTTCAAGATCTTAGGCACATGTTGTGTCTGTAAGGACTTATTGAAAATGTAGTGAAATACAGGACTCAGTTCATGTGCACAGGACTTTACCAAGCGCCCACATATATTATCAGGGCCCTGACTCTTGTTCACTTTTACAGCACAGAACGCCCTTTTAATATCCTGCACCTCAATATTTAAGTGCTGATTGTCTTTGAGTTTCTGTTTCAAATCTTGGGTTTCTGTGTTTAAATCAAAGGAATCAAAATGACCATAAAAACAATTAAGAGCATTAGCCAGCTCTGTGTCTGAATTAAAACCATCTAAAAACACACAATTACTGCGCTCTATGTTCTGAAGGCCTGCAATAGTTTTCATACTGGCCCAGGCTGAACCAAGTTTCTTTGTTGCCATCTTGCTTTCCAACTCTGATTTATAATTCTGTTTTGCTCTTAAAATTTCGGCCTTCAGCTCTTTTGTGGCAACCTGCAGCTCAGAAACAACCCCCTGTTTAAAGGCAAGTGCTTTCCTCTGCAAGCAGGATTTAACTGATTTTGTAACCCATGGCTTGTTGTTGGGATATACTGTATTTTGACACGTTTACGTGGAACGATCATATCTCTGCAGAATGCTATGTTGTAAAAAACATTTTTACTGTCTCGGAATGTCATTATTTAAACAACTATGGTATACACCTGAAACTGGATTTCAGATGGGTGCTGTGATCTGCTTTCAAAACTGTACATATCTATATTGCACTGAGCTGAGACTCTCCCACTTTGCAGAGCATTGTGACACATTTCAGCAATTTGGGTATAGAATGTGTGTGTAAAAAGCAATAAAAATTACTCTAGCTAAAATTCACAGTATAGTGTGGAAATAAAGATTATTTTTTCCCTTATTTCCCCAACTCTGCACCCTAACCCAGAGGCAAGGTGCACACTTCATGTCAAAGTAATAAAAATAAGAATTATATCCATCTGATCCTATGTGAGATGATCAATTAGCGATCATCCAAACATTACTGCCATGCTAGATAAGACATTTCTCACTGCACTGCCCTACAGAATAATGGAGCAGTGTGTTCTTATATTACTGGGAAAGCAACGTTTAGAATCTTGTAACATCTGATATGATTTGGACGTAGATGAAATAATAATGTTTAAATCATCCTTAATCATTTTTAATTATAACCTAAATCAAAGTATGAAATCTAGTTTATAGGGATTAAACTCAGACCTGATTCAGACAAATAAAATATAGTTATTTAGTGAAAACTAAGCTTAGAATAACAGCAAACTATTTACACAAAACTCTCAGCGGGTCTGGATCACTTGTGATTATTGTTTAACATTGTACTAAATTTCAAGATATTAACAGACTGGTGTTGGGAATCTAAGTATGAAAGGAAAATAAAAATTTAAAGAAAAACCTGCACTTATTTATGTGATGGTTGACCCATGGGAGCTTGAGGCTCCCCATCAATCTGTCTTTTATTAAGGAAGCCAGAAGGAGGAGGGGGAGGAGGACAGCAGTGGAGGAGCAGGGGCCATGGCCAAGGAGGGAATGCACCCCTGCAGTGGAAATAAGCGCATCAGTGTGGACAATGGGGTCACTGGCAAAGACAGTGTCCCCAAAGGCAAGACCGGCCGCTGGGAAGGGGAGGCGCCCATGACCCACATCCACTACAGCAAAACTGGACTGCATGATTAAGACTAAAACAGATAAATGGACTCACTTCTACACATATACAGGAAATTGACATAGCAGACATCCTCCATTTACCTGACTTTGATCTAATGTTAACAATATAATGTTTATCAGAAGTAATGTTGGAAGTTCAAGGTACTCCGATTAATTTTCTTCAGGGTTTTTCAAAGTCAGAAGGAAAAGTAACAGTTAAAATCTGCAAATGGCAAACTAACAGTAGAATACCTATCCAAAATCTGTGAAAGTAAAGGGTCATACTATCGGTAGTATTGTTGAAGGGTGGTTCATTTTGTCAGAGGCTACCCACATACTGAGGAAGTAACCATAGTTTATGAGACTTCCAAACTGAAATATTGATATTCACTTGACCTGGTCATGGCGGACCATATTCAGTGATATCACAGCATTTTACATCCACAGTTCCTACTGATTGGTAATCTCCAAATCAATATCATTGTACCATGTACTATAGACAATTGAACAGATCTGATCCAAATTATGAGCAAACATTTTTTGCAAATCCATCCTCCAGATTGGTCATAAAAAAAACTTGTACTGGTCACCAAGGGTATGTGTGGGAGCATTTGTTGTCTTATCTGATGAGGATAAGAGACATTTTAAACAATGAGGGATTCCACACATCTCACTGGTTAGACCCAAACACTTGGATTGGAAAAATGTTGGACATTTTGTCACCTCTGCTGAGGGATATAGTCATCCATGAGAAACTAACATCTGACCTTAAGATAGAATATTCTCCTAAATTAGAAACATATGCATTGTCACTTAAATAGATAACCACAGCACAAAAGGCTGTGCACAATAGACACCCAGAAATCTCCTGCATGACCAATCTTAACACTGACAGAAGAGAGGGTGAGAAAATTTGAAGCAATTTCCAAATTCATTATAGTAAAAAAGATGAAACAGATGTTGGTCTTATAAAAGGAAGCAAAATATGTCACTATAACATTAAAGTTTCACAATATCCTCTCCGTCTAGAAGCTCAAAAAGGTGATAAACAGGTCATAAAAGAGCTAAAAGCAGCAGATGTCATAGTGTCGTGCTCAGCCTCCCTATTCCTGTGGGAAACATCTTGATGATGCAGGACCTGCAGGAATTAACAAAGCTATAATTCTTTGTGCTCATCGTGTACCACAATCACACATATTGTTGAATGAACTAGAACTCCAAATGCAACTTTTCACAGTAGTAGTCATTAGCAATGCATTTTTAGTATACCAGTACACCCAGATCATCAATTCTGGTTTGCATTCAATTCAATTCAATTTTATTTACAGACGTGGACAAAATTGTTGGTACCCTTCTGTTAATGAAAGAAAAAACCCACAATGGTCACAGAAATAACTTGAATCTGACAAAAGTGGTAATAAATAAAAATTCTATGAAAATTAACCAATGAAAATCAGACAGTGCTTTTGAATTGTGGTTCAACCAAATTATTTTAAAAAAACAAACTCATGAAACAGGCCTGGACAAAAATGATGGCACCCTTAACTTAATATTTTCTTGCACAACCTTTTGAGGCAATCACTGCAATCAAACGATTTCTGTAACTGTCAATGAGACTTCTGCACCTCTCAGCAGGTATTTTGGCCCACTCCTCATGAGCAAACTGCTCCAGTTGTCTCAGGTTTGAAGGGTGCCTTCTCCAGACACCATGTTTCAGCTCCTTCCACAGATGTTCAATAGGATTTAGATCAGGGCTCATAGAAGGCCGCTTTAGAATAGTCCAATGTTTGGCTCTTAGCCATTCTTGGGTGTTTTTAGCTGTGTGTTTTGGGTCATTATCCTGTTGCAAGACCCATGACCAGCGACTGAGACCAAGCTGTCTGACACTGGGCAGCACATTTCTCTCTAGAATACCTTGATAGTCTTGAGATTTCATTGTACCCTGCACAGATTCAAGACACCCTGTGGCAGATGCAGCAAAGCAGCCCCAGAACATAACAGAACCTCCTCCATGTTTCACAGTAGGGACAGTGATCTTTTCTTGGTATGCTTAATTTTTGCGTCTGTGAACATAGAGCTGATGTGCCTTGCCAAAAAGTTGCAGTTTTGTCTCGTCTGTCCATAGGACATTCTCCCAGAAGCTTTGTGGCTTGTCAACATGCAGTTTGGCAAATTCCAGTCTGGCTTTTTTATGATTTGTTGTCTACAGTGGTGTCCTCCTTGGCCATCTCCCATGAAGTCCACTTTGGCTCAAACAACGACGGATGGTGCAATCTGACACTGATGTACCTTGACCTTGGAACTCACCATGAAAGTGTTTAGAGGTTGTTCTGGGCTCTTTTGTTACCATTCGTATTATCCGTCTCTTCCATTTTTCATTAAGTTTCCTCCTGCGGCCACATCCAGGGAGGTTGGCTACAGTCCCGTGGATCTTAAATTTCTGAATAATGTGTGCAACTGTAGTCACAGGAACATCAAGCTGCTTGGAGATGGTCTTATAGCTTTTACCTTTAACATGCTTGTCTATAATTTTCTTTCTAATCTCCTGAGACAACTGTCTCCTTAGCTTCCTCTGGTCCATGTTTAGTGTAGTAAACACCATGTCACCAAACAGCACAGTGACTACTTGTGACCCTTTAAATAGGCTGACTGACTGATTACAAGTTTGTAGACACCTGTGATGTTAATCAGAGGACACATCTTGGTTGAACATGTCCCTATGGTCACATTATTTTCAGTCTTTTCTAGGGGTACCATAATTTTTGTCCAGGCCTGTTTCATGAGTTTGTTTTTTTAAAATAATTCTGTTGAACCACAATTCAAAGGCCTTGTCTGATTTTCACTGGTTAGTTTTCATAGAATTTTTATTTTTTACTACTTTTGTCAGATTCAAGTTATTTCTGTGACCACTGTGGGTTTTTCTTTCATTAACAGAGGGGTACCAACAATTTTGTCCATGTCTGTAGCACCAAATCACAACACAGATCGTCTCAAGGCACTTTACAGAAAAGAGTGGGTTTAGGCCATGCTCTCAGTTTATAGAACCCAACAGCAACCCCAAAGAGCTAGCACTGCGGTGACACAGGCACGGAAAAACTTCCCTTTAACGGGCAGAAACCTCGGGCGGAACCATAGCTAATAGAGGATGGCCATCCGCCTCGACCGGCTGGGTTGAGTAGCTACATTCAAAACAAACATACAAATACAACATTCAAAGCCAGACAGTCCAGTACCAAGCCTGGCCAGGCTGCACATACAAGCGAAGGCCTGGCAGGGGCAACATTTTTAACTTAAGGCCTTATCAAAGAGAAAAGATTTCAACTTGCTCTTGAATAAAGAGAGAGTGTCTGCCTCCTGAGCTCAACTGGGAAGATGGGTTCCACAGGAAGGGAGCTTAATAGCTGAAAGCTCTACCTCCCAATCTACTTCTAGATACCTTCGGGACCACTAGTAGTTTGGATTTGTGGGAACGCAGAGCTCTGGTTGGATGATAGGGAACTAAGAGTTCTTGCAGTTAAGAAGGAGCCATACCATTAAAAGCTTTATAGGTTAAGAGCAATATCTTGAATTCAATTCTATATTTTATTGGGAGCCAATGGGGACGGCAGTGGCTCAGGAGGTAGAGCAGGTCGTCCAATAACCACATGGTTGGCGGTTCGAATCCCGCTCTCCCCAGATATCCTGTCGTTGTGTCCCTGGGCAAGACACTTCACCCCAATTGCTCCTGGTGGGTCTGGAAGCGCCATGTTAGGCAGCATGCCACCATCAGTGTGTGAATGTGTGTGTGAATGGGTGGATAGCAGGATCTGTAAAGCGCTTTGGTCATCAAGAGATGAGAATAAAAGCGCTATATAAGTGAATGCCATTTACCATTTACCAATAAGTAAACTTCTTACCAAGAAGCTAAGACTGGAGTAATGTGATCTCTTCTCCCTGTTCTCATAAGGATACGTACAGCTGCATTCTGAATGAGTTGGAGAAACTTTATGGACTTATTTGGGCAACCTGATAAAAGTGAGTTACAATAGTCTAGAGGTGATAAAGGCGTGGACAAGTTTCTCTGCATCTTTATGAGACAGGATTAACCTAATTTTACAAATATTATGCAGATGGAAGAAGGCAGTCTTAACGGTTTGCTGTATATGAGAGTTGAAAGACATTTATTGGTCAACTCCAAGATTCCTAGTAGAAGACGTAGACACCAGTGCAGTGCCATCTAGTGTTGTTATCTTGCTAAAAAGAGTACTTCTAGCATGTTTGGGGCCAAGAACAATGACCAGTTTTATCTGTATTCAGCAATAGAAAGTTGTAGTTCATCCAGGTTTTGATATCCTTAAGACACTCCTGGAGTAAACCCAACTGGCTGAGATCATCTGGATAAAGACAATTGAGTGTCGTCAAAGTAACAAAATGAATAGAATGCTTCCTCATAATGTATCCCAAAGGCAGCATGTAGAGTGCAAACAATACTGGTCCAAGTACTGATCCCTGCGGAAATCCATGTCATGGATGGCCCTCACGAGCCATCATAAGACGCTACATATCTCTGGTGAGTTTGCACAGTTTATTACAGGAAAGGAAAGGAACAAAATAACGAGCCACAGGGGGCTAAAACACACTACAACAAATAACTCAAACAACGATGAGGAAAAACAGATTACAATGGAGAACACTTACAATAGAAGCAGGGTTGTAACGTCGAAGATGTCCGACGGGGAATATCAACGAGACTGCTGCACTTTTCGCCTCTCAGCTGCCCTCTTAAGTAGGGCTCCAGGTGGAGCAGCTGATGAGATGATTAATGCAGCTCAGCTGTCAGCTCTGACAGCCGGAATCCCCTCTGAGCACTGTCATAATAAAAGCTCAGAGAGCCAAAAGGGACACACACATGCCAGATGGGAAAAAATACTGCATGGCCCGAGCGCGGACAAGATCGGCGCTCGAACCATGACAGTACCTCCCCCCCGAGGCGGCGAACTACGAGCGCCGTATGACACTCAAGGGCCCCCCCCCTTCCCAGGGTGGGAGGATGGGGGAAGGCCTGGAGGGGGAGAACCAGAAAAGACCAAAAAACAGCAAGACGATGACAGGGAACAAACGAAGCAATTACAGAGTATGGTTAGGAAAAAAAAAAAACCCCACAATACTCCATAAAGCAAGGATGATACATAGAACAGGGCAAAAAAAAATGCAAATGACAGAAAGAGACCGAAAACTAACACACAGGCCTATAAGACAAAATGTGGCAGATACAACTCATCCCTCAGACAGGGGAGGGGAGAAAAAAAAAACACGCTAAACAGTGGTGAATACTCAGATCAGAGTGGAGTAACACAGAGTGACCTTTATATGTCAGTGGAACTAAAAAGCACATGTGGATGACAACAGGCAGAGACCAATGAGACGGGGGCAGTTCTGGTGGTCTCCCTGCGTCCAATGTACAGATCGCCGATAAGGGGAACAGGGAACACTCGAGCGGCCTACCCCAGTCCCAGGCCCGGAAAGACAGAACCTCTGGCGGCCGAACCAGGTCACCCAGTAAGAAACACAGTACGTCGGGGTTCCTGCTGGACCCTGATCGGGTCAGCGCTGCACCCACAATGGACCCCGATTGGGCCGGAGCAGCACCCGTGATGGACCCCGATTGGGTCTCGGCTGCACCCACGTCGGACCCCGACTGGGTCAATGCCGCACCCGCGATGGACCCCGACTGGGTCGGAGCAGCACCAGTAACGACATCCAACCCCAAACCCGGAACCTCCAGCACAGCGACCGGGATTGACTCCGCACCGGTGACCCTGGGAGAAGGCTCAGGAGAAGAAGAAGAACCGGGATCAGGATCACCGGTAGCGACAGAGCCCAGCGAGACGAGCTCGGGTGCAGCGGACGGCTGCCCCAGCTCGTCTCCTCGAGAGACAGGCAAAAATGCTCCAAAATAGAAAGAAGGAAAACAAAGTAGAGCATTTGCTTGCACTCGAGTTCTGTCGCCGTCCAGGACTTCGATGATCCAGGCTCAGGACTAAGAAGGTCATTGTCTTGCTCCCACTTGGCTACGGCGGGCTCTGCAGCCGGCATGATGGTCTCTGCAGCCTGAGGACCCTCTGGCACTGACGTCCATGCTGACAACCCGCACGGGGTGGTGGCAGGGGACCCTAGACCCATTGGATCAAACCGCTCATCGGTGGAGACCCGGGGACGTTTCGTCATCGGCGCAGGCTCCACACTGCAGTCCGATCTCCTCCTCTGCCCATGATGTGGCTGCGGGGCTGGAACCAGGCTCTCCAGAACCGCAGGCCCCCTCCTTGTCTGGTGACGTAGGCCTGGCATCATGGACCGCTCAGCGGAGGGAGACACAGAGGCAGCAGGTTTAATGTCAGAAGCTCCAGCAGGTGGTGGGAGCTCGGGAGACTGCGAACCCCGAACTCCACCCCCAGGAGTCAGACAAGGCAAATCACAACTACGAGGAGAAGAATGAACTTGCACTTGCCTATTTCCCAGAGGATGGATGGTGCCTGCTGTAGTGGACGTTGTTCCTCCCTTTCCCTGCTGGATGGTGACGGAGGGCCTCCTGGGAGGACGAAGAGGAGCCGCTCACGATGGTCCAGTAACGGGCTTCGCCGGAGCAGGACTCATAACACTTGCAGCTGCCGAGGAAGACGTCGAGGAGGAGGGGATGACAGCCGAGGCGATCCAGGCACAAGGAGCTGAAGGAACAGCAGGGAAAAATGACCCGGGGGGAGAGGCTGTGGGGATTCCCTCCTGACGAGACGCTGAAGAGGCAGCTGACTGGGCGGTAGAGTTCCTCCGACGACCCGGAACAGGATCCGGACAGGGTTCTCGTTGAGTCCTTGGGTTGGCAGTGTGACGACGGTTATCGGCAGAGGGCGAGGCGAAGGAGAGGTTCGGGAAGTGTCGCTCTTGTGTGGAAACAGAGGCGAGCAGGTCAGCGTACTCTGGATAATCAGTTAACGCCGGATTCCTCTCCACCAGCCTGACTGCCGCCGTCACATGCTTAATCATCTGTGTGGGGTGGACAGCAGAGCGAGCTGCAGCCACTCGGTCCCGAATGGAAACAGCTGACTGTTGTAGTCTCTCTGGGGGAATTCCGACTGACGTGTCACTCCTTCGGGGATCACCCCTGGACGGTGTGACCTCCTGGCCTGGAGTGGAGACAGGAATGGGATCCCAAAGCGAGGAGCGAGGACGCCTCCTGTTCGGCTTCCTGCCGGAGTTTCCCTCCAGCCCACGGAATATCTCCCGCTGTGCAGTGATGTCTGCCCTCCTCGCAACGACTTCAAGGTGGTTGGAATAGCGAGGAAGGCGATTAAGGATGTCCACAGCGAGGTCCAGGTGCCGGCGTACATTGCTGGGAGAGTCGTAGAGGCTAGCGGTGACGAGAGCTCCATCAACGTAGTCCAGGGCGTCCGCCAGCTCATAGCCCAAGCTCCGAGCGCTGCACCTGAATGACGACATGACCTCCCAGTGCACAGGTACCCAGACAGGGAAAAACAAGTCCAATTTAGGCAAAACTCAAGGTGACAGGCGTCTCAGTCTGGCGGCAGTCATCTGTCATGGATGGCCCTCACGAGCCATCATAAGATAAGATAAGATAAGATAAGATAAGATAAGCCTTTATTAGTCCCACAACGGGGAAATTCCAGGATTGCAACAGCACAGGGATAGCAACACTCAGAGCAACAATCAGAAGGCAAGAAAAAAAACAAGCAAGCAAGAGCAGCTAATATACATATGTACATATTACTATAAAATATATATATACACACAGACACACAGTGCAGAGCATTGTAGCTGGATGGAATAAGTATATGAATTATGAACACACAGTGCAGAGCATTGTAGCTAGATGGAATAAATATGTAATAAGACGCCACATATCACCGGTGAGTTTGCACAGTTTATTATAGGAAAGGAAAGGAACAAAATAACAAGCCACGGGGGGCTAAAACACACTACAACGAATAACTCAAACAACAACGAGGAAGAACAGATTACAATGGAGAACACTTACAATAGAAGCAGGGTTGTAACGTCGAAGATGTCCAACGGGGAATATCAACGAGACTGCTGCACTTTTTGCCTCTCAGCTGCCCTCTTAAGTAGGGCTCCAGGTGGAGCAGCTGACGAGACGATTAATGCAGCTCAGCTGTCAGCTCTGACAGCCGGAAGCCCCTCCAAGTGCTGTCTTAATAAAAGCTCAGAGAGCCAAAGGGACTCACACACGCCAGATGGGAAAAAATACTGCATGGCCCGAGCGCGGACGAGATTGGCACTCGAACCATGACACTCCATAGCTAACCGTGGTCTGAGTAGAGGACTTGTTATGGACAAGAACAAACTGGGAACGGTCTGATAGATAAGACTGGAACCGTCTTAGCGTTGTTCCATTCAAGCCAATTTGCTGTTCAAGTCTCTCTAGCAGAATATGGTGGTCAATGGTATCAAAGGCAGCGCTGAGGTCCAATAAAACAAGAACGGAGACAAGTCCTTTGTCAAATGCTGTAAGGATCTCATCAGTAACTTTCACTAAGGCTGTCTCTGTGCTGTGATGTTTCCTAAAACCTGACTGAAATTTCTCAAATATAGAATTTTTTCTAAAAAGGTGCATAATTGATTGGTGACTACTTTTTCGAGGATCTTGGAAAAGTAGGGGAGGTTAGATATTGGTCTATAATTGGCCAAAATCCCAGAATCAAGCGAAGGTTTTTAAGTAGAGGTTTAATTACTGCCACTTTAAATGACTGCGGCACATGTCCTGTCAATAGGGACATATTAATTATGTTCAAAAGAGATGGACTAATCAGAGATAGCGATTCCTTCACTAGTCTAGCGGGGACTGGGTCTAAAAGACAGGTAGTTAGTTTAGAGGCTGGCACTATTAGAGCTAGATCATAATGATTAATACGAGAAAATTGAGAAAAGTGGAGTTCTGAGCCTGTGGGCACAGCAGTGTTAGGTAGAAGCTTGGTATTTTTAGGGGGGCTATTTTTTGGAAATAGCCCCCTTAAAAATAGATCGTCAATTCTGGTTTGTATTAATATCTGAAAACAAAAAGTACATATTCACCACACTACCACAGGGTTACTGTGAATGTTGCTACTTGAACACATAGACTTTATCATGTGTTCAATTGAGGGATGGCGATATTAGTTATTAGTTATCACAGTCTATGGGTTTGAAAATTTTGCGACAAAATTTTGCCAATAATGTATAATTTGTGCACAAAATAATGTCCAGGGCAATGTCAAGACCAGAGAAGGGTCGTTTTCCATCATCAACATACCCATTTCAGAACATTTGCATGGACTTCATTGAGCTAACTAAATGTGAAGGGAAGAGATATTGTTTAGTTATAGTGGATATGGTTGCAGATTATTTCACATTTAGAGAAAGTGTTGAATAGTGATTTGAAACACCATACAGCATATCACCCACAGTCTGCAGGATTTGTGGAACATAATCGGACCATTAAAGAAAGATTAAGAAAACAATGGCACAAAGAGGACAGAATTGGATTTATTGTTTACCTTGATACTATTTTATATGAAAATAATGCCTACAAAAGAAGGTTTATCTCCATTTAAAGTTTACATGAAAAGCCTTAATTAGTACCCCCTCTTAGACCATTTAACCCAGAAGATGAAGCAATCTGGTTTAGCAGATTATATGTGAAAAATATTGACTCAAAGGATTCTGTTCACGCTATTTTTCCTAGGAAGGAGCACACAGGAGGAATCATTACCATAAAACCCGGAAACCAAGTACTTACAAAGACTGTTAAAAGAAGACCTGGTCAGAAGCCGCCGGCAGGGGCCATATAAGGTAATATTGTCAATTCCAACAGCTGTAAAAGCACAAGGCAGAGACACTCGGGTACACCTTACACACTGTAAGTTATTATCAAAACATAGAAGCTAGTCATAGAAAGTGTTGCTGTTGTGGAGGAAGTCTGGGGCTACAAAGGGAGTCAGGTATTTTTAGCTGACCTGATTGTCTCAAACCTTGGTGAAGAAATTAAAGAGTCCACAGCAGGTAGAATACACTCAAAATGGCTAATAATGAAAGACCCCTCAGAGATTACTGACGTAGATTCCAGTTTTTTTAATGGCTCACATGTGTGTTCCTCTTGCTTGTCCTTGTCATAGTCCTCCTGATACAGTTGTTGTGCAGCTCAGTAGCTATTCTAAAAGGTAACTGACAAATCAATAAACATTGACATTAAGGATAAAGGGACACCACCCACAACAACGTGCACTGAAGATAAAACTTGTGTAGTCTAGTTTAACTATTGTGATTGTTGCGTCTAAAATGCCTAAACCCCCAGTTCTTTTATACGAAGGCCAAATAACCAGACTGAGAGATGAAGTATACTTTCACTTATTTTACTGAAACTGAGATATGGATTCAGGCAGCGCTGGAACACAACTCTTTAGGCAATTCCCTAAGAGACTGCTCCCGATATCTGGGTCCTATACTTTTTATAAAACTTCCTCCACCTCCCATGCAAGGGGGGTGGTTTCCTCATTGTATCAGTAACAGTAATTTTCCGCTATGTGCCAACTCAGCTGAGGGCCGAGCTGATTCTATTTGGTTTCAGTGCATGTATCATAGGGTGTAGCCTAAATACCACAGTGTAGCATGTGAAGCAAGCAGATAAAGAGGCGTAAGAATAATATTACACAATAACTGATATTCTGAGAAAAGCAAGCAAGTCATAGCATTTTACCAACATCCATCCATCCATCTTCTTCTGCTTAATCATTTTACCAACATGATATATATAATTGTGACCACTCCATGCACTATGAATCTAAGTCTGTAATGTATGAAAGGAGTTATAAGTACACACGTGGACAAAATTGTTGGTACCCCTCTGTTAATGAAAGAAAAACCCACAATGGTCACAGAAATAACTTGAATCTGACAAAAGTGGTAATAAATAAAAATTCTATGAAAATTAAACAATGAAAATCAGACAATGCTTTTGAATTGTGGTTCAACAGAATTATTTTTAAAAAACAAACTCAAGAAACAGGCCTGGACAAAAATGACGGTACCCCTAGAAAAGATTGAAAATAATGTGACCATAGGGACATGTTCAACCAAGATGTGTCCTCTAATTAACATCACAGGTGTCTACAAGCTTGTAATCAGTCAGTCGGCCTATTTAAAGGGTGACAAGTAGTCACTGTGCTGTTTGGTGACATGGTGTGTAACACACTAAACATGGACCAGAGGAAGCAAAGGAGAGAGTTATCTCAGGAGATTAGAAAGAAAATTATAGACAAGCATGTTAAAGGTAAAGGCTACAAGACCATCTCCAAGCAGCTTGATGTTCCTGTGACTACAGTTGCACATATTATTCAGAAATTTGACTGTAGCCAACCTCCCTGGATGTGGCCGCAGGAGGAAACTTGATGAAAAATGGAAGAGACGGATAATACAAATGGTAACAAAAGAGCCCAGAACAACCTCTAAACACATTCAAGGTGAACTCCAAGGTACATCAGTGTCAGATCGCACCATCCGTCGTTGTTTGAGCCAAAGTGGACTTCATGAAAGACGACTAAGGAGGACACCACTGTTGAAAACAAATCATAAAAAAGCCAGACTGGAGTTTGCCAAACTGCATGTTGACAAGCCACAAAGCTTCTGGGAGAATGTCCTATGGACAGACAAGACAAAACTGGAACTTTTTGGCAAGGCACATCAGCGGTATGTCATCATCATCATCATCATCATAGCAGTCTGTCGTGGGCGACAATGACTGTTTCATTTAGGTCTGATCAGATTCCTCTACACAGCTCTGTCCTTAGCCTTCTGCTGCCAGGAACTCCTGTCTATGCCCAACTTCTCCAAGTTTCTTTTTACAGTGTCTTTAAATCTGAGCCTTGGTCTACCCTGATTGCGTTTGCACTCGCATAACTGTGAGCAGAGTAACTGCCGAGGGAGACGCTGGTGGTCCATCCTCTCAACATGTCCGAGCCATTTCAGGTTCATCTGTATTAGCATGTCCTCCATTGATGGTAGACCAGCTCGTTTCAACATGTCATGACTCGCCGCTCATCAGCGGCGCCAGCTGCGCGCACACCTGCTTCTCGTCAGCGACGAGGTATTTAATCCACTCTGCCCTGGGCTTCGGCCTGAAGCCGTCTCTCTACTTCGGCATCGCTTGCTACAACGGAACTGTCGCTTACGAGCAAGACAATTTGGGTAAGCTCCCCTTACCTCCTTTCCTCCAGCCTTCTCCCCTGTGTACAGGTGGATTCTCCGGCGGCGGACTTCCTCATCTCGCCGCTGCCTCCGCGCTGCTGCTACAGGCACTCCAGGTCGCTGTCTCCCGGGCTCCGCCCTTGTCGACGCCAGCCACCTGTCCTAACCAAGTAAGCCAGTAAGACTGTAATTATCCTCTGTGTTGGTGTGGTGCCCGTTACCCTTCTCCCTCTTCTTCCTCCCATGGGGTTGTCCGGCTGAACGGCTTCCTGCCCCCGTGCCTGACGCAGACGCCACCACCAACACATTCTTATTCTACAGACACGCAGTCACACATCCCTGTTGTTAATAAAGCTATTAAATCTACCCTGAGCCTGCGTGTGTGTCTCCTGAGCCGTGCATTATGTCAGTACGGCTTCAGCAGAGTGGCTCGGCAGACAACGGGCTCGCATGCCGTCTTTCCACCCTCGAGGCTCGGGTGGATCTAATAGCCCACCAACAACAGGTGATACTAAACCAATTGTCAGTGATAACTAACCGATTAGACCGCCTGGACCCCCAGCAGCCGTTCCCCTCGGCTCGTCTGGGTGGCGCAGCCTCCGCTGCTCCGGCGGCTGTCCAGCCGGCTCACACCAATCCCCACTCCCGCTCGCTTTAGCGGCAAGCTTGGTGGAGCTCGGGGTTTTATCATGCAGTGTGAGTCCGTGTTCCATCGCGTTCCCGGAGACTTCCCCTCAGACCACAGTAGGATTGGCTATGTAGGTAACCTCCTGGAGGGTCGAGCACTTACCTGGGCTTATGCCATCATGGCGAAGCCGAGCTACGCCACCCTCACCTACGGCCAGTTCGTGCGACAATTCCTGGAAGTGTTCAATCACTCGCGTTTGGACAGTGTCCAGGTCGACCGCCTTCTCGGCCTCCAACAGGGGAGCCAATTGGCGGCCGAATACGCGATCGACTTCCGGGTTACCGCGGAGGAAGTTGGCTGGGAAGAGCGTGTGCTCTGCGGCATCTTCCTCCGCAGCCTTAACTCTGGTCTGAGGGATGACCTGGCCGGCAGGGATGTCCCGGAGACTCTAGCGGAGCTGATCTCCCTTGCCATTAGCTTGGATAACAGGCTGCGCGAGCGCACCTCAGAGCGGAAGTCCTCTTCTCGCTCGCGGGGCGCCTCAGCGCGCCTGCCCCAAGCTCGCCACCTGGCGTTGCCGCCGCTGGAGGTCTCCGAGGGGTCGTAGCCAATGGTGACGGGCTGGACAAAGCTCCCCCTGGCGGAGAAACAATGCCGCCGTGAACTGGGCCTTTGCATGTATTGCGGGGGCAGCCAGCACACGGTGGAGCATTGTCCGGGGAAGCCAAACGAGGAGGTCCGCGAGTCACTGTAGGGGGCCTCGCGGACGCTAATCGGTTAAATCCCCTCACACATTTGACGCTGCCCATCCGTTTTTGTCACAATCTCACAGGGCACCTCACGCATGCACTGGTGGATTCAGGCGCGGAGGGTAGCTTTATTTCACAGAGCCTGACAACCCGATTGGGCATCCGTTGTCACCCCCTCGATCCTCCTCTCGCCCTAGTTAATCTCTCCCGTGTCTCACTGGGAAAAGTGACCCACCGGACATCCCCAATTCCGGTAATCATCTCTGGAAACCACCGGGAGGATATCTCCTTCTACGTTCTGCCCACCTCGGTTTCACCTGTCATTCTCGGATACCCTTGGCTCCGCCTCCACAACCCCGTCTTGGACTGGAAGACCGGTAAAGTGTCTGCTTGGAGCACCTTTTGTATGGGCACCTGTCTCCAATCCGCTGCCTGCGCCCCGTCCTCGCCCCCCACAGCTAAGGACGCCGCGCCCCCGGATCTCACCCTGGTGCCCTCAGAGTTCCACGACCTGGGTGCAGTCTTCAGCAAGTCCAAGGCGATGTCTCTTCCTCCTCACCGGCCCTACGACTGTGCCATCAACATCCGCCATGGGGCGCCCCTACCATCGGGACGTCTCTACAGCCTGTCAGCGCCGGAGAAGGAGGCCATGAACACCTACTTGAAGGAGTCGCTCAGCGCTGGGATCATCCGACCATCTTCCTCACCATTAGGCGCAGGGTTCTTCTTCGTGGGAAAGAAGGACGGCTCCCTTCGTCCTTGCATAGATTACCGAGCTCTCAATGATATCACGGAGAAGGACCGTTACACCCTGCCCCTCATGGACACCGCCTTCCACTCCCTCCAGGGGGCGACCTGGTTTACCAAGCTGGATCTCCGCAGCGCATATCACCTCGTCCGGATCCAGGAGGGAGATGAATGGAAGACAGCCTTCCGTACCCCTAACGGTGATTTTGAATATCTTGTTATGCCATTTGGGTTGACCAACGCTCCAGCCGTCTTCCAGCGCCTCATTAATGATGTCCTCCGGGATTTCATCGGCCTGTTCGTGTTCGTTTACCTGGACGATATCCTCATCTTCTCCAGGTCCAGGGATGAGCACCGGGTCCACGTGAGGCGGGTCTTGCAGAGGCTGTTGGAGAATCGACTATATGTCAAGGCGGAGAAGTGTGAGTTCTACGCCAAGACTACTTCCTTCCTGGGGTTCGTCATCTCCCATGACCAGGTGCTCCCGGACCCAGCGAAGGTTAAAGCGGTGGTGGATTGGCCCACACCAACCTCTAGGAAACAGGTTCAGCAGTTCGTCGGGTTCGCCAATTTCTACCGCCGCTTCGTCCCTAACTTTGGAGCCATCGTCGGTCCTCTGACCCGCCTCACCTCCCCTAAGACCCCGTTCCGTTGGACTGAAGAGGCCGCAACGGCCTTCCAGGCGGTGAAGACGGAGTTTTCCTCCTCCCGGGTCCTCAGCCAGGTCGATCCCGCGCTGCAGTGCATAGTGGAGGTGGACGCTTCGGACACGGGGGTTGGGGCGGTGCTGTCCCAGCGGTCTCCAGCCGACGGAGCCAAGCGACCCTGCTCCTTCTTCTCTCGGCGCTTGTCCCCGGCGGAGCGTAATTATGATGTGGGGGACAGAGAGCTTCTGGCCATCAAGCTTGCGCTTCAGGAGTGGCGCCACTGGCTGGAGGGGGCCGCCTTGCCATTCGTGGTTCTTACTGACCACAAGAACTTGGAGTATCTAAGATCTGCCAAGCGTCTGAACGCCCACCAGGCGCGCTGGTCCCTGTTCTTTGCAAGGTTTAAATTTAACATCACCTACAGGCCTGGCTCCAAGAACGGCCTGCCTGACGCCCTCTCCAGGCAATTTGCCCCGGAGGCCACGGAAGATGCTGTTCACACCATCCTGCCCAGGTCGTGCGTCGTGGGGGCTGTTTCCTGGGACATAGAGGATAAGATCCGGAGGGCGCAGGAGTCGGAACCGGACCCTGGCGGCGGACCGGAGGGGAGGCTCTTCGTGCCATCTGCTGTTCGGGGGGACGTTATCCACTGGCTCCATACCTCTAAGCTCACCTGCCATCCTGGAGCTTCCCGGATGATCGACCTCCTCCAGCAATCTTTTTGGTGGCCAGGTCTGCGGAAGGATGCCGCCCGCTATGCCCGGGCCTGCCCCATCTGCGCCACCAGTAAGTCAGGTAACGCTCCCCCTGCGGGTCTGCTCCAGCCCTTGCCCGTCCCTGGCAGGCCCTGGTCGCACATCGCCCTAGACTTTGTCACTGGCCTTCCTGTCTCCAACAACTTCGACACAGTTCTGACCATCGTTGACCGTTTCTCCAAGGCCGCCCACTTTGTGCCCCTACGTGGACTCCCCTCAGCCTTGGAGACGGCGGACCTCCTCATTCAGCACGTGGTCAGACTGCACGGAATACCGGTTGACGTGGTCTCCGATCGTGGTCCCCAGTTCTCTTCGGACGTCTGGAGATCCTTTTGCAATGCCCTGGGAGCCAAAGTAAGCCTCACCTCCGGCCATCACCCCCAATCCAATGGGCAGTGTGAACGGACCAATCAGGAGCTGGAGGCTGCACTCCGCTGCGTCACCACATCTAAGCCCGCGTCCTGGAGCTCACACCTCACCTGGGTGGAGTACGCCCACAACACCTCTCGCTCATCTGCCACCGGGATGTCTCCCTTCAAGGCATCCCTGGGTTACGATCCACCTCTATTCCCCGTGCAGGAGGGCGAATTGGCTGTTCCCTCAGCCCAGGCGCACCTCAGGCGGTGCCACTCCTTTTGGACTACGGCGTGCAATGCGCTTTTATGCACGGCGGAGCGCAACAAATCCACGGTGGACCGGCACAGGAGACCTGCCCCTGCCTACCAGGTGGGACAACAAGTCTGGGTATCCATTCAGGACGTAAACCTAAAGGGTGAGAGGAGGAAGCTGGCCCAACGGTTCATCGGCCCATTTCCCATTACAAAGATCATCAACCCGGTGGCTGTGCGTGTGGCTATTCCCTCCTCCCTCCGCATCCATCCCACCTTCCACGTCTCCAAGGTTAAACCGGTGGTCTCTGACCCCCTCTGCCCTCCACCTGCAGCGCATCCCGCTCCCTGGATGATTGGTGGCCACCCGGCCTGGACTGTCTCCGACATCTTGGACTCCCGGCGCCGGGGTCGCGGGTTGCAGTATTTGGTGGACTGGGAGGGCTATGGACCCGAATGGAGACAATGGGTGCGTTCCTCGTTTGTGTTGGACCGGTCTCTCATCGCTGAGTTCCATCGAGCGCACCCAGAGAAACCATCGCCAGGAGGCGCTGCTAGAGGGGGGAGTACTGTCATGACTCGCCGCTCATCAGCGGCGCCAGCTGCGCGCACACCTGCTTCTCGTCAGCGGTGAGGTATTTAATCCACTCTGCCCTGGGCTTCGGCCTGAAGCCGTCTCTCTACTTTGGCATCGCTTGCTACAACGGAACTCTCACCTACGAGCAAGACAATCTGGGTAAGCTCCCCTTACCTCCTTTCCTCCAGCCTTCTCCCCTGTGCACAGGTGGATTCCCCGGCGGCGGACTTCCTCATCTCGCCGCTGCCTCCGCGCTGCTGCTACAGGCACTCCAGGTCGCTGTCTCCCAGGCTCCGCCCTTGTCGACGCCAGCCACCTGTCCTAACCAAGTAAGCCAGCAAGACTGTAATTATTCTCTGTGTTGGTGTGGTGCCCGTTACCCTTCTCCCTCTTCTTCCTCCCATGGGGTTGTCCGGCTGAACGGCTTCCTGCCCCCGTGCCTGACGCAGACGCCACCACCAACACATTCTTATTCTACAGACACGCAGTCACACATCCCTGTTGTTAATAAACCTATTAAATCTACCCTGAGCCTGCGTGTGTGTCTCCTGAGCCGTGCATTATGTCACAACACTTCTATGTTGGTTATCTTGTCTTTCCATGAGATGTTCATTATGGCTCGAATGTGTCTCATCATGTACGCATGGAGTTTCTTCACCTGCACTCTGTAGACAGTCCAAGTTTCAGCACCATACAATAGAGTAGCCAATACTGTTGCTCTGTACACTTTGCATTTCACACGGATAGACACATGTCGATTGTTCCACAGTCTCTCCCTCAAGTTTCCAAACACAGAGCTCGCTCTTCCCATTCTGAGTGCTATGTTCACAGACGCAAAAATGAAGCATACCAAGAAAAGAGCACTGTCCCTACTATGAAACATGGAGGAGGTTCTGTTATGTTCTGGGGCTGCTTTGCTGCATCTGGCCCAGGGTGTCTTGAATCTGTGCAGGGTACAAATCTCAAGACTATCAAGGTATTCTAGAGAGAAATGTGCTGCCCAGTGTCAGACAGCTTGGTCTCAGTCACAGGTCATGGGTCTTGCAACAGGATAATGACCCAAAACGCACAGCTAAAAACACCCAAGAATGGCTAAGAACGAAACATTGGACTATTCTAAAGTGGCCTTCTATGAGCCCTGATCTAAATCCTATTGAACATCTGTGGAAGGAGCTGAAACATGGTGTCTGGAGAAGGCACTCTTCAAACCTGAGACAACTGGAGCAGTTTGCTCATGAGGAGTGGGCCAAAATACCTGCTGAGAGGTGCAGAAGTCTCACTGACAGTTACAGAAATCATTTGATTGCAGTCATTGCCTCAAAAGGTTGTGCAAGAAAATACTGAGTTAAAGGTACCATCATTTTTGTCCAGGCCTGTTTCATGAGTTTGTTTTTTAAAATAATTCTGTTGAACCACAATTCAAAAGCATTGTCTGATTTTCATTGGTTAATTTTCATAGAATTTTTATTTATTACCACTTTTGTCAGATTCAAGTTATTTCTGTGACCATTGTGGGTTTTTCTTTCATTAACAGAGGGGTACCAACAATTTTGTCCACAGCTGTACATGTGCACTCCTCCATGTAACTGGGCTGATGTGTTCAGTCACACAGGACCCGATGACTCTTAAACTGGACAATATTATGTTGGAGTAAATGTACTTGGAAAAGACCCCTTAGAGAGCGTAGGCATGGTCTACTATTCATCCTAATCCTAATTGTGAAGCAATACACTATAGTCAAACACACAGCAAGATATGTAGACCAGGTATTCACAACTAACTATTGGTGGGGATATGCAGAGTTTCTTGCTAGCAGGACAAATACAACAAATTTCTCCTGCTCAGGATTTAGGAACATTTCAAACAGTTCCTCCAAGCCATCCTCTGCAGTCCCAGCATCAATGGCGCCAGGACAGAACAACAACTTTGAACTAAATGGAGGATGGTGGCTCTGTGGGTATAGGGTCTACTCACACCTGCCTCTAACTGGGAGGTGTCTGCACCTCTGTATGACTGCCTGACCACACTATCATGATGTATCTGGATTAAGTCAGACAGTCAGGGCGTTGAAAGAGGGACCTGGAATACAAACCACATGATGCAGTCTGAGCAACGGATATACCAGTTGAATTTAAACATTGGAGCACTGGCCAAAAGGTCACACTCACTCTATTTCCTTGGACAGGGGCTGGAAAGAATATTCTTAGGACTGAGTTTTAGCCAAGATACTGAGTATGAACCCGATGTCTTCACAGCCTAGCTACAAACCTTCATTGAATGGTTGGCAGAAGTGATAAAAAAAACCCCATAATATTATCCCTTGTGATTGGAATTGCCATGCTTATGTGTGTAAGATGTTGCTGCATTCCCTGTTGTAGAGGCCTTATTTAAAAAACAGTATATGCTGATGGTGCACGCCAGTATCTCATATTAGCTCAGCAGGAGGAGAGCGACAAGATTCAAGTGATGAGGACAGTCAGGTTTAAATCATGTCTACCAGTGTCTCTGCAAGAAAAAATGTTGGTATTGACAATATGCCAATCATGACTAAAGCATGATGTAACAGCTGAAAATTGTGTAAATACATTTATTGGAAGTTTTTAAGTTTTTATTTTGATATTGAAATTGTACTGAATGTAAATGATGACTCATTTTTATGTTTGCCAAAGGTAGTAGAAACGAGGTGAGAATTTTTCCTGTATAAATGCTCAAAGAATAAAGATAGAAAAGAAATTGCATTATAATGATTACTCATGAAAGTATATACTGCTTATAGGTTTTTCACTCATCACACAAGAATAACATCAGGTGTCTGATACCTGTTTATTATCGTTATTGACTCCATAAAATGGAGTCAAGAGAGGAAATAATTGTTATAATAAATAAATAGTGAAGATTAGTTAATTAGATATTACACAAAGTGCTTGCATACATATATCTCTTGGATCCACACATACACACACACAGACAGACATGCAAGTCAAATGCTCTCCCACCTTTTCACTCATAAACATCAGTTACTTACACACATATTACACGCACATGCATACACACATAATAGCTTCACAGGAAAGTCTCTGTTCTCGTTTCCTTATATGGGCATGTGTAAGGCTGAAGAGAAGACATATGGACATTGAGAGGAAGCCATAAAGGCAGGAACAAACACCCATTAACTTGCCTATATGTAGTTGTGAATTGAGGTATGCGGGGTCCTTTCCAGGAGACAGAGCTGGGAGGGGACCTGTGGCCATGAACTGACTCCCTGCGTGGTTCAATAAAAGTAAAGCTGAGAAATAGTATTTCTTCTGATTATTGGTTGGTTAAGTGAAAAGATTCTGCTAACTGTCCAAAAATGTATTTTTACAGTGTTTATTATTAAGGGGAAAAAAATCCAAACCTACACAGCCCTGTGTGAAAAAGTGATTGCCCCCTAAACCTAATAACTGGTTGAGCCACCCTTAACAGCAGCAACTGCAGTCAAGCATTTGCGATAACTGGCAATGATTCATTCGAGTAGGTTAATTTTGTCTTCATTTAATTATTTACCTTTTGTTCTTATTAAAGACAAAAATAGAAAGGAGATGTCTTTACCTTCTTAACATGTTTCAACTGTGCACTGCAGCCTTCGTCAGAAGAATCAGCTGATTGCTGCCAGGTGACATTTTATCACCTGGCAGCTAATAAAATGTCAAAGGTGACATTTTATCAGCTGATAAAATGTCACCTGGCAGCAATCAGCTGACTCTTCTGACAAAGGCTGCAGTGCACAGTCCAAACTGTCATGACCGCCAATCACGGCACCTGTGCATGCACCTGCCTGTTATCTCCTGCGGCCCTATTTATTCCATCAGGACCAGTGCTGGGTGCGGAGTCGTCTGATTCTCTTCGTTGAATCCAGTCACACCTGCCTCCGTGCTTCCCTGCACTCAGCTGTCCAGCCTTCGGCTTCCAAGCCCAGCTGAACTACGTCCGGGCCGGTTCCGCCCGGACCAACGATCAAGTAAGCCATCTTACAACTAATTCTGTCCGATTCTCCTGTGCACATGCAGAGCCCACAACAGTGGACCTCCCTCTCTCTCCAGGCGGCGGACTCATCCTTCCACCTCCAGCTAACCTACCCGCAGACACTGTCTCCCTGGCTGCAGCTTCGGCGCTATCTAAGCTACTCCAACATCTGATGACAGTAAGCGCTGCAACATCTAACGTGCTGCATAGGTTGTACGGTAAACTAACGTCCCTTGTCTCATTCCAGGGTTTCCAGTTTGTACGGTGCTCTGCAGGCCCCAGCTGGAGCTTACGGATTGTACTACATGACATTACATCACATACCTCCATTCACGCATCCACTCACTCACGTTTACAAATAAAGTACGTTAATTGTATTTACCCTGAGTTGTGTCTGTTTTGTGGGTCACCTGAACCATGTCAGCACGACTCCGCCAAAGTGACTCGGCAGACAGCATGCTTGCGTGCTGTGTTAACCATCTAGAGGCTCGGGTAGACCAATTAGCGTACCAACAACAGGTGATGCTAATTCAGCTAACCCGCATCACCGATAGGGTAGATCGCTTGGTTAGCCCACAGGGTTCCCCCACAACACCAGCTAGCTCCTCAGCTCCCGCTAGCTCTACCGCTAGCTCCACTACTAGCTCTACTCCTTGCCCTCACTCTTCAGGCCCCGCTAGTCGGCTCACTTCTGTACCTACTCCCGTCCCGCTTTAGAGGTGTGTTGGGAGAAGCCAGGTGGTTCCTCATGTAGTACGAAATAGTATTCCAATGGGTTCCCGGGGATTTTCCCACTGACCAGAGCCGCATCGGCTATATGATCGATCTGTTAGAGGGGCGTGCTTTGGTGTGGTCTTATGTGGTCATGGCTAGGGCTAATTATGCTTCTATGATATATGTCCAATTCACTGAGGAATTCCAGGAGGTTTTTAGTCACTCGGACCGGGAGGACGTACTCACCTCTCGCCTATTAAATCTTCGGCAGGGGTTGAGGGCAGTCGCCGATTATGCCATTGACTTCCAGGTCATGACTACGGAGGTTGGGTGGGAAGATGCCTCTCTGAGTAGTATTTTCCTTAGAAGTTTGAGCCCTAGTCTGCGGGACGAGCTGGCCCGCCTGGAGAAACCCTCTACGCTGCATGAGTGTATCTCCCTGGCCATTAGCATTGACAACCGTCTGAGGGAACGGGCAGCTGAGCGCAAAACTTCTGGCCGCGCGGGGAATATGTTGCGCCGCTCTCTCCAGCCCCCCCTGCTGGCCCTCCCGTCTACTGATTTCCCGGAGGACCAAGAGCCTATGGTAGTGGGTGGGTCGAAACTTCCTGCGGCGGAGAGACAGCGCCGCCGAGAGTTGGGGTTGTGCGTCTATTGTGGGAGCGAGGAGCATGACCTGAATTCCTATCCCAAATGGCCAAAAGGGGAAGTTCGTGTGTCGAAGTAGGGGGTCTTACGGACGTAAACTGCAATAATCCCCTCACCCGTTTTCTTATCCTTATCCGGTTTTGCTTTGGTCACAAGGAACATAACACACATGCACTCACTGACTCAGGGGCCAAGCAGAGCTTCATTTCTAGGAGTCTGGCAACCCATCTGGGTCTACCTATGCAGCCGTTGAAAACTCCCCTTAAACTTATTGCCCTGTCTAAGGCATCGTTGGCCACTGTCACTCATCTGGTCGCCTCTGTGCCAGTTATTATTTCGGGCAACCATTTGGAGGAGTTGAATTTGTTTGTCCTGCCGGTGTTATCTTCCCTGGTCATCCTGGGCTATCCTTGGCTGCACCTGCATAATCCATCTATTGACTGGCGTTCGGGAAGTGTAGTGTCGTGGAGCCCTTTCTGCCTAAGTGGCTGTCTGCAGTCTGCTGCATGCTCGCCTGCCACGCCTTTGGATGTCCCTGCCTCTCCTCCCCTGGATCTGTCAAAAGTGCCACCGGAATATCATGACCTTGGGGCCATCTTCAGTAAATCCCAAGCCCTTTCCCTTCCCCCTCACCGACCGTATGATTGTGCTATTAATCTGCGGGTCGGCGCTCCGCTGCCATCCAGCAGACTTTACAACCTGTCTGCTCCGGAGCGCGCAGCCATGGACTCGTATATTAAGGAGTCACTTAGCTCTGGCATTATTAGACCTTCATCTTCGGCGGTGGGGACGGGGTTTTTCTTCGTGGGGAAGAAGGACGGCTCCCTCAGGCCCTGCATCGACCTCCGGGAACTTAATAACATCACCATCAAGGATAAGTACACTCTTCCTCTCCTCAATTCAGCGTTCGATGCCCTCCGGGGGGCTTGCTGCTTTATCAAGTTATACCTGCGCAATGCCTATCACCTGGTGCGGATACGAGAGAGGGATGAGTGGAAGACGGCCTTTAGGACCCCTAGTGGGCATTTCGAATATTTGGTCATGCCGTTCGGGCTGACCAATGCCCCGGCCGTCTTCCAGCACCTTATTAATGATGTTTTGAGGGATTTTTTGGACACCTTTGTTTTTGTCTACCTTGACGATATCCTTATTTTTTCTCAGTCTATGGAGGAGCATCGCGTTCACATCAGGCGGGTCTTGCAGCGGCTGCTGGAGAATAAGCTCTTCATCAAGGCAGAGAAATGTGAGTTCCATGTCTCCCAGACCTCCTTCCTCGGCTTTATTATCGCCCCGAAGGAGATTATCCCGGATCCAGTCAAGGTGAAGGCGGTGGTGGACTGGCCTATCCCCTCATCGAGGAAACAGCTCCTGCAGTTCCTGGGCTTTGTGAACTTTTATCGCCGGTTTATCAAGGACTACAGCCGCATCGCCCTCCCCCTCACCAACTTGACCTCCACCAAGGTGCCTTTTCGCTGGACGGAAGAGGCGGACGCCGCGTTCTCCGAGCTGAAGGTCAGGTTCTCATCGTCGCCAATCCTGACGCAGGTGGATCCCGCTCTTCAGTGCCTAGTGGAGGTGGACACCTCAGATTCTGGAGTAGGGGCTGTCTTGTCCCAGTGCTTTCTGGCTGATGGTAAAATCCCCCCCCCTACTTCTCTCGCCACCTGTTCCCAGCGGAACGGAACTACGACAGGGAGCTGTTGGCAGTTAAACTGGCCCTGGAGGAGTGGCAGCACTGGTTGGAAGGAGCGTCACAGCCATTCATCGTCTGGACCGACCATAAAAACCTGAAGTACCTTCGGACTGCTAAACGGCTGAACGCCTGACAGGCCAGCTGGTCGCTGTTTTTTGGACGGTTCGACTTCACCATCACCTACCGCCCTGGGTCAAAGAACACCAAGCCCGACGCCCTGTCTTGCCAGTCCGCCCCAGAGACGGCAGATAAGGCTGAGCACCCCATCCTTTCCCCAGCGTGCATCGTCCTCGCGCGGGGCATTCGGGATAAGGTCATAAGGGCGCAGTCTGACGAGGCCGACCCGGGGGTGGGGGGTCCAGCGGGCAAGTTATTTGTTCCTGCAGCGGTTCGAGGGGAGGTCATCCAGTGGGGGCATACCTCCAAGTTTGTCTGCCATTCTGGAAGGGCACGCACGGTGGCGCTCCTACAGAGGTCGTTTTGGTGGCCATCCCTCCAGAAGGACGTGGGGGAGTACATCCACGCCTGTCCTGAGTGTGCTACCGGGAAGACGTCTTCTTCGCCGCCGGCCGGGCTGCTTCATCCCCTCCCCGTCTCGGGCAGGCCATGGTCCCACGTGGTGCTAGATTTTGTCACAGGTCTCCCCACGTCCAACAATTTCACCACCATCCTCACGCTGGTGGACAGGTTTTCTAAAGCGGCCCACTTCATCCCTCTGCGGGGGTTACCGTCTGCCAAGGAGACGGCCGATCTGCTGGTCCAGCATGTTATTCGACTCCATGGCATTCCACAGGACATTGTTTCAGACCGAGGGCTCCAGTTCATCTCCAGAGTCAGGAAGGCATTCTGCGCCGCTTTAGGGGCTACGGCTAGCTTGTCCTCTGGCTACCACCCGCGATCTAATGGGCAATGCGAACGAGCCAATCAGGAGGTGGAAGCAGTGTTGCGGTGTGTCGCAGCCGCCAACCTCTCGTCATGGAGCACACACCTCCCCTAGATCGAATATGCCCATAACACAGCGGTGTCCACTGCCACTGGTATGTCCCCATCCGAGGCCTCGTTGGGTTACAACCCCCCGCTGTTTCCTGAAGGAGAGGGGGACATCGCCGTTCCATCGGTTCGGGCCCACCTAAGACTTTGTCGGCAGATTTGGAAGACAGCCAGAGCAGCACTACGACGGAGGGTGGAACGCAACACCACGGTGGCCAACTGACGCAGGGTTCTGGGCCCGGTTTACCAGGTGGGTCAGCAAGTATGGCTCTCTACCAAGAACATCAACCTGAAGGCTGAGCGGAAGAAGACCGCCCAACAGTTTATTGGTCCTTTTCTCATATGTCGAATCATTAACCCGGTGTCTGTGCGCCTAATTCTCCCCCCCTCCCTCCACATCTGTCCAACTTTTCATGTCTCTCAGGTGAAGCCCGTCTCCTCCAGCCCATTGTGTCCGCCTCCCAGGTCTCCACCTCTGCCGAGGGTGATCGACGGCGACCCAGCTTGGCCCGTCTCTTCCATCTTGGACGTCCGCCACCGGGGGCGTGGCCTGCAGCACCTGGTGGACTGGGAGGGCTACGGGCCGGAGTGGAGATCCTGGGTGCGTCCTGCCTTCGTGCTCGACAAGCAGCTCATCAGGGTCTTCCATTGGACGCACCTGGGTAGGTTGGAACGCCCGCCGAGAGGCGTGCCGTAGGGGGGGGGGATACTGTCATGGCCGCCAATCACGGCACCTGTGCACGCACCTGCCTGTTATCTCCTGCGGCCCTATTTATTCCATCAGGACCAGTGCTGGGCGCGGAGTCGTCTGATTCTCTACGTTGAATCCAGTCACACCTGCCTCTGTGCTTCCCTGCACTCAACTGTCCAGCCTTTGGCTTCCAAGCCCAGCTGAACTACGTCCGGGCCGGTTCCGCCCGGACCAACTATCAAGTAAGCCTACTTACGACTAATCCTGTCCAATTCCCCCGTGCACAGGCGGAGCCCGCAACGGCGGACCTCCATCTCCCTCCAGGTGGCAGACTCATCCTTCCACCTCCAGCTAACCTGCCTGCAGACACTGTCTCCCTGGCTGCAGCTTCGGCCCTACCTGAGCTACTCCAACATCTGATGACAGTAAGCGCTGCAACATCTAACGTGCTCCATAGGTTGTACGGTAAACTAACGGCCCTTGTCTCATTCCAGGGTTTCCAGTTTGTACGGTGCTCTGCCGGCCCCAGCTGGAGATTACGGATCGCACTACACAACATTACACCACATACCTGCACTCACGCACCCACTCACTGACGTTTACAAATAAAGTACGTTAATTGTATTTACCCTGAGTCGTGTCTGTATTGTGGGTCACTTGAACCATGTCAGAAACATGTTAAGAAGGTAAAGACATCTCCTTTCTATTTTTGTCTTTAATAAGAACAAAAGGTAAATAACTGGCAATGAGTCTTTTACAGTGCTGTGGAGGAATTTTGGCCCACTTGTCTTTGTAGAATTGTTGTAATTCAGCCACATTGGAGGGTTTTTGAGCATGAACCACCTTTTTTTTTGTAACTTAGATTTTTATTCATTTTTCATCATATATAATGCATTCAGATCACATTCTACATTTAAAAACAAAGGGGTTAGGGTAGGGAAAAATAAAAAAAAATAAATAAATAAAATAAAAAATAAAAAATAAATAAAAAAAAAAGGGGGGGGGGCAAATGTTGGAGCATCAAGTTTTTAGTTTCCATCTCTTAATTCTTCTGGTTTTTTCAGTGTCTTTGGTTATTCTTTCAATTTCTGCCTCGTTGTTGCACTTTGTAGTGTGTCCATTTCCGCCATTTTTTCTCCCATATTCCTTCTTGCATTCTTCGTCGATATGTTAGTTTTTCCATCATACGTATGTCCTCAACAATGTCAGTCCATTGTTCTTGGTCAGGAAGAACTTCTGATCGCCATTTTTTTGTGATAGTTTTTTTACATGCAATCAACAAGATTTTAACTAGATATCTGTCCTCAGCCTGTATAACATTGTCTTTTTTAAGATCACATAAGTACATCAGGTTACAGTTCATTGGTATATTATATCCTAATATCCTCTGTATTGTCACATGCATAGATTTCCAAAATGATGATATTTTGTAGCATTTCCAAAACATATGTGAGTGGTCTGCATTTTGAGCCCCACATCCCCTCCAGCATAAAGATTGGGTATTTGTATATTTTCCTTGAATCTGTGGTGTAATGAAAAAGCGAATCAGGTTTTTCCATCCAAATTCCCTCCATGCCCTTGAATTTGTTGATGTGTGTTGTGTTTTCCATATTTCCTGCCAGCTTTCTTCTGTTATGTTTAAATTGAGCTCTTTCTCCCATTTCTCCTTTATATAGTTACTTGTATGATTGTTTGTCATAAGTTTCTGATATAGTTTTGAAATAATTCTTATTTTATTTCCTGCATATGAGCTTAAAATAAGTTGTATAATCTCGTTCACATCTGTTTGGAGGTTATGCCTAATCTTCTTCATATAGTAATCTCTCATCTGCAGATATCTGAAAAATTCCGATCTTTCTAATTTAAATTTTCTCCTGATATTTACAAAGCTCCCGAGATCTTTTTTTCCGATATTGCCCCATGCTGTGATTCCCTTGTTCACCAGATTTTTGTATCCCCTATCTTGTTTTGCCGGTTCAAACTGACTGTCAAATGCTACCCATTTCAATAGTTTTATGTCTTCCCTTATATTATATTTTTGTACTATTTTATACCACAGTTCTAAAGTAAATTTAGTGATTGGGTCTATTTGTTTGATTTGCTTATATGCATCTTTATCCCCTATTATGCTTTGTACTGGGAGTCCCTCAATTTCCTTTTCCATTTCTTTCCATTTTGCCTCATATCCCTCGTCGCACCAACATATGATATATCTTATTTGTGCTGAGTAGTAATATTCCTTTAGACTCGGTAGGCCCATGCCTCCTTTCTCTTTTGGTAATTGGAGGGTTTTATATTTCACTCTTGGTTTTTTACCTCCCCAAACAAATCTCGATATCATCCTGTCCCACTTTGAGAATTGGGCATCTGGAATCTCTGTTGGTATAGCCTGGAAGAGGTAAAGTAATCTAGGTTGTATGCTGATTTTGACTGTCTCAATTTTTGAATTCAGATCCATATTTAAGATTGACCATCTATCAATATCTTTTTTTATTTCTTGTTCCAACCTATCATAGTTTGCTTTATATATTT
Organism: Pholidichthys leucotaenia; assembly: GCA_020510985.1. Lineage (NCBI taxonomy): Eukaryota > Metazoa > Chordata > Actinopteri > Cichliformes > Pholidichthyidae > Pholidichthys > Pholidichthys leucotaenia. The sequence continues at coordinate 141,003,022 of CM035839.1, read as the reverse complement.
TGCTTAGGTCTTTAGGTATGTTCACTCCAAGGTATTTTATTTCTTTTTGGTTCCAGTTTAGTTTGATCTTATCAGTTATCTGGTTTAGAGGGTTATAGTGGAATGTCAGTATTTGTGTTTTTGTTATGTTTATCTTGTATCCTGATAATTTTCCAAAATTTTCTATCAAGTTCATCATTTCCATTATTGATTTATCTGGTTGTTCAAGGTAAACTATAATATCGTCTGCAAATAGCCCAATCTTGTGTTCCGCCCCCTTTATTGTTACACCTTTTAATTTCTTATTTTGTCGTATCGCTTGAGCCAATGGTTCTATGAACAGAGCAAACAAGGTGGGCGATAAGCATCATCCCTGCCTAGTTGATCTTTGTATATTTACTTTGTCTGTTAAGCTACCGTTTATCTTGATTCTTGCCACAGGTTCTTGATATAGCGTCCTTATGCATTGTACTGATTTTTCGTTAAATCCAAAGCGCTCCAGTACACTATATAGGAATTTCCAGTTAACCCTGTCAAATGCTTTTTCTGCGTCTAAACTCATTATTTCTGCGCTTTTCTTTTCTTTATGTATTTGGTTAATTATATGTATTGTTCTCCTGATATTGTCATGTGTTTGGCGTCCCTCTATGAATCCAGTTTGATCATCTTCTATCAATTCCGTCAAGAATGTCTTTATTCGTTTACATATAATTGTTGTGTATATTTTATAATCTACATTTAATAAAGAGATTGGTCTATAGTTTCCACATTGTTCTTTATCTTTCCCTGGTTTTAAAATAACTGAAATGATTGCTTCGTTCCATGATGGAGGTATTTTGTTGTTGTTCAGCGTCCAATTAAATGACTTTAGGAGTTGTGGCGTGAGTTCTTCTATAAACAGTTTATAAAACTCAGAAGGGTATCCATCACTACCTGGTGATTTACCGTTTTTAAGTGACTTAATCACATCTCTGATCTCTTGTGTTGTTATTTCTGCTGTTAGTTTTTCATTTTGTTGATTTCCTATTGATGGCAAGTCCAATGTGTCTAGAAATTTTTTGATATCTTTAGTATTTGTTTCTTCAGGTTGCGAGTATAGTTCTTGGTAGAAATTATGGAAAATTTCTTCGATGTTTTCTGGGTTAACTGTGGTTTTATTTGTGGTGGGGTCTTTAATCTTGTATACATTATTCATTGTTTGTTGTTTTCTTAACCGTTTTGCCAGCAGTTTTGTGGCTTTTGGCCCCGTTTCATAATATTTTTGCTTTAGATATCTATTTTTCCTTTCAATTTCATCCATTTGTGTTTCTTTTATCTTTGTTTTTTCTTCTTTAATTTCTTGATATATTTTTGGGTCATTTGTGCTTTGATGTTTACGTTCTAGTTCCCTCAGTCTCTCACATCTTTGTTCATACGCTTCCAGTTTAGTCTTATTTGCTTTTCCTGTTTCAACAATTAATTTACCCCTTAACACGGCTTTTAGTGCGTCCCATAGTATTGTTGGGTCCACTTCTTCATTGTCATTCTCTTGGATATATTCGTTTATGTTTATTTTTATTCTTTCTTTCATTTTCTCATCATTTAACAGTCCTACGTTAAGTTTCCATGTTGTTTGTCGTTTTCTATTGTTCAAATATATTTCCATGTATATAGGATTATGATCTGATATTTCTGCCCCTCCAATCCAACAATTTCTCACCCTGTGTCTGTCACCTTCATTCATAAGGAAGTAATCTATTCTAGAGTGTACTTTATGGACTGCTGAATAATGTGTATAGTCTTTTTCGAGTGGGTGCAGGTCCCTCCATATGTCTACCATACCCATTTCTGCCAGTGAGGTTCTTATGAACTTTGTTACATGTTTTTTTGTCTTCTTAACACTTGTTGTGTCAACTTCATGATCCATGACAGCATTTAAGTCTCCTCCACAGATTAGGACTCCTTCACTGTGTGTTGCTATGAGATCAAACAGATGTTGAAAAAAACCCTTGTCACTTTCTGGTGGGGCATAGATGTTCACTAATGTAATCTGCATACCATCTATTCTTCCCTTTATTATTACATACCTGCCTTCTTTATCCTGGATTTCCTGTTCACTTTCAAATTGTATTTTGTTTGAGATTAGTATCATAACCCCCCTTTTTGCTCCTCCCTTAAATGAACTGTAGTAGGAGTTCTTATAGCCAAATCTCTTTAGTTTCACATGTTCTGTCTTGCTCAAATGTGTCTCTTGCATAAATATAATTTCAGCTTTTTCCTTCTTGAATTTTCTTATTATTCTTTCCCTTTTAACAGGTGAGTTCAGACCATTCACGTTTAATGTCATTATCTTAAGATTTTTACCCATATTCATGTTTTTCCATTTTTTTAACTTGTGCTCCTAGCCCCTTTAACAACAAAAATAACACATATTTATATAAAAACACATTAAAAAATCTCGACCTCCGTACTTTGGGCCTTTCTTCTGCCCACTGGTCCCTGTTGGTGGGTGGGGGGTTTGTCTTCACAGAGTGAAGGGCCCTCCCTAGACTTCTAATTACTATCAAAGTAATAGTCATAAGTCTAGAAATGTCCAACAAATATCACTTAAACCTCTCCTAGCCGTCTGTTTCTCTTTTACCTTGTCTTCTTGGCCTTCATTTCTTCTGTGCCTTTCTTAATCTTTGTTATGATCTAGGCTTTCAGTTGAAAGCCTTGTAGCTTGTCCTGGGCCCGCTGCTCTACGTCTCTCCCCCTTCTTCCGCCGTTCACTCGTCTCCACTCCGTCTGTCGTGGTGCGTTCAGGGCCGCCGCTGCTCCAGCCGTCTCCTTCGGCACGCTCACCTCAAGGCCCCGCTCCATCATATCCCGCGCTGCCTTTTCGGCCGTGTTGTAGGTTCTTGTGCCTTCCTCCCAATGAATCCTCATTTTCGTTAGCGGCGTTTGGAATCTAATTTTTTTCTCTTTCAGCGTTTTTTTTAATATTGGCATATTTCTTCCGCTGCTGCACAATTTCTGTCGGGTAGTCATGGTCAAAAAATACCTGTTTGTCGCCGATTCGTATCTTTTTTTTCCATGCTTGCGTCAGGATTCTTTCCTTTATGTCATATTTCACAAAGTTTACCACAACTGACCTGGGTGGAGAGTTTGTTTTCGGGTTCTGTGCCGGTGCTCTGTGCGCCCGTTGAATCTGCAGATCCGTTTCTCCGGGTATTTCCAGTTCTTTTTTTAAGAACTGATCCATGAATTTTGTCATCGAGTTGCCTTCAATGCCCTCCGGAATTCCAAAGATGCGCATATTGCTTCGTCGGGATCTGCTCTCCAAGTCGTTTATTTTCTCCTGCATCCTCTGCGTTTGCGTCGTCAGGGTCTGTAGTTGTTCGTTTGCCTCGCTTTTCCAATCTTCTAGTTCCGAAATTCGGGTCTGCGCTTCTGTCATACACGCCCGCTGGGAGCGCAGCTCCTCCATGTTTTCCGTTAATTTACGCTCCATTTCTCTTCGGAGGTCCATGATTTCCTCCTTAATTTCTTTTTTCAGTTCCTCCTTAAGAGCCGCTAAATCCTGTTGTAGCTGTCGCTTGAATTCTCTTAACTCTTCACCCAAACTGGCGATGCCAGCGTTCATGTTGTCGAGTCTGGTGTCTTCCATTTTCTCTGCTGTAGACACCTCGTTTTTTTGGGCTTTGCGTACAGCGGTTTTTCCTGCGTTGTTGGAGAGGAATTCTTCAATTTTACCCTGTTTTTGTCCTTGTGCCCGGTTCCTTCGTGTTTTCATCCCTTAGTTTATTGATTCGTTTATGTCGAGTTGGCCATTTACCGATGATTTTTAATCCGGCTAGGGAGAGCTCTTTGTTTAAGTGTTATGTCTCTCCGCCATCTTCCCGGAAGTCTATGAACCGCCTTTTAAAGGTCATGCCACAGCATCTCAATCGGATTCAGGTCAAGACTTTAGGCCACTCCAAAGTCTTCATTTTGTTTTTCTTAAGCCATTCAGAGGTGGACTTGCTGGTGTGTTTTCGGTCATTGTCGTGCTGCAGAACCCAACTGAGCTTCAGCTTGAGGTCACAAACAGATGGCCAGACATTCTTCTTCACGATTTTTTGGTAGACAGCAGAAATCATGGTTCCATTTACCACAGCAAGTCTTCCAGGTCCTGAAGCAGCAAAACAGCCCCAGACCATCACAATACCACCACCATATTTTATTGTTGGTATGATGTTCCTTTTCTGAAATGCTGTGTTCCTTTTACACCAGATGTAATAGGACACACACCTTCCAAAAAGTTCAACTTTTGACTTGTCAGTCCACAGAGTATTTTCCCAAAAGTCGTGGGGATCATCAAAATGTTTTCTAGCAAAACTGAGATGAGCCTTTATGTCTTTTTGCTCAGCAGTGGCTTTTGTCTTGGAATTCTGCCATGCAGACCATTTTTGCCCAGTCTCTTTCTTATGGTGGAGTCATGAACACTGACCTTAACTGAGGCAAGTGAGGCCTGCAGTTCTTTGGATGTTGTTGTGGGGTCTTTTGTGACCTCTTGGATGAGTCGTCGCTGCGCTCTTGGGGTAATTTTGGTTGGCCTGCCACTCCTGGGAAGGTTCACCACTGTTCCATGTCTTCGCCATTTGCTTCGCTGGAGACCCAAAGCTTTAGAAATGGCTTTATTACCTTTTCCAGACTGATAGCTCTCAATTACTTTGGTTTTCATTTGTTCCTGAATTTCTTTTGATCGCAGCATGATGTCTAGCTATTGAGGACCTTTTGGTGTACTTCACTTTGTCAGGCAGGTCCTATTTAAGTGATATCTTGATTGAGAACAGGTGTGGCAGTAATCAGGCCTGGGTGTGGCTAGAGAAATTGAACTTCCTTTTCTTCTCTTTCAATAGTGACTTTATCTCAGGGTTGATACAGTGTTTGTTGTTTGAGAAACACTGTATGGTCTTGGTGGGTACGATGTTCTCTACACGTAAGTTAATGCAGTCTGTGATGGTGTGTGTGAGGCCGTTGATGTCCTCAACATGCGGACCACAGAGCTGCTCCCACGCAGTGGATTCAAAACAGTCCTTCAGAGTGTCCTCCGCCTCCTCAGACCATAACTTTTCTGTGCGGATAACAGGAGATTGTCTGTGTACCAGGGATTTGTACACAGGCAGGAAGTGAACCAGGTTATGGTCCGATCTTCAAAGGGGTAAGGGGGAGTGGTGATGAGGTGTAAGCCTCCTTGGTGTTTACATAAAATAAATCCAGTGTTTTATTGTCTCTGGTGTGGCACGTGACATGTGTGGAAGTGGGCAGAATGGAGGACAGGGAAGTATGGTTAAAATCACCAGAGATGTGCTGGAGAGCAGTGGGGTGTTGAGTTGGTAGTCTGCTGGTGACTGTGTGGATGACGTCACATGCTGTCTCAGCGCTCGCAGAGGGGGGAACATAAATGACAATCACAATAATGTGAAAACTCTCTGGGAAGATATGCCAGTCGCATGCCAGTGGCTAGCAACTCAATGTCCTTGTTGCAGTGTGTTTCTTTAATCGTGATGTGTCCAGGATTACACCATTTATTGTTCACATACATAATCAACCTCCGCCTCTGCTCTTCCCTCTATCTCGTGTCTGATCTGCCCGTATTAAGTGGAAACCCTCCAGACTGATGTTAACATCTGTTGCTAGTTCTGTTAGCCACATTTCAGTAAACAACATGATGCTAATCTCTCTGAAGACACTCTCATACCAGGACACAGCCACCAATTGGTCCATCTTGTTAAGCAGCAATCTCACATTTCCCATAATAACGGAAGGTAGGACGGGTCTGTACCTTATTTTCCTTGCATGTCACTTCACTCCAGCACGACATCCCTATTGTTTTTGCCTGATTTCTCGTGATATATCGGGTCTCTCAGTTAGCATCGTGGAACAGCCCAATGCTAATAATTGACTCTTACTGTAAACAATAGCTCCTCCACTCACTAGATCAGTAGTCTTTGGTGATATGAGCAGAAAATGGCTAATATCAACGCCAGTGCGGCAATATTTGTATCCTTGGTGTCTGTGATGGATATGGGGTAACAGGATCAGAAAAGATGTGGCAAAGAAAAAAGTGGATAGTAAATAAAAAAATGAGAAAGAAACTCAGACCTGAGCCGCTGTTGCAAAGGGCTGCCAACTTGTGTGGCACCGGAAGTTGATAGCAGCGAGAATGAAAGGGAAAATTTAAAAATTCATAGTGAGACCTGCTATGATGTATGGCTTGGAGATGGTGGCTCTCACAAAAAGACAGGAGGTGGCAGAGCTGAAGATGCTAAGATTCTCATTGGGAGTGACAAGGAGGGACAGGATTAGAAATGAGTATATCAGAGGGACAGCTCAGGTTGAGCGGTTTGGAGACAAAGTAAGAGAGGCAAGGCTGAGATGATTTGGACATGTACAGAGGAGTGTTAGAACTAGACAAAGAATATTGAAGATGGAGCTGCCAGGCAAGAGGAAAAGAGGAAGACTACAGAGAAGATTCAAATGATTCAGAGGAACATGTATATTTCAAAAACATTCAGTGAGAACTACCACCAAGCAACACTGTGTTTCAGTGCAAGGAGTCAGATTATGGAACGATTTTGGACCTTACTTAAAATCATGTACAGCGCTTGGACAATTTAAACAAAAACTAAAGGAAGAAATACTCCAAACATATATACAAGATGACATATAAAATCACATAAGGATTGTCATATCCAGTCTGCGTTGTGTTGTTGCTTGGTTTTTTGTTTGTTTGTTTTTTTGTCACATTTTGTTTTAGCTTTGTTCTGAATTGTAATCGCTCTTGTTTGTTTTTCTTTTGAATTCTTGGATGGAATATTGGTGGGCAATATAAGCTGTGGCTTCAGCCATCACCCATTTCGGATAACTTATGTTGAACTGTATGATCAGAGGAGTTATTGTCTAATTTGACCTTGTTGGATTTTATTTCCCCCTTTGTTATATTATTCTGTTTCTTTTAATCTGTAATTTTAATCTATCTGAAATAAAGATTGATTGATTGATTGATTGATTGATTGATTGATTGATTGATTGATTGATTGATTCAAGATTCATTTGAAGAAGGACATGGAGAGGGTTGGTGTTACAGAGGAAGATGTGAGGGATAGGGTGAGATGGAGGCAGATGATCTGGTGTGGCGACCCCTAAAGGGAGAGGCTGAAAAAAGAAGATGGGCAGATTTACTAAGGCAGTGCAAATTAGCAAGTGTGCAAATTAGACAGAGCACCTCAGGGAGTGACCAATTTTTGCCAGTGATCTACTAACAACACGCAAAATTATGAACAGACGCAGACACTTCATTTCAATAATGCCCACTGTTGGAATACGTTTGTCCCTCTTACTCGTTGTCTATGTGTGTGTAAGCATTCCTCCCGAATTCGTTGATAAAGGCACTTGGAGAGAGTAAGTCTTGGAAGATCTGTATTTATTTAAGCAGGTTGAATATAGAATTACAGAGCTCTGGGTCAAAATCCTCTCCCTAACAGGCAACAAGCGTTGTCAGGGCGTGAAGTCTGACATATTCTGTGCTCTTCCTGACCCAGTTATATATGAGTCCAAGCATGCATTATTAGCAAAGGCAGCTGCAGCGGTCCGTGGGAGTAAAACAGTCCGCTCCTCGCACAGGGTGTAACAACTGAAGGTCGTTCCTCATCCTAGGTCAGAGTGGCTGAGTTTCGGTCACTCCTTAGCACAGCCGGTTCTCTGTTTCCTCCCATACATCACAAGATGTTATTCTCTGTGCTGGGGCAGAGCTTCACTCCCTTTTTTGCAGGTAATGAGCCACACAGTTGGCAATATATTTCCTTTGTGGTATATTGGTTACATTACCTAAGCATAAGCAGAGCACACATATTTTGAGTCACACAGACAACTGTTATATATGATTATATTGATCACTTTACCCATCAGTTTCCCCCTTTTGGTCTCATCTATAATGAGACCAATACTTCAAACCCTTTAGGAACTCAAAGCCACGTCACAGTCATCCTCATCATCATCCTTATCTGATTCCATTCCATTCTCAATTGATCCATCAGTTCTTAATAATGGCATTTATATGGTGGGGGTTGTTTGCCTTCCACAGCAGTGGTGATGACCCTGAGGCAAAGAGATCTGATACAAGGTATACAACAGCATCCACAAAAAGCAAAGATAGCGATGACACAATGGATATGATTATAGAGACAATCACATTTTTCCATTTTCCAAACATTTTCTCCAGCCATCCATCCAGGGGATTATTTATGCCGGAGGCCTCATGCATTTCCTTGGAGGGACTCCTTAAACCTTCTAAAGCTTTCATTACTGACCCGTTGGGGGCGGTGTTGTTCGGTATAAACAAGCAGCACTGACCTTGAATCATGGCGCACACACACCCTTTTTCAGCTAACAAGGCATCTAAGGCCATCCTGTTTTGAAAAGCCATCAATGATGTAGCTGCTAACTGCTCTGCTAGGCCTTCCACTGCGTCTCTGGTCAGGTTGGCTAACCGCATGGTATTGTAATGAATATAATTGATTCTGTTTACGTTCTTATGGGGCAATATTGGGAGAATCTGACCAATAATGGGTAACATCTCAAACCCCGCAGCTATTTGGTTGGCCAACTTGTATTCGTCAGGGACACCTCGGGGTACACCAATAGCATCAATGTATGTGGGGCTGTTCTTTGTTAACCACTTGCACTCCGGGCAATTTTCCTAAAAATGCCAAAAAAAAACGTGCCCAAAGTAAATCGAAAGCTGTTATTCAACCCTTTGCAGCATCTTCATGGGGTTGGTCTCATTTAAAAGAAAACACTTTGAATTTTTTGGCAAAAAAAACATAATCTCTCTACGTGCTCCGGCCACTGAGTTACAGTCATCTAAACATACTGAACTTGAAGAAAAAAATTTGGACACAGTGTTTTTTTGGATACAAATGCTTGTAAATAACACACAGCTGTCCGATCCGGCTGGAAAATGCAACAGAAATGTAGAACCAAGTGTTATCCAGCTGAGATCCAAATTTGGTAACAATACCACAAAAAATGAATATTTTACACAGCTTTGTTCTCAGGTAGTTCCCAGGCGTTATGGAACTGTGCCAAATTGTGCCAAGTGGCACAGTTTTGGAAAAACGTCTGTAACTTTTGAATAATTCAATGTAGAATCTTCATTTTAGGCTCTAATGAAAGGTCACACTCAGGGCTGTGTCTGTGTATGTGTGTGTGGGCGGGGGGTCGTTTCCCCCCCCCCGCTACCGAGGACCAAATTCGGCCCTCGCTACATGACGGAAAACACCCTTTTTTCTTTTTTTTTTTCCTTGCATGTTTTCACAGCGGCTCCCCCCCCCCTCGCTACTGTGTGTGTGTGTGGGGGGGGGGGACCGTGAACGGACCGTGAGGGCCATCGCTACATGATGGAATAGACTGATATGCTTCCTCCCGCGGACCGGGGAGCGTTCGGACCGTGGCCCCCCCCCCGCTCCTCTTTTGCAGCGGGGGGGGAAGGGCGTTCACGGTCCGAACACGGCAAATGAACCGTTTATCGCGGCGCACGCACTTCGTGCGCAGTACAGTTGTAATTTACCGATCGGTCAAAAGTCATTTTTGGATTACAGTTTTCAGGGATAAATAATAATTTAGCTTATAACACCTTACCTCTTCAAAGCAGCAGAGTCGTGGCAAACAGCTCTTCCCACGCGTCAGACGAACGGGACGCTGCTCCGCTCGTGGATCCCGATCAACATAATTCCATTACATATTGCCGTTTTGGCGAATGATTTACGACTTTTGTTGTCGGCCTCCGTCTATTCTGCTGGAATGAGTGCAGGCCCCATTTGTGGGTGTTTTCCATGCTGCTGGGTGAGCCTGGGTCTGTAGTAGATTTGTACAGAGTCCTTCTGCAGCAGTAAATATCGCTTCACCCAGCCAGAATTTCTGTGCTTCAATTGGCTCCTGCGTTCACAGTAGGCGGGTCCTCCTTCCTAGATTTTCATTCATTGGCTCCTCAAGGTTTCAGAAACCCAATTCAAGGCTCTTATTAGTCGAATGAGAGGTCAATCAGATGAACTAATCTGTTCGCGGCTGTGTTTGCAGATTTTTTTTTCAGTGGCGCTTGGAGGGCACACCACCTACACCATCACCATCAATATCCTTATCATGCGTCATGCGCACGAGGGCGCACGAGCGCGCTCTCGCGCGCCCTCGTGCGTCATAGGACGCAGAGACTTGCCTGCCCGCGGAACAACGGAGCGCAAGTGGTTAAGTCAAAGTTTGTAGACCTCCCTCGTCTGGTTGTCGTACCCTCATTTTGATTTTTTCTATGTCCTATCATGGTTAAGGGAATGGCTAACCGCACCATAGCGCACTGACCGGTCCACTTATCTGGTAGGTGGACGTAGACTCCTGAACCCCCACAATACCAATAAAGGTCAGCTCTGCTCCAAGATAGGATGAAATTGGTGCTATTATAAAATCTGTCACACCAATCCCTGTCAATCTCGCCTATTGGTGGCCCGTCATGTTTATAGAAACAAATATAATTGTTTCATTGTGGTAAAACATGTGGTGGCCGAGTATCATTGCTTATTGGTGGATAACTCTTAAGGGTCCTAAGGGTCAGGATGACAAAGCCCTTTGTCAAAGACTGTCCCAACACTATGCCCGTTTTGACACCTCGTCAGCTGTGTCCAACCCCCCCCTCCCTCCAGCTCCACAGCCTCCACAGTCCCTACTTCATCAAAGGCGTCCCCCCCTCCTCCCCCCCTGCCCTTGTCATCAGTGAGCAGGACGTGCTCAGACAGTTCTCCAGACTGAACCCGTGCAAGGCCCCCGGTCCGGACGGCGTGTCTCCCTCCACCCTGAGACACTGTGCGAAAGAGCTGGCTCCTGTCTTCACAGACATTTTTAACACCTCCCTTAAGCTATGCCACGTGCCGACCTGCCTCAAATCCTCCACCATCATCCCTGTCCCCAAGAAGCCACGGATCACTGGACTTAATGACTACAGACCTGTAGCGCTCACCTCTGTAGTCATGAAGTCCTGTGAGCGCCTGGTCCTGCCCCACCTCAAGTCCATCACCACTCCCCTCCTGGACCCGCTGCAGTTTGCCTACCGAGCCAACAGGTCTGTAGACGATGCAGTCAACCTGGCCCTCCACTCCATCCTGCAGCACCTGGACTCCCCGGGAACCTACGCCAGGATCCTGTTTGTGGACTTCAGCTCTGCATTCAACACCATCCGCCCCGCTCTGCTCCGGGACAAGCTGTCCCTGCTCAACGTGCCTGACTCCCTCTGCAGGTGGATCACCGACTTCCTGACGGACCGGAGGCAGCATGTGCGGCTGGGAAAGACTGTCTCTGACTCTGTTAGCATCAGCACCGGATAACCCCAGGGCTGTGTACTTTCCCCCCTACTCTTCTCCCTTTATACCAACTCCTGCACCTCCAGCCACCAGTCTGTCAAGCTGATCAAATTTGCGGACGACACCACCCTCATCGGGCTCATCTCCAACGGCGACGAGTCCGTCTACAGGAGAGAGGTGGCCCAGCTGGCGTCCTGGTGCAACAACAACAACCTGCAGCTGAACGCTCTGAAGACAGTGGAGATGATTGTGGACTTCAGGAAAGTCACAACCCCTCTGCCCCCCCTCACCCTCACAGGCTCTCCCATCACCACTGCAGATTCCTTCCGCTTCATAGGCACCACCATCACCAGGGACCTCAAGTGGGAGCCGACCATCAGCTCCCTCATCAAAAAGGCTCAGCAGAGGATGTTCTTTCTGCGGCAGCTGAGGAAGCTCAAGCTACCCACCAAGATGTTAGTGCAGTTCTACACAGCCATCATCAAGTCCATCCTCACCACCTCCATAACTGTGTGGTACGCAGGAGCCACTGCCAGGGACAGACTAAGGCTGCAGCGCGTCATGCGCACTGCTGAGAAGGTGATCGGCTGCAAGCTCCCATCCCTCCAGGATCTGTACATCTCCAGGACCCGGAGGCGTGCTGGCCGGATCATAGCCGATCCTTCACACCCTGGTCATGTACTGTTTGCCCCTCTCCCCTCAGGTAGAAGACTTCGGTCCATTCAGACTAAAACCTCCCGTCACATGAACAGCTTCTTCCCCTCTGCCATCAGACTGCTGAACACTAAGTGACTTATTGACTCTCGTGCACTATGTACAGCAGCTCAACCAGACTCATGTCAATCATCACTGCTTTCTTTTTGCACTACCGACTGCACCACGTGGTACTCCACAATATCTGCTGCTCGCTAATATATTTAAAACTGCTGACTAGTATTACTCATTCTTATTCTACACTTTATTGCATGTATAGTTTTTTTTATTTCTTTTATTTTATCATGTTTAATGTTGCAGCATTGCACCGAGACAAATTCCTAGTTTGTGTACTACATGAACAATGGCAATAAATCTGATTCTGATTCTGATTCTGATAACTAGTACTAAGGGCTCCACAGTTTGCTGGGTTAGACATCATAAACAACTTAATCATACATCTGAAGCCTGCCATATCTGAGGCAGGGTGCAAGGGAGCTGGCTCTGTGATCAATGTAGGACGAAGTGCCATACAGGCCACACAATCTTCCATGCCCACTGACCGGGCTGTATCCGCCACCCAATCTAGCCATAAATTTTTGTTCCCATATCCTGTGGCTATTTTAATCACATCACTGGGCTTGAACTTAGAGAAATCAACTGTTGTAACCTGAGGGCATTAGGCAAAGCATCTAACCAATTCATTCCTGTCTGGCTACAGATTTTAGCAAGCTTTACCTTAATGTTTTGATTCATTCTCTCAACCTTGCCCTGAGATTGAGGATGATAAACTGTTCCAGACGAATGCTTCAGACCTAACAGTTTTTCCACTTTTTGTAGGTCCTGATTTTTGAAATGTGTCCAATTATCTGACCTGATTCTCTTGGGAAACTCGTGAATAGGGATGTGCTGATTTATCAAAAATTTAATTACTGTTTTACTGTCTTCTTTCTTTGCAGGATAAGCTTCTGGCCATCCTGTAAATGTATCCACTGCGACTAGGAGATATCTGTATCCCCTGATTCTCTCAACCATGTCAGTGTAATCTATGATTATCTCCTGACCTGGCAATGTTGGCAGTGGAAAGTGACCTTGGTGACATTTCACCGTAGGTTTTGGGTTGTGTGAAGCACAAACAGTGCAACTTCTTACAAAATTTCGAATCATATCTGGGAGGAATGGGTGCCACCAGTGACTCAAATGCCTGTTAATTTGTTTAGCTCCTACATGTGCTAACCCATGTGCTTCATGTAGCACATTTTCTCTGATTCCTGGCGGTAACACTGGTCTCCTGTCTTGTGCTCTCCACAACCCTTCTTTTTCTGTGGTGCCCCTCTGTTTCCACACTGTTTTTTCCTTCAGGAGACTCTTTCCTCTGTTCATCTATTAACATATTTACATCAATCTGTGGCAGAATATCCTGAACCTCCCTTCCTGTCTGTGTCAATATTAGCAGTGGCTGGTGTCCTGCTGCCTATTTTGCCACCTTATCTGCCTTATGATTTCCTTTTGCCACTTTTGTGCTTATTTTGTCATGCCCTTTGCACTTTACTACTGCCACTTCCTGTGGTGACATTATGGCTTCTGCTAATCTTTTCATTTCTACTTCATGTTTTATAGGAGTCTGAGAAGCTGTCAAAAATCCTGCCCTCATCCACTGTGGTAATTCTACATGAATTGCTCCTACCACATAGGTTGAATCTGTGTAAATGGTCACTCTTTTTCCTGCTGACCATTCTAATGCTTTTATCATTGCTGTCAGTTCTGCCAACTGGGCTGACTGTCTATCTGTAAGTGTCCCACTTGTCACTTCCTGAAACTCATTCCCCTCTTGTCTCATCACTGCATAGCCTGCTTTTAGTCCTTCTATAGGATGCGGAAAACAACATCCATCTGTGAACAACACCTCATCTGGCTCAGTCAATGGTGTCACTGCTAAATCTACTCTCACCTTCACATCTTGTCTGATTCTCTTCTCACATTCATGTGGTTGTCCATCCAGCATCTGGTCTGCCATATTTATTCCTTCATGTGTGAATGTAATGTGTGGTGCTGATAGGATTTTTTCCATCCTTGTCTGTCTGAGTGAAGTCATAGTGAATGCTGCTGAGTTCACATATGCCATTACACTGTTTGTGGTCAAAACAGTCAACGGGTGTCCCATTACCACATGAGCTGTTTTCTGTAAAATTTTTGCCACTCCTGCAGCATGACATGTGCATGCTGGTTGCCTTTTTTCCTTTGGGTCTAATATTATGCTGACGTAGAGGAGTATCTTTCTCTCTCCCCCTTTTTTCCGAAACAGAACACCATTTACTGTGTTCTGCTTCAGAAACATCCAAATAGAAATGCCTGTTGTAGTCAGCTACTGCCAAATCAGCTGCATGTGAGAGTTCATTTTTTAGGGCAATGAATGATTCCTCAGGTTCCTGTGTCCACAATAACTGTGCAGCAAGATTTCTCATGCCTTGTTCATTAACCAGGGCACGTAATGGTGTTGTACGCTCACTGTATTGTGGAATGTAATGTCTACTGAAACCTGTTAAACCCAAAAAGGATAACATGTCTATTACAGTGCGCAGTTTGGGGTGGTGGAAGATGGAATCCCTGTGTGATGATGACAGGCCAGACCCTGTGGGCATGATAACACGTCCCAGAAAAGAAACATAGCCCCTAGCACACTGTAGTTTTTGCCTAGACACTTTAAATCCACATTCAAACAATCTCAACAACATGCTCTTTGTAGCTTCCAAACAACTGTCAGGATCTGGTGCTGCTATCAAAATGTCATCAACATACTGTACCAGAACTACGCCTGGAGGAAGAGGACAGCCCTGTAACTGTTCCTTAAGAACCTGGTTGAAAATGCCCGGTGACAAAATGAAACCCTGTGGAACTCTAGTGTAGCGCAGCTGAGAGCCTTTGTAGGTGAATAAAAACAGATCCCTGCACTCCTCTGCCAGGGGAAGACAGAAAATTGCATAGCCAAATCAATACATGTGAACCACGAATGCTGTGGTGTTAGAGCAGACAGAGTGGTATAGGGATTAGGTACAGGCACTGTGGGAGTAGAAACCAGGGAGTTCAGTTTCCTAAGATCGTGGGCCATTCTATATTTCCCAGTTTTTTGCTTTTCTACTGGGAGGATAGGAGTATTCCAGGCGGAGTGAAATTGCTCCAACACCCCCGCCTGGAGCAGTCCTTCAATGGTGTCAGCGACGCCCTCCTCTGCAGCAGGCTTATGAGCATACTGACGTTGCCAAATGGGTTCATCTGAAATCACCTGAAACGAGATGGGAGAGAGATTAACACATTTTCCAACATCAGTGGGTCCTTGTGGCCACAGAGTTTGTGGCAGTGAGTCCAACATATCCGCAGCTGACTCATGATCAGTGCGCTCCCTGCCGTGATTTCTCTCTATTTGCCTATGTTCCAGCAGGAGCTCATCAGTGGTGTCAATTAGGATGCGATAGGCCTGGAATTTTGTGGAGTACTCTACTTTTGGTATTTGTGTCATCTGCTAATCAGTGGCTGTGGCTAATGTTTTAACCATAGGTCCTAACTCTTTTGCCTGGTGATTAGCATGTATGAGTAGAATGATATGAGGTGCTGATTCCTCTGATATTTCATACCACTGTAACCACTCTGGAGTTAATACAGCATCTCCGACCACACCCTCCTGTCCTACATACAAAAACTTAGACTGTATGGTCCAACTGTGACCATCTAATCGGGAGGAAAATCTGTCATAGTAGACATCATCTGAATTTCTGTCATAATACAAGGTGACATGTAGGGGGTCAACAAGAGGTGTATAGGGTGCAAGAAAGGTTTCCAGGCCACAAACACTGGCAGCAAGCCTGTCTTTTCGGGTGAGTCAGGTGATAGAAGGCCACAATAAATGTCTGCCCAGGTGTTTTGCGCTTATGGCGTCACATCAGGTTTCTACAGCATTTGTCCATGCAATGACAGTCCTTGCAGTGAACAGTTCATCGCAGCGCCGTTGGGGAATGATAGGATGACTCCATCAGCCAAGCACAGTACCGATGCCCCCAATTTAATCAGCAGGTCTCTCCCCATCAAACTGGTTGGAGAATTTTTTGAGCAGGCATAATGGTGTTTCACAGTCTGACCAGCAATACAAGTGTTCAAAGGTTTTGTCAC
Organism: Pholidichthys leucotaenia; assembly: GCA_020510985.1. Lineage (NCBI taxonomy): Eukaryota > Metazoa > Chordata > Actinopteri > Cichliformes > Pholidichthyidae > Pholidichthys > Pholidichthys leucotaenia. The sequence continues at coordinate 140,986,835 of CM035839.1, read as the reverse complement.
AAGCAGTCTTTCGGGTACCCCAGAGAAACCAGTCACCTCCACAGCTTTAGATGACAACAGTGTAGGATCAATGTCACAGTTCAAAGTTGAATATGTTGCCCCCGTATCAACCAAAAAAGGCAGGTCACAATCCATAACCTTCATGGTAACCATGGGGTCTGCTATTCCCACGTTACTTTTTCTCTGTGGGCCCTGTCATTGTTCATCCTCATGTTGTGTGAGGTACACTTCCTCCCCACCTGAGGTATACTGGATACTGTCCAGCAGGTGGAGCTGCTGCTGCATAGGGTGCCTGATGTCCCCCTCTCACTTGCTGATGACCTCCCCTTGCTTGTGGTATTTGTGGTGGTGGAACAAAGGTTGATGGAAAAGGATTAGTAGGGAAATCCCTTCTCCAGTGACCCATCTGACCACACCCATGGCATGCATAGGTACTCATGACTTTTCCACCCGGAACTTCTCTGCCCCGACCTCTGCGTGGAGCCCCTCTATAATAATTTGATCCACCTGGTCCACCCTGATAATAAGGTGTCATACTAGGCCACACAATGGGTGGTGAATAGACTGGAGGTGGTGCAAGTGGTGGACCCGGAGGTGGTAATATTGGAGGAGGGGATGGCTGAGCCTGCTGTACCAATTGTTTTCCGGTCTTAACCTGTTTCTTTGTGTCAGTGACCTCTTTCTTAGCTTTTTCCAATTGTAATTTCAACAGCTGAACTTGCAGACTTTCTATCTCTGTTTTATTTTTACCAGCTATCTCTTGTGCCCTATGCATGTGGTGTGTGAAGTAACATTCCCACACGTCACCCTGACACCCTGGAATGTCTGGATTGCTTTCCATCGCCTGTCTCACTGCCTGGGGAATGCCCTTTAACACAGCTCGTCTGAATAGAGTGGTGTGAAGCTCAGAAGCATTTGGATGTGTGCCTGCCACGCCCATCCATTCTGATTTACATCTGTTCACAAATACCAAAGGATTTTCTCCCTCCTTTAATGTGATGTCAATGCATGTAAAGCTCCTGGTGGAATTGGGAATTTCTCTCTAATTACTTTCCCAATATTACTGGTGCAAAGTGTATAGGGGATATCATCAGCTGCCCCTAACACTCCTGCTGCCTGTTCAATCTGGGCTAAATCGTAATATCTGCTGGCCCAATAAAGCCGGCAGATATTAGGAGCCGGCATAAAGCCGGCATAAAGTCTCCCAAAGCCACTGTGTGGCCTTGGGTAAATTGCTGGAATTTACTCATCCATTGTCCTCCCCCCTCACAGGGTGGCGGCATTTTTTCTGCTATGCTGTTCACATCGGTAAAAGAAAATGGTTAATACACATGACCTCTAGTTTTCTATATCAGGGGGAACATTAACCCCGTCTGCTCAGACACCATCCGTCTACCCTTATCCAAAACTGCTTCCCCATTATATGGGTCAAAGTTTCCACCCCCATATCTCTGCGGTGGTCTACACTCCTCTCGTTTTCTCAGGCCATAATTTTCTCTGCCTATTCCTGGCTTGGGTGTCGACTTCATCTGTCTTCCCCCTTTTCCACATAATGTTATTTCCCCTACTACATTATACGGTCTTCCTGCTTCCACTCCTCCACAATCTTGGCCCTCTGTCTCCCCTATTTCTTCCTCGTCTTCCTCCTGTATTCTGTGACCACGGGCCCAACATTCTCTCTGTTGCGTAGTCTGAAAATCATCAACATCTTGCAGAGAAAATTTCATTGATGCCCTCCCCTCTGACCTAATTTCCTCTTCTTCATTCTTACTGTGTTCTGGCTCTCTCCAATCTTCCTCCTTCCTTCTTTGTTTATTCTGCATTTCTTCCAATTGTTTCAACAATTCTTGATTCTCCTGTATGCTGCCTTCCATTTTTCTTTCCATCTCCATCTGTTTCATCTGTCTTTCCACTTCTCTTCATTTCTGCCTTTCTTTCTCCACTTCCTCCGCTTTTTTTCTCAAGTCTGCCTTTGCTCTCTCCACCTCTTCCTCAATTCTGAGTTCTTTCACCTCCACTAACCCACTTTTCACCTCTACCAATGACATTTGATTCACACAGTATGGTGGTGGCCGTTCCCCCTTTAAATCTTTCAAATTGGGGTAGAAGGATAGCACCGTAGGGGCTGTCAGTCCTGATCCCTCTTCATTTTTTCTTTTTTGTTGCTCTTGAACCAATTTTTCCTTCTTGTCCTCTGCTGCCTGTACATTTCTTAATTTAATACCATCATCTGCTGCGCTGACCACTGCCAGATTATGTATTAAACTTCTCCTCTCCTGCACTTCAGCTGTCTGATTTTTATCTTTTACCTCCGCCATTTGCGCATTCCTCAACTTCACACCATCTACCACAGCACAAACTGTAGCCAGATTATGAATCAGCCTGCGCTCATTTTCTCTTTCTGCAATTTTGTCTTTATGCTTCCTTCGCACCACCGGTCCTGTCACTGACAGTGTCACTGTCACTGTCTTTCATAGCTTCAATTCCTTTCAACTTCTGATGCTCCTAATTCATTAACATTTGAGTCAAACTCCTCTTCTCATCTGGTTTTAAAATACCTTCCTCTGTTAATTTCTGATACAATTTTCCACACTCCTTCCTGACCTCTTTTTGTCTTTTGGCTTTGTGCCGCTAATCATTTGGGTCGTTGCCCATTCCCACTGTTTTTTCATATTTTCTTTAGGTGAGCCAGCCTGCTGCTCGCCCTCCCCTTTCTGAGGAGAGCCAACTGGTTGCTCCCCCTCCCTTTGCATCTCGCTCAACTCTGTCCTCTCTTCTCCCTTTTTTTTTTTTAAACTCAAGCACAGTATTTATTCCAAAATCACAACTTCACAGATCTAAAACCAATAGCGATTGCAGCATTGATTATAGTATTTTAGGGTGCTCTAATTCCTAGGGCCTGGTTCCAAGGTTGTCATAGCCAGGAGCGGCACTGGGGTTAAGCTCCCAGTGCTCATAAAATGCTCCTTATGGCGTGCGTCTTGAAAAGCCTCTGACAACTAAGTCCAACTCCTAGCCTGCCCGTGTGGTTTAGTCTCTAAGCCCGGCGGAACTGCTTTTACTAATAGGAGAAGGGGCGAGGGCGGATCTCTGGCGCCTTAAAACCAGATGCTTCGGGTAGATGGTGGCTCGTCAACCTGGGAAGGTAGCCCATCTAGGGGAAGGTAAACCCTGATTTCAAACCTCCGCTGCCTTGCGGCATACCCGGTCACGGGAAAGGCTTCGGGATCAACCCTGAGGAAAAATCCGGAGTCGGAGCCCCTAAGGCAGTTCTATGTTGTGCTCAACATCGTTCTGGCAGCTCCTGCGACGGCGCTGGTGCCAAACTGTAGCAGCCCTGCTTGACATGTTTCGGGACCCAGGAGACAGACACTGACATGGGTAAATTAGTGAACAATAATCTTTATTATAGTGAAAGGGTGTGTAGTGCAAATGTGAGAGCATGGATAGTATCCTGGTCACTGGAACTGAGCACTCTGGACGGAGACCCGGCAACCCTGGAACATATAAGCACAGACAATTACTTTTGTCCCACGCTAATGACAAGCTATCAGTAGTGAGGCTTACTTGGGAGAAGCACAGGTTACGTCCTGCTGAGAACCAGCGGCCGTGCAACGTGGAGGTGAAGGCGTCCGTGAACGTGCTGAGGCTTCCACCTGTGACTGTGGCGAGGACAGGTCTTCCAGAGACTCCAGCTGTGACACCACAGACCGGGACGATGACAAACCAGCTGATGACAAGACCAGTGATTCCACAGAATGTGGTGACGATGATAGTCCAGCTGATGACAAGACGAGTGACTCCACTGAGCGTGGTGACCATGACAGTCCAGATGATTACGAGGTGAGTGATTCCACAGAACGTGGAGACGATGACACGACAGATGACGATGACACAAACTCCACCGGTAACGGTGGCCAGTACTCCTGTAACTGATACAGTAACAATTCAGGAATTTGTGGAGCAAGATGTACCGGTAGTCGTGGCGGTAGCGAACCGCTACGTGTGCGTGTTGGCGTTACCCCGTCAGCTGGGGACGCAGGTCCGCTGCCAGGGGGGTCCACCTGTGCACAGGGGTAGAGGTTAGGTGTAGAGTAACAAACAGCTCTCTTATGTGCTTGACTTTGAACAGAAGTCCTAGGCGAGGCAAGAGAGGTTCTTGACGAGGCCAGAGAGGTTCCTGACGAGACAGATCCTGACGAGACAGCTTCTGACGAGACAGACTCTGACGAGACAGTTTTTGACAAGACAGTTCTTGACGAGGTAGACTCTGACGAGTCAGAGTTAGACAAGACAATTCTTGACGAGGCAGACTTTGACGAGTCAGAGTTAGACAAGACAGTTCTTGACGAGACAGTTTCTGACGAGACAAGAGAATACCTTGACGAGGCCAGAGAGCGGAGTTCTGGTTCTTTCTCTGACGAGGAGGACAGGCGACTCCGTACTGAGCGGTCAGCAACGCTGGCTTTTAACAGCTGCTGATTAACACCTGTGGATCTGTGCGCAGCTGGAGATAATGATGCCAATGACGGCCCAGAGGCCGCCATGACAGTACTCCCCCCTCTAGCAGTGCCTCCAGGCACCTGCCCAATCCTACCTGGATTCGCCCGGTGAAAGTCGCGAATCAGCTGCTTATCCAAGATCAACGCTGGGCGAATCCAAGACCGATCCTCCGGTCCAAAACCCTCCCAGTCCACCAAGTACTGAAGGCCCCGACCCCGCCTACGAACATCCAAGATGGCAGTCACCCCCCAGGCCGGATGGCCATCGATCATCCTTGGGGGTGGGGGTGCCGCGGGAGTAGGGCACAGGGGGTCAGAGACGTACGGCTTGACCTGGGAGACATGGAAAGTGGGGCAGATACGCATCGAAGAGGGGAGAGACAAGCGCACAGACACAGGGTTAACAATCCGATTAATGGTGTAGGGACCAATAAAGCGTTTAGTTAGCTTACGCTTTTCAGCCGGCACACCAATATTCCGAATAGATAACCAAACCTTCTGACCCACCTTATAGTCCGGGGCGGGTCTCCTATGCCGGTTGGCCACCTGGATATTACGTTCAGTGGTCTTCAGCAAAGCTTGGCGAGCGAGGAGCCACACTCGCCGGCAGCGCTTAATATTCAATTCAACTTTATTTATATAGCGTCATTTCACAACAACAGTCATCTCATAGCACTATCAACTGTAGGGGGGAACCCCCACAGTTGCAGAAAGACCCCAGCAATCAGGCGATCCCCTGTGAGCAAGCACTTGACGACGGTGGAGAGGAAAAACTCCCTTTTAACAGGAAGAAACCTCCAGCAGAACCAGACTCAGGGAAGGGCAGTCATCTGCTGCGACTGGCTGGGGGGTGAGGGGATAGAGAAGAAGAAAAGAACAGACATGTAGAGAGCAAACAGCACGATGGGGACTCAATCTATGGGAGAGAACAAACAAATGTTAATGACCAGCAAAAAAAATATTTCATAGAGAGTGAGGAAAGGAGTGAGGCCCAGTGCATTACTGGAGGTCCCCCGGCTGACTAAACCTATTAGCAGCATAACTAAGGGAGGGTTCAGAAACACATGATCCCTCCCTAATTGTAGGCTATATCAAAAAGGTAGGTTTTAGCCCTATTCTTAAAAACAGAGATTGAGTCTGACTCCCGAATCCAGATTGGCAGCTGATTCCACAGGAGAGGAGCTTGATAACTGAAGGCTCTGCCTCCCATTGTACTTTTGGAGATTCTAGGTATTACAAGTAATCCTGCATTTTGGGAGCGTAGTGCTCTGTTAGGATAATACAGTAGTATCAGATCTTTTAAATAAAAAGGAGCCTGATTGTTTAGAGCTTTGTAAGTAAGAAGAAGGATTTTAAACTTAATTCTAAACTCTATGGGAAGCCAATGAAGGGAGGCCAGAACCGGAGAGATAAGATCTCTCTTTCTAGTACCTGTTAAAACTCTTGCTGCAGCATTTTGGATCAGCTGAAGACTTTTTAAAGATGTTTTAGGACAGCCTGATAATAAAGAATTACAATAATCTAATCTCGAGCTAACCAAAAGCGTGGATCAGCTTCTCAGCATCACTCTGAGACAAGATGCTCCTAATCTTGGCAATATTACGCAAATGATAGAAGGCAGTCTTAGAAACAAATTTAATATGTGAATTGAAGGACAAATCCTGATCAAAAATAACTCCAAGGTTCCTCACAGAGCTATTAAGAGAAAGAGTAACTGCATCCAAACTGAAAGTTTGATTTGGAAAGGAATTTCTAAGGTTTTTTGGACCAACAAGAATGACTTCAGTCTTATCTGAATTTAATAGCAGGAAATTACAAGTCATCCAAGCTTTGATTTCCTTAAGACAGGCTTCTAACTTGGCTAATTGATTACTATCATCTGGCTTCATTGACAGGTATAATTGTGTGTCATCTGCATAACAATGAAAATGTATACAGTGCTTTCTAATAATGTTGCCTAACGGAAGCATATATAAACTAAAAAGAGTAGGGCCTAGCACAGATCCCTGTGGAACTCCATGACTAAGCTTTGAGTTGAAAGAAAACTCATTATTTACATGAACAAACTGGAACCTATCAGATAAATAAGATCTAAACCACTGCAACGAAGTTCCATTAAGTCCAACATAGTGTTCTAATCTATCAAGTAGAATATTATGATCAATAGTATCAAAAGCTGCACTAAGGTCTAAAAGGACAAGTACAGAAACTAGTCCATTATCAGATGCAATGAGGAGGTCGTTAGTGACCTTCGCTAAGGCTGTTTCAGTACTATGATGGATTCTAAACCCAGATTGAAACTCTTCAAGTAAACCATTTCCCTGCAGGTGGTCAAATAATTGCGTAGCAACAACTCTTTCTAAGATTTTTGAAATGAAAGGGAGATTAGAGATTGGTCTATAGTTAGCTAAAGCTCCTGGATCTAGCGTTGGCTTTTTGAGTAAGGGTTTAATTACAGCCGTTTTAAAAGCCTGCGGTACATGGCCTAAAGTTAATGAAGAATTGATTATATGAAGAATAAAGCTACCAATAAGTGGGAAGACTTCTTTAAATAACCTGGTAGGAATAGGGTCTAAAAGACAAGTTGAAGGTTTGGATGAGGAAACTATTTTGTCTAACTCACAAAGGTCGATTGGAGTAAACTCATCAAGACAGACATCAAAAGAAGGAGTTGTAGTAGTTACAGTATTTAAGTTAACTGTGGGAATAATCTGATTGATTTTATCTCTGATGGATGAAATTTTATTATTGAAAAAGTTCATAAAGTCCTGACTAGTAAGCTCTAAGAGAATGCTAGGATTGACAGAGTCCTGACTCTTTGTCAACCTGGCTACAGTACTGAAAAGAAACCTGGGATTATTCTTGTTCTCTTCTATTAATGCAGAGTAATAACTTGTTCTAGCTTTTCTAAGAGATTTTTTATAAATTAAAAGATGATTTCTCCAAGCTAAATAGATTTCATCTAAATTAGTAGAGCGCCATTTTCTTTCTAATTGACGAGTCTTCTGTTTTAAGCTACGAGTTTCTGTGTTGAACCAAGGAGTTAGAAATCTCTGATTAGACTTTTTCTTTTTTAAGGGGGCCACCAAGTCTAGAGCCTGATGCAGAGAAGCTGAAACACTATCCACCATGTTATCAATTACAGAAGGAGCAAGCTGTCTATAGCTTATTTCCGTTGTGTTGACACATGGCATAGAGGAAACAATCTGCATAAATTTGGAAACAGCATCATCTGAGAGGCATCTACTGTAATAATATTTTTCTTTAGGAGCCAAATAGTCAGAAATAGTAAAATCAAAGGTTAACAGACAATGGTCTGACAGTACAGGGTTATGAGGAGACGCTACAAGATTTTCTATTTCTATGCCATATGTCAGAACAAGGTCCAATGTATGGTGGAGGTAATGAGTAGAATTTCCTACTTTCTGAGAAAACCCCATCGAGTCTAATATTGAATTAAAAGCCACATTAAGGCAGTCACTACCTACATCCACATGTATATTAAAGTCCCCTACTATAATTATTCTATCAATATGTGCCTGGACTGAAGGAACCACTACCTCCTTCTCCTCCTCAGGAAACAACGGAGGATCAAACCCACACGAGGCTTTAAACGGGGAGACGCCCGTGGCCGTGGAGATCGTGGCGTTGTGAGCGTACTCAGTCCAGGGCAGGAACTTGCTCCAGGAGGATGAGCAGGAGGAGATGACACAACGGAGGGCGGCCTCCAGCTCCTGATTAGCCCTCTCACACTGACCATTACTTTGGGGATGATAGCCAGAGGAGAGGCTGGCAGTGGCTCCAAGTGCCGTACAGAAGGCCTTCCAAACTTGAGATACAAACTGGGGTCCTCGATCAGACACAATATCCGCAGGGATGCCATGAAGATGTACCACGTGTTGCACCAGGAGGTCCGCAGTCTCCTGGGCCGAAGGCAGACCCCGAAGTGGCACAAAATGGGCCGCCTTCGAGAACCGGTCAACAATGGTTAACACTGTGGTGTAGTCATCTGAAGTGGGTAACCCAGTCACAAAATCCATAGCTACATGAGACCAGGGGCGTGAAGGAACAGGTAACGGATGAAGTAAGCCTGCCGGGGGAGATGACGTCATCTTCCCGGTGGTGCACTGAGGGCAGGCCCGGATATAGCCAACAACGTCCTTCCGCAACCCTGGCCACCAGAAGGTCCTTTGGAGGAGATCCACAGTCCGACCCACTCCAGGATGACAAGCCAACTTGGAAGCGTGACCCCACTCAATCACCTTGCCTCGGACAGCGCGTGGCACAAACAAGCGGCCCGGGGGTCCCCCCCCCAGGGTCCGGCTCAGTCTTCTGGGCCTGGCGAACCGTCTTGCAGATTCCCCAGGACAGGGCGCCCAAGACGCAGGAAGGCAGCAGGATAGGGGTCTCCTGGTCCTCGGAGGATGGGGGGTCAAACTGCCGGGAGAGAGCGTCCGGCTTACCGTTCTTGCTTCCCGGCCGGTACGTGATGGTAAAATTAAACCGGCCGAAGAAGAGGGACCAGCGAGCCTGGCGTGCATTCAGGCGCTTAGCCGTCCTGAGGTACTCCAGATTACGGTGATCAGTCCAAACCACGAACGGCTGAGCAGCCCCCTCCAGCCAATGTCTCCATTCCTCCAAGGCCAATTTCACAGCCAGTAACTCCCTGTCCCCGATGCTGTAATTCCTCTCTGCAGGGGAGAGACGATGAGAGAAAAAGGCACAAGGGTGAATCTTACCATCCACAGGAGATCGTTGGGAGAGTACTGCTCCAACTCCCGCATCAGACGCGTCCACCTCCACCAAGCACTGAAGCTTCGGGTCCACCTGGGTAAGGACTCGGGCCGAGGCAAACTCCCTCTTGAGCTTCTCAAAAGCATCGGCTGCTTCCTTACTCCAGCAGAATGAAATCTTAGGGGAGATGAGAGCAGTCAAAGGACGAGCAATATTACCAAAGTTAGGCACGAACCTCCTATAAAAATTAGCAAACCCCAAGAACCCCTGAAGCTGCTTTCTGGAGGTGGGTGCAGGCCATTCCACCACTGCCTTGACCTTGGCAGGGTCAGGAATCACCTGGTTACGAGCAATAATAAATCCTAAGAAGGAGGTCTGATCAGTGTGAAACTCACATTTTTCGGCCTTGACGAACAACTGGTTCTCCAGGAGGCGCTGTAATACCCTACGGACATGCACTCGATGTTCCTCTAGTGAGCGGGAGAAGATGAGGATATCATCAAGAAAAACGAAAACAAATGAGTTCATAAAAATCCCATAGTACATCGTTAATCAAACGCTGGAAAACGGCTGGGGCGTTAGTCAACCCAAACGGCATTACCAGGTACTCAAAATGACCGCTGGGGGTCCGAAAAGCCGTCTTCCATTCATCTCCTTCTCTAATGCGCACTAGATGGTAGGCATTTCTGAGGTCCAATTTAGTAAACCATGATGCCCCCTGGAGGGAGTCAAACACAGTGTTCATCAAGGGCAGTGTATATTTATCCTTGACCGTTATTTCATTCAGCCCCCGGAAGTCAATACAGGGGCGTAGTGAACCGTCCTTCTTACCAACAAAGAAAAAATCGGCCCCCACGGCCGAAGATGACGGGCGGATGATACCAGAGGCCAAGGATTCCTTAATGTATGTATCCATGGCCTCGCGCTCCGGGGCTGACAGGCTGTAAAGGCGGCTAGCAGGTAGTGGGGCCCCAGCCTTCAGATTAATGGCGCAATCATACGGACGATGGGGGGGTAAAGACAACGCCCGAGATTTGCTGAACACTTGCCCCAAATTGTGATAAACCTCAGGTACCTTAGATAAATCCGGTGGAGATGAATCGGGCAGAGGCATTTTCACGGATGGGGCACACGCCGCTGATTGGAGACAGGCACTAAGGCAGAATGTACTCCATGCCGTTATTCTCCCAGTTTGCCAATCAATAGTGGGGTTATGTAGGCACAGCCAGGGATATCCCAGAATAACGGGCGAAGAGGAAACGGGGAGCACTAGGAACTGAATCTCCTCCCTGTGATTCCCAGAAACAATAACGGACACAGGCGCTGTCTGAAGGTTAATGGTAGTCAACGACGCCTTGGACAGGGTAATCAATCTGACAGGGGGTTCTAAAGTCTGACAACTAAGGCCCATCCGGGTTGCCAGGTCTCTAGAAATGAAATTTTGCTCAGCTCCAGAATCGACTAACGCTAGTGTGGAGTGTTCTGTGTGAGTATGAATGAGTCTGAGGGGTAAATGACAACAAGTAAGGGGTTCCTCTGTGTTCTTGCCTGTGAATCCCCCTACTGCGACCCACGGGCCTTCCCTTTTAACTTACTAGGACATTCAGAAACCTCATGTGACTCCTTCCCACAATAAAAACACAGGCCTTGATCCCTACGGCGTTGTTTCTCAGCTGCAGACACCTTAGAATGACCAACAATCATGGCTTCCTGATCCGGAGCCTTCTCTGACGCGGGTAAAGCGAGAGGAAGAGAGTCAGTGACACGAGGGCGGGGTTTAACAGGACGGGAAGTAACTCGCCGACCAACCGCCCGTTCCTTTAACCTACTATCGATACTAACTGCTAAAGCAATTAAATCATGCAAGTTATCTGGTTTATCCCGTGCCGCTAACTCATCCTTTAGCTCGTCGTTAAGACTGCGTAGAAAAATACCACAAAGAGATGGCTCCCCCCACCCAATCTCTGCGGCTAAGACCCGGAAGTCAATGGCGTAATCTGCAGCTGATCTCTTTCCCTGCTGTAGGCTTAAAAAACGTTCTGTCAACACCTCTCCCCTATCCGTGTGATCAAATACAGACAGAAACTCAGTCACAAACTCCTGGTAGGTAAACAAGGAATAGCTAGGTCTAGCCATGATCGAATAAGCCCAGTCCAAGGCTCTATCAGCCAGCAAATTTATGACATAGCCTATCCGGCTACAGTCAAGGGAAAAATCCCCAGGCACACGCAGAAAAACTGATTCACACTGTAAAATGAATCCTCGAGCTTCCCCGAGTTTTCCGCTGAACCGGGCAGGTGTTGGAATAGGAGTGAGGCGAGAGGATGAGGAGGTGTTAGCTAGTCCTGACGCCAAGCCTGCAGGGGTTGAAGTACTTGCGGTCGGGGGAAACGCTTGGTGTCCCTCCAAACGGTCCAGCCGACCATTAATTTGAGTCAATTGATTCAAGATTACTGTCTGCTGGTGGGCTAGCAAATCTACCCGGGCGCTAAGAGTGTTAATTAAGCGCGACAGTGAGCTGTCCGCTGGGTCAACGTGACGGAGTCGTACTGACATGTTTCGGGACCCAGGAGACAGACACTGACACGGGTAAATTAGTGAACAATAATCTTTATTATAGTGAAAGGGTGTGTAGTGCAAATGTGAGAGCGTGGATAGTATCCTGGTCACTGGAACTGAGCACTCTGGACGGAGACCCGGCAACCCTGGAACATATAAGCACAGACAATTACTTTTGTCCCACGCTAATGACAAGCTATCAGTAGTGAGGCTTACTTGGGAGAAGCACAGGTTACGTCCTGCTGAGAACCAGCGGCCGTGCAACGTGGAGGTGAAGGCGTCCGTGAACGTGCTGAGGCTTCCACCTGTGACTGTGGTGAGGACAGGTCTTCCAGAGACTCCGGCTGTGACACCACAGACCGGGACGATGACAAACCAGCTGATGACAAGACCAGTGATTCCACAGAATGTGGTGACGATGATAGTCCAGCTGATGACAAGACGAGTGACTCCACTGAGCGTGGTGACCATGACAATCCAGATGATGACGAGGTGAGTGATTCCACAGAACGTGGAGACAATGACACGACAGATGACGATGACACAAACTCCACCGGTAACGGTGGCCAGTACTCCTGTAACTGATACAGTAACAATTCAGGAATTTGTGGAGCAAGACGTACCGGTAGTCGTGGCGGTAGCGAACCGCTACGTGTGCGTGTTGGCGTTACCCCGTCAGCTGGGGACGCAGGTCCGCCGCCAGGGGGGTCCACCTGTGCACAGGGGTAGAGGTTAGGTGTAGAGTAACAAACAGCTCTCTTATGTGCTTGACTTTGAACAGAAGTCCTAGGCGAGGCAAGAGAGGTTCTTGACGAGGCCAGAGAGGTTCCTGACGAGACAGATCCTGACGAGACAGCTCCTGACGAGACAGACTCTGACGAGACAGTTTTTGACAAGACAGTTCTTGATGAGGTAGACTCTGACGAGTCAGAGTTAGACAAGACAATTCTTGACGAGGCAGACTTTGACGAGTCAGAGTTAGACAAGACAGTTCTTGACGAGACAGTTTCTGACGAGACAAGAGAATACCTTGACGAGGCCAGAGAGCGGAGTTCTGGTTCTTTCTCTGACGAAGAGGACAGGCGACTCCGTACTGAGCTGTCAGCAATGCTGGCTTTTAACTGCTGCTGATTAACACCTGTGGATCTGTGCGCAGCTGGAGATAATGATGCCAATGACGGCCCAGAGGCTGCCATGACACTGCTGTTCCTTTGGATTCATCAGTGACGTGGAGAGAGGGGACATGCTGCATGGGCAACATCTTATCCTCCATATCTTCCTGCCCAGGCTTGAATCCTACCAACGCCCAACGCTGGAAGGTAGAACACCGGATCACTGGAGAGGACACTCCAGCTTCGCCTTTGGCGTAGACAAAACACGGGGAATGACAGTTACCGGTTATAAGCCACCGCTCAATTGGCGTAGAGCTCGGTGCCAGGGGTTATTCCCGACGGTGGGAGGGATCATCGGATCTCACTGGACAGCTACCGCCCGCCTCAAGCTGGGCAGCCCCCAGCCAATAAGGTGATGTCCCGCCACAGCTTGCTTTCCTCATTGGGTGCATGGGGATGAGGAGAAGTCCGAACAGCAGGCTGAGAACTTTCGCACCAGGCAAGACAATAAAACAAAAGAGACCAACTCTAAAACTGGGAACTTGGAACATCCGCACTATGATGACAGGACTTGCTACTAACCTCAAGGACATCAACAACACCAGGAAGACTGCCATCATCAATAATGAGCTGAAGAGACTGGGAGTGGATATCGCCACTCTCCAGGAAACACGGTTGGCTGATGCAGGCACACTGAGAGAGAAGGACTACACGTTCTACTGGCAGGGAAAGGGCAGTGACGAACACAGGGAACACGGAGTGGGCTTTGCAGTGAAGAACACCTTGCTGAAGATGGTGGAAACGAGCAGCACTGGCTCTGCATGACTCCTCACCCTCCGCCTGAACACCACTCAAGGCCCAGTCACCCTCGTCAGTGTGTATGCCCCAACACTGACAGCCACACCAGAGGCAAAAGACGAGTTCTACGAGAATCTCGCAACAACTGTCAGGATCGTCCCCAACTCTGAACAACTCATTCTCCTTGGAGACTTCAATGCCAGAGTGGGTGCTGACCACGACTCCTGGCCCTCCTGTCTTGGACCTTTTGGCGTGGGCAGAATGAACGACAACGGACAGCGGCTGCTCGAGTTCTGCACATATCACGATCTGTGCATCACAAACTCGTTCTTCAAGACCAAGCCTCAACACAAGGTTTCCTGGCAACATCCACGCTCAAAGCACTGGCACCAGCTGGACTTGATCCTGACCAGGCGCACCTCACTGAAGAACGTGCTAATCACCCGTTCGTTCCAGAGTGCAGATTGCGACACAGACCATTCATTGGTGTGTTGCAAGGTCAAGCTGCAGCTGAAGAAATTCCATTGTGCTAGACAACCTGGAAAGGCACGGATTGACACCAGCAAGATGGCTCAACCAGAACTTGTTGAGCAGTTTGCCTCCACCTTTGAGAAGGAACTTGGTGTACCACAAGAAGGAGAATCTGCAAAGCAGAAGTGGGAAGAGCTGCGAAACACCATCCACCGCACAGCCTTGGCTACCTTTGGGAGGAAGACCTCGAAGTCACAGGACTGGTTTGATGCCAAGTTGACCGAGATGACCCCCGTCATTGAAGCCAAGTGCTCAGCACTTGCTGAGTACAAGAAGTACCCAAACGAGAAGAATCTCCAGATTCTCAGGGCTGCGAGAAGCAAAGTTCAGCAGACTGCTCGGCGCTGTGCCAACGAGTACTGGACTCAGCTCAGCCAAGACATTCAAACCGCTGCCATAACAGGGAACATCCGTGGTATGTACGATGGCATCAAGAAAGCACTTGGTCCGGCTCAGAGCAAGACGGCCCCCCTCAAATCCTCCACTGGGGAGATGATCACAGAAAAGAACAAGCAGATGGAGAGATGGGTGGAACACTACTCCGACCTCTACTCCAGACAGAACACCGTGACACCATCAGCCCTTGATGCCATCGACTGCCTGCCATCCATGGACGAACTTGACGTCGAGCCAACCATCGATGAACTCAGCAAGGCCATTGATAGCTTGGCCGCTGGCAAGGCACCCGGCAACGACAGCATACCCCCTGACCTGATCAAGCACTGCAAGACCGCCCTACTGCTGCCATTACATGACGTCCTCTGCCAGTGTTGGAAGGAAGGTGCCGTACCACAGGACATGAGGGACGCCAAGATCATCACCCTCTACAAAAACAAAGGGGAGAGAAGCGACTGCAACAACTACAGGGGCATCTCCCTCCTCAGCGTTGTTGGCAAAGTCTATGCACGAGTTGTTCTCGTTCGTCTACAGAAGCTTGCTGAACGTGTCTACCCCGAGTCTCAGTGTGGCTTCCGCGCTGAGCGATCGACGGTAGACATGATATTCTCCATCCGCCAACTCCAGGAGAAATGCAGAGAACAGAACATGCCCCTGTACGTCGCCTTCATCGACCTCACCAAAGCGTTCGATCTGGCCAGCAGAGAGGGCCTTTTCAAGATCCTGCCAAAGATAGGATGCCCACCAAAGTTGCAAAGCCTCATTGAATCGTTTCACACCAACATGCAGGGGATAGTGCAGCATGATGGCAACGTCTCAGAGCCTTTCAACATACGCAGCGGAGTGAAACAGGGCTGTGTACTTGCGCCAACCCTCTTTGGGATTTTCTTTGCTATGCTCCTGAGGCATGCTTTCAGCACAGCAACAGAGGGAATCTACCTGCACACAAGATCTGACGGCAGGCTTTTCAACCTCACCCGCCTGAAAGCCAGAACCAAAGTACGCGAGGCTCTAATCAGAGACATGCTGTTCGCAGACGACGCTGCAGTCGCAACCCACACACAGCAGGAGCTTCAGACCCTGATAGACCGCTTCTCCCAGGCATGCAAGGACTTCGGGCTTACCATCAGCCTGAAGAAGACTAATGTCTTGGCGCAAGGCACGGAAGCACCACCAACCATCACCATTGACGACTACGAGCTGGAGGTCGTGAATCAGTTCACGTACCTGGGGTCCACGATCAGCAACAACCTCTCCCTTGATACAGAGATCAACAAGAGGATTGGAAAATCAGCCTTCACACTCGCTCGCCTCACCACACGAGTGTGGGAGAATCCCAAACTCTCTGTCAAGACGAAGATGGCAGTGTACAACGCCTGCATCATCAGCACACTGCTCTATGGGAGTGAGACATGGACAACATACGCCCGGCAGGAAAAGAGTCTGAACTCCTTCCACTTGCGCTGCATTCGCCACATCCTGGACATATCCTGGCAGGACAAAGTGCCCAACACAGAAGTTCTGTCCCGCGCCGGCCTTCCCTCCATGTTCACTCTACTCAGACAGCGCAGGCTCCGCTGGCTAGGCCACGTTCACCGTATGGAGGATGGCAGAATCCCCAAAGACGTCCTCTATGGAGAACTGGCAACTGGCAAGAGAGACGTTGGCTGCCCACAGCTGCGTTTTAGAGACGTCTGCAAGAGAGACATGAAGGCCCTGGAGATCAACACAGAGCGCTGGGAGGACCTTGCAACGGACCGCTCCAAATGGAGAGGCACCCTGACCAGACAGCTCAAGGCGGGTGAAGACAGACTGACTGCTGCTGCAGATGAAAAAAGGACCCACAGGAAGAACCGCCACAGACCCAGCAGCACGGAGACCACCCACAAGTGCGACCTGTGTGACAGGGACTGCCATTCGCGCATCGGCCTGTTCAGCCACAGGCGGTGCTGTTCCAGCAGAGTAGACGTTTAGGATTCTCTTCCATGGTCATCATAGACCGACGGAGGCCGACGAATTCCTAGGGCCTCTCACCCGGGTCTTTTTGACAAACGTCTTTGCCAAGGGCCTCCAACCTCTTGCAATATCTAGGGGGCGCCGCTCCCCTGGGTCTTTCACCTGGTTCTTTTCAGTTCCCGTTGGAACCGAGGGACTTCAACCCAGCGAAATGTTTGGGGATGCTACTCCCTGGGGTGTCACCTTAAACCCAGAATTTTCAGCCTCCGTCAAGGCTGAGGGCCTCCAACCCAGCACTCCCATCCTCACAAGTCACGGACCAATTAAGTCAGTCCATGAACCTGTAGTCGGGTCGAATGATCTCTCTATATATGCAGCTATATCATCCAAGCCGGGGGCCTTTAACCCTCACGGTCTTTTGCAATTCCTGTCCCAAATTATCACAGCCCAATCAGTCAGGTTGTGATCGCTCAGTCAGGCCGAGTACAGTACTTTTACTCGAGCCGGGGGCCTTTCACTCTCACGGTCTTACTCTTTTCAAGCAGCAAGCAATCAGCAAAAACATCTACTATATTCAACCGCTTTAATCTAGGACACACACACAAACCGCTTGACAACACAAACTTTTGTTATAGCCAACAGCAGAACTTTGATATAACGGGCATCTGCTTACCTCTTTTTCAGGCCGGCCATGCATGTTGTCAGTCGGCGGTGTGGGTCTGCTGTTTACTCCACTCGTCTGGACCTTCACCTCTCCCTCCTTTTCACCGGACAAGCCCCCAAAATTGTTGGAATGCTTTTGTCTCTCTTACTCGTTGTCTATGTGTGTGTAAGCATTCCTCCCAAATTCGTTGATAAAGGCACTTGGAGAGAGTAAGTCTTGGAAGATTTGTATTTATTTAAGCAGGTTGAATATAGAATTACAGAGCTCTGGGTCAAAATCCTCTCCCTAACAGGCAACAAGTGTTGTCAGGACGTGAAGTCTGACATATTCTGTGCTCTTCCTTACCCAGTTATATATGAGTCCAAGCATGCATTATCAGCAAAGGCAGCTGCAGCGGTCCGTGGGAGTAAAACAGTCCGCTCCTCGCACAGGGTGTAACAAATGAAGGTCGTTCCTCATCCTAGGTCAGAGTGGCTGAGTTTCGGTCACTCCTTAGCACAGCCGGTTCTCTGTTTCCTCCCATACATCACAAGATGTTGTTATTCTCTGTGCTGGGGCAGAGCTTCACTCCCTTTTTTGCAGGTAATGAGCCACACAGTTGGCAATATATTTCCATTGTGGTATATTGGTTACATTACCTAAGCATAAGCAGAGCACACATATTTTGAGTCACACAGACAACTGTTATATATGATTATATTGATCACTTTACGCATCACCACCCATCTGCCAAGAGCACCGCAAAATTGCACACAGGCACACCCGAGGAAGCGGGTCATCAACAAAGGCACAGCCAATTTGGTGGAGCATAATATCTATCTTATTCCTGAGGCCACTGCTGTAGAAACGATTATGGGGGCAACATACGGTTTTGGCTGAAGAGGTGTTAAATGGGAGAAATCAATCAGCAACATTTGAGTAGTGGGGCATTTAAAATAGCATTTTTAAACGTTTTTCAAATTTATTTGATGTATAGTCCACATATGTATTTTGCAGTCAAGTGGCAACTAATTTCAGCACTTGTAGTTTTTGTATTTTTTGAAAGTTTTGGCATAGTTCTGGTACTTGCTGCTGGTGTTTGTGGTTGTGCCATAGACTGTATAAATGGAGGCTTCTCACTGGCAATGCGTAGATCATGCACTGAAAACTGAAAAGGATCATTGGTGTGACCGGTGGTACAGACGCAAGAGCACCAGGTATGTTTTCACTTGTATGAATGTCACAGAGCTGACGTTTATGCATCATATATGTCACCAGATGCAAAGCTGCATGAAGTAAAATAATAAATAAAAAATAGTAACAGTTTGCTTCCTAAGGCGTAACAAGTTAAGAAAGATATCAAATAGTTGTTTTGTTTTGTTTTTTGCACTTGTTGCACTGCCTTGGAACCATATGGACTTGATATTAGCAGCTTCAGCATGCTGTTGTAGGATGTGTCTAGCTCATGTGTTTAGATAGGGCAGCTCAGTGTGTGAACGTGAGTGAGTGAGTGTGTGCGCGCGGCCGAGGTACGCGCCCTGTGAATGACCCTGTGGAGCGGATGGGTGTGTGTGTGTGATGACCAGGGAGAAGACAGAGACGGCGACCGGGGCAGGTAGCGAGCTAAAAGTGCTACTAATAACAGTGCATTCAGACAATAAAGCTCCAACTCTTCAGCTAAACGGCTTGTTCTTCCATGTGCTACCATACTTTTAACAAGCGTGAAGTTTACTCTGGAGTTAACCCCGGAGGAAAAGCTGCCTTCAGCCCTGGATAAGACGGTTCTCCCCTGTGTCCCCCAACCACGGTTAGGAGACCAAAAGCGGGAATGGTTAACAATGCATTAATTTTTAAATTATCACAAAATATAGATCAATAAAATTTTGAACAATTGTCAGAAAATGTCTGTTCCTGTTAAATTAAATAAGCATTCATGGCATGACAGCAGCATGAGCATTTTAATTTTGGGATAAAACAAGCAGCTGCAGCTGTTTGCATTTACAACTAGAAAAGCACTCGGAGAGAGCAGACCTCCGCCAAGCGCCACAGTTCCCCCCATACAGTCTTCAGATTCCTTGATCATGAAAACATATGACAAGCAGTGGTTCAGTTGTTATTCACGAAAATGGCATTTTCCGTAATGGCGGCCACAGTTCCTCCCATACAGTGTGTGTGTGTACGTTTTCAGATTCCATGCCCATGAAAACATATGACTAGCAATTGGATTGACAATGATAGGATTAGTGGTTGAGTAGTTATTCCCGAAAATGGCATTTTCCCTAATGGCGGCCACAGTTCCTCCCATACAGTGTTTGTGTGTACGTTTTCAGATTCCTTGACCATGAAAACATATGACTAGCAATTGGATTGACAATGATAGGATTAGTGGTTCAGTAGTTATTCACGAAAATGGCATTTTCCGTAATGGCGGCCACAGTTCCCCCCATGCAGTGTTTGTGTGTACGTTTTCAGATTCCTTGACCATGAAAACATATGACAAGCAATTGGATTCACAATGATAGGATTAGTGGTTCAGTAGTTTTTGACGAAAATTGTATTTTCCGTAATGGCGCTTTAGCGCCACAGTTCCCCCCATACAGTGTTTGTGTGTATGTTTTCAGATTCCTTGACCGTGAAAACATATGACTAGCAATTGGATTCACAACAATTGGATTGACAATGATAGGATTAGTGGTTTAGTAGTTATTCACGAAAATGGCATTTTGCGTAATGGCAGTTTTCTTGTGGACAGTGATCCGGATCACCACCAAAATCTAATCATCTGTAGGATACCCCATTTCTGACAATCTGTGAAAATTTCATGAAAATCCGACCATAACTTTTTGAGTTATCTTGCTAACAGACAAACCAACAGACAGACAGACAAACCAACGCCGATGATCACATAACCTCCCCCTTTGGCGGAGGTAATGACATTAAAACACCCAAGCACGGTGGTGTGCTTCTTCGTGGCTCTGACTAGATTCTACGTCAGCTCTGAGGTAAATTTGATTATGTCCAACATCTTTTAAGAAAATGCATCCGACTTTATTGGAGTGGAGACATTGATATAACTCAGAGCTTTTATTTGTTTACAGTGTTGGCATCTTAGCAGCGGTGCTAACTAATGGAGCTACTGTCTGCGAGGCCACTTTTTAAGGTCATCTTCCCATCCATTCATAGTCGTGGGAAATGGTATGATTATACAACTCTTTTTGAGGTGCAAAAGGCTGTGTTCCCAGATTTTTGATGCCGAAGTCACTGTTTTTTAATAAGGAAAAGTGTCCCATTTCAGTGACAACTCCACGTTCTAAACTAGTACTGGAAGTTGCACCCATAATTCACGCAAGGCATCATGGGGCTAGGGATAAGGTGGATAGCTTTTTAAGCTTTTTTTTTTAAAGCCTTTGTTTATGTGCAAACTCCAGTAAAATAGTTTGTATCTGTTCGTCATACATAAAAGTTTTAATTTTCATTTCACAAGGCAGACTCCTTTGTTTAATATGTATAAATTAATGACTACTCGTGAATAAACTGATTATTGACCAACGTGTTTATTTTATTGACACATGAACCGTCGAGATGGTCTGATGGAAACTTTGGTGTTTTAATATATGAATAATTTTGTTTTAATAAAATCTACAGGTCTCCCAGTCCATTTTCATAAATATGTGTGTTTTATCTTTGCTGAAGTCTGGAACATAATAAAATTAAACGCACACAATTTCACATATTCCTCGGACAGCCAGAGCAGAGACTGCTGTCATTGAGTTACTACGATGTTGCAATGTCGGGGACCGATATGGATCTGTGCACCTTTTGTCCAATCCAGGTAGGAAGGGCTAACCTATTTTATGG
Source organism: Pholidichthys leucotaenia (assembly GCA_020510985.1). Taxonomy (NCBI): domain Eukaryota; kingdom Metazoa; phylum Chordata; class Actinopteri; order Cichliformes; family Pholidichthyidae; genus Pholidichthys; species Pholidichthys leucotaenia. The sequence goes on along the minus strand of CM035839.1, from coordinate 140,965,746 downwards.
ATCCAGATTCATTGTTTAGGAAAGCTTTTTCATTTTATTTATTTGACCTTTATTTTACCAGGAGCAGTTTTCACCAGGGATGTCCTGGTGTATTATTGTATGTACTTAATGTTTGCTTTTATTTTTGTTCTTAATCCTATTTGTGGAGAGATTTTGCCCCAAGATGTAAAGTGGGTTTTATATGAAATATATTCTTCTTCTTCTTCTTCTTCTTCTTCTTCTTATTATTATTATTATTATTATTATTATTATTATTATTATTATTATTATTATTATTATTATTATTTTTCGGCTATATATAAACAAATGAAATTTTTTAAAAAAAACTTCTGCCAGCTGATGTCCAGTGCAGCACAACACCGATCTCTGTGAGATCGTTTCTGTTCATATTAATCTGTTCTGTCATGCCAAATCAAGTCACACGCAGGGAGAAGCTTCTCTCTCTGCCCACGCACCCTTAGTTCGCTGTCATCAGGCGCGAATGAATTAAGACAAGTTTTTTGTGGACATTAAATCCTGGTGCATTTACCAGAAGATTGACAACTGCAAGCCTTAGTAAAGGTAAAGGTAAAGCCAACTTCATTGTCATTCAATCCATACAGCCAATCATGTACAGTAGAAGGAAATTACGTTTCTCTTATCTACAATGTTAATCACATCTAGAATCAGAGGGGTTGCTGCCATGCAAGGCGCTGCCACAAATTTCCCTTCTCCATTCCATTATTGCTGAGCACCAAGCTGGACGGCAGGAAGTTACACTTTTATAAGGTCTTCGGCATGACCCAGCCAGGATCACTTAAAACCACTTTGCATCAATCATTTAAATACTCCCCTTCTTCAAATTTGCGAGTTGACATGACATCTCCCACAAATACATACAGTATGCAATGAGGCCAGGTGCAAAATTATCATAGTCCACGCCTTTCCACCGCTAACTTTGCCCTGCACCCTTTACTAAATCTCAACAGTAGTTTTTTAATGCCAAAACAGGGTTTTGTGATGGTGCAGCATGTTAGTAAATCTGCCCGTTAGAATGTTAATGATGCAATTTCTTAAAAACCACCACCAGGTTACAATAAATGAAATGTGTTGTTACATGACAGAAAAATGCAGTTTACGATTAGTGGGTCATTGAAAAATGTGTAGCCTCATGTGATTTGTCAAATATTTATTTCCTTGAGAAGAACGTGATCAAGTATGAGCCACTGCTTTGCTACAGCAGCACATCTTAGAATGAGGCTTTATAGACAGGTCTTGTGACTGAAACAGTGCAGAAGAAGGTCACTGGAGCTGCTGCGGCGAGTTCAGCAGCGGCCGGGCTAGTTGAGGCCTAGCCGGATTCTCTGTTTACTTCTATCTACAGGTCAGTAAGATGCCACCAAAGAAAGAGGAAATGGAAGAAATCAAAAAAGCTCTGAGCTTTATGTCAGAAGAATTGGCCAAATTGACTAGCCAACAGGACAAAATAATAGGCCTAATAGAACAGGTACAAGCCCTAAATTTAATAATTCAAGAAAAAGACAAAAAAATTATGGACCTGGAGCAACACGGGCGTCTTTTGGAGCAACGCGTCAAGGATCTTGAACAAGGTTCTCGTATTGATGACCTAGTTATAAGTGGACTAGACATCAGATATCAGTCATACGCCCATGCCACAGTAGGACTGAGTGGTGAAGATGCACCCATGAGAGAAAATCAAGTGCTTCAGTTCCTTAATGATAAAGACATTAAGGTAGAAGCCAATGCAATCTCAGCCTGCTATGCTCTACCGAAGAAAGATAACAAAACAAAGAAATCAATTGTGATGCGCTTTGTGAACAGAAGGGTAAAGAATAACATCCTGAGGCAGGCCAAAAAGCTAAAGGAAACTCAAGTTTACATAAATGAACACCTGACAAAAAAACCCCGCTGAATTAGCACGACAGGCACGGATGCTAAAAAAACAAAATAGGATACAAGCAACCTGGACAAGAAATTGTAGAATTTGGATTAAACTAAATGGATCACCTGAGCAAGCAAAGAGTATAATGATCAGAGATGCTACTGACTTAGATAAATACAGATGAACACTGATTAGAAAATTATGAGCCAATGATAATCCATATTCATACACACGATAAGAATAGTTCTTTTGATACACCATGCCAAAGTACTTTAATAAAAATAACTAAAACAAACAAAAACTTATGACCGACTCAAGTAGACATCAATTATCCCCAGTTGGAGGAAGTCATTTGACACAGAATGAGGAAACTCAAACTCTGAAAACATACCATTATGCTGAACATAAACCACAAGAGATGGAGAATGATATTGATCCTGATAACCACTTTTTCAATAATATTCATAACCACAGTGAATATTACACTGAAAAACAATTCAAAAGTCAAATGCAATTAGATGGTAAACTGTCAATAATACACTTCAATAGCAGAAGTCTTAACAAAAACTTTCCACAGATTCAGGACTATTTAAAACAGCTAGACAGAAAATTCAGAGCCATTGCAGTCTCTGAAACCTGGCTTAATGAAGATCAGGCTCCCCTGATGGCAATAGAAGGATATCAGATGTTTTATATTAACAGAACTCAAAAAAAGGGTGGTGGTGTTGCACTGTATATTGATGACCTGTACAGGTGTAAGCTTGTAAATGAAATGTCCTTAGCACTACCAGGGATTTTGGAATGTGTTACTGTTGAGATTGACCTAGACAAAATAAAAAATCTAATCATAAGCTGCATATATAGAACGCCGGGAACTTGCATTGAGACATTCAGAGATAAATTAGTCGAGCTGTACAATAATATTACTAGTAAGAAAATGGTAGCAATTTGTGGAGATTTCAATATTGACTTACTGAATCCTCATCAACAAAATGTAGTTACAGAGTTCATGAACTCTATGTACAGCATGAGTCTATATCCCACAATAACACATCCCAGTAGAATCACAGTTCACTCTGCTACACTTATTGACAACCTGTTTGTCAATGTTTTCGGTAAGAAAATAGAAAGTGGATTATTGATAAATGATATAAGTGACCACTTGCCAACCTTTGCACTTATCCATGGCCACACGGGGCCCAACGCAGAAAAAACTTCAAAATTGTTCAGACACAAATCACCAAATGCAATCAGTTCTCTTAAAGAGGACTTGCTGAAGCAAGACTGGACAGAAGTCTATGTATCAGATGTAAATGAAGCCTATGACACATTTATAAATATTGTAACCACTCTTTATGAAAAAAACTGCCCATTAGTAATAAAAAAGCTTAAACACAAATTTGCTAACAAGCCATGGTTAACCAAAGGACTACAAAAGGCGTGTAAAAAGAAAAATTTATTATATAAAGCTTTCCTAAAGAAAAGAACAAAAGAAGCAGAGCAGCGGTATAAAACATACAAAAATAAGTTAACATATATAATAAGATGTAGTAAAAGAGACTATTACAGTAAAGAACTGGAGAAAAACAGAGACAATATTAAAAATACATGGACAATACTCAACAGTATCCTTGGAAATAAAAGCAGAAATACAAGCTACCCAACTAACATTCCAAAAAATAATAAAACGACTCAGAGTGTGAATATTGCTTCACCTGCAGATGAATTTAATAATTTTTTTGTTAACATTGGACCTAAACTGGCCCGAGAAATACCCACTACGGTGCCAACAGGTGATACAATATGCAATAACACTGCTGTAAAAGACTCCATCTTCATAAAGAACACAGACGAAAGAGAGGTCATTGAAATTGTTAAATCGTTCAAAAGTAAAACATCTACTGACTGTGATGGTATTGACATGCTACTAGTCAAAACTGTTATTGAATGCATAGTAAAACCACTGACGTATATCTGCAACCTGTCTCTCCAATCAGGTATATTTCCCAATGCAATGAAAATAGCTAAAGTAATTCCGATATACAAGACGGGCGACAGAGGGGAACTCTCAAACTATAGACCAATTTCACTATTACCGCAATTTTCCAAGATACTTGAAAAAATATTCTATGAGAGAATTGACAACTTCATACTGAAGAATGATTTATTATGTGAGCAGCAATATGGGTTCAGACACAAGAGGACAACTGCATATGCCCTAATGGAATTTACAGAAAAAATATCAACAGCCATTGAAAATAAAGAGTATTCAGTTGGAGTATTCCTAGATCTTAAAAAAGCATTTGATACAGTAGATCATAATTTAATTATTAAAGAAACTACAAAATTCTGGTATTAGAGGGGTAGCACTGTCCTGGTTAAGTAGTCACTTAAAGAATAGATATCAGTATGTATGTGTTAGCAACAAAAACTCAGAGTTGCTGAAGGTCACCTGTGGAGTCCCACAGGGTTCAGTTTTGGGACCATTATTATTCAATATGTATATAAACGATATATGTAAAGTTTCAGAAAAAATGGACTTAATATTGTTTGCCGATGACACTAATCTGCTATGCAGTGGAAACAATTTGGAACAACTTCTGGATACACTCGGGAAGGAATTAGAAAAGCTTAAACTGTGGTTTGATTCAAACAAATTAACGCTCAATTTAAGTAAGACAAAATTTATAGTCTTTAACAACCATCACAACAATCCAGTACCCAAACTCAGTGTAAATGGTGTAGAGATTGAAAGGGTATCTGAAACTAAATTCCTTGGAGTAATAATTGATAACAAACTGTGTTGGAAGTCACATATTAATTATTTTAAAGGTAAAGTTTCCAAATCAATTGCAATATTACACAGAGTGAAATATTTGCTGAATATTACACACTATACACCTTGTATCATTCATTAATACTCCCATACATGACATATTGTAATGAAGTATGGGGAAATACATACAAAACAAACATATATCCACTCTTTATGCTTCAAAAGAGAGCTATTAGAATAATAAACAAAGCAGCTTACAGGGAACCAACAAACCCACTTTTTCTTAAACAAAAAACTCTCAAGTTGAAAGATCTGGTTGACTTTAAAACCGCAATGATAATGTTCAAAGTGAAGAATTTATCACTGCCCGCAAATATCCAAAAGTTGTTCCAAACAAGGGAGAAACGATATCACTTCAGAGGAACATGTATATTTCAAAAGCCTACAGTGAGAACAACCACCAAGCAACACTGTATTTCAGTGCAAGGAGTCAGATTATGGAACGATTATGGACCTGAATTAAAATCATGTACAACGCTTGGACAATTTAAACAAAAACTAAAGGAAGAAATACTCCAAACATATTTACAAGACGACATGTAAATATGTCACATCACATAAGGATTGACATATCCAGCCTGTGTTGTGTTGTAGCTTAGTTTTTTTTTTTTTTTTCTCTCTGTGACATTCTGTCTTAGATTTGTCTTGAATAGTAACCGCTTAACTTAGCTTAGCTTAGTTTTCTTTTTTTTTTTCTCTCAGTCACACTTTGTCTTAGCTTTGTTCTAAATTGTAATCACTCTTGTCTTGTTTACTCTTTTTTCTTTTGAATTCTTGGATGGAATATGGGTGGGCAATATAAGCTGCGGCTTCAGCCATCACCCATTTCGGATAACTCACGTGGAATTGTTTAGTAGAAGGAGTCTTTGTCTAATTTGACCTTGTTGTTATATTATACAGTTTCTTTTAACCTGTACTGTATTATCCGAAATAAAATTAATTCATTCAATTCAATTCAATTCACTGGTAGCTCATAAAATTTTGTGAGTCTTAATGCTGACAGCGTACAGTTAGTATGTGTGAATGTTGTTTAACTGGACACTTGACTTGTTGGCCCTGATCTTGGCTCATAGTCATGGGACATAATGGTGTGTTTGAAAGATAACTTTCCTTTTATGGCCCAGTCGGAGGGACTAATACGCTTTATAAGGAGTGATGGCAGTTCAGGGGAAGTGTGAGACTGACAGGAAGCTTTGAAATCACTGCACTAGCTGAAGGTAAGTGATTGAAATCTATTGCGCTTAAGTCTTTTCAGTGCAACCGTTTTGATTTTGAGAAAAAAAATACTATGTGAGTGTTTTGAGAGAAATAAGCTGAACTGAAACTTACATTAACAAGGGGATGAAAGAAGGTATGGAAGAAGTCACCACCGGAGTGGTGGCTCAGTTTGTAGAGCATCCGCTCCACACCCGGGAGGCAGGGGTTCAAATCCCGGCCGGGTCATGCCAAAGACCATATAAAAGTGGAACTTCCTGCGGTCCAGCTTGGTGCTCAGCAATAATGGAATGGAGAAGGGAAATCTGTGGTGGCGCCTTGCATGGCAGCGGCCCTCTGATTCTGCACTTGGGGTATGTGTGATTGACACTGTAGATAGGTAAAACACAATCTCGTTCTACTGTACATGATTGGTTGTATGGTTGAATGACAATAAGGGTGATTTAATTTAATTTTAAGTGGCATCTATGAATACAAATTGCCCTCAGAGACGGAAGACACATTAGAAATCAATATAGTTATTAAGTCTTTCTTCTACAGATGATGAGGAGCACTCTGTCCTTGTTTGTTGGAGCCCTTGTGTTAGGGCTTGCCTCCTGCTCGATCACGTGTCTTGATGGGGCGGTTTGCCCTGATTTAAACACCTGCTGCAAAACTTACTCAGGCTATGGCTGCTGTCCTTATCCAAATGTAAGTGTGAAGAATTTACATGTTTATTAACCAAAAGTATACAATGATTTCCCATTTCTTGCACATATTTTCTCCATGTGTCATCCATGTCCAGGCTGTGTGTTGCTCTGACCTGGCACACTGCTGCCCATCAGGATACTGCTGTAACCTGGCCATGCAGACATGTGAGAAAAAGAGTGAACCCTGGGTCAGAATGCCCATGGTGAAGAAGGAGGCTGCAGAGGAACCAAATGTAGATGCTCGCTCTGCTGCTTCAGTCCAGGTCAAACGCAACCAAGTCCTGGATCAAACATAAAGCTCAGTTGTCCACTGTGACAGCTATTACTACTGTCCTGATGGCAGTACCTGCTGCAGACACCCACAGGGTCCCTGGATGTGTTGCCCACTCTCTCCTGTGAGTTGACCAACGTTCTTTAGTACACTGAAACACATGATTGATAGATAGATAGATAGATAGATAGATAGATAGATAGATAGATAGATAGATAGATAGATAGATGTACTTTATTGATCCTAAACTCGGAAATTGCAGATACATGATGGCAATGACACTCCTTTTGAGATAATATTAAAACTTGCTGTTAAGGTTTTTAAAGTCCTGTTGTTATTTGATATGAACTCATACTCATTACAACTGTTTGTTGTAGGCCAAATGTTGTGCAGATGGGTTCCACTGCTGTCCACTGGGATATGACTGTGACTTGTCTTACACATGTTGTATAAGACGAGGCCTGATGTACCCTTTTCTAAAAAAACAACCTCAGACTTCATTCGGTGCCTCTTGTATTCCTGTTCCAGAGGACACAAGTGATGTGCAGGAAGTAAATGAAAGACTCAACAATATCTTAATATTTTAAGTGTATAATCATTGTCTTGATTGTGCTTTGATACATTTATAAAGGGCACATTTCCATTTTACTCAAGTCTTGCTTGTGTACTAATGTGAAGTGGGTTGGATCTTTCAAAAATTGGTTATACTTACGTAGATATACTTTTGTATGATCAAAAAAATCACCAGTCACTTCTTCTTTTGGCTGCTCCCTTTAGGGGTCACCACAGCAGATCATCTACTTCCATCTCACTCTATCCCTTGCATCTTCCTCTGTAATACTAACCCTCTCCACATCCTCCTTCACTACATACATGAATCCTCCCTGTGGTCTTCCTTTTCTCCTCCTGCCTGGTGGCTCCATCTTCAACATCCTTTGTCCAATATATCCACTATCCCTTCTCTGCACATGTCCAAACCATCTCTTACTTGGTCTTCAAACCGCTAAACCTGAGCTGTCCCTTTGATATACTCATTTCTAATGCTGTCACTCCTAGTAATTTTCAGCGCTACCATATCCAGCTCCACCTCCTGTCTTTCTGTCAGTGCCACCATCTCCAAACAGTACATCACAGCAGGTCTCACCACCATCTTGTAAATCTTCCCTTTCACTCTAGCTGCTATCCTTCTGTCACAGATCACCCCCAACACTCGTCTCCACCCACTCCACCCTGTCTGCACTCTTTTCTTCACCTCTCTTATGCATTTTCATTGCTTTGGATGGCATTTATTTAACCTTTATTTATACAGGGGAGATCCATTGAAAGACAACTTCTCTTTTTCAAGGAAACCTTGTTCACACTCACACAGATGCACATTCACACCTGAAAGCTGCCCAGTACCACCACAGACTGACCTGTGGCCATTGCGCAGCTCCACTGGAACAGCTGGGGTTAAGCGTCTTGCTCAAGGGCACCACAGTGGGGTTAATGAGGGAAGGGGGCAAACACTGCTATGTTATCTATCCCACCCAGATCTGATCCTGCCAGTCCAGGGATTGAACTGGCAACCCTCCAGTCACAGGTCCACATCCCAAACCATTAGGCCACCACTGCCCCCTTTAAACTCATGTACCTTTACTACCTCTACTCCTTACATCTTCACCGTTACACCTGTCTCCCTTTCATTCACACGCATGTATTTTGTCTCGCTTTTTAACCCTCCCATCCTGTCAAGTAGCTAGGTAACCAGAACAAAAATCTGCTTCCCTTATTGTGCCAAACAGATTTATTTAGCCAAAAGGAGCTTTATACAGTACATATATATGTACTGTATATTATTTATAAACTCCTCTTGTAATAACTTTTAATACTGTAAATTGTTTGACACATGATGGACCCAACCGGAGGGGGGTGGGGGGGAGAGAACAAACAGACTGACACAACTGAAACAAACAGAAGACAAACTGTTTCTTCTTCTGAAAATGTCTCATCACGAGTCTGGTATATGCACCTGTAAAAGAACAAAGAGACGTGTGTGTTTGTGTGTGTGTGTGTGTGTGTGTGTGTGTGTGTGTGTGTGTGTGTGTGTGTGTGTGTGTGTGTGTGTGTGTGTACGGGAGCGTGCACAAAGTGTGTGTGAGTGGTTTGTCAGCCAACATACAAAAAGGATGGCAGGTCACAGCAACACCCCCCCCCCCCACACACACACACACACACCGTCCCGGAAACCCAGAGCAAACAAGACAGTGCCACCAACCCCCACAGAGCACAAATGTCCCAAACCAGCAAGCCCCAGGACAGCCAGGCATTCACCCCAGGAGGGATGGCCGAGGGAGGCCGAGACGCCAAGCGTTCGGTGTGGCCCACCCCTGCCCCCAGCGTGGCCAGTCCCCACCTCCACCCCCAGTGGGGCCAACGCCAGCCCCCAGGCCCCAGGTCTAGGTGCTGGAAGGCCAATCCCCCTCCTCCCCCGGGAATATGGCAGCAAGGTGTGGGGAGCCCCACAGGGGGCCAGCCCCCCCCAGTCTAAGGGAGCCCACACAGTTAGGAGGTGCCACCCCCTCAGTCCAGCAGCCCCCAACCAGTAAATACACTCACTCTCACCCTCATGCTCTCACATGCACTCACAATGACTGACTGACTGACTGACTGACTCACTCACTCACTCACTCACCCACCCACTCACTCACTCACTCACTCACTCAATCTTACACTTGCACTCCCACACTCAGACTCATTCACTCTCACCCACTCCCATACTTGTTCAGTCTCACTCCCATTCCCACTCGCCCTCACAGTTGCCCGCACTCACACATGCTTCCTTCCACTTACGTTCACTCATATACAGACTCTCATTCGTGCTCTGACTCACTCACATTTACTCATGCTCTCTCTTAAACACTCACTTACACGCTTAACACTTGGAACGACCACGGTGCAGATGCAGTGGGCACAAACATGCACCAATGCCCGGCAGTGGCCGCAGAGGCCGCCAACGCAGACCAACAGCCACACCCCCGCCAACCTGCCCCAGGGCAGCCGTGGCCACAGAAGCAGCCCACCATCACCAACACCCACCCAAAGCGAATGATCAACGGACCCACCACAAGTGCTCTGAGATGCCACCTGACATGCAAAGCACCACACAAATCCGACCCACCACCACCATCACCATCACTACTCATTACTCCCTCTCTCTCACTTACTCCCTTGCTCACACCTATTCACTCGCGGTATCGCCCAGGGATGACAACAACATGACGACTCCCAGGTCACCAGCCAGGCCCCTGGCAGAAGGAGGGCAGCAGGGGTGGAGGAAGACCCCTCATCCCCATGCTTGAATCATGATGGGTGAGTGTTAGTTGTGGTGTGATTGGGTGCAGGTGTGCTAACTACTAAAGTGCAGTTCAAATTGGGGGAATAGTGTGATAGGGCACCGCTACCCACTGCTATGGGCAGCAGAGCTCCCATCCCACCAAACCCCGGCCACCGGACCGCCAACCCCCTGGCCACACACACGCACACGCCCACACCCGCGCACAATCTCGCATATTTACACACAACACACACATTCACACACACATGCACGCACCAATATCCACACCCACACATATACACACGAACCCACACTCGCGCACACATGCATACACACTCACCCACACGCATGCATGCTAGGGCTGCAGCTAATGACTATTTTATGTCTCGGGTAATCACCCACTCTGATTGAAGATTACTCAAGTAATCTTATCCTTTTTTTTTTTAAAGAAACTTGCATTGACCAACATTTGTGGAACTTTCTTTCCCAAAGAGCAGTAGCAATTGTACCAAACACTCAATAAAACAGGTACACATTTATTGCAATGCCTATTATATAGAACGCAACTTTAAACAGTACATTACACCATAAAGTTCCTGTTGCTAGCTGTTAGCATCCATTAGCATCTACTAGCGAAAACTGTTAGCATCCGGATGCTAACGGTGGTGGTGTGGCTCATATATTTTTGCCTACATATGTATAAGCACAAGGAGAAGCTTAGGACTGCATATGTTGATTGACCTCACGTCTCGGATGGGACAATACGTCTGGACCGCCTGTGGATTATGACTGGAGGACGGAGGTGCTGTGATAAGACTCTGAAGGGACTTCCTGACCTCCTGGAGCCAGACGGAAGACTAAAGGACTCGAGGGGAGAATTATTGTCAAATGGGGGTTTGACAGCAATATGTGATTCTACCTTTGATGTGCCATGTATAAATGTGGGGGTTTTGATGCAGCTCACTCTCTTCTGTTCTTGAGAGAAAATTCAATTCTCAATTCTTAATAAAGAATTCTTAATAAAGGTTAATTCTCAATTCTCAATTCTCAATTCAGGTTTATTTCTGCAATAAACCTGAATTGAGAAATAATTCAATCTCTTCATTTCACGCTCCCCACAGTGGCTATATATTCTTTGGTCAATCAATCAATCAACCTTTATTGTCATGATGCTATGCATACAACTGTAGTGCAAGCAAGATGAAATTGTGTTTCTTTAGGCATCCGTATTGTAAAAAGAACATAATTTAAAGACACACTCACACACCCCCGTACCCCCCACTCCGACAGCCATTTACATATCCCTGAGACACATTTGGATATTACAGTAATGTTAACTTATTACAGTTGCAGTTAAAATGATAATAACTGTCTATGGATACGTATATAAAACAATTTAAATGGCTAAGTGAATCTAAGTAGCTAAGAGAAATAAATACTTAAAACTGACTAAAACTATCCATCCATCCCATCCATCCATCTTCTACCGCTTTTCCGGAGGTCCGGATCGTGGAGGCAGCAGTTCAAGCAGAGAAGCCCAGACTTCCCTCTCCCCAGCCACCTGCTCCAGCTCTTCAGAGAGGATACCAAGGCGTTCCCAGACCAGCTGGGAGACATAGTCTCTCCACCGAGTCCTGGGTCTGCCCCGGGGTCTCCTCCCAGTGGGACGTGCCTGAAACACCTCAAGTGGGAGGCATCCAGGAGGCATGCTAATCAGATGCCCATACCACCTCAACTGACTCCTTTCAATGTGGAGGAGCAGTGGTTCTACTCTGAGCCTCTCCAGGATGACTGAGCTCCTTACCCTATCTCTGAGGGTAAGTTCAGCAATCCTACGGAGAAAGCTCATTTCAGCCACTTTTATCCGCGATCTTGTTCTTTCGGTCATTACCCAAAGCTCGTGACCATAGGTGAGAGTAGGAACGTAGATTGACTGGTAAATCGACAGCTTTGCCTTAGAACTAAGCTCCCTCTTCACCACAACAAACCGGTACAATGTCCGCATCACTGCAGATGCTGCTCCAATCCGTCTGTCAATCTCTTGCTCCATTTTCCCCTCACTCGTGAACAAGACCCCAAGATACTTAAACTCCTCCACTTGGGGCAGGAGCCTGTCCCCAACCCAGAGAGGACAATCCACCTTTTTCCGGCTGAGGACCATGGACTCGGACTTGGAGGTGCTGATTCTCATCCCAGCCGCTTCACACTCAGCGGCAAACCATCCCAGCAAGAGCTGTAGGTCATTGCTGGATGAAGCCAACAGGACAACATCATCTGCAAACAACAGAGATGAGATCCTGTGGTCACCAAGCATGACACCCTCCATTCCCTGGCTGCGCCTAGAAATCCTGTCCATAAAAATTATGAACAGGATTGGTGACAAAGGACAGCTCTGGAGGAGTCCAACTCTCACTGGGAATGACTCCGACCGAGTGTTGGCAATATGAACCAAACTCTCACAGCGGTCGTACAGAGACCAAATAGCTCGTAACAACAAGCCCGACACCCCATACTCCCGAAGCACCCCCCACAAAAAACCACGAGGGACACGGTCAAATGCCTTCTCCAAGTCCACAAAACACATGTAAACTGGTTGGGCAAACTCCCACGAACCCTCAAGAATTCTCGAGAGGATAAAGAGCTGGTCTGATGTGCCACGGCCAGGACAAAAACCACATTGCTCCTCCTGAATCCGAGGTTCGACCAATGGCCGGACTCTCCTCTCCAGTACCTTGGCATAGACCTTCCCAGGGAAGCTGAGGAGTGTGATCCCTCTAAAGTTGGAGCACACCCTCCAGTCCCCTTTTTTGAAGAGAGGAACCACCACTCCAGTTTGCCATGCCAAAGGCACTGTCCCCCGACCTCCACGTAATGTTGCAGAGGCGTGTCAACCATGACAGCCCAACAACATCCAGGGCCTTGAGGTACTCAGGGCGAATCTCGTACACCCCCGGGGCCCGGCCACCAAAGAGATTTTTAACCACCTTGGCGACCTCAGCCCCTGTGATAGGTGAGTCATTCCCCTCGTCCCCAAACCCTGCTTCCTCTTTGGAAGGCGTATCAGTGGGATTGAGGAGATCCTCGAAGTATTCCTTCCACTGCCTGATGATATCCCCAGTCGAAGTCAACAGTGTCCCATCCTCACCATACACAGTGTGGACAGGGAGCTGCTTTCCCCTCCTGAGCCGCCGGACAGTTTGCCACAATCTCTTCGAGGCTGACCGAAAGTCTTGTTCCATGGCCTCACTGAACTCCTCCCATACCTGGGTTTTTGCTTCAGCAACCACCCGAGCTGCACTCCACTTGGCCTGTCGGTACACCTCAGCTGCTTCGGGTGTCCCACAAGCCAACCAAGCTTGAAAGGACTCCTTCTTCAGCTTAATGGCCCCCCTCACCACTGGTGTCCACCACTTGGTTCGGGGGTTGCCACCACGAGATGCACCGACCACCTTGCGGCCGCAGCTCTGGGCCACCGCTTCAACAACAGAGGTGGAGAACATGGCCCATTCAGACTCCATGTCTCCAGACTCCCTCGGAATGTGGGTGAACTTCTTCCGGAGGCGGGAGTTGAAGACCTCCCGGACAGGGGCCTCAGCCAGACGTTCCCAGCACACCCTCACTATACGTTTGGGTCTACCAGGTCTGAATGGCTTTCTCCCCTGCCATCGGATCCAACTCACCACCAGGTGGTGATCAGTTGACAGCTCTGCACCTCTCTTTACCCGGGTGTCCAAGACATACGGTCGCAGGTCTGATGACACGATAACAAAATCGATCATCGACCTGCGACCTAGGGTGTCCTGGTGCCAGGTGCACATATGGACACCCTTATGCTTGAACATGGTGTTCGTTATGGACAGACTGTGGTTAGCACAGAAGTCCAATAACTGAACACCACTCGGGTTCAGATCGGGCAGGCCGTTCCTCCCAATCACCCCCCTCCAAGTTTCACTGTCGTTGCCCACGTGCACATTGAAGTCCCCCAGTAGGACAAAGGAGTCTCCAAGAGGAGCACCCTCCAGCACCCCAGTCACAGACTCCAAAAAGGGTGGGTACTCTGAAACATCATTTGGTGCATAGGCACAAATGATGGTCAGGACCCGTTTCCCAACCCGAAGGCGCAGGGAAGCAACCTTTTCGTCCACCGGGGAAAACTCCAATATAGAGGCAGCAAGGTGGGGGGATACAAGAATACCCACCCCTGCTCGTCGCCTCTTGCCCAGGGCAACTCCAGAAAAGGCCAAGCTCCAGCCCCTCTCCAGGAGACTGGTTCCGGAACCGGAGCTGTGTGTTGAGGTGAGGCCGACTATATCTAGCCGGTATCTCTCAACCTCGTACACCAGCTCAGGCTCCTTCCCCACGAGATAGGTGACATTCCACGTAACAAAAGCCAGTTTAGAAAGCTTGGGATCAGGTCCACCAAGGTCTCCGCCTTTGACCGCCACCTAATCCACATAGCACCGGACCCCCATGATCCTTCCTGCAGGTGGTGAGCCCACTGGAGGGCGGACCCATGTAACTCCTTCGGGCTGAGCCCGGCCGGGTCCCATGGGTGGAAACCCGGCCACCAGACGCTAGCCTTCGGGCCCCTCCCCCAGGCCTGGCTCCAGGGTGGGGCCCTGGTAACCCCATACCCCATACCGGGTGTGGTACACTGAATCCTTGATATAGAATTTATCATAAGAGTCTGGAGTCTGAATCTGGCCCTTCACCGAGGACCAGTTTGTCTTGGGTGACCCTATCAGAGGCAAATTGCCCCGGACAACATACGTAGCTCCTGGGATCACTGGGGCATGCAAACCCCCCCACCACAATAAGGTGACGATCCATGAGGGGTGACTAAAACTATAATATACAGTACATAATGTCCATAAAGGTTCCGGTTCCGCCGGACCGGCGGCGCTACACGAGTGGGCTGCCTGTTGCAACAGCCTTTTTTTTTTTTTATCTTCCTTCTTCTTTCTACACCTTTCACTCTGTATATATATCACGGACGCACGGATCGCCCCGGGGGTCTCCCGGGTCGGCGGACGGAGCCACGGTTTGCAGCGGGAGACGTTACAGCGGGGAGGAGCTAGTGCTAGCTAGCACTTGGCCGCCGCCTGGTGCTAATTGGAAACTCGACATACCGGGAGCTGTAGCGAAAACGACGCGGGTGCCAGGCTGGAGTTTAGGCGGCGTGAAAGAAATATAAGACAGAATAATAAAGAGCGATGGCAAGAACCAAGCAGACCGCCCGTAAAATCTACTGGAGGAAGAAGCCCCCCAGGAGACAGCTAGCCACCAGGGCTGCTCGGAGAGGCGCTCCGGCCACCGGCAGAGTGAAGAGGCCTCGCCGTCACAGGCCCGTGGCTCTGAGAGAGATCCGTCACTACCAGAAATCCACGGAGCTGCTCATCCGTAAGCTGCCCGTCCAGCGCCTGGTGAGGGAGATCGCTCAGGACTTCAAGACCGTCCTGCGTTTCCTGAGCTTCGCCGTCATGGCTCTGCAGGAGACCAGCGAGGCCCACCTGGTGGTCTCTTCTTCGCTAAGGGGGTCACTATCATGCCCAAAGACTTCCAGCTGGCCCGCTGCATCCGCGGAGAGAGAGCTTAGACTTTCTGCTGCACATTCACCAGCCATAATGCTCTGCACTGTGTGTCTATATATATACATTTATAGTAATATGGACATATGTTTACTAGATGTTTTTTCTTGCCTTCTGATTGTTGCTCTGAGTGTTGCTATCCCTATGCTGTTGCAATCCTGGAATTTCCCCATTGTGGGACTAATAAAGGTTTATCTTATCTTATCTTATCTTAAAGTGCAGTAATATGTGTAAAGGATTCCGGATCAACCGTTCAGCATCCTAACAGCTTGTGGAAGGAAGCTGTTGATCAGTCTGGTGGTTCTGCCTCTGATGCTCCGGAATCGTTTTCCAGATGGCAGCAGTTCAAAGTGTTTGTGCAGAGGGTGAGAGTGGTCTTTAGCAATGTTCAGTGCCCTGCTCCAACAATGGCTCTGAAAAAGTTCTTGAACAGATGGGAGGGGAACCAGTTACCTTCTCAGCTCCCTTAACTATCCTCTGCAGAGCTTTTTTGTCTGACATACTGCAACTGGAGTACCATGTTGCAATGCAGTACGTCAGAACACTCTCTACCACACCTCTGTAGAAGGTCCTGAGGATGCAGATGGGGAGAGAGGCCTGTTTGAGTTTCCTCAAGAAGTGCAGTCTCTGCTGGGCCTGCCTCCTGATCCCCAAGGAATTCTTGTTCCAGGTCAGGTCCTGCGAGATCTGCACTCTGAGGAACTTGATGTTCTCCACTCTCTCCACCAAACGGCCGCTGATGCAGAGAGGGACGTGTTCAGGCCATGACCGCCGGAAGTCGATAATCATCAACTTCATTTTGTGCCGCCATCAGTGTTTGAATGTGTGTGTGAATGGGTGGATAGCAGGACTGTAAAGCACTTTGGTCATCAAGAGATGAGAATAAAAGCGCTAGATAAGTGAATGCCATTTACCATTTTTACCACGTTGAGCACCAGATTATTCTCCCTGCACCAGCCCTCCAGGTCTCTAACTTCTTCCCTGTACATTGATTCCTCATTCCTCTCAATAAGTCCCACCACTGTGGTGTCATACGCAAACTAATAATCTGGTTCCTCTCGTGTCTGGACACACAGTTATGTGTTAAAAGTGTAAACAACAGTGGACTGAGTACACAGCCTTGAGGGGATCCAGTGCTCAGCGTGATGGAGTTGGAGATGTTGTTTCCAACCCGGACAGACTGAGGTCTCTCGGTCAGGAAATCCAGGATCCAGAGACATGTGGCGGTGTTCAGACCGAGAAGGAGTAATTTCTCCATCAGTCTCTGGGGAATAATGGTGTTAAATGCTGAACTGAATTTAATGTACAGGAGTCTGGCATAGGTGTCTTGGTCATATTCAGTTCAATTCAACTTTATTTATATAGCGCCATTTCACAACAACAGTCATCTCATAGCACTTTGAACTGTAGGGGAAACCCCCACAATTGCAGAAAGACCCCAGCAATCAGGCGATCCCCTGTGAGCAAGCGCTTGGTGACGGTGGAGAGGAAAAACTCCCTTTTAACAGGAAGAAATCTCCAGCAGAACCAGGCTCAGGGAGGAGCAGTCATCTGCTGCGACTGGCTGGGGGGTGAGGGGATAGAGAAGATGAAAAGAACAGACATGTAGAGAGCAAACAGCACAATGGGGACTCAATCTATGGGAGAGAACAAACAGATGTTGACCAGCAAAAAAAAAAAAAAAAAAAAAAAATCATTGAGAGTGAAGAAAGGAGTGAAGCCCAGTGCATTACTGGAGGTCCCCCGGCTGTCTAAACCCATTAGCAGCATAACTAAGGGAAGGTTCAGACACATGATCCCTCCCTAATTGTAGGCTATATCAAAAAGGAAGGTTTTAACCCTGTTCTTAAAAACAGAGATCAAGTCTGACTCCCGAATCCAGATTGGCAGCTGGTTCCACAGGAGAGGAGCTTGATAACTGAAGGCTCTGCTGAAGTAATCCAGCATTCTGGGAGTATAGTGCTCTGTTAGGATAATAGGGTAGTATCAGATCTTTGAAATTAAAAGGGGCCTGATTGGTTAGAGCTTTTTAAGTAAGAAGAAGGATTTTAAACTTAATTCTAAACTCTATGGGAAGCCAGTGAAGGGAGACCAGAACCGGAGAGATATGATCTCTCTTTCTCGTACCTGTTAAAACTCTTGCTGCAGCATTTTGGATCAACTGAAGACTTTTTAACGATGTTTTACGACAACCTGATAATAAAGAGTTACAATAATCTAATCTAGAGCTAACAAAAGCATGGATCAGTTTCTCAGCATCACTCTGAGACAAGATGCTCCTAATCTTGGCAATATTATGCAAATGATAGAAGGCAGTCTTATAAACAAATTTAATATGTGAATTGAAAAACAGATCTTGATCAAAAATAACTCCAAGGTTCCTCACAGAGCTATTAAGAGAAAGAGTAACCACAGCCAAACTAAAAGTTTGATTTGAAAAGGTATTTCTAAGGTTTTTTGGACCAACAAGAATGACTTCAGTCTTATCTGAATTTAATAGCAGGAAATTACTGTCACGTCTCGCCGCTCATCAGTGGCGCCAGCTGCACGCACACCTGCGCCTCGTCAGCGGCGAGGGATTTAAGCCGCCTCGCCCTGGGCTACGGCCTGAAGCTGTCTGTTCTCATCGGCTACTCTTGCTGCAAGGAATCCCCTTCACCAAGCAAGATTGCAAGTAAGCATCCTTACCATCTTCTTCCAGTTATCCTTCCCTGTGCACAGGTGGATTTCCCGGCGGCGGACTACGCTCCCCAGCCATCTCCTTCTCGCTGCTGCTTCAGGCGCTCCGGGTTGCTGTCTACTGGGCTACGTCCTTGCAACGCCAGTCACCCGGCCGAACCAAGTAAGCTAGTAGCCATTATCTCATCTCCTGTGTTGGTGTGGTGCCCGTTACCCTTCTCCCTCTGCTTCTCCCATAGGGTTGTCCGGCTGTACGGTTTCCTGTCCCCGTGCCTGACGCAGACGCCACCACCAATACATTGCCATCTCACATTCACGCACACATACACACCTGTTTGTTAATAAAGCTATTAAATCTACCCTGAGCCTGCGTGCGTGTCTCCTGAGCCGTGCATTATGTCAGTACGGCTTCAGCAGAGCGGCTCAGCGGACAGCGGGCTCGCACGCTGTCTTTCCACCCTTGAGGCTCGGGTGGATCTAATAGCCCATCAACAACAGGTGATTTTAACCCAATTGGGTGTAATAACTAGCCGATTGGACCGCTTGGACCCCCAACAGCCGTTCCCCCCGGCTCACCAGGGTGGCGTAGCTCCTGCTACTCCAGCGGCCGTTCAGCCAGCTCTGGCAGCACCAACATGGCTCACACCCATTCCAACCCCCGCCCGCTTTAGCGGTAAGCTCGGTGGAGCGCGGGGGTTTGTCATGCAATGTGAGTCTGTGTTTCACCGTGTGCCCGGAGATTTTCCATCAGACCACAGCCGAATTGGCTACATAGGGAATCTCCTGGAGGGAAGAGCGCTTACCTGGGCTTATGCCGTAATGGCGAAGCCCAGTTACGCCACCCTCACCTATGGCCAATTCGTGAGACTGTTTCTGGAAGTGTTTGATCATTCGCGTACCGAAAGCGTTCAGGTCGACCGTCTTCTCAGCCTTCAGCAGGGAAGCCGGTTGGTAGCTGACTACGCGATCGACTTCCGGGTCGCAGCGGAGGAGGTGGGCTGGGGCGAACGATCGCTCTGTGGCATCTTCCTTCGCAGTCTCAGCGCTGGTCTGAGGGATGAACTGGCTGGACGGGATACCCCGGAGACATTAGCGGAGCTAATTTCCCTAGCCATCAGCTTGGATAACAGGCTGCGCGAGCGGGCCTCGGAGCGGAAGTTGTCTTCTCGCCCTCGAGGTGCCTCGTCGCGCCCGCACCAAGCTCGCCCCCTGGCGTTGTCGTCACCGTCGTTCTCCGAGGAGTCGGAGCCGATGGTGACAGGTTGGACAAAGCTCCCCCCAGCGGAGAAACAACGCCGCCGTGAGTTGGGTCTCTGTATGTATTGCGGAGACAGTCAACACACGGTGGAGCTTTGTCCACAGAAGCCAAACGGGGAGGTCCGCGAGTTACTGTAGGGGGCCTCGCAGATGCTAATCGGTTAACTCCCCTCACTCAATTGACGCTGCCCATTCGTTTCTGTCATAACTCCACGGGGCACCTCACCCATGCACTGGTGGATTCAGGCGCGGAGGGCAGCTTTATTTCACAGAGCCTGGCAACCCGATTGGGCATCAGTTGCCATACCCTCAAGACTCCTCTTGCCCTGGTAAATCTCTCCCGTGTTTCCCAAGGAAGAATAACACACCAGACCATCCCCGTCCCTGTTATTATATCTGGAAACCATCGGGAGGAGATCATCTTGTCCTACCTAACGCTGTATCCCCCGTCATTCTCGGATACCCCTGGCTCCGCCTCCACAACCCTGTCCTGGACTGGAGGTCTGGCAGAGTGTCCACCTGGAGCTCCTTCTGCATGGGCACCTGCCTCCAATCCGCTGCCTGCGCCCCGTCCTCGCCTTCAACTCCCAAGGACACCGCGCCTCCGGATCTCACCCTGGTGCCATCGGAGTTCCACGACCTGGGTATGGTATTTAGCAAATCCAAGGCGATGTCTCTTCCCCCGCAGAGGCCCTATGACTGTGCTATAAACATCCGCCAGGGGGCACCCTTACCCTCGGGGCGACTCTACAGTCTGTCTGCGCCGGAGAAGGAGGCCACGAATTCGTACCTGAAGGAATCGCTGAGTGCTGGAATCATCCGCCCCTTGTCATCACCATTAGGCGCAGGGTTCTTCTTCGTGGGCAAGAAGGACGGCTCCCTCCATCCTTGTATTGACTATCGCGCCCTGAATGACATCACGGAGAAGGACCGATACACCTTGCCCCTAATGGACACTGCCTTCCACTCCCTCCAGGGGGCGACTTGGTTCACCAAGCTGGATCTTCGCAGCGCATACCACCTCGTCCGGATCCGGGAGGGAGATGAGTGGAAGACAGCCTTCCGTACCCCGAACGGCCATTTCGAGTACCTGGTTATGCCGTTCAGTTTGACCAACGCTCCAGCCGTCTTTCAGCGCCTTATAAATGACGTCCTCCGGGACTTCATCGGCCTGTTTGTGTTCGTCTACCTGGATGACATCCTCATCTTCTCCAGATCCAGGGACGAGCACCGGGTCCATGTGAGGCGGGTCCTCCAGAGGCTGCTGGAGAACCGGTTGTATGTCAAGGCTGAGAAGTGTGAATTTTACGCTAAAACAACGTCCTTCCTCGGGTTCGTCATCTCCCACGACCAGGTGCTTCCGGACCCAGCGAAGGTGAAGGCGGTGGTGGAATGGCCCACTCCCACGTCTAGAAAACAAGTACAACAGTTTATTGGGTTCGCCAATTTCTACCGCCGCTTTGTCCCGAACTTTGGTACCATCGTCGGTCCCCTGACCCACCTCACGTCTCCTAAGGTTCCGTTCCGGTGGACTGAAGAGGCCGCAGCTGCTTTCCAGGCGCTGAAGGCGGAATTCTCCTCCTCCCGGGTCCTCAGCCAAGTCGATCCCTCGCTGCAATGCATCGTGGAGGTGGATGCTTCGGACACGGGGGTGGGGGCGGTTTTATCTCAGCGGTCACCTGACGACGGAATCAAACGGCCCTGAGCTTTCTTCTCTCGGCGCTTGTCCCCGGCGGAACGTAATTACGACGTGGGGGACAGAGAGCTCCTCGCCATCAAGCTCGCGCTGCAGGAGTGGCGTCACTGGCTAGAGGGGGCGGCCCTGCCGTTCGTGGTTCTAACCGACCACAAGAACCTGGAATACTTAAGATCTGCCAAGCGTCTGAACGCCCGCCAGGCACGTTGGTCCTTGTTCTTCGCCAGGTTCTGCTTCAACATCACCTTCAGGCCTGGCTCCAAGAACGGCCTGCCTGACGCCCTCTCTAGGCAATTTGCCCCTGAGGCGTCTGAGGGCGCAGCCCATACCATCCTGCCCAGGTCGTGCATCGTGGGAGCCGTCAATTGGGACAATGAAAGTAAGATCCGGAAGGTGCAGGATTCGGAACCAGACCCTGGCGGCGGACCGGAGGGGAGGCTTTTTGTGCCGTCCACGGTCCGGGGGGAGGTCATCCACTGGCTGCACACATCGAAGCTCACCTGCCACCCTGGTTCCTCCCGGATGATTGACTGACTCCAACAATCCTTCTGGTGGCCGGGCCTGTGGAAGGACGCTGCCCGCTATGCCCGGGCCTGCCCCGTCTGCGCCACCAGCAAATCAGGTAATGCCCCTCCAGCGGGTTTGCTCCAGCCTCTGCCTGTCCCTGGCAGGCCCTGGTCGCATATCGCCCTGGATTTCGTCACCCGTCTCCCGGTCTCTAACACCTTCGACACTGTCCTGACCATTGTTGATCGTTTCTCCAAGGCTGCTCCCTTCATCCCATTACGAGGGCTTCCATCTGCCTTGGAGACGGCGGACCTCCTTATCCAGCACGTGGTCAGGTTGCACGGGATCCCGGTGGATGTGGTCTCGGACCGGGGCCCCCAGTTTTCCTCAGAGGTTTGGAGGTCCTTCTGTAATGCCCTGGGAGCCAAGGTAAGCCTCTCCTCCGGCCATCACCCCCAAACCAACGGGCAGTGTGAGCGGACCAACCAGGAGCTGGAGGCTGCGCTCCGCTGCGTCATAACATCCAAGCCTGCGTCCTGGAGCACCCATCTCGCCTGGGTTGAGTACGCCCATAACACTGCCCACTCTTCTGCCACGGGGATGTCCCCATTCAAGGCGTCCCTAGACTACGACCCCCCTCTGTTTCCTACACAGGAGAGTGAGGTAATTGTCCCCTCAGTTCGGGCGCACCTCAGGCGGTGCCGCTCCATCTGGGCGTCGGTGCGCAATTCGCTTTTACGCACGGTGGAGCGCAACAAGGCTACGGCGGACCGGCACAGAAGACCTGCCCCAGCCTACCAGGTGGGCCAACGTGTCTACGTGTCTACCCAGGACGTTGTTTTAAAGGGTGAGAGGAGGAAGTTGGCACAGCGTTTCATGGGCCCATACCCCATCACCAGGATTATCAACCCGGTGGCTGTGCGTGTGGCTATTCCCCCCTCCCTCCGCATCCATCCCACCTTCCACGTTTCCAAGGTGAAACTGGCAGTCTCCGACCCCCTTTGCCCTCCTCCTGCTGCGCAGCCCGCGCCCCGGATGATTGATGGTCACCCGGCCTGGTCAGTCTCTTTCATCCTGGACTCCCGGCGCCGGGGTCGCGGGTTACAGTACTTAGTGGACTGGGAGGGCTATGGACCTGAACATAGGCAATGGGTACCCTCGTCGTTTGTGTTGGATCCATCTCTCATCACTGAGTTCCACCGAGCGCACCCGGAGAAACCATCGCCAGGAGGAGCTGCTAGAGGGGGGAGTACTGTCACGTCTCGCCGCTCATCAGCGGCGCCAGCTGCACGCACACCTGCGCCTCGTTAGCGGCGAGGGATTTAAGCCGCCTCGCCCTGGGCTTCGGCCTGAAGCCGTCTGTTCTCATCGGCTACTCTTGCTGCAAGGAATCCCCTTCACCAAGCAAGATTGCAAGTAAGCATCCTTACCATCTTCTTCCAGTTATCCTCCCCTGTGCACAGGTGGATTTCCCAGCGGCGGACTACGCTCCCCAGCCATCTCCTTCTTGCTGCTGCTTCAGGCGCTGCGGGTTGCTGTCTACCGGGCTACGTCCTTGCAACGCCAGTCACCCGGCCGAACCAAGTAAGCTAGTAGCCATTATCTCATCTCCTGTGTTGGTGTGGTGCCCGTTACCCTTCTTCCTCTGCTTCTCCCATAGGGTTGTCCGGCTGTACGGTTTCCTGTCCCCGTGCCTGACGCAGACGCCACCACCAATACATTGCCATCTCACATTCACGCACACATACACACTTGTTTGTTAATAAAGCTATTAAATCTACCCTGAGCCGGCGTGCGTGCCTCATGACCCGTGCATTATGTCAATTACAAGTCATCCAAACTTTGATTTCCTTAAGATAAGCTTCTAACTTGGCTAATTGATTACTATCATCTGGTTTCATTGACAGGTATAATTGTGTGTCATCTGCATAACAATGAAAATGTATACAGTGCTTTCTAATAATGAGATGAGATTCAACTTTATTGTCATTACACATGTATGAATACAAGGTAACGAAACACAGTGACTTGGCATTTGGGCACGGTCTGCAGAGCGCATCCAAGGCCGGGGCAGCCGCTAGGCGCCAGTCATAGTGGGGATAAAGCAAGAAAAGGGGAGGGGTATGGGATGACAGTAGGCGAGAGAAAAAAACATGTTTATCAGAATAGCACTCAGTGAGTGAGCGGGATTATGATTGCAAGAAAAAAACCCTCAATGCACATTTAGCAGACAACAATACACATGCAATGAGAGAACAATGTTTGTAAAATATATATCAGTGATTGTATCAGTGGTGTAATGTTGAATGCAGTAGTGTAGGTGTGTCAATTGCTAGTGAACAGCAGAGGGCACCTCCTGGCAGTGGATAGATGTTATAGTCATGTGATCTAAGCAGTCCAAGAGTCACTCTCTCGCTTGCAGCTGGTGTTGTCACATGGTGCACTGTCCCTGAGCGTCCATCTGTTGACAACAACAATTGTGTCGATGTTTGGGTTAAGCCACTTCTCCAGCGTTATCCTATCGAGGAGGAATGTAAACAAGGGCACCAGAATAAGGTCAAATCTGCACAGTGCACTCAGAGAATAGAATTTCCCTCTCTTCGATTCAGTGTGCTTCAAATTTCATACAGGCTTGAAATCTGGTCGAATTGTTGAAGAAGCAGCTACGCCGGGTCTGCATTTTGATTAGCTCTTCCAGTTAAATTTTCGATACACCAGGAAAACTCCAGAGCCAATCAGCAGAAAATCCTGTGATCGTAAGCCAAAACAGGTAGATGTTTTCCACATCTTCAGTCCAATCACACAGACACATGAGTTCCAATCCATGGGTCTCTCCGTTGGGTTCCCCCTTGACCCAATCTTCTTTAAAGTGGTGACAATCACAATTATAAGCTGCTTTCCAGATCCATAATTTCCCTTTGGATTAAGATTCAGCCAGAAGAAGAGCGACATTGCAAGCTGGGATCAGAAGGGAGGATTAGAAAGGGTTAGAAAGGAGAGTGAAGAAATGCGTCTGCTCTCTCTCAGAGCCGGAAGTGAGATAATAATGTTACCTAATAATGTTACCTAATAATGTTACCTAACGGAAGCATATATAAACTAAAAAGAGTAGGGCCAAGCACAGATCCCTGTGGAACTCCATGACTGAACTTTGAGTTGAAAGAAAACTCATTATTGACATGAACAACCTGGAACCTATCAGATAAATAAGATCTAAACCACTGCAATGAAGTTCCATTAAGTCCAACATAGTGTTCTAATCTATCAACTAGAATATTATGATTGATAGTATCAAAAGCTGCACTAAGGTCTAAAAGGACAAGTACAGAAACAAGTCCATTATCAGATGTGATGAGGTCATTAGTGACCTTCACTAAAGCTGTTTCAGTACTATGATGGATTCTCAACCCAGATTGAAACTCTTCAAATAAACCATTTTCCTGCAAGTTGTCTAATAATTGCGTAGCAACAACTCTTTCTAAGATTTTTGAAATGAAAGGGAGATTAGAGATTGGTCTATAGTTAGCTAAAACTCCTGGATCCAGCATTGGCTTTTTGAGTAAGGGTTTAATTACAGCAGTTTTAAAAGCCTGCGGTACATAGCCTAAAGTTAATGAAGAGTTGATTATTTGAAGAATAAAACTACCAATAAATGGGAAGACTTCTTTAAATAACTTGATAGGAATAGGGTCTAAAAGACAAGTTGAAGGCTTGGATGAGGAAATTATTTTGTCTAACTCTAAAAGGTCAATTGGAGTAAACTCATCCAAACAGATATCAGTTGAAGGAGTTGTAGTAGTTACTGTATTTAAGTTAACGGTGGGAAGAATCTGATAGATTTTATCTCTGATAGATGAAATTTTATTATTGAAAAAGTTCATAAAATCCTGACTAGTAAGCTTTAAGGGAATGCTAGGATTGACAGAGTCCTGACTCTTTGTCAGCCTGGCTACAGTGCCGAAAAGAAACCTGGGATTATTCTTGTTCTCTTCTATTAATGCAGAATAATAACTCGTTCTAGCTTTTTTAAGAGATCTTTTATAAATTAAAAGATGATTTCTCCAAGCTAAATAGATTTCATCTAAATTAGTGGAGCGCCATTTTCTTTCTAATTGACGAGTCTTCTGTTTTAAGCTACGAGTTTCTGTGTTGAACCAAGGAGATAGAAATCTCTGATTAGACTTTTTCTTTTTTTAAAGGGGCCACCATGTCCAGAGTCTGATGTAGAGAAGCTGTAACACTATCTACCATGCTATCAATTACAGAAGGAGGAAGCTGTCTATAGCTTATTTCCGTTGTGTTGACACATAGCATAGAGGAAACAATCCGCATAAATTTGGTTACAACATCATCTGAGAGGCATCTACTGTCGTAATATTTTTCTTTAGGAGCCAAATAGTCAGAAATAGTAAAATCAAAGGTTAACAGACAATGGTCTGACAGTACAGGGTTATGAGGAGACACTAGTAGATTTTCTATTTCTATGCCATATGTCAGAACAAGGTCCAACGTATGGTGAAGATAATGGGTAGAATTCCCTGCTTTCTGAGAAAACCCCATCGAGTCTAATATTGAATTAAATGCCATATTAAGGCAATCACTATCTACATCTACATGTATATTAAGGCCCCCTACTATAATTATTCTATCTGATTTCAGCAGTAAATCAGCAAAGAATTCGGCAAATTTGGATAAAAACTCTGAGTAGATTGATGGAGGACAATAAACTATGACAAATAAAATTGGGTTTAGTCTAAAATTGCTAAAATGCCCAATACTGAGGACCAGGCCCTCAAAGGAATGATAACGTGTTTTTTGCTTTACATTAACTAGTAATTTGGAATGGTAAATTGTTGCTACTCCTCCTTCATGACCAGAACTTCTGGGATTTTGACAGTTTAAATAATCAGAGGGAGTTGATTCATTTAAACCAACATAATCCTCTCGCCCGAACCAAGTCTCTGTAAGGGATATTAAATCAATCTGATGATCAATTAACAGATCATTGACTAGCAGAGACTTGGGAGTTAGAGACATAATATTTAGCAAACCGCAATTAATTTTTAAATTATGAGGAGGAACAGAGGCCAAATCATTCAGTTTACAGGCTTCATGTTTAATTTGAGTTTTACCAACTTTTTGTTTCATCACTTTGGGATGCTTATACATTATATTTTTATTTACTTTGGAGGGAGAAGACAATGATTCTCTGGGGAAGACAGGGGCTAAGTTGAGGGGTGGCGGATGAGAAGGAGCTGCAGAGAGGCGTGTAAGACTGCGACTCTGCTTCCTTGTCCCAACTCTGAGTTGTCAAGGTTTTGGAAATTTGGATAAAAATGATGCCAGATTGTTAAATAAATGAGACGCACCATCCAAAGTGGGATGGATGTCGTCTTGTCTAATAAGACCAGGTTTTTCCCAAAATGAGCTCCAATTGTCTATGTAGCCCACGTCATTTGCAGGACACCACAGAGATAGCCAGCGGTTGAAGGATGACAAGTGGCTAAACATGTCATCACTGGTCAGATTGGGGAGGGGCCCAGAGAATACTACAGAGGCAGACATTGTTTTGGCAAAGTCACACACCAATTCCACATTAAGTTTTGTGACTTCCGACTGCCAGAGTCGGACATCGTTAATGCCGGCGTGGATAACAATTGTGGAGTGTTTACAGTTACTTTTAGCCAGCATTTTCAAATTTGACTCGATGTCGCCTGCTCTGGCCCCAGGAATGCATTTGACTATGGCTGCTGGAGTCTCTAGGTTCACTGGGAATACTCTCTACCACGTCATCCAACTTACTCCAGAATTCCTCTTTCTGTTCTACCTGACATCCAACTTGTGGGATATTCACACCTTCAATTTCTATCTTCAAACTCATGATCCTGTCTGACTCCCTCTTTACTTCCTGAACACTCTTCACCAGTGCTGGGCAAGTTACTAAAAAATAGTAACTAGTTACAGTTACTAGTTACTTCTTTTCAAAAGTAATTGAGTTACTTACCAATTACTGCATGATTAAAGTAACCACTTGGAAAAGTAACTTTCATGTTACTTTTAAATGCATACTTCAATCATCTTGCACACATAGCAAGATAATTTAATTAATGGATTACATTACGGGCTTATTAATGTCAGGCTGAAAACAGACTGTTTCAGACAGAGCTTTTAGAACATTTTCAGTCTGCTTTATCCTGTCTTGAGAGCTCTTATTGTGGGAAAAATCTGAAGAAAATCAACACAAAATTGCCAGTAATTTCCTCATTTTGGAGTGAGAAATAGGGTTCTGACGTGAGAGAGGAAAAAAGAGTGAGAATCACTCCAGAGGAGTGAGTTGCAACACTGCATCAAGCTGTCAATGTTTCTTACCTTTAATGTTATGGATTTAATCCAATGTGCAGTGATCCAAAGAAAATGTTCATTATCCACAGTCCAAATGTCTGCTGTAACAGAGACATGATCCAGTCCCTTAAATTCCTTTTGGAGATCAAAATCCATTTATGAATAATCTTTGTCCAGGTAGCAAGTAAATGTGTTTTAACTTCATTGGATCACAGTCTCAGCTGTCTGATTGAAAATGACTGTTATCAGATCTTCATTCTGTAATGACATATCTGTCAATCAGTCGGTTTAATTCTTGCTGGGTCACAAACTGTCCAGATGCATACCTGTACTTGAAATCCAGCCGTGGATGCCCAGATAACAGATTGACTACATGATGTTGTTAGTATAGCATAGCACTAGCTTTGTTGGATCTTGTTGCTGTTCTCAATCACTTCTGAAGATTGCTGTCGGTCTCAGTCGCACTTTAGCTTGCAACCCACCAATATGTTTTTGTCCTTAACCATGACAAAGGAAAAATAATTCTATTTCCACATAAACAAAGTAGTTTCATCTTTTCCCAGGAGGAGCAAGCTGCATTTGTGGCTGCTGGCTGCAGCAGTGAACAGGCTCTTTGCAACAGATTATGTTGACTGATGGCTGTGTTTGCTATGTAGGGTCAGTTTGTATTTATTTGTGCTAAAAATATAGATAGATAGATAGATAGATAGATAGATAGATAGATAGATAGATAGATAGATAGATAGATAGATAGATAGATGTACTTTATTAATCCCAAACTGGGAAATTACAGTGTAACAGCAGCATGACAGTTGACAGCCAAACAACAGAAACACACACGACAGACAAAGGGATTACCCATGGAAAGTAAAAAGAAACTAACACAACTATAGAACCTATATACATCATAGCTTAATATATGATGATGACCCGTATAAACACATGAATCATCCCATTGCACAAAGAAGGACTATCAGGAGCAGAGTGAAATGTGAGGTACCAGTTAGTCTGTAAGGTGCAGTGTGGCAGCATAGCTATGACCAGAATACAACATCATAGTGAGTTATTGTACAGTGAAATTGCATGTGGCAGGAAAGATTTCCTGTACCTGGCCGTTCGACAACGAAGCTATAGTAGTCTACTGGAGAAAGTGCTTCACTGCCTATCTAGTGTGTGGTGGAGGGGGTGATCAGGATTGTTCATGATGGATCGCAGTTTATTTAGTGTTCTCCTCTCCACCTCATATCTATCCATATTAATAAAACGAGTAACGCATCTGATCAAATTTCAGTAACTGTAACGCATTACTGAATTTTTAAACAGTAATTTTACTACACAACATGTTACTGCAAAAGTAGTGGCGTTACCGTAACGGGTTACTCCCTACACTGCTCTTCACATACTCTTCTTTTAAGATTACAACTACGACATGTCTCTTCCTATCTATACCATGGTAGAACAGTTTAAATTAATCTCCAGTGCTCCTAGTCTTGCTTCCCTTCCATTTGGTTTCTTGAATAAGTAGTACATCTGTCTGTCTTTGCTCCATCATATCAGCCAAATCTCTCCTTTTACTAGTCATAATCCCTACATTTAAAGTCCCTATTCTCACTTCCACATTTAAGGCTTTCCTTTTCTCTCTCCCTAGTAACATGCCTTCCCTCTCTCTTCCTCCTTGATCTTCAACCGACAGTAGTCCAATTTCCACTGGCACCCTGTCATTTAATAGCATTGTAGAAGCTGGATTAATCATCTCAGACTGGATGCAGAGGGTAAACAGAGAAGGACAATAGATATGGAGATGAGAGAGATTATGGTGAGGTAGCAGGAAGAAGCAGTGGGGGGAGAAAGGATGAATGTATTGTGATGTGAGATATCATGCAGATGTGAGATGGGCGGTTCATATAAAAGGAGAGACCCTGGTGTATTGAGATATTCTTTTTCTGTGTATGACTGATGTGAGAGTGAATAAAGTCATCTGCTGCACAAATCTGCCTCCGTTATTTACACTCTCCACAGCATCAGTGACGGTCGTTGTTAACCCGGGCTCAACCAATCCGGTATGAGAGTCTCATTTGTTATGATCCACATGTTTGATTTGGCAAGGTTTTTACACTGGATGTTCTTCCTAACACAACCCTCCCCTTTTATCCAGGCTTGGGACCAGCACTAGGAGTACACTGGCTTGTGCACTCCCTGTGGCTGGGTTAAAAACATCATCAGTCACTATTTTTGTATCTTAGGAAGAAATACACAAACTACCAGTGAAAGGTACAGGTAAAGGTTTCTATACAGCTCTGAAAAAATTGAGACCTCTGCAAAATTATCAGTTTATTTGATTATACTATTTATAGGTACTATACAGTGATGTTAAAAAGTGTTTGCCCCCTTACTGATTTCTCAATTTTTTGTATGTTTGTCATACTTAGATGTTTCAGATCATCAAACAAATTTAAATCTTACACAAAGACAACACAAGTAAACACAAAATGCAGTTTTTAAATGAAGGTGTTTATTATTACGGGGAAAAAAATCCAAACTTACATGGCCCTGTGTGAAAAAGTGATTGCCCCCTAAACCTAATAACTGGTTGGGCCACCCTTAGCAGCAACAACTGCAATCAAGTGTTTGCGATAACGCAGTGAGACTTTTACAGCACTGTGGAGGAATTGTGGCCCTCTCATCTTTGCAGAATTGTTGTAATTCAGCCACATTGGAGGGTTTTTGAGCATGAACCACCTTTTTAAGGTCATTCCACAGCATCTCAATTGAATTCAGGTTAGGACTTTGACTAGGCTACTCCAAAGTCTTCATTTTGTTGTTCTTAAGCCATTCAGAGGTGGACTTGCTGGTGTGTTTTGGATCATTGTCCTGTTGCAAAACCCAAGTGTGCTTCAGCTTGAGGTCACAAACAGATGGCCGGACATTCTCCTTCAGGATTTTTTGGTAGACAGCAGAATTCTTGGTTCCATTTACCACAGCAAGTCTTCCAGGTCCTGAAACAGCAAAACAGCCCCAGACCATCACACTACCACCACCATATTTTACTGTAGGTATGATGTTCCTTTTTTGAAATACTGTGTTACTTTTACACCTGATGTAATGGGAAACACACCTTCCAAAAAGTTCAGCTTTTGTCTCGTCAGTCCACAGAGTATTTTCCCAAAAGTCTTGAGGATCATCAAAGTGTTTTCTGGCAAAACTGAGATAAGTCTTTATGTTCGTTTGCTCAGCAATGGTTTTCGCTTTGGAACTCTGCCATGCAGGCCATTTTTGCCGAGTTTCTTTCTTATGGTGGAGTCATGAACACTGACCTTATCTGAGGCAAGTGAGACCTGCAGTTCTTTGGATGTTGTGGGGTCTTTTGTAACCTCTTGGATGAGTTTTCGCCTGCACTAGGGGGTAATTTTAGTCGACCTGCCACTTCTGGGAAGGTTCACCACTGTTCCATGTTTTCACCTTTTGTGGATAATGGCTCTCACTGTGATTTGCTGGAGTCCCAAAGCTTTAGAAATGGCTTTATTACCTTTTCCAGACTGATAGATCTCAATTACTTTGTTTCTCATTTGTTCCTGAATTTCTTTGGGTCGCACCATGATGTCTAGCTTTTGAGGATCTTTTGGTCTACTTCACTTTGTCAGGCAAGTCCTATTTAAGTGATTTGTTGATTGAGAACAGGTGTGGCAGTAATCAGGCCTGGGTGTGACTAGAGAAATTGAACTCAGTTTTCCAAAGATGTGATAAACCACAGTTAATTCATGTTTTAACGGGTGGGGTGGGGGGAATCACTTTTTCACACAGGGCCATGTAAGTTTGGATTTTTTTTAACCCTTAATAATAAACAGCTTCATTTAAAAACTGCATTTTGTGTTTACTTGTGTTATCTTTGTCTAATATTTAAATTAGTTTGATAATCTGAAACATTTAAGTGTGACAAACAAAAAAAAAGAGAAATCGATAAGGGGGCAAACACTTTTTTTCACCACTGTATGTGTTTGAGTAAAATGAAGAATTTTTTAAATTTTTTTTATTTTGTAACCTACAGGAAAAAATTCAACCCAATTCCAAACCAAAGTATTGTCATTTAGAGCATTTATTTGTAGAAAAAAAGTTTTTATCAGACTTAAACTGTTGTGATGAAAATATGCTCATAGTCATTCTTAAACACCCCAATACTAATACTTTAGCTTATAAAGGGCTCATAAACCAGTATTTAGTGGAATAACCCTTTTTTTTTTAATCATGGCTTTCATGCGTCTTTCTCGCGCTTACTCAAGCACAAGGATTGAGTGACGCAAATGACATCATCATCTCCCATCTGTTACGCTCTGCGGGGTCCCTCTGCAGCAGAGCGCATACTACCCAAATTTTCTGACTGCATTGCCTTGGCACATTGACTATGCATATGCAAAGATCCAACCTCCCATTCAAGAGCTGGCACTACCGACACAGCATACAAAGAAGAAAAAGAAGACGTATTAAAAAGAAACGTGAAAGACGAGAAAAAGAAATGATCATTAGTGGTAAAAGTAGTAAACATAAGAGTTTCTTTTCTTTCCTTTGTGCAGTCACTATTGCTGTTGCTACAAATGTGTGTTAATGCTGTAATGTTCATGAACAATTCATTTGAATGTACCAGTTTTTTTTATGGGTGAACATACCATACTGAATCACTTACCGGAGATGTACTGGAATCTAGAGATCACCAGCTGAATCACCCACCTAGGCAGCAGGGTGTTACTAAATCTGTCTTTCCTGAAGTCTCTTAAATTGCCTCCAATATCGTGTGGTCAGAAACAAGATAGGGTTGGGCGCATGCACACGCAGCGACTGGCAGCGGGTGAAAAAAGTTTGACGTCTGTGTCTTTGTTTTTATGCACTTTAAGGTGTTTCAACGTAATTCTCTGTGTCGTTTTTGTCCTTGAATGTTTGTGGACTATATAACAAAGAGCTCCCTGGTTCCATCAGTATGGATTTCCTTCTTGTTTTTGCACTGTCGTTTCTTTTTTACCGGCTCTTTGTTTTGCAGGTAAGCGCGATCGTGGTCACGCCGGGAAGAATACAGTATTCCAGAGACATGTTACTGCATTTAAACAGGGATAATGCAGCATCTGTGTTTGAGTCTGTGCTGCAACTGCCGGACTTTATTTTAAGAGATTTTCATGGACACAGCGATTGGAAAGAGAGACAACAGGAGGAAACGCGGAAAGCGTGGAGGCGTAAGATTAAACCTGAGGAGGCGTCAGCTTACCCGCATCCCTCTTCCTTCCATTATTATGGGGAACGTACAATCCCTGAGAAATAAAGTGGATGAAATTCAAGGGAATGTACGATATCGGAAGGATTTCAAGAACTGCTGTGTCATGGCTTACATGGAGACGTGGCTTACGGCGCATGACCGGCATATGGACTTGTGGATTGACGGCTTTGGAGCCCCACTTCGCTCGGATCGGCAGGAATAGGTAACGAGGAAACGTCAGGGGGGCGGCGTATGTTTATATATTAATAAACAGCACTGTACATCTGTCACGGTCAGAGAGCGCATCTGTACACCAGATGTGGAGCTTCTGTCCATATCGCTACGCACCTTTTATCTGCCCCGCGAGTTCCCCCAACTTTTCATAATGACTGTGTACATTCATCCGAGAGCGGATGCTGCCTCTGCCTCCAGCACCGTCTTTGATGTGGTACAGCGGTTGCAGTCGATTTCCCCAGAGGCTCCAAATTTTATCCTTGGGGATTTTAACCATGTTTCTTTAAAGAAGACACTTAAAAACTTTTATCAGTATGTCTCCTGCCCAACCAGGCGAAAAAAGACATTGGACCTATGCTTTGACCTAAATCTATTCCCCTTCCTCCTTTAGAATCCTCAGATCACAACTGTGTACATTTGCTGCCCACATATAAAACTGCTCTCAGAAGAGACAAGGCGAAGACCAGAGACATAAACGTGTGGACAGAGGATTCAATGCATTGCCTCCAGGAATGCTTTAACTGTACGGACTGGGAGGTTTTCACACTGTCCTGCGGAGATGATTTGGACTCTTTATTGGACGTGACATGCTCATACATGGCTTTCTGTAGAGACATGATCATTCCACCTAAACGTGTCGAAATATATCCCAACAACAAGCCATGGGTTACAAAATCAGTTAAATCCTGCTTACAGAGGAAAGCACTTGCCTTTAAACAGGGGGTTGTTTCGGAGCTGCAGGTTGCCACAAAAGAGCTGAAGGCTGAAATTTTAAGAGCAAAACAGAATTATAAATCAGAGTTGGAAAGCAAGATGGCAACAAAGAAACTTGGTTCAGCCTGGGCCAGTATGAAAACTATTGCAGGCCTTCAGAGCACAGAACGCAGTAATGGTGTGTTTTTAGATGGTTTTAATTCAGACACAGAGCTGGCTAATGCTCTTAATTGTTTTATGGTCGTTTTGATTCATTTGATTTTAGCACAGAAACCCAAGATTTGAAACAGAAACTCAAAGACAATCAGCACTTTAATATTGAGGTGCAGGATGTTAAAAGGGCGTTCTGTGCCGTAAAAGTGAACAAGAGTCAGGGCCCTGATAATATATGTGGGCGCTTGGTAAAGTCCTGTGCACATGAACTGAGTCCTGTATTTCACTACATTTTCAATAAGTCCTTACAGACACAACATGTGCCTAAGATCTGGACAGATGCTGTGGTTGTCCCCGTTCCAAAATCCAGCTGTCCTAAAACGGTAAATGATTTTAGACCAGTTGCTTTGACTTCAATTTTAATGAAAATTTTTGGAAAAACTGGTCAGATCTGAGGTCCTAAAGCAGACTGAGCATGCATTGGTTCCTTTGCAGTTTGCCTATAGGCCTCACAGAGGAATAGAGGACGCCACTGTCACTCTGTTTAACATGCTTTTTGAACATCTGGATTTTAATGGGACACACGCCAGGCTTTTAATTGTGGACTTTTCTTCCACCTTTAAAAGGCCTATATCATGCTATTTTAAGCCTTTCAGAGTAAACTATATGCATGTATGTGATAGTATATTACCTTTGGTACACTGGAGAATGAATTTCTTATGAAATATGAGTTATTTTTGCAAGCTACTTTTCCAACCCGGAAGTAAGATGCCTCGATCTCTGAGGCTCTGCCTCTCCTTCTTGTGGCTGCCGCTCATTTCATGACGTAACCCCTGAGCTGGCTGCTGCAGCGTGTCGCTGGGTTCCGCCCACGAAAACTTAGAAGACATTGTCTTACGTAAAAAAGCAAATAGTTGTTGTCACAGAGCAGATTAGGTGCGAGAGGAACTACTTCTTCACAGCGTCAATGCTAAAGTGAAAGAGTTTTGCCGATCACCGCTCCATTAGCTGCGCGGAGAAAGTGGGTGTGTGCGTTAGCCTGGGGGCGGTGCTGGCAGCACAGGCACTTCCTGGAGTGGGCGGCTCACCCACGTTCATACGTATGAACGTGGGGACCCAGTCATTATCAGGGACAGGGCGGAGCAGCAGCTCAGAGAGCAGGGGTGAGGAGGAATACTCAGAGATGCGTGAATGGAGCAAAATACCACTTTGGGGGTGTTTTTGGTGAGGAATTAACATTATAACATGCTTAAAAGCTCAAAAAAGTCAATTTTGCATGATATAGGCCCTTTAATAGCCCTCTGAGATTTACCAGATCTCTTCACTTCCTTTTCCTTCTCATTGAGCTCAAATCTTATCTATTGCCTGGAGTAAAACTCAGTTTTTCTCTCCTCAGACATATTCTTAACATTTTTTAAAAAAAGTTTTCTTTATTTTGTTTCCTTAAATTACCATGTCAAAAAGGACTGATTTTGATTTTCTTCACATTTGACTAGAAGATAAGAAACTTTGTCATTGCACACCAAGATACAACGAAATTCTATTTAGCAGCAATCACTCAGTAGCAGCTTTAATATAAAATTAAATAAATATGTATATAAACAAGCATGTAGTATATTAAAATCAACATCTCTCTTTATATATGTATATATACACATACATACATACACACCCGCATACATACATATATACACATACACACACGCACACACTTTCTTATGATCATTCAATTACCACATCATCGGAAGAACTCAGATTTTGTGGCTTAATTTTTTTTTTTTTTTATTATTCTTTCCTTCAAGTTTCGTGACTCTAATTGGACTTAGAATGCCCTACAAACTCCGGGGACCCATTTGATTCCTCTGAAATCACACTTTGATCCATCCTGATGATATTCAGATCAGCAGAGCCAAACCTCTCATCTTCCTGGGGTTGCAACTTTAGGGCAGTTGAGTTTTGGAAGAAATTATCCGTGGGCAGATAATTTCCATTATTCCACCTGACAGATCCAGCTCAAGTTCATCACTGCCAGCTGTATGATGTAAGCACGACTCATTTTCTCTCTGCTGGGTTCAGCTGTGATGATGTCAGTCCCAATTTAAGTATGTCAAAATTTCTCATGTTGAGATCTATGTCCAATCATAAGTTCCGACCAGAGTTATAAAATTTAGGAAAAGTAATATCCACCTATTCATTAACCTGTTCCTTTTTAAAGTAACACAAATCTTCCTTTTTTATAAATCAGCTTTTATAATTTTCTTCATAAAATTGCATCCCATTTTCCTAACCATTCTGTCTTACAGCTATTTTATAGTCCTTTTTCCATTTTCCATTGCAGTACCAATTTAAGCTATGGTTTTCTTTGGTTCCACAAATGTTTAATAATAAAAATTATGCAGTAATCCATCAACAGTTTAATGAGGTGCGTGATACTTTTTCATCATTTCACATTGCCTTAAAAGTCACTTGAGTGGAGTACCTTGTCTAAGCAGTGTGTGATCATTAAACTGTAAAAGGTACACTTGTAGGAGTCAAGAATTGAGGAGACTGGATGATTTTTCCAGTATCTGCTTTAATTCTCATTCATCCTACGTCCTCTCTCGATCGAAGTGAAAAGAGACAGGACGCAGTCACACACATACATTTATACACTCATCTCTAACAATACATCACACAAAAGTCTCAATACTCAGCTACATCCTTTCATCTGTAATAGAACACCCAGAGTCCTTCTGTTCTCCTCTCTGACCCCCAAAGGTCAGGCTGGGTAATCTTCTCCTCTCTCCTGAGTCCCCAGGGCGTGGAGACACATCTTCCTCTTGAGGTGTGAAGTCAATACACATGGCTAGCTCAAAGTCTCTCTTGGCTGAATTCAGTCAGCCACATGTGAGTCACATAGGTTATAACTATGGGCTCCACACACTGAAGTTTCTGCTTGATTTTTTGTGTCCGTTCTCTCGATAAACACAGGAGAATTCACAAATGTTTGAGACTGGTTCATTGCTGGTACAAATATTGAATTATTAATAAAACTGTCCATTCTTTTGGACTGGTGCCCCACGAGCTTATGTGTGTTGGTAATGAAGAGAAACCTCATCTCCACCTGCACATATAATATATAATTTATTTAAAATTTGTACCAGCATAGCAACACACTACAGGCTGCTGTGTACACTGCAGTTGGTGGTGAATAAGATCTCTAGGAAATTCAGGAAGTAGAGCTTTACTTTTCTACAATACATGCAAATGATGGCACGTAGACAACACAAAATATAGAAATATTAAGGTTAACACAGCTAACTTCAGGTTCAGGTTCAGGTTACTTTATTTGTACCCGTAGGTAGATTTGTTTTGCAGTCAGGTGACATCCATATTTACAAACCACAATTGCATTCAACATTAACACAAACACAGGCACACATGTAGCTGACTATAAACATGATAAAAGTACTCAAGTCTCCACCAATCAGGACATAGGACAAAGAGATAAGAGAAAAAACAAAGAGATAAGAGAGAAGGGTCATATTAAAAGGTTAAAGACTAGTCAAAGAGGTTAAAAACTCAAAAGTCTAAAACCCAATAAAAGATTTAGAACCCAAATAAAACACCTACAAAAATAAGTAAATATAAAATAAAATTAATAAATAGGTAACTAAATTATGTGCAATATATTGTTACATCTTGTTCAACTCTTTAACAGCAGCAGGAACAAAGCTGCTTTTGTAGCGCTGGGTTTTACTTTTTGGGACAGCAAACCTCCGTCTGGAGGGAAGAAGCTGAAAGTGGCAGTGCAAAGGGTGGGAGTCATCATTTAAAATGGAGGTAGCAATCCTCTGTACCTGTCTGGTGTACAGGGATGTCAGGCTCAGCTGTGACTCACCAAGCAAACGACTGGACCATCTAATTACCTGATCCAAGGATTTCCTCTGTTTCAGTTTTATCTGACCAAACCATGACACTAAAGAAAAGGATAAAACAGATTCAATAAAATCCCGATTGTCACAGCCCGCTCACGCCTGTTATCCGCCCCAGCTGTGCGCACACCTGCACCTCATCAGGCTGCGCCTATTTAGCCTGCTCTGCCCAGGGCTTCGGCCTGGAGTCGTCAGCTCTCCTCCTTGTGATGTTCTGCGTTTGCCTACTACTACGGCCAGTGCTCCTCTCGTCCTTTGCATGTAAGGTCATCCACTCACCTGCTCTCTCAGTTCATCCCCTGTGCACAGGTGGACCCTCCTGGCGGCGGCACTCCTTCCTCATCGCCGTACCTCTCCTACCCTCGACCCGTGGAGCTGATCAGAGCGCTGTCTCCCAGGCGTGAGCCGGTCTTGCCAACGTCAGTCACCAAATCCCTGCAAGTAAGCCACACTCATTACTCATCATATTCCTGTGTGTGTTCATCTCACCCTTGTCCTCTGCTTGTCCTTAGGGTTGCCTGGCTGTACGGTGTTCTGGTCCGTCCTCGGCACTCCTGTCCCCAACAAGACATCCACATTCCACATTCACACATTCATACACCTGTTTGTCAATAAAGACTCTGAAATCTCACCCGAGCCTTCGTGTGTGTTCCCTGGGCTAGCCAAACATTGTCATGCCTCGCCGCTCATCAGCGGCGCCAGCTGCGCGCACACCTGCTCCTCGTCAGCGGCGAGGTATTTAATCCACTCTGCCCTGGACTTCGGCCTGAAGCCGTCTCTCAACTTCGGCATCGTTTGCTACTACGGTACTCAAGCCAGCTAGCAAGATTATCTGGGTAAGCTCCCCTTACCTCTTTCCTCCAGCCTTTTCCCCTGTGCACAGGTGGACTCTCCCGGCGGCGGACTTCCTCATCTCGCCGCTGTCTCTACGCTGCTGCCACAGGCACTGCAGGTCGCTGTCTCCCGGGCTCCGCCCTTGTCAATGCCAGCCACCTGTCGTAACCAAGTAAGCCAGCATAACCATCATTATCCTCTGTATTGGTGTGGTGCCCGTTAACCTTCTTCCTCTGCTTCCTCCCATAGGGTTGTCCGGCTGTACGGTCTCCTGCCCCCGTGCCTGACACAGACGCCACCACCAATACATTCTTATTCCACAGACACGCAGCCACACATCCCTGTTTGTCAATAAAGCTGTTAAATCCATCCTGAGCCTGCGTGTGTGTCTCCTGAGCCGTGCATTATGTCAGTACGGCTTCAGCAGAGCGGCTCGGCAGACAGCGGGCTCGCACGCCGTCTTTCCACCCTCGAGGCTCGGGTGGATTTAATAGCCCATCAACAACAGGTGATATTAAACCAATTGACTATTATTACTAACCGGTTAGACCGCTTGGACCCCCAGCAGCCGTTCCCCTCGGCTCGTCCGGGTGGCGCAGCTCCCGCTGTTCCGGCGGCTGTCCAGCTTACTCCGGGTGCGCCGGCACGGCTCATACCAATCCCCACTCCTGCTCGCTTTAGCGATAAGCTTGGTGGAGCTCGGGGTTTTATCATGCAGTGTGAGTCCGTGTTCCTTCGCGTTCCCGGAGACTTCCCCTCAGACCACAGCAGGATTGGCTATATTGGTAATCTCCTGGAGGGTCGTGCGCTTACCTGGGCTTACGCCATCATG
Organism: Pholidichthys leucotaenia; assembly: GCA_020510985.1. Taxonomy (NCBI): domain Eukaryota; kingdom Metazoa; phylum Chordata; class Actinopteri; order Cichliformes; family Pholidichthyidae; genus Pholidichthys; species Pholidichthys leucotaenia. The sequence continues at coordinate 140,925,548 of CM035839.1, read as the reverse complement.
GCGAAGTCCAGCTACGCCACCCTCACCTATGGCCAGTTCGTGCGACAATTTCTGGAAGTGTTCAATCATTCGCGTTTGGACAGTGTCCAGGTCGACCGCCTTCTCGGCCTCCAACAGGGGAGCCGATCGGCGGCCGAATACGCGATCGACTTCCGGGTTACTGCGGAGGAAGTTGGCTGGGAAGAGCGTGCGCTCTGCGGCATCTTCCTCCGCAGCCTAAGTTCTGGTCTGAGAGATGAGCTGGCTGGCCGGGATATCCCGGAGACGCTGGCGGAGCTGATTTCCCTGGCCATCAGCTTGGATAACAGGCTGCGTGAGCGCGCCTCAGAGCGGAAGCAGTCTTCTCGCTCGTGGGGCGCCTCTGCGCGCTTGTCCCAAGCTCGCCACCTGGCGTTGCCGCCGCCGGAGGTCTCCGAGGAGTCGGAGCCGATGGTGACGGGCCGGACAAAGCTCCCCCTGGCGGAGAAACAATGCTGCCGCGATCTGGGCCTTTGCATGTATTGAGGGGGTAGCCAGCACACGGTGGAGCATTGTCCGGAGAAGCCAAACGAGGAGGTCCGCGAGTCACTGTAGGGGGCCTCACGGACGCTAATCGGTTAAATCCCCTCACACATTTGACGCTGCCCATCCGCTTCTGTCACAACCTCACAGGGCACCTCACACATGCACTGGTGGATTCAGGCGCCGAGGGTAGCTTTATTTCACAGAGCCTGGCAACCCGATTGGGCATCCGTTGTCACCCCCTCGACCCTCCTCTCGCCCTGGTTAATCTCTCCCGAGTCCCACTGGGAAAGGTGACCCACCGGACATCTCCCATTCCGGTGATCATCTCAGGAAACCACCGGGAGGATATCTCCTTCTACGTCCTGCCCACCTCGGTCTCTCCTGTTATTCTCGGATACCCCTGGCTCCGCCTCCACAACCCCGCCTTGGACTGGAAGACCGGAAAGGTGTCAGCTTGGAGTACCTTCTGTATGGGCACCTGTCTCCAATCCGCTGCCTGCGCCCCGTCCTCGCCTCCCACAGCCAAGGACACCGCGCCTCCGGATCTCACCCTTGTGCCCTCAGAGTTCCACGATCTGGGTGCAGTCTTCAGCAAGTCCAAGGCGATGTCTCTGCCTCCTCACCGGCCCTACGACTGTGCCATCAACCTCCGTCAGGGGGCGCCCCTACCCTCAGGACGCCTCTATAGCCTGTCAGCGCCAGAGAAGGAGGCCATGAACACCTACTTGAAGGAGTCGCTCAGCGCTGGTATTATCTGACCATCTTCCTCACCAGTAGGCGCAGGGTTCTTCTTCGTGGGACAGAAGGACGGCTCCCTTCGTCCTTGCATTGATTTTCGAGCTCTCAATGACATCACGGAGAAGGACCGGTACACCCTGCCCCTCATGGATACCGCCTTCCACTCCCTCCAGGGGGCGACCTGGTTTACCAAGCTGGATCTCCGCAGCGCTTACCACCTCGTCCGGGTCCGGGAGGGAGAGGAGTGGAAGACAGCCTTCCGCACCCCTAACGGTCATTTTGAATATCTAGTGATGCCGTTTGGGTTGACCAACGCTCCAGCCATCTTCCAGCGCCTCATTAAGGACGTCCTCCGGGATTTCATCGGCTTGTTTGTGTTCGTCTACCTGGACGACATCCTCATCTTCTCCAGGTCCAGAGATGAGCACCGGGTCCACGTGAGGCGGGTCCTGCAGAGGCTGTTGGAGAATCACCTATATGTCAAAGCGGAGAAGTGTGAATTCTACTCCAAAACAACTTCCTTCCTGGGGTTCGTCATCTCCCATGACCAGGTGCTCCCGGACCCAGCGAAGATTAAAGCGGTGGTGGATTGGCCCACATCTACCTCTAGGAAACAGGTTCAGCAGTTCGTCGGGTTCGCCAATTTCTACCGCCGCTTTGTCCCAAACTTTGGAGCCATCGTCGGGCCTCTGCCCCGCCTCACCTCCCCTAAGACCCCGTTCCGGTGGACTGAAGAGGCCGCAACGGCCTTCCAGGCGCTGAAGACAGAGTTTTCCTCCTCCCGGGTCCTCAGCCAGGTCGATCCCTCGCTGCAGTGCATTGTGGAGGTGGACGCTTCGGACACAGGGGTGGGGGCGGTGCTGTCCCAGCGGTCTCCAGCCGACGGAGTCAAGCGACCCTGCGCCTTCTTCTCTCGACGCCTGTCCCCGGCAGAGTGAAATTATGACGTGGGGGACAGAGAGCTTCTGGCCATCAAGCTTGCGCTTCAGGAGTGGCGTCATTGGCTGGAGGGGGCCGCCTTGCCTTTCGTGGTCCTAACTGACCACAAGAACTTGGAATACCTAAGATCTGCCAAGCGTCTGAACGCCCGCCAGGCGCGCTGGTCCCTGTTCTTCGCAAGGTTTAAATTTAACATCGCCTACAGGCCTGGCTCCAAGAACGGCCTGCCCGACGCCCTCTCCAGGCAATTTGCCCCGGAGGCCACAGAAGACGCTGATCACACCATCCTGCCCAGGTCGTGCGTCGTGGGAGCTGTTTCCTGGGACATAGAGGATAAGATCCGGAGGGCGCAGGAGTCGGAACCGGACCCTGACGGCGGACCGGAGGGGAGGCTCTTCGTGCCATCTGCCATCCGGGGGGACGTTATTCACTGGCTCCACACCTCTAAGCTCACCTGCCATCCTGGAGCTTCACGGATGATTGACCTCCTCCAGCGATCTTTTTGGTGCCCAGGTCTGCGGAAGGATGCCGCCCGTTACGCCCGGGCCTGCCCCGTCTGTGCCACCAGTAAGTCAGGTAACGCTCCCCCTGCGGGCCTGCTCCAGCCCCTGCCCGTCCCTGGCGGGCCCTGGTCGCACATCGCCCTAGACTTCGTCACCGGGCTTCCTGTCTCCAACAACTTCGACACAGTTCTGACCATCGTAGACCGTTTTTCCAAGGCCGCCTACTTTGTGCCCCTACGTGGACTCCCCTCAGCCTTGGAGACGGCGGACCTCCTCATCCAACACATGGTCAGACTGCACGGAATACCAGTCGACGTGGTCTCCGATCGTGGCCCCCAGTTCTCTTCGGATGTCTGGAGGTCTTTTTGCAATGCCCTGGGAGCTAAAGTAAGCCTCACCTCCGGCCATCACCCCCAGTCTAACGGGCAGTGTGAACGGACCAATCAGGAGCTGGAGGCTGCGCTCCGCTGCGTTACCACATCCAAGCCCACGTCCTGGAGTTCTCACCTCGCCTGGGTGGAGTACGCCCACAACACCTCTCGCTCGTCTGCCATCGGGATGTCTCCCTTTAAGGCATCCCTGGGTTATGATCCACCTCTATTCCCCATGCAGGAGAGCGAGTTGGCTGTCCCCTCTGTCCAGGCGCACTTTAGGCAGTGTCGCTCCCTTTGGACTACGGCGCGCAATGCGCTTTTATGCACGGCGGAGCACAATAAATCCACGGCGGACCGGCACAGGAGACCTGCCCCGGCCTACCAGGTGGGACAACAAGTCTGGGTATCCACACAGGATGTCAACCTAAAGGGTGAGAGGAGGAAGCTGGCCCAACGATTCATCGGCCCATTTCCCATAACTAGGATTATCAACCCGGTGGCTGTGTGTGTTGCTATTCCCTCCTCCCTCCGGATCCATCCCACCTTCCACATCTCCAGAGTCAAACCGGTGGTCTCTGACCCCCTCTGCCCTCCACCTGCAGCGCACCCCGCTCCCCGGATGATTGGTGGCCATCCGGCCTGGACTGTCTCTGAGATCTTGGACGCCCGGCACCGGGGTCGCGGGTTGCAGTACCTGGTGGACTGGGAGGGCTATGGACCCGAGTGGAGACAATGGGTGCCTTCCTCGCTGGTGTTGGACTGGTCCCTCATCACTGAGTTCCATCGAGCGCACCCAGAGAAACCATCGCCAGGAGGCGCTGCTAGAGGGGGGAGTACTGTCATGCCTTGCCGCTCATCAGCGGCGCCAGCTGCGCGCACACCTGCTCCTCGTCAGTGGCGAGGTATTTAATCCACTCTGCCCTGGACTTCGGCCTGAAGCCGTCTCTCAACTTCGGCATCGTTTGCTACTACGGTACTCAAGCCAGCTAGCAAGATTATCTGGGTAAGCTCCCCTTACCTCTTTCCTCCAGCCTTTTCCCCTGTGCACAGGTGGACTCTCCCGGCGGCGGACTTCCTCATCTCGCCGCTGTCTCTACGCTGCTGCCACAGGCACTGCAGGTCGCTGTCTCCCGGGCTCCGCCCTTGTCAACGCCAGCCACCTGTCGTAACCAAGTAAGCCAGCATAACCATCATTATCCTCTGTATTGGTGTGGTGCCCGTTACCCTTCTTCCTCCCATAGGGTTGTCCGGCTGTATGGTCTCCTGCCCCCGTGCCTGACGCAGACGCCACCACCAATACATTCTTATTCCACAGACACGCAGCCACACATCCCTGTTTGTTAATAAAGCTGTTAAATCCATCCTGAGCCTGCGTGTGTGTCTCCTGAGCCGTGCATTATGTCAAACATGTCACCGATAAAACATTGTCATTATGGTTCGGTCAATTTGGAAGCGTGCAAGTTTCCTTAAACAATGCAAATGTTGCTGACCCTTTTTGCACACCCTTTCACAGTTCTCTTCAAAGTTTCAATTACTATCATTAATCGTCCCAAGATATTTGTAGGATTGTACACATTCAGTGGTCTGGCCTTTTAGTACAGTGACTTTGTGCATGGGAGTTTTCCTCCCTAAAGTCAATAATCATATCTTTAGTTTTTGTCGTATTCAGCTGCAGGTAGGAATCCTCACACCAGTGAACAAAATCATCAACTACTGGGCCGTGGCCACTCTCACCATCCTGGAGGAGACTGACAACAACTGAATCATCAGCATACTTTATAATGTGTCTGTTGTCATGTCTGCTCCGACATGACAACATGTCGTGGTGACAACACACACCCCTGCGGAGAGCCAGTAGAAGAACACTTTAGGTCAGACAATGTACCATTGACCCTTACTCTCTGTGTCCTGTTGGTTAAAAAATCCAGAATCCACCCCACCAGATTATTACTCAAATCAAATTGTTGCAGGAGCCTTTTAACTAAAATATGAGGTTGGATTGTATTTAAGGGCCTATATCATGCAAAATTGACTTTTTTGAGCTTTTAAGCATGTTATAATGTTAATTCCTCACCAAAAACACCCCCAAAGTGGTATTTTGCTCCATTCACGCATTTCTGAGTATTCCTCCTCAACCCTGCTCTCTGAGCTGCTGCTCCGCCCTGTCCCTGATAATGACTGTGTCCGCCCACTCCAGGAAGTGCCTGTGCTGCCAGCACCGCCCCCAGGCTAACGCACACACCCACTTTCTCCGCGCAGCTAACGGAGTGGTGATCGGCAAAACTCTTTCACTTTAGCATTGACGCTGTGAAGAAGTAGTTCCTCTCGCACCTAATCTGCTCAGTGACAACAATTGTTTGCTTTTTTACGTAAGACAATGTCTTCTAAGTTTTCATGGGCGGAACCCAGCGACACGCTGCAGCAGCCGGCTCAGGGGTTACGTCATGAAATGGGCGGCAGCCACAAGAAAGAGAGGCCGAGCCTCAGAGATCGAGGCATCTTACTTCCGGGTTGGAAAAGTAGTTCGTGAAAATAACTCATATTTCATAAGAAATTCATTCTCCAGTGTACCAAAGGTAATATACTATCACATACATGCATATAGTTTACTCTGAAAGGCTTAAAATAGCATGATATAGGCCCTTTAAAACATATAATTGTCAAGTTGATGTTCGGGGCTCAGGAGCCAGTTCCTGAGCAGAAATCCTAGTTTATGGCCAGTGATGTAGCTTCAAAAGCTCTGTCCTTAGGTGAAGGGAAACGGGGATAGATCATTCCTGGCATGGAGTGTGGTCAATTGGGCCATGGAATGTGGCTTCAAAGCTGTGGCTGTCCTGTGTGTTTGAGAAAGGGGGTTTTACAACAAAGGTCTGAGTTCCTCTCCAAGAAAAAAGGATGAATTTTTAATTTCAAGCCAGTTGGTAACACTACAAGTCCCTTCAAACAAGATAAGTCATTACCATGCACAATCATGACCATGCCTCCATTTTTATTATCCCCTGCTGATCGAAGCCCAAAGGGCTCTTCGACCCCTTTGGGCAAAGACCGAGGGAGGATTATATTATGGGTCAGTCCATCCGTCTGTCCCACTTTTGTGAACTCAATTTCTCCTCAACTCCTCCTTGTCTACTGGGAGGAGATCCCGGGGCAGACCCAGGACACGATGTAGAGACTACGCCTCCCGGCTGGCCTGGGAACGTCTTGGTATCCTCTCTGAAGAGCTGGAGCAGGTGGCCGGGGAGAGGGAAGTCTGAGCCTTCTCTGCTGGAGCTGCTACCTCCCCAACCCGGACCTCCGAAAAAGTGGTAGAAGATGGATGGATCAATGGATGGATGGATGGATGGATGGATGGATGGATGGATGGATCATTAACCAGTTTTCATGAAATATATTGATTATGGGACTGGTGATCTGTCCAGGGTGTACCCTGTCTCATGCCCAAAGATGCTGGGATAGGCTCCAGCCCCCCCACAACCCGAAAAGGATTAAGCAGTAGAGGATGGATGGATGGATGGATGGATATTAATTATATTTTAAATTGGAGCTAGAGAATAATAGTGAGCTTGTCTTTCCAGTTTTGCAGAGACCAGTGATGGCTCTAACAGAAGGCAGTAGCAGCTCCTCTGATGTTGAAGTCATTCGCTGTAATTTAGAATTTTACTGCCAAGAGGGCCAAAGCTGTTGTGAGGGACCCGGTGGCCAATGGAGCTGCTGTTGAAGCTATAGAGTTTGGTAAATGTGCCAGATGATACACAAAGCACAAGTTATTTGTTTTTCATCTGTTCTTTTGTTTGTCATAGTCTGCCCTCTGGAAAGACAAGGGTTTGTAGGGAGAACTCATGTGCAGGCAGGGATGCGGTGCAAAAATGATTATTTATTAAGAAAAACTCAGAGCAAACAAAAAGCAGCACGTGGGCTGAGAACTAAACTGAGCTTAACATGGCAAATACTAAAATAAACTTGGCAAGCAGGGCAAACTTACGTGGACTGAAAACATAGACATAGACCGAGACATGGCAGGGTAGACGACATAGAAATGACGTGATGACCTCTCACCGAAAAGAGCACAGAGACACACATATATAGGGGCGGGAACAATTAACCAGATGCAGGACAGCTGAGAACAATCAGGAGCTAAACAGGAGCACACATGAGGGACAGTGTATGGAAACACAAGAAACTGGGAGAGCCAGCGATCCTGTGGCCTAACTGGTTGGCCATGTTTGAGGGATACACCGCGGCGTTTAGCCTGAGTAGACTCGATGGAATACGGAGACGAGCACTTCTGGTCCACCATTTCAGCGTAGAAGGTCGGAAAATTTTCCACACACTGGGGGAGACGGAGTCTTATAAAGATGCTGTCGGATGGATGGCTGAGTACTTTGCCGAACACACAAGGAGCACGAAGCTGTGGGTGGAAAGGCTGTTGGCACAAGAAGAAGCTAAGCTAGCTAGCTAGCTCAGGGAAACTAGTAGCCCAGTTAGTGGCAATGGCAAAATTAGCCATGGAGCTAGGTGGGTGCCAAACACTAGCTAAAACCTATAAGTTAGTTTTCGCGGTGGAGTTGGAGCCACAGGAGAGGGAGCCCGCGTCCACCGAAGACGACAAGCCAGCCAAAAAGCACGGCATGGTGAGTGACCGCAGCACCAGAGGTGAACACAGCGCGGTGAACAAAGATGGCACAGGGGGAGAGCAGCAACCAGTCTCGGCTCAGTTTTCCCCGCAGCTAGAGTCGAAGCAGCGGGAAGGAGAGCACAAACATGCTGAGAGCCCCAAAAAGCAGCAGCGGTGACCGGGCATAAACACAGCACACAGCGTGGAGTAGCAGAGCACCTCGGACAACAGAAAGGAGGTACCGGACTGTTCTTGTGCCCGAGATGAGCCGCAGTCGAGGACGGACACCGGGAGCGAGCAGTACAAAGAGTTATTGAGCATTACATAGGTCGAGCAGGACCAGCCTCGCTCAGGGTTGGCACAGGAAGATCTCAGTGCCGGAGCTCAACACGCCTTGGCCGAGGGTACTGGGTGTAACGGCGAGGCGCCTGAGTTGATGAGTGATGCTGACGAGCGAACTTCAGTTTTCCCTGGAGCTCAGCCACAGGGGGCCGGAGGATCTGGGCCTACAACGGTGACAGCTGCAGTGGTTTTGAAAACAGTCGGGGGGAGACCAACAGGCACGGAGAAACTGCGTGCCAAGCAGCAACACTGCAAGCTGAGCAAGACCCCTTTCAGAGTTATGGACTTAGTTCTGGCTCGAGGGCAAGAATGTCCACGGTGGATATGGGCCGGACGACAGCCGAAGGAATACCAGGAGCGGCTGCACATTGTGGCTAAACTGGGCGCAGCTTATTTTCAGCTGTCGGGGTGTTTGAGGAGGCATGCCAATGAGGTGCTACGTATCCGGGAAAAGGCTTCGGATGGCAGAGAGGAGTGGCTGATGGTGAGGAGAAGACGCATTCTCATCTGTGAGATCAGCTGCGGTCCTGGAGGCTTGCTGCCTTCAGGGGCGGAACTGCTGGCGGGGTGCCCTGGACCCCCATGCAAGTTACAATGTTCTTCACTGGAATGACTGTGTTTATTAATAGTTCGGAGGTTCTTGTGTGTGTGTATGTTATGAAATGGGATTATTTTGTGCATTTTCTTTAGTTTAGGAGCCTGGCGTACAGTTTTAGTTTATGAATGGACTCTTTTTTAGTTTAGGGGTGGCAAAATAATCCACCCTGCCATGCGGGCTGCATGGTAGTCCACCTGTCAGCCCTGTTTTAGTTGTTTTGTGTCAATGTGTTAGGCCAATTATAATACATTGTTCTTCATTATTTTAGTGCGTGATTCGAGTCCTAAATTGGGGAGGTTTTCAATTGTGTGTGTGTGTGTGTGTTTTGGACTTTTCTAAAGGGGGAGAATGTTGTGTGTGAGTTTGGCCCTAGGGGGTTGCCGTAGCTGTCTGGGGGGACGACGTCAGGTGGGCTGCTGCCACTGTATATAGTTGGTGTGGCTCTCAGTAAAGTTCAGTTCACTGTTCGGCACAAGATGACTCCTATCTGATGTCATACATAACAATCCCCTCATTTCTTTGTTTTCTTGGAAAATGGGTTCAGTGATTTGATTGAAATATTTGATAATATACACAGTTTGTACAATTATGACAAGCTTGAAAGTCAATATTTGGTGTACTACTACTACTATCCTTTTACGTCCATAAAATCCACTACCGTGAGCTGGACATTTGCATGGCGCTGTAGAGCATCATCGACTTCTTCCGTTTTGTGTGGTCCTGCGCATCCATCACCTTTAGGCCAGTCTGCCTCAGAGCTTTGGTAAATGTGTCTTTCCACATTTTCTTTGGTCTGCCTCTTCACCCCACTACCTCAAGGTTTAAGATTTTATTTGTCCATGAGGTGCTTTGTTGGACATAGCCAAACCACCGAAAACACTTACATGTGATGGAAGTTTCAAGATCTGTGAGGCCAAGTCTTGTATAAAGGTTCCGGGTGCCGATGGGATCACCAGGCTTCACATTGCATATCCAACAAAGCACGGCTCTTTCACTCCTTTCGAGTCTTGCTATGTCAGATGCCTTTGGAGACCAGCACTCACTAGCATATAGCATAGCAGCTCTGATACAACTGTTGCAAATCTTTCCATGGGTGGTGAGAGACAAGGCCCTGAATGACAACAAAGGCAGGAGCTCCCTGAACTTGCCCCATATAGCCCTCACTCTAGTGATCGTAGCGGCTTCACATCCCCTACCAGCACAAATGGTGATGGTCTGACCACCTTTATCACTTCTGCCAAGGAGGGGGCAGCTGTGTCGCAGGTGTAGTGTGGCCGACTATTGATCACCGGGTCAGGGGTTCGATTCCCACTCTGTCTGCAGTCTGCATGTCGAAGTGTCCTTGAGCAAAACACTGAACTCCAAGTTGTTCCTGGTGGGTCAGGCCAGCGCTGGTGCATGGCAGCTCTTCCACCATCAGTGTGTGAATGTGTGTGTGAATGGATGGATAGCAGGATCTTAAAGTGCTTTGGTCATCTAGAGATGAGAAAAAGCATTATATAAGTGAACGTCATTTACCATAATGTAATTGGGATAGTTTGTCTGTGTGTGCTAGCAGGATTATGCAAAAACTACTGGATTTTGATAGAATTTTCACCAGAGGTAGCCCTTGGGCCAAGGATGAACCCCTTAAATTTTGGTGATGATCTTAGAGTGCATCCTTCAACCAAGAACCTTGTTTGTGTTTGTGCAGCAGGATTACACAAAAACTACTGCATGGATTTAGATAAAATTTTCACAAGAGGTGGTCCTTGGGCTACAGATGAACCCATAACATTTTGGTGATGATCCCAGAATACATACTTCCACCAAGGCTCTTATCTTCTCACAGTGTGTTAACAGCAATACTTATTGTGTTAAAACAATACTGGATGAATTTGGATGAAATTTTTACCAGAGGTGGTCTGAGGTAGTCCTTAGGCTAGAGAGGAACCCATAACATTTTGATGATGATCCCAGAATGCATACCTATGCCAAGGCTTTTCTCACAGTGTGTTAACAACAATACTCCAAAACTACTGGATGGATTTGGATAAAGTTTTTACCAGTTGTGGCCCTTGGGCTAAAGACAAACCTGTCAGCGATGGCCCTCGTGGGCCATCAATAAGACGCTGAAAGCCAGCCGATGAGTTTGCATGTTTATTAACAAAAGACAACGATGACAAAATAATGAGCCACATCGGGCAAAAACACAACTATGACTATGACTAAGACTATGGACAAAGGAAAACAGACTCTGAAGGAATACACTTACTGTGAGAAGAACGTATTGTGAATCTAAGATGGAGTTTTGACAAGGTCGCAGCCCGGAGTAACCACAGCTGCTCCCTTAAATAGGTCCACAACCAATAATGACACAGTAATCAAAGGAATGTAGATCAGCTGTCACGGCGCACTCAGCTCTGACAGCCGGAAGTCCTGACGTGACGCTGTCATAATAAAGGCCCTGGAAGGCCATAAGGAAAGACGGACTAACGGGGAAAATACTGGATGATCCGAGCGCGGACAATATCAGCGCTCAGACCATGATAATACCCCTCCTTTAAAACGCGAATTCCAGGCGCGATAGAACATCGAAACCCCCACCACCACCACCCAGAAGGTCAACAGGACCGCCCTAGGAAGGGTGGAGGGGAAAACAGGCCAGGAGGGCAAGAACCAACAAACACCATAACAAGGAAAAAAAAAAAACAAAAAAACAAAGGAGGGCAACAATGACAATCAAAAATGACGATGAGGCTCAAACATGAAAAAAAAAAAAAGACAGACAACAATCAGAGCATGGTAGAAAATACAAAAGCCAAAATACAGGCACATACACTGCACCCCCCCCCCCAAAAAAAAAAAAACATGAGGAGGAGAAACGAAGAAAAAAAAATACTCAAAAGGGCTACAACCAGCACACCATAATACAGTCCAATAAAGTCACAGGCAAGGGGAAAAAAACCCATCTCAAACCACAGAGGAACAAGGAAAATTCAAATATAGGTACAAAAATGGCACGGACCCCGTAAGACCAGGAAGGCAACTCAACATGCTACAGAGCAGCGAAACTAATATAGATCATACTAAACCGGCAAAAACAACAAAAAAAAAACCATCCCCCAGACTACAGAGGAGACAAGAAAAACTGAAATACAGGCACATAACAAAATACAGCATACCCAATAATACCAGAGAAAAAAAACTCACACGCTACAGAGTGGGGATATATACAATTCAATATAGTTCATGGACCAAAAAAAAAAAAAAAAAGCCTCCCAAAACCACGGAGGAGGAAACAAAAAACTCTACAGGGATGTCGGCAGGCAGAGCACTATGAAACAACAAAACAAATAGTTCTGGAGGTCTTCCAGCATCCAGGGTCCAGATGGCTGGCAGGGGAAAAAGAATAAGTTCAGGTGGTCTACCCCAGTCCCAGGCCCGGAGAAACAGTACCTCTGGCGGCCGGACCAGGTCGCCGAACAAAGGGTCCAGTCCATCAGGCGGCCAACCCAGAACACCGAACTGGCGAAGCAGTTTCCTAGGTGGCTGACCCGCATCAATAGGCTACCAGGACCAAAGGGAAGAACTCGGAGGCGGCCTCCCTGCCGAGAGGGATAACAAGGGAAAGCCGAGCCGAATAAGAGAAATCCCAGCAGTACCCGGTGGAGAGAAAAAGGGATCAGGGAAACAATGAGGAACCAGTCCGGTGTCGAACGGTGGAGGATCTGCCGCTCCTTCTCCGAACTCCACGCGAACTGGCACTGCGCTCTTGCTGGATCCCAAGCGGGACCATGTAGCACTCACGACGGACCCCGACTGGGCTGGAACAGCGCCCACAGCGGACCCCGATTGGGCCAGCGTTGCACCCATGATGGACCCCGACTGGGCCGGAACAATACCCACGACGGACCCCGACTGGGTCAGAGCTGCACCCACAACGGACCCCGACTCAGCACCAGGGTTAACCTCCAAACACGAACCCGGACCCTCAACGATGACCGGGACCGACTCGTCACTGGTGACCTTGGGAGAAGGCTCAGAGGAACAGAACAGAAAACCGGGATCAGTATCACCGGCAGCGGCAGAGCCCGGCGAGACAAGCCAGGATGCAGCAATTGGCTGCACCAGCTTGTTTCCCCGAGAGACAGGCAATGATGCTCCAGAATAGAGAAGAGAAAGACAAAATAGAGCACTTGCCTGATCTCGGGCTCTACCGCCGCCGAGGACTTCGCCGATCCAGGTTCAGCAAGTTGAAGGTCCACTCCTGGTTCCCACTCGACTGCGGCGGGCTCCGCAGCTGGCATGATGGTGTCCACAGTCTGGGGATTCCCTGACGCTGAGGTCCACACCAAAGGCCCGCACGGCGTGGTGGCAGGGGATCCGTGACCTGCCGGGTCGAACCGCTCCCCCGTGAAGACCCGGGGACGTTTGATCATCGGCGCAGGCTCCAATGGGCAGTCCGCCCTTCTCCTCTGCCCATGACGTGGCTGCGGGGCTGGAACCAGGCTCTCCAGGGCCGCAGGCTCCTTCTTCGTCCGGCGGTGTAGTCCTGGCACCGGAGAACGCTCAGGGGAAGGAGACACAGAGGTTGCAGGTTCATAATTAATGACTGCAGCAGGTGGAGGGAGCTCGGGGGACTGTGAACCCCGAACTCCACCCCCAGGGATCAGACAAGGCAATTCACCCAGTGAAGGAAAAGAATGAAAAGACACTTGCCTGACCGATGACGCTGCTGCAGTGGGCTTGGTTTTCTCCTCTCCCCTTTGGATGGTGATGGAGGGCCCCCCGGGAAGACGAGGAGGAACCGCTCGCACAGGATCGATGACGGGCACAGCCGGAGCAGGACTCGTGGAGTTCTCAGCAGCTGGAGAGAGCATCGAGGAGGAGGGCGGAGCAGCCCAGGCAGTCTGGGGACGAGAAGCTGACGGAACAGCCAAGACAGATGACCCGGAGGCGGAGGCTGCTGTGTTTTCCTCCTGTTGTGACGCAGGAGCAACAGCTGGCTGGGAGGCAGAGTTCTTTCAGTGACCCGGAACTGGACCCAGACGGGGTTCTCGCTGAGGCTGGGCACGAGCAGGGTGATGGCGTTTACCGGCAGAGGGCGAGGCAAAGGTCAGGTGCTGGTCAGGAAAGCCGCTGCTGCGCAGAAATGGAGGTTAGCAGCTCCGCGTACTCAGGATAACAATGAAGCTCAGGGTTAATCTTCACCAGTCTTGCTGCCGCCACCACATGCTTTTCGATGTCACTGGGATGGAAGGAAGAGCGAGCTTCAGCCAAGTGGCCCCTGATGAGCTCAGCTACCCACTGAGTCTCCTCATGGGGGGTCCCAGCTGTCCTCCTCCGCTGCGGATGGGAACCTCGTGGAAGAGCGGCCCGCACAGGAGAATTCCCCCTCGTCAGGACAACTGTGTCCTGGAGAGGAAGTGGAGGCTTTTTGACTGCCCTCTCTATTTGTTCCCGGAGCGCCACTATCAAAGTCACCCTCTCCTTTCCCTCTGGAAATAGGGATATCCTCAGGTGATAGCTTAATAGCGTCCTCTGCGCAAGAGCCAGGTGCTTGTATGCAGCGTAGGTGGGCATAAGGAGACGGGCATCGGCCAGGTAGCCATCCACCTCCCACAACCACTTGGGGAAATACCCACGCTCGAAAGCAGACATACTAATAAAATACTAGCACCTAGAGAAGGAAAAACTCAAGCCCCACAATGCAATCTCTTCGTGACCGGCGTCTCGTTCTGGCTGCGACCTACTGTCAGCGATGGCCCTCGTGGGCCATCAATAAGACACCAAAAGCCAGCCGATGAGTTTACATGTTTATTAACAAAAGACAACGATGACAAAATAATGAGCCACGTGGGGCAAAAACGCAACTATGACTATGACTAAGACTATGGACAAAGGAAAACAGACTCTGAAGGAATACGCTTACTGTGAGAAGAACATATCGTGAATCTAAGACGGAGGTTTGACGAGGTTGCAGCCCGGAGTAACCACAGCTGCTTCCTTAAATAGGGCACAACCAATAATGAGACAGTAATTAAAGTAGATCAGCTGTCACGGCGCACTCAGCTGTGACAGCCGGAAGTCCTGCCGTGATGCTGTCATAATAAAGGCCCTGGAAGGCCATAAGGAAAACACGGACTAATGGGGAAAATACTGGATGATCCAAGCGCGGACAATGTCAGAGCTCAGACCATGACAAAACCCATAACATTTTGATGATGATCCCACAATGCATACCTCCACCAAGGCTCTTCTCTTCTCACTGTGTGTTCACAAGAATCCTCCAAAGCTAGTGGATAGACTTTGATGCAATTTTTACCAGAACTGGCTTGTGGACTACACATGAACCCATTGCATTTTGGAGGTGATCCATGAGGGACAGAAGGGGCCTGTTATGGCTGGTCCTCACGGGCAGATGAACAGACTCACTCGCGGGGTGAAGTTGAAGCATATTTTAATAGGAAAAACTGCAGCATGGTAGAGACAATGATACTCACTACCGAAGGTAATGACAGGTAGATAATGACGAGAAAGTACGATGGTGACGATGGTAATGATGGTAATGATGGTAATGATGGATAACGATGATGACCCAACAAGGGAATGAGGGGGTGAACCCAATAAATAGGAATTTACACAATCAGACTAATGAGCAACAGTCCTGACCAATAAAGACTGACACAGGGATAAGCTGTGCTCAAACGGAAGTAAACAAACACTGTCAAAATAAAAGTCCAACCAGAAACAAATGACGAAAAGGAAAAAACCAAACATACAAATGTAGCTTTGATGGCTGATAATCATAATAATACTAATTACAATAACAACAATAATAATAATGATAATAATGATGAGACCAAGATGGAAACAAAACCCCAAAGATGATAATAATGAAGACAGAATAATAAATATAGAAAATAACAAAGTGTGACCTGGTCAGACCCACCCCAAACCACCACAGGGCCTTGGTGGAGGTATGCACTGTCTGGGTGCTTTTCTAATTATTCAATGCGGCGTAAAGGTAGGTAAGCTTCCTTGTAATTACCCATGCATAGGGCGGTCACCTCCTGAGTCTGCGTATCCATGCTCTAACTCAAGAGGAAATTATGCCAGGGTGACCTGACATGGCACACATATTGACCGCGGGAGAACTACATTTGGCTATGCTTTTGGGATCAAAAGGTCAAATGTTAAGGTCACAGGATCATAAAAGATCAAAATCAATTTTGGCTTATAATGATTTTATTATGACAGAACCACCAAATTTTAGGACAAGCTAGATTGAGGGCTGTTATAGACTCTTAATGGACACATACTGTATTGTGCAAAAGTCTTGAGCTCATTTACATTCATTTGAGTCCATGCAATGTTATGGACCTCTTGCACAATGTAGAGTAATGTACTTCCGCATTCCAGTCCTCCCGCAGTTCTGGTTCCGCTTCCATTATATTTTCCAATTCCCTGGTGCTTTCTCATCAATAAATAATTTTAACACTTTCATTTACCATTGTACATACTGGAAATAGTGTGCGGGCAGATTGTTTTTTATCCCCTGCTGGTTGAAGCCGAAAGGGGCATTATATTACGGGTCAGTCCGTCCGTCCATCTGTCCCACTTTTGTGAAATCACCTTCTCCTACAGTTTTGATCCCATTGTTTTGAAACTTGGTACCACGGTTTCATATATATGCTGCATATTGCAATTTGGTTCTGATCGGATGATTTTTGTGGAAATTATAGCCGCTCACCTATGACCTCCTGTTTCACCTCACTTCATAGGGCAGAAAACACTACCTCCACCAAGGCTCTTATCTTCTCACAGTGTGTTAGCAACAATACTCCAAAAATACTTAATGGATTTGGATGAAATTTTTACCAGAAGTGGTCCTTGGGCTAGAGAGGAACCCATTACATTTTGGTGATGATCCCAGAATGCATACCTCCACCAAGGCTCTTATCTTCTCACATTGTGTTAGCAAGAATCCTCCAAAACTACTGAATAGACTCTGATGCAGTTTTCACCAGAACTGATTTGCGGCCTACACACAAACCCATTACATTTTGGAGGTGATCTGTGAGGGATGGAAGGAGCTTTGGTGGAGGTATGCACTCTCTAAGTACTTTTTTAGTTTACATATGTATATTGTCAATGCAATGACATTAAACATTCTAGTTGTAAAAGAAAATGTAGATAATAGGCTACTTACATATCAGATGTAAAATCTTGCAGTATCTTGCTGAGTGGTGAGTATTATTTGACATGTGTGGAGTTTATTGTCCCTGTCAATGATCCACACAGTTGAGGGTCGCAAATGGCTTGAGCATGACTCCTACCACTCCAAACTCATTCAGTTGGCTATTACATGAATAAATGAACTAATGAAGCTGGTTTTTAGTTTACATGCATCCAACAATATTTATTTTCACAAAAAGGGTTTGCAAAAAATGGGAAAGGTGGGTGGGGGCTTTTTTTCAACCAAGGAGTGGTTTTGGTGCAAAATAAATGCTTGCAAATCATTTTGAATCATGAAAAACCCCTGGTTTGACCTCTCACACGATATTTAGGGCAGAATTAAACATTTTAAATTTTTTTTAAAGATAGGATTCCAGGTATCCCAACTTTCTGCAGCTGTCACAGATTTTGCCATGGCAGTTGAATTTAAATCTTTTTATATGTGTTAATAGACACTTTTATAAACACAATGGTGAAAAATTTCTTGGTAAAGAATTTATTCCAAGATTGGCCAAATATCTGATAATATTCCCTTACTGAAAGTGCTCTTTTGACTGTCTATTTAAATTTTCAACATTCAGTATATAGATGCAGAGATCTAATTATACTGAATTCAGCTTGTCACTTGCAGCTCAGCACTTCTGCTTTCCCATCGAGAATTTCTATCTGTTTTTTAATAGCAGTGTCTAAATAACGATGGACAGGAAATGTTGCTGGCATTGGTAGCAGCTCTAGAAGCAAAATATGATGGCACAAAAAAAACAAAAACAAAAGTCTGGGTACATGACATCAACCGGTCGATAATTTCTTCAGATGCAGACTAATTACAGAAAGTGTACATTTATGGATGTAAATGCAGTTTTATGAATGAATGAACCTGTAACCAAGTGACACCAATCCTCAGGATAGGAGCATTATACCAAATTAACCACACCTGTGGATGCACACCCCATATATACCCCCTGCATCCACTCACTCTTCCTCTGATGACTGGGAGGAGCCTGCCTCCACTAACAAAGGACAATGAGAAATAGTTACAAAAATGAATAGACAAAAGAAAAAACAATACTACCAAACTATATTTAATATAAACATGAGTGATAGTAAAAAATTATGTAAAGTAATTAATGAGTTAATGGGTAAAGATAAAATAAGGAAAAGTCCATCCTTTATTGAATTGGATTGTGGATTCATTACTAAAGCTCAAGATATTGCTAATCATTTTAATAACTATTTTTTGGATAAAGTGAATTTATTAAGAACTCGGATGTTATCAGTGAACGGTAAGTTGTCTGATACATTAATTAACATATTATGAAGGGAAAAACGTGTAAATTTGAATATAATAATATAAATGTTCCAGAAATGGAAAAGCTTCTTCTTTCTCTGAAATGTGATGCACCTTGTGGTTATGATAATATGGATAGTAAATTATTACAGATTGTCAGCCAAGACTGTAGCAAAACCTTTGTGCCATATTTTTAATTTATGTTTAAATGAAGATGTTTTTCCTCAAATATGGAAAATATCAAGAGTAACTCCATTACCAAAAAATACCAAAGCATCATTTACAGGACCAAATAGTCGACCTATTAGCATTTTGCCTGTTCTGAGCAAACTTATGGAGAGTGTTGTTTTTAAATAGATTCAGTGTTATTTTTCTGAGAACAACATCAACTCTGAATTCCAACATGCATTTAGAGTTGGCCATTCAACATGTACAGCTTTGGCACAATTAACTGATGACTGGTTAAAACAAACTGATAAAAAAATAATTATTGGCACTATATTGCTTGACTTTAGTGCTGCTTTTGATCTTATAGATCATAAGCATTTGTTAATTAAATTAGCTGCTTATGGTTTTAAAAAATCAGCCATTGAATGGATGAGAGGTACTTAACTAATAGAAAACAATGTGTTCTGTTTAATGGTGCCTTGTCAGATATTAAAACTCTACAGCGCAGGTGTCAAACTCATTCCATGGAGGGCCAAGACCCTGCAGGTTTTACCTCCACCCAGTGTCTTCAGCAGGTGATTTCACTGAATTTCTTCCCACTGATTGCTGATCAGTGAAAACACCTGCTGAAGACACTGGGTAGAACCAAAACATGCAGGGTCTTGGCCCTCCATGGAATGAGTTTGACATCCCTGCTCTACAGTGTGGTATACCACGGGGTAGCTGTTTGGGGCCATTATTATATTCTATATTTACAAATGATTTACCATGTATGTTAAAAAGCTCATCCATTGTTATGTATGCAGATGATACTACTACTGTATTTACATACCTGAAAGCAATATTGAAGAAATGCAAAAAATGCTACAGGAAGAGCTGATGTTGATCTCTCATTGGGTTGTTGAGAACAAACTAAAACTGAATTTGGAAAAAACTAAAACCCTCTTGCTTGGTTCCAGGTATGCCCTTAGAGCAGATGAGGAACTGTGTATTTCCTTAGGTGTACCTATTAAACAAGTTAAAGAAATGAAATTGCTAGGAGTTACAGTTGATGGAGCATTGTCATCGTCGTCGGCTGCCTCCGTCGGTCTATGATGACCATGGAAGAGAATCCTAAACGTCTACTCTGCTGGAACAGCACCGCCTGTGGCTGAACAGGCCGATGCGTGAATGGCAGTCCCTGTCACACAGGTCGCACTTGTGGGTGGTCTCCGTGCTGCTGGGTCTGTGGCGGTTCTTCCTGTGGGTCCTTTTTTCATCTGCTGCAGCAGTCAGTCTTTCTTCACCCACCTTGAGCTGTCTGGTCAGGGTGCCTCTCCATTTGGAGCGGTCCGTTGCAAGGTCCTCCCAGCGTTCTGTGTTGATCTCCAGGGCCTTCATGTCTCTCTTGCAGAAGTCTCTAAAGCGCAGCTGTGGGCGGCCAACATCTTTCCTGCCAATCGCCAGTTCTCCGTAGAGGACGTCTTTGGGGATTCTGCCATCCTCCATACGGTGAACGTGGCCTAGCCAGCGGAGCCTGCGCTGCCTGAGTAGAATGAACATGGAGGGAAGGCCGGCGCAGGACAGAACTTCTGTGTTGGGCACTTTGTCCTGCCAGGATATGTCCAGGATGTGGCGAATGCAGCGCAAGTGGAAGGAGTTCAGTCGCTTTTCCTGCCGGGCGTATGTTGTCCACGTCTCACTCCCATAGAGCAGTGTGCTGATGACGCAGGCGCTGTCCACTGCCATCTTCATCTTGACAGAGTTTGGGATTCTCCCACACTTGTGTGGTGAGGCAAGTGAGTGTGAAGGCTGATTTTCCAATCCTCTTGTCGATCTCTGTATCAAGGGAGAGGTTGTTGCTGATTGTGGACCCCAGGTATGTGAACTGATTCACGACCTCCAGCTCATAGTCGTCGATGGTGATGGTTGGTGGTGCTTCCGTGCCTTGCGCCAAGACGTTAGTCTTCTTCAGGCTGATGGTAAGCCCGAAGTCCTTCCATGCCTGGGAGAAGCGGTCCATCAGGGTCTGAAGCTCCTGCTGTGTGTGGGTTGCGACTGCAGTGTCGTCTGCAAACAGCATGTCTCTGATTAGAGCCTCGCGTGCTTTGGTTCTGGCTTTCAGGCGGGCAAGGTTGAAAAGCCTGCCGTCAGATCTTGTGTGCAGGTAGATTCCCTCTGTTGCTGTGCTGAAGGCATGCCTCAGGAGCATAGCAAAGAAAATCCCAAAGAGGGTTGGCGCAAGTACACAGCCCTGTTTCACTCCGCTGCGTATGTTGAACGGCTCTGAGACGTTGCTGTCGTGCTGCACTATCCCCTGCATGTTGGTGTGAAACGATTCGATGAGGCTTTGCAACTTTGGTGGGCATCCTATCTTTGGCAGGATCTTGAAAAGGCCCTCTCTGCTGACCAGATCGAACGCTTTGGTGAGGTCGATGAAGGCGACGTACAGGGGCATGTTCTGTTCTCTGCATTTCTCCTGGAGTTGGCGGATGGAGAATATCATGTCTACCGTCGATCGCTCAGCACGGAAGCCACACTGAGACTCGGGGTAGACGCGTTCGGCAAGCTTCTGTAGACGAACGAGAACAACTCGTGTGTAGACTTTGCCAACAATGCTAAGGAGGGAGATGCCCCTGTAGTTGTTGCAGTCGCTTCTCTCCCCTTTGTTTTTGTAGAGGGTGATGATCTTGGCATCCCTCATGTCCTGTGGTACGGCACCTTCCTTCCAGCACTGGCAGAGGACGTCATGCAATGGCAGCAGTAGGGCGGTCTTGCAGTGCTTGATCAGGTCGGGGGGTATGCCGTCGTTGCCAGGTGCCTTGCCAGCGGCCAAGCTATCAATGGCCTTGCTGAGTTCGTCGATGGTTGGCTCGGCGTCAAGTTCGTCCATGGATGGCAGGCAGTTGATGGCATCAAGGGCTGACGGTGTCACGGTGTTCTGTCTGGAGTAGAGGTCGGAGTAGTGTTCCACCCATCTCTCCATCTGCTTGTTCTTTTCTGTGATCATCTCCACAGTGGAGGATTTGAGGGGGGCCGTCTTGCTCTGAGCCGGACCAAGTGCTTTCTTGATGCCATCGTACATACCACGGATGTTCCCTGTTATGGCAGCGGTTTGAATGTCTTGGCTGAGCTGAGTCCAGTACTCGTTGGCACAGCGCCGAGCAGTCTGCGGAACTTTGCTTCTCGCAGCCCTGAGAATCTGGAGATTCTTCTCGTTTGGGTACTTCTTGTACTCAGCAAGTGCTGAGCGCTTGGCTTCAATGACGGGGGTCATCTCAGTCAACTTGGCATCAAACCAGTCCTGTGACTTTGAGGTCTTCCTCCCATAGTGGGCTGCACGGTGGCGCAGTGGTTTAGCACTGTGGCAGCACAGTTTTACCCTCGGCCGGGGGATTGCGGGGATCATGAGATCGTGGGTTCAATCCCAGCCCCCGACCAACAGTGAGCTGTGTGGAGTTTGCATGTTCTCCCCGTGTTGCGTGGGTTTACTCCGGGATTTCTCCGGTTTCCTCCCGCATACCAAAAACATGTAGGTTTAGGGCGCTCGCACACGCAGCGACCAGCAGCCGGTGGCTTGTCACCAGACTGCAAACCAAATCTACCTACGGGTACAAATAAGTAACAAAAAAAAAAAAAAAAAAAATAGGTAGCCACTGTGCAGTGGATGGTGTTTCGCAGCTCTTCCCACTTCTGCTTTGCAGATTCTCCTTCTTGTGGTACACCAAGTTCCTTTTCAAAGGTGGAGGCAAACTGCTCAACAAGTTCTGGTTGGGCCATCTTGCTGGTGTCAATCCATGCCTTTCCAGGCTGTCTAGCACAATGGAATTTCTTCAGCTGCAGCTTGACCTTGCAACACACCAATGAATGGTCTGTGTCACAATCTGCACTCTGGAACGAACGGGTGATTAGCCCGTTCTTCAGTGAGGTGTGCCTGGTCAGGATCAAGTCCAGCTGGTGCCAGTGCTTTGAGCGCGGATGTCGCCAGGAAACCTTGTGTTGGGGCTTGGTCTTGAAGAACGAGTTTGTGATGCACAGATCGTGATATGTGCAGAATTCGAGCAGCCGCTGTCCGTTGTCGTTCATTCTGCCCACGCCAAATGGTCCAAGACAGGAGGGCCAGGAGTCATGGTCAGCACCCACTCTGGCATTGAAGTCTCCAAGGAGAATGAGTTGTTCAGAGTTGGGGATGATCCTGACAGTTGTTGCGAGATTCTCGTAGAACTTGTCTTTTGCCTCTGGTGTGGCTGTCAGTGTTGGGGCATACACACTGACGAGGGTGACTGGGCCTTGAGTGGTGTTCAGGCGGAGGGTGAGGAGTCGTGCAGAGCCATTGCTGCTCGGTTCCACCATCTTCAGCAAGGTGTTCTTCACTGCGAAGCCCACTCCGTGTTCCCTGTGTTCGTCACTGCCCTTTCCCTGCCAGTAGAACGTGTAGTCCTTCTCTCTCAGTGTGCCTGCATCAGCCAACCGTGTTTCCTGGAGAGTGGCGATATCCACTTCCAGTCTCTTCAGCTCATTATTGATGATGGCAGTCTTCCTGTTGTTGTTGATGTCCTTGAGGTTAGCAGCGAGTCCTGTCATCATAGTGCGGACGTTCCAAGTTCCCAGTTTTAGAGTTGGTCTCTTTTGTTTTTTTGCCTTGCCTGGTGCGAAGGTTCTTAGCCTGCCGTTCGGACTTCTCCTCATCCCCATGCACCCAATGAGGAAAGCGAGCTGTGGCGGGACAACACCTTATTGGCTGGGGGCTGCCCAGCTTGAGGTGGGCGGTAGCTGTCCAGTGAGATCCGATGATCCCTCCCACCGTCGGGAACAACCCCTGGCGCCGCGCTCTACGCCAATTGAGCGGTGGCTTATAACCGGTAACTGTCATTCCCTGTGTTTTGTCTACGCCAAAGGCGAAGCTAGAGTGTCCTCTCCAGTGATCCGGTGTTCTACCTTCCAGCGTTGGGCGTTGGTAGGATTCAAGCCTGGGCAGGAAGATATGGAGGACAAGATGTTGCCCATACAGCATGTCCCCCCTCTCCACGTCACTGATGAATCCAAAGGAACAGCAGGGCTGCTACAGTTTGGCACCAGCGCCGTCGCAGGAGCTGCCAGAACGATGTTGAGCACAACAGAGAACTGCCTTAGGGACTTCGACTCCGGATTTTTCCTCAGGGTTGACTCCCAAAGCCTTTCCCGTGACCGGATGTGCCGCAAGGCAGCGGAGGTTTGAAATCAGGGTTTACCTTCCCCTAGATGGGCTACCTTCCCAGGTTAATGAGCCACCATCTACCTGAAGCATCTGGTTTTAAGGCACCAGAGGTCCACCCTCGCCCCTTCTCCTATTAGTAAAAGCAGTTCTGCCGGGCTTAGAGACTAAACCACACGGGCAGGCTTGGAGTTGGACTTAGTTGTCAGAGGCTTTTCGAGACGCACGCCATAAGCTTAACCCCAGTGCCGCTCCTGGCTATGACAACCTTGGAACCATTGTCATGGTCAACCCATATTAATAACACTGTTGCTAAAATGAGTAGAGAGATTTCTTGAATTAGGCGATGTGCTACCCTGTTTACAGAAAGAACAATAAAACAAGTATTACAGTCTTTAGTCCTTTCCTATCAGGACTATTGTTCAGCTATTTGGTCTAATGCCGTAAGACAAGATCTTAATAAAATCCAGCTCACTCAAAACAGAGCTGCTCACCTAGTGCTCAGATGGTCATTACGAGATAGTGTTAAGGAAATGCATGCTAGACTATTATGGTTGACTGCGGATGAAATGTGACATAATTCTGGACCCAGGGGACAAAACACAGACTCGAGTGAAGTACAATTATCCTTTTATTGCTAGCCGTGATTGTGTATGAGTGCGTGTATGTACAGTGTATGTTGTGTGCAGTGCAGGACTCGTCCTGGGGAAGAGCAGAACGCCGTTCAGCCTGGCAACCCTATAATGACAAAGCAGAGATGTTAACTCAGTCCTCGGGCAACAAGCGTGATAATAACGACAGCTTACTTTGCAGGTGGTTGTGGTGGGCTCAGGTTGGCCTTGAGGGTTGCAGCCAGGGAGACAGCGTCTGGCTCTGTGCGGGGAGGTGAGCGTGAAGCCCTATAGCAACGGTGGAAGCAGGACCGCCGCCGGGGAGAGAGGAATCCGCCGCCAGGGAGATCCACCTGTGCACAGGGGAAGATGAACTGACAAAGGTAAGATAAGATAAGATGAGCCTTTATTAGTCCCACAATGGGGAAATTCCAGGATTGCAACAGCACAGGGATAGCAACACTCAGAGCAACAATCAGAAGGCAAGAAAAAAAAAAAACAAGCAAGCAAGAGCAGCTAATATACATATGTACATATTACTATAAAATATATATATACACACACACAGACACACAGTGCAGAGCATTGTAGCTGGATGGAATAAATGTATGAATATATAAACACACAGTGCAGAGCATTGTAGCTAGATGGAATAAATATGTAAATATATAAACACCCACAGTACGGAGCATTGCAGCTAGGTGGAATAAATGTGTAAGTATATAAACACACACAGTGCGGAGCATTGCAGCTAGATGGAATAAATATACAGATATATAAAAACAGTGCGGAGCATTGTAGCTAGATGGAATAAATATATAGATATATAAATATGAACACACCCAGTGCTGAGCATTGTAGCTAGATGGAATAAATATGTAAATATATAAACACTTCCGCCCTCCCAAGAGAGTAGACGCTTTTTCCTCCTCTCCTGCTCTGACTTTTTTTTTCCTTCCCCCCCAACTACTGGATCCCAGCTTGCTGTTGTCTGTCTGCGTCTAACTGCGACCGTCGAAAGAAGGAAATTATGGAGTTAATAAGCTGGGCTTTGAACACAATTGACACTATTTTTTCAACAAGGAAAAGTGCTCCGGGGGAAGCTGTCTGCCCCGCAGGTACAGCTCCAGCGGGCTATTTACGTGACACAAGTAATTGGAAAATCTTGTGTCTCACTAATCTCTCTATAGAAGATATTGAAGATTTGTATGTCTTCGTGGTAATGGTGATCGGGATCTTTCTGATTGGAACTGGGATTGTCCTGGTGTACCGCAAATTGCTGAAGATGGATACAACCTATCAAAATGCTGGCCAGGCAAGGTGCATCTGTCAAATTGAAAAATTGGAGAAGACCCTGATAGCGACAAATGGAGAACTGTCTCGGAAGGTGGATTACATCATGGTCTTGCTTAGGTCTTTCCACGATGGATTTAAAGCCCCGCAATGAAGGATTAAGTACTGAATCTACAGAAGAAATAAAAAGCCTTCTCTGTGATCAGTCCGATTTGGCTCAATTTCCCCATGAAAATTCCTCCTGGCTGTCTGCAGTCTGTGTTTTCAAAATCATCGAGCATAAGGCCTTGGACAGCCATCTGGACTCTGCCAAGATAAGGACTCGGCGGCAGCCAGACAAAACATCTCCTGCCAAGTGTCCTTGTTGTCTCTCTCTTATTATCATCAACACTGCTCAACACCGCACACACATTGATCCATGAACTGAATAAAGATACACACACTGCTCTCTTGTGTCTTGTGAATCCTGTGTAGCGAATGTGCATCGAGAGCTTTTTTTTCCCTTGAAATCTTAATATTGATTAATTATGTAACCAGTATTTTGAATCAATGATTTTTTTGCTCCTTCCTATTGTTCCTCGTATTATTCTTATTCTCATGCTTGTACCCACTATCCTGTTGGCAAGTCAAATTCTCTCGTATGTTATCAGTGAAATAATGTAAGGTGTTAATGTACTTGGCAATAAATCTTTTCTGATTCTGAACACACACAGTGCAGAGCATTGTTGCTAGATGGGATGAAACGGCATAACCCTCTACTTAGTTATCCTACATGGTATGATTATGTGCCCATACATATTCTCACCCTCCATAGCGACCGGTATTTTCCTAGTTGAATGCCGGAGGGGACCATTGTGTAAGTCTATTGCATCTTTTGCATTTAAAAACTATTAGTTTGTTACGTCTTTTTGCTATCTCTGCGAGCAGCCCTGCTTAGGTTGTACAGTCTGACAGCCGTTGGTAGGAAGGACCTACGAAACCTCTCGGTTGTGCACCTGGGATGATGTAGTCTGCTGCTAAATGAGCTCCTCAGTGCATTCAGTACGTCCTGCATAGGGTGGAACTCGGACTCCAGCAGAGATGACAGTTTAGCCACCGTCCTTCTCTCTCCTATCTCCTCCACTGGATCAAGGCGCTGCCCCAGGACAGAGCTAGCTTTCTTAATCAGTTTGTTCAGTCTCTTCCTATCGGCTGCTGTAATGCCACTGCCCCAGCAGACCACTCCAAAAGTGATGGCTGATGCCACCACCGTGTCATAGAATGTCTTCAGCAGCGCCCCTTGTACACCAAAAGACCTGAGTCTCCTCAGCAGGAACAGCCTGCGCTGTCCCTTCTTGTAGAGTGCGTCAGTATTGTGTGACCAGTCTAGTTTATTGTTCAGATGAACACCCAGGTACTTATAGGATGTCACCATCTCAATGTCTGTTCCCTGTATATTTACTGGTGCTGTGAGGGGCTGCCCATGCCTGCGGCAGTCCACCACCAGCTCCTTAGTTTTCCTTGCGTTGATCTGGAGGCAGTTCCGATGGCACCAGTCTACGAAGTCCTGGATAAGCCCTCTGTACTCAGCTTCATCTCCATTGGAGATGAGGCCAACGATCGCAGAGTCATCAGAGAACTTCTGTAGATGGCAGTGTGTTGTGTTGTGTGAGAAGTCCGCAGTATAAAGAGTGAACAGGAAGGGAGCCAGCACCATTCCCTGGGGGGCCCCCGTGCTACTGATGATCGTGCCGGACACACAGTCCCGGGTTCTCACAAACTGAGGCCGGTTCGTGAGGTAGTCCAGGATCCATGATGACAGGTGCTGGTCCACCCCTGCGCGCAGCAGCTTGTCCTTCAGAATCATCGGTTGGATGGTGTTGAAAGCACTGGAGAAGTCAAAGAACATGATCCTCACCATATTCCCGGGCTTCTCCAGGTGGGACAGAGAACGGTGAAGGAGGAAGATCACCGCATCCTCCACCCCAATGCCATGCTGGTAGGCAAACTGGAGTGGATCCATCGCTGGTTCCACCAGGGGGCAGAGGTGAGCAAGGAGCAGTCTCTCCAGGGTCTTCATCAAGTGGGACGTCAAGGCCACCGGTCTGTAGCTGTTCAGGTCTTTGGGGTGGGAAGTTTTTGGTACAGGTACCACACAAGATGTTTTCCACAGCTGTGGTACCCTCCCCAGCTTCAGGCTCAGGTTGAAGATGTACGTCACAATCCCACACAGCTGGTCTGCACAGGACTTGAGGAGCTTTGCGCTGATGCCGTCCGGTCCCGACGCCTTCCTCGCCTTGATCTTCCTCAGCTCCGTCCTCACCTGGGTCCTGGTCAGGGTCAGGATGGGGGGCTGTGTGTTGGGGGTGGGGGAGTGTTGGTGGAGTGGGGAGTGGGCAGTAGGACTTGATTTCTTCAGAGGCAGCAGTGGTTGTTGTGCAGTCAGGGGGGAGGGCGGTTGGTCAAACCTATTGAAAAACAGATTCAGGTTGTTCGCCCACTCCCTGCCCCCCGTGGCCTGGGGGGAGGTATTCTGGAGCCCAGAGATGGTTTTGAGGTTTCTCCAGACCCCGCTGATGTCGCTCTGTTGCAACTTGTCCTCCATCTTCTTTCTGAAGCTGTCCTTGCCTTCTCTGATCTTTCTCCTCAGCTCCCTCTGTACGGACTTCAGCATCTCCCTATTTCCCGACCTGAAGATCCTCTTCTTCTCTCTCAGAAGTGTTTTAATCTCAGGGTTGATCCAGGGTTTGTTGTTTGAGCAACACCGTATGGTCTTGGTGGGAACGGATTTGTCCACACAGAAGCTGAGGTAGCCCGTGAAGGTGTGAATGAGGCCATCGATGTCCTCACCATGTGGATCGCAGAGCTGCTTCCAGGCGGTGGCTTCAAAACAGCCTTTTAGTGTCCATTGTCTCCTCAGACCATAACTCCACTGTGCGCATGGCTGGACGTTGTCTGTGCACTAGGGGTTTGTACACCGGCCGGAGATGAACCAAGTTGTGATCCGATCTCCCGAGTGGGGGGAGTTGTAATGAGGTGTACGCCTCCTTAGTGTTTGCGTAGAATAAGTCCAGTGTTTTATTGTCTCTAGTGTGGCATGTGACATACTGGGTGAACGTGGGTAGAATGGGAGACAGTGAAACATGGTTGAAATCGCCTGAGATGAGGAGAAGAGCATCTGGGTGTTCTGTCTGCAGCCTGCTGGTTACTGAATGGATGACGTCACGCGCTGTCCCAGCGTTCGCCGTCGGATTTGCATAAACAACAATGCAGATCACGTGTGAGTGTTCTCTCGGGAGATATGTAGGCCTCATGCTAACAGCTAGCAACTCAATGTCTTTGCTGCAGTGTCGTTGTTTAACAGTGATATGTCCCGGTCTGCACCAGTTGTTGTTAACATACATTATCACTCCACCGCCCCTAGCTTTGCCACTGTCTGGTGTTCGGTCAGCCCGTATCATGTGGAAACCCTCCAGCTCAATGTTAGCATCTGCTGCTAGTTCAGTTAGCCACGTCTCAGTAAACAAAAGGAGAGAGCACTCGCGATATGTGCTATCATAACGGCAGATAGCCGCTAGCTCATCTGCCTTTCCCAGTATAGAGCGTACATTTCCCATGACAACAGATGGAAGGGAGGGTCTGTACCTTATATTTTTTGTCCTCCGCCTTACTCCAGCCCGGCAGCCGCGGCGTTTTCGCCTCAGTTCTCTCGGTATGTCGAGTTTTTCCAATGGGACCGGGTGGCGGTTGAATGCTAGCAGCTCTTCCCTGCTGTATCGTATCCTGCTATAAACAGTGGCTCCGTCCACCGGCTCAGGAGACATTTGGGACGAGGTGAGGTGAGTCAATTGTTAGCTTACGTGAAGCGAGGAGATGGTCTGGGATTCAGACGATGAGCCAGGACATGGCTGTTGACGCGAGACGTGTCTTGGGAAGATTGACAGACGGCTCCATGCTGAGTCACAGGCAGGTCTGGCTTTTAAAGCCCGCTGGCAATTGGAAGCAGGTGTGCGTGCAGCTGAAGTTAACGACGGCCCTGAGGGAGTCATGACAAAAGGTTGACATATAGTTTGGTTCAGTTCCTAAGAAATATTGTTGTCTTTAGAAGACCTTTATATTTGTATTCACAGTTGATGTATACAAATGATAGACATAATCATAATGCCAGACAATGTGTAATGCGATGATTTACTTTACCACTGCCAAAAACAAATGCTTTAAAGAAAACTGTGATGTATAGGGCTGTATCACATTGGAACAAACTTCCATCCTGTTTAATTCAGAACAGAAATGGGAAAAGTTTCAAAAAGAAACTAAGAATGTTGCTTATGAGGAAAGAATTATGATGTTAATTTATGGGTCATGTCTATTGGAATTGTTAATTTTATGGTTTGGTATAGAACTTAATTAGTCTGTAATGTTATTTTTTTTTCTGTAAATTGTAAACAGCACTATTGTATCAATGTATTAATGTATGTGTGATTTTACTGTTTTTAAATTTTTGTGTGTGGGCCCCAGGAAGAATAGCTGCTACTATGGTAGCAACAAATGGGGATCTGAATAAACGATAGGAAATGAAATGAAACAATGAATGGTTACAGGTTCACTTTCATTCATAAAACCGCGTTTACATTTGTAAATGTACGTTTCATTTCATTTCAGTGAACCTGTAACCAAGTGACACCCATATACCGAATGAGTCCTGGAGAGGATGGGGGGGCGTCATCCACAGGCCGAAGGAGCACAATGTCCCAACATGCCATAAAGCACAAACGCAGTCAGATGAGTTTGGCTCTCTTATTGTACTTACCTGAGTATGTACAAGTTAAGCTGGTTCCTACAGGTAACTGGAGCTGAAACAAACCTCTTCGAGCGCAAGGCACACATGCCGGCCCACATGAGGGAGACTAAGACGCAACTTAACCTGTTGCGATCCTCAGAACAGATGAGTTGACTCGTTTATTGTACCCAGCTGGATACTTACAAGTTAAGCCGGTTCCTACAGGTAACCGAAGCTGAAACAACCCTCTTTGAGTACAAGGCACACATACCGGCTCACATGAGGGAGACTAAGATACAACTTAAGAATCTGCTGTGACCTCCAGACAGATAAGTTATAATGTTTAAAGTGAAGAACCTATCACTGCCCGCAAATATCCAAAAGTTGTTCCAAATAAGGGAAAAACAATATCATTTCAGAGGAACATGTATATTTCAAAAACCTTCAGTGAGAACTACCACAAAGCAACACTGTGTTTCAGTGCAAGGAGTCAGACTGTGGAACGCTTTTGGACTTGAATTAAAATCATGTACAATGCTTGGACAATTTAAACAAAAACTAAAGGCAGAAATACTCCAAAGATATATACAAGATGACCTGTAAAATCACATAAGAATTATCATATTCAGTCTGCGTTGTGTTGTTGCTTAGTTGTTTTTTTTTTGTCACGTTTTGTCTTAGCTTTGTTCTAAATTGTAATCGCTCTTGTTTTGTTTTTCTTTTGAATTCTTGGATGGAATATGGGTGGGCAATATAAGCTGTGGCTTCAGCCATCACCCATTTCGGATAATTTATGTTGAACTGTATAATCAGAGGAGTTATTGTTTAATTTGACCTTGTAAGATTTTTTTTCCCTCTTTGTTATATTATTCTGTTCCTTTCTTTTAATCTTTGCTTTTAATCCATCCGAAATAAAGATTCATTAATTCATTCAAGTTTGACTCCTTATTGCACTCAGCTGGATACCTACAAGTTAAGCCGGATCTTCCAAGCACCTGGAGCTGAACAAAAACCATTCTGAGCACAAAGCACACCTGCCGGCTCAGTGAGGGAAAACTAAGATACAACTAAGAATCTGTTGCGACCCCTAGAGCAGATGAGGGGATGACTGATGGGGCCAAATTGAGCTTATAGAAGCGGGTGAACATTGAGAAAGAAGCCCAGCCAGCGGCTGCGCATACATCCTCTGGGGTGCACCCCTGGACAAACGCCCACATAGTGGCCATTCCCAGAGTCGAGTGAGCCACCAGCCTATCTGGTGGTCCCGCTCCAACCTGTACATATGCAAAACAATCAGGTCAACTATCCAATGGGACAGGCACTGCTTAGGAATAGGCCTGCCCATCGTGGATTCCCCATAGGACACAAAAAGCTTGTCTGAAGAATGGACAGACCTTGTACGGTCAACATAAAGCTTAACCCCTTGCACTCCGGTCAATTTCCCTAAAAATGCCAAAAAATAACGTGCCCAAAGTAAATCGAAAACTGTTCTTCAACCCTTTGCAGCATCTTCATGGGGTTGGTCTCATTTAAAAGAAAACACTTTGAATTTTTTGGCAAAACAGTCATAATCTCTCTAAGTGCTCCGGCCACTGAGTTACAGTCATCTAAACATAGTGAACTTGAAGAAAATAAATTTGGCCTGGGTGTTTTTTTGGATACAAATGCTTGCAAATAACACACAGCTTCAGATCCAGGCTGGAAAATGCAACAGAAATGTAGAACCAAGTGTTATCCAACTGAGGTCAAAATTTGGTAACAATACCACAAAAAATGAATATATTACACAGCTTTTTCCTCAGGTAGCTCCCAGGCGTTTTTGAACTGTGCCAAATTGTGCCAAATGGCACAGTTTGGAAAAACGTCTGTAACTTTTGAATGATTCAATATAGAAGTTTCATCTTGGGCTCTAATGAAAGGTGACACTCAGGGCTGTGTGTGTGGGGGGGGGGGAGGGGTGAGGGGTTGTCCCCCCCCCCGCTACAGAGGACGGACATCGCCCGTTGTGCCGCGGTCCGTCATGTAGCGATGACTCACAGCTGTAATTTACCGATCGGTCAAAAGTCATTTTGATTACAATTTTCAGGGATAAAGAATAATTTAGCTTAGAACACTTACCTCTTCACAGCAGCAGTGTAGCTGGCGAACTTCTTCCTCATTGTCAGACGAATGCGACGCTGGTCTCCCGACCCGGTCAAAACATAATTCCATTATTGCGGTTTTGCGCTTCCATGATTGCGGTTTTGGCGAACGATTTTTCAAAACAAATAACAGTAGTAATTAAAAAAGGACTGGCGAACGCGTGTGTGTCACTCAGCCTTCGTCGTCGGCCTCCGTCGGACTATGATGACCATTGAAGAGAATCCTAAACGTCTATTCTGCTGGAATAAAAAAAAAAAAAGCACCGCCTGTGGCTGAACAGGCCGATGCGCGAATGGCAGTCCCTGTCACACAGGTCGCACTTGTGGGTGGTCTCGTGCTGCTGGGTCTGTGGCAGGTTCTTCCTGCGGGTCCTTTTTTCATCTGCTGCTGCAGTCTGTCTTCACCCAACCTTACACAAAACAGCTTGCGAACTTCTGTGCTTCTATTGGCTCGCTGCATTCACAGCGTTGGTAGGCGGGTCCTTCTTGCTAGGTTTTCAGTCATTGGTTCTTCAAGGTTTCAGAAACCCAATTCAAGGCTCTTATTAGTCGAATGAGAGGTCAGTCAGATGAACTAATCTGTTCGCGGCTGTGTCTGTAGTGGAAGAACGGAAATGGAGCTTTTTTTTTTTAGTGCGCGCTTGGACGCAGCGCCCTCGTGCATCCTAGAGCGCACGAGAGCGCCCTCGTGCGCTCTAGGACACAGAGACGTGCCCGTCCACGGTACACAGGAGTGCGACAGGTTAAGGGCCCCACTGGGCACAGATATGAAGCCTCTCAGCCTCTGAAGAGGTGTGTGGGGTGGGTAGAAGGCCTCAAGCACAAGAGTGTGGGAAACAACCTATTAGCCAGCACCCTGGGCTGAAAAGCTGGGTTGGGCCGCAGGTGAACCACCTGATCACCATCAGACCTGAGGCCACAGAGAGCGCATTTAGTTCACCGACCCTCTTGGCTGAGACAATTGCCAAGAGAAAAGCAGTCTTCCAGGAGAGCAGACAAAGGTCAGCACTGGGGAGTGGCTCAAAAGGGGGTAAGCATAGAGCCCTAATAACTGTCTGGAGATCCCAAGTGGGCAGCAACGGATGCTGAGACTGATGGTTCCATTTCACTCCTCTCAAAAAACTGCTTAGCCAAGAGGATGCGCCCCATGAGACACCTTGTTGCTGGTACAGAATGCCCTTTTTAATGACATACATGGCCTCAGCCAAACAATCCGTTCTGCCCTGTTTCACACCCTCAATCTCCGAGACTTTATCAAACCATGGTCCAAGTGCTGGGTCAGCTTTCTGCAATGCAGCTATGTCAGGAGGGATGTCGAACTCTACCGACTGACTTAGCTGTGATGTTTCTTCACCCAAGTTCTTTACTGAAGCTAACACCTTATCTCTTCTCCTCTGAGCCTTGGATTTAGGCTGTTTAATAGGGCCTGCCTCTATTTCAGAATCATAGAACGGCAACTCCTGAAGCACATTGGCAGCCCTCTGCGCCCTGGTTGTCACCATATTACAAATTTTTTCAACAGGTGCATCAAGCCTCTGCTCAATAGTGCCACCTGCCTGTCCCTCAGTTTGTTCATCTCTAACCTGTTGTATGATGTCCAACAACATTGGAACATCATTGCCAAGAATAACAGAATACGGCAAATTAGGCACAAGAGCTACAGGAAGGAGATATGTTTGACCCCCCACTGTTAAATAGACCTCAGCAGTCGGGTACAACTTCTTATCCCCATGAACACAACTAGTTTTCACTGTAGACTCACTCCATGAATCTCTAGGGACTAAGCTGGGCAAAACAACAGTCTGGAAACAACCGGAGTCTAACAAGGCCTCTTCACACTGACCATTTAGCAGAACAGTAGTCTTATATATTTCATCATGAACTGGTGCTGACAGAGTAGGTCTTGGAACTGAGCATAATAATGAGGGTTTATCATTCTTTATGGCAGGACATGAATACTGAGTGTGACCGATCTTATGACACTGATAACAGCGTATATCTTTATTTGAAACAACACGTGACTTTTTGCTACTATTATATCTGCTATTTGTGATTTGACTGGACCTGGAATACAGCCTATTTTGAGCTGGACCACCCCTTTCACCCTCATTAGACTTACTCCATGCGGTGAAAGAGCTGTCACAGCCGAGAGTAGTTCTCCTGCTCCCAGACCTGGCCAACAGAAAAACCTCCGCCAGACGAGCAGCGCCCTCTGCAGTCTTCGGGTCCCGCTCTTGTATCCAGATTCCCAGCTCCGGGTTCACCATCCGCAGAAACTGTTCCAAAATTAATAGTTCAGTAATGTCTTTTACCGTTGAGGTCTCTGGTTTAACCCATCTACAAAACAGGTCTTTTAAACGAACATACAGTTCAAGAGGGGTTTCGTCCTGATAAACGTCCAAGGACCGAAACCTCCTCCTATATGTGTCGGACGTTAGCTCATATTTGCTTAAAATCGCTTCCTTCACTTTTCCATAATTATTCGTGTCAGCAATGTCCATCAGTACATATGCACTCCGTACTTTACCTGTAAGCAGAGGAGCCAACTGAATAGCCCACTCTTCTTCATGCCAGCGGCAGACCGTAGCGATCCTCTCAAATGTCGACAGGTAATGCTCAATGACGTCCTCGGGGGAGAGCGGATTCAACCTGGGCTCGTGGTGCATTCGCGTCGTCCTCGGCTGCACCTGCAGTGGTAAATCATCCTCCTGCGGGCCGACCCGACTGGCCGTCACCCTGGGGTCTTCCCCCGAAGCGCCGTCATCACCGCTGCGTTCAGCCCGGCTTCCATGCTCCTCTCTCAACTCCGCAACTTGCAACTGCATCTGCCGAATTTGACCATCCATGGTCTGCCACCTTTGCTCCTGAAGAGATGCTTCTTCCATCCTCTGATGGTCTCCGACAGTCAGTGAACAAACCAAGGACTTTACCAAGCACGTTAGTTTTTCTAGCTCGTCCAGTCCGCTGGCTCCCGGCTCCCGGCTCCTCAGCTGCCATAGCTGCGTCACCGTCAAATTGTTCCTCTTGCCTCACTATTTTTCTTCTGGACATCCTTTCGTCCCTTGTCATCAACCACTTCCACCAAATGTTACCTCGTCAGGGACGGACCACCACTTTCGCCGCCAAATATAACATCCTCCTGGGAACGGACCACCGCTGCCACCAAATGTAGCGAAGTGCACCGCTACCGGTAATACCAGTCTCTCAGGAGAAAGGCTTCGAGGCAATTTAGCAATCAACAATTTTCCATTTTTATTCCAAAACTTACAGGTAATAACTCCAAAACATCCGACACGATTTACCACGGCTTAAATTTGTCAATCAACCATTATCATCATCATTGATTCTCTCGACAACAACAAGAACCAAAATAACCAACACCTGTTATATACTATTTGAGATAATTAACGTCAATTAGAACATACCATATGTCCCAGGTAAGACAATAACATTTTTCCATTTCCCACATATACCCACTAACATCTAAAAGTCCATAAATAATTCCCCACCTATATACAGAATAAATATAACTAACATAGAATAAATAACACCATAAATAATTCAATAAATAATTTAAACCCCTATTTACAAATTCTAAATCACCCCTCTAACTCACCATCACATGCTTCCTTCCTGCTGGTGTCCTTTAAAAGGCATTCAACCCCTAACAGAGTCTTTTGCCCAGACACCCTCAGGAAGCATGTTGGCAAAGGTATGTGGATTAAATAATTACCAATCGTTTTACCCAAATACTTAAACTATAGCAATTATCTCACAAAGGCATTCCAATTAGTCAAAGACAGATCCTAGAAATAATGTGTGCACTTTTAACAAACAATCATAATAACATTTACAATATTACAAATATAACATAATCACACATACAATAAATCATAACAGTGGCGACACTCCGTCGTCACACACCACATTCCTCATGGACAGTTGACAACACCGCCAGGTAGCCCTCATGGCAACTGAATCCAAGGTGAGCCCTAAGTACTTGACAACCCTGGTTGGAACCAGGCAGCCTTCACCGCATTCAAATGCAACCCGAATACCACCAGGAGAGCCAATATGGTCTCCATATTGCCCCCTGCTATGGCTTCTGATGGCACACAAACCAGCCAATCATCCAGATACAATTGAACTCGACTGCCCCTCTGCCACAGTGAGCGAGTGCAGAGTCCATGCACCTGGCGAACATCTGAGGACAGGGACAGGCCAAAAGACGGGATGTCATAACCAAAGGCTGTCCTGAAGGAACCCTGAGGAACTTCCTGTGGCCAGATTTATGGAAATATGGAATCAGTGTCGCAAAGGTACATTGCTGTGAACCAGTTGCCTGGCCTTATGGCCTGAATAATGTCCTCAGCCTGAGCATGACAAGGGAGCACCTTCAGATACCTGCTCAACCTTCTTAGGTCCAACACCGGACTGAGACCCCCGATTTGCGTAGCTAGTTAACTAATTCCCTCCCACAGCATGTGGGACACCATACGGTGTATTGGGCAGTGCCTATCCCATCCCTCTGACCTTAGGCCAGACAGCCACTGTAAGTAGTGAAACTACAGTGTGTGTGTATGGGGGGGGGGGGGTCAGTCCTCCGATAGCGCTGTGCGTCACGCACCAATCCACTTGGGAACAAGAAATAGGCAGTGTAAAAGCCTCGCCTCTCTTCTCCTGAAGACAGAGACCACATCGCGCTCTCTCCCAGCCGGGCAGAGACCTCACTGCCCAGAACAGTGGAAGACAATCCTCCTTAATTCTGCTTCCAAAGCCCCTTGAAGTTGGGAATGAGATCTCAATTGTAGGCGGTAGCCATACTCCAGTGCATCGATCACCCATGGACCTGAGGCACACTGACGTCAACTCATGAAGTGCGCCATGGAGAAAGTTGACGCCAAGGGAAGCATACCGTCTGAGAAGCTGGTGGGGCTTGGCAGAACCATGGCCTACACACTCCTGGGAGCGCTGCTGAACCCGCACCCGCTGCCGAGAGGCCCTCTGCCTTGGGTGACCCGAGCTCTGAAAGGAACCTGGCTCTGTGAAACGAAGAAGTTGTGGGTTCTCACACCCCTCAAAAGGTCTCTGGACATTCAACCTGGGTGGTCCTGGCCGATGAAAGGACTGTGTGCGCAATCCCACCTTCTGCACCTTGTTCGACACCTCCTCTGCTGCGGGCCCTGTCTGTATTTGCCAATCTAGACCAGCTCAGCCGCATATGCCACTGGCCAAGGTCAGCCGGCCAAGGAATTCCCAAGAGATGTAGCTTGGAGCTAGCTCCTTGAATCACAGCGTCCACAATCCTTACCAACTCTGGTAGAAGGTCTGTTCTGCTTTTGACTCTAGGTCACTTATCAGACCCTCTAAATACACCAAAAAAAGTGTATTAGTGTTTGCCAGCGTTGAGGGCATAGCCACAGGCTGGTAGGCACTAGCCACTAACCCATCAGTGACACAACACCTGTTATTAGGGTGGCATATAGACTTGCTGCCTGTGGAGGAAGCTCCAGCCAGCAACGCAAAGGTAGGGCCCACCTTCAACCCACCATCCAAGCCTTGCTCTGCGGCACCACCCAGAACACTGAGCCCAGAGTGAGGAGCAGCCGCCTCCCTTAGACAAGCCCATGACTTGTGCAGACAACCCACAAAGTCAAGATAAACCAGCAAGGAAACCTGCCTGCGGGATGCAGGACCCCTATTCAAAGCCGAAGCCCTAGGTGGAGAAGATGGAGAAGGAAGCCCAGCAGCTGATGCTCAGTACCCTGAGAGACCCATCATAGGGTTCAGGAGGGCCCTTCTCGACTGGAGGGTCACTGTCGTCCTCATCCTCAGAGACATCCACTTGCCCACTGGAGCCACAGCCAGAGCTGGCGCCATCTGTCCAATGGTCTTACGCACTGATTTGCCACCATATGATCAATGGTCTTACACATTGATTTGCTGCCATATGTTCAGTGGTCTTGTGCATTGATTGACCGCCATACCTTCAGTGGTCTTATGCATCTCCTCCAATTGCCTCTGCATGAAGTCCACCCGTGGGTTGTGCAGCTGGCTTTCTTCAATCCGCTTCCTGCTGGCCTTCCTGGTTCCAGCTGGAGCAGCTAAGGCTGGAGGAATAGAGCCCTGGGCTGGTGCATCCCAATGTCCGGGGTATTTCCTCTTCCTTCACTCCCGCAGAAGCCATTACTCCTCCAGGAGAACAATAGGAGTGAAAACAAGACAGATATTCTCATTATTATTATTATTGTTATCATACACAGGCCAAAGGGCTGTTCTATGAGATACAAGCATGCTAGTCATAAGACAACATAGAAATATCAGATTTCAGTTCCCACCTGAATGCAGTACCACTCCTCCACAAAAGGTGGCAAGAGTGCACCAAGCACAGGAGTGCTCAGTACCAAGACAAAGAAGATGTCTCCTTTTTTTTTTAAGAAGACGACTGTCAGTCGAGAAAAAGAAACAATACAGAATTAACGGGAAATTGTATCCTATTGTTAACTGTTAAGTAATTCTTCCTTGACGAAGGCACAACTATATCACATATCTCAAGCAGATAAGCATATCACATGCTGTTAAGCTGTAAAAACAGTTCTTCTGCCTGAAGAGAAGGCACAAAATACATCACAAACCTTAAGCAGGTAAGGGTAGTACATACCTCACGCTCCTAAACTTGTCAACAGTTCCGGCTGAAAAGATGGCAAGTGTATACTACATACCTCAAGCAGGCACAAACTGTGCACGCCACGCTATACAGCCACTGCAAACCTTCTCTCATTCAGCAGAAAACCACAACAATTTTATGACACAGCGATGGGGTACCCAGAGTAAGGCAGCCCAAACAGCACAAAGCATAATGTCAAACAGATAGTATATGCTCTTACCGTACCAGGAGGAAAGAAAGAGGAATAGTGGGTGGATGCAGGAGGGTATATATGGGGTGTGCATCCACAGGTGTGGTTAATTTGGTAAAATGCTCCTGCCCCGAGGATCGGTGTCACTTGGTTACAGGTTCACTGAAATGAAATAAAACCCATCTGCCCTTCTGAGGTGAGCAGAATAGTCCTGACATGGTTTTGACCCAAGAAGCAGACACGACTCAGGGATAACACAATTAACCTTTTATTTGCAATTATGTGAGTGTGTGGATGCGTGTATGAGTATCTGTGGTGTGTGTAGTGTGTGAAGAAGTCAGTTTGGGGCGAGCAGAGCACCGTTCAACCTGGCAACCCTAAGGACAGAGCAGAGGGACAATTGGAGACAGTCCAGGCAGAGGAAGCACCCGTAAACACAGTCCTTACTGTTTGCAGCATAGAAGAAGCACTCAGGTTAGCTTGACGGCCCAGGCCAGGAGGACAGTGTCAGTTGCCCCGTAGGTAGGCAGGTGAACAGAGCAGGGAGGTCCGCCACCAGGTGGAGGAGAGTCCGCCGCCAAGGTTACACCGCCTGTGCACAGGGGAAGTAGAAGGGTGAGAGGAAAGGTTTGCAGGCTTACTTGGCTGCCGGGAGGTGAGATGTCCGAAGGCTAGCAGTAGCACTGGAGAGAAGACGAGGCTGGAACCTCAGCGTAGAGTTGGCGAGTACAAGTCCCTTGGAAAGGAAGCAGATGACTCTGCGCTGATCTCTGGGTCTCACAGAATAAATAGGCAGAGCCAGATAGCAGACAGGTGTGTGCGCAGGTGTGCCTAATTGGCGGTCATGACAGTCCATGGTCAAAATTTCATTTATTTTTACATCTATTTTCATAAATCAGCTGAGATATGCTCAACACACGGTTTCCAATACTCATAAATGACTGTGAGTATATGATCACATTTCACATCAGAGCTATTTCCATTTTCTTGCAGTTATCAACTGTACAAATTCAGAGTATCCATATATCTACCGCAACAAACTTGTAAGAAAGAAATATGACTGTGACAAAGGCACCAACACTCACCTGGCATGCCGACAGATGTGGACACATTCCTCCAAGTGTTTGCTTTCAAATTTTCTTCATGGTATCCTTTTAGTGTCTGCTGAAAGAGTACCGGGTTGTTTGATGCAGCAAAGTTCAGGCTCTCCCACGCCATCCTACCGTTCTCTTCTTCCTGTACCGGCAACCTATGTCCTTTCCTTAATTCGGAGTGGCTGCTTAGAAAGGATTTGACAAGTGCAGCTGTACTCTAAAAAGTTGAACTTTTTCAGCCCTCAGCTCCACAACAAAAAGCAATCACTACCAACAGGGTTTTAGTGCCGAGGGCGCTCAGCACTGTAAACACTGGACTACTTAGAGCATGAATAGAAAATAGTTGCCCACAGCAGAATAAATGCGTTCGGTGGACACGCAGCCAAGGTCCCATATGTGGAAGCAGAGGGGGCATGACTTAGGCTGGGAGCTGGGAGAGCTGTCACACAGACAGCAAAGCAAACCCAAATATGCAACTACACATAAAAAAACAAGCCCAGAAATCCACAACCTGTGACTGACGAGATTTGCAAGAGACTTTAGAGAAAAACAAGCCCAAAGTCACTTATGATAGGCGGACTTGGCAACACTGTATTGCATAAGATCAATTTTTAAAAAATGATTTTTGATAGTGTTGGCCAACAGAAGTATGTCCATATACGCACTCAATACTTGGTTGAGGCTCCTTTTACTTGAATTACTGCATCAGTGCGGTGTGACATGAAAGTGATCAGCCTGTGGCACTGCTGAGGTGTTATGGAGGCCCAGGTTGTTTTGACAGCAGCTTTCAGCTCATCTGCATTGTTGGGTCTGGTGGCTCTCATCTTCCTCTTGACAATACTCCATAGATTATCTATGGGGTTTAGGTCAGGAGACATTGCTGGCCAATCAAGCACAGTGACATTATGGTCATTAAACCAGGAATTGGTACTTTTGACCGTGTGGACAGGTGCCATGTCCCGTTGGAAAGAGAAAGCAGCATCTCCATAAAGCTTGTCAGCAGAGGGAAAGCATGAAGTGCTCTAAAATTTCCTGGCAGACAGCTGCACTGACTTTGGACTTGATAAACACAGTGGACCAACATCAGCAGATGACATGGCTCCCCAAATCATCACTGACTGTGAAAACTTCATACTGGGCCTCAAGCTACTTGGATTCTGTCAGAAAACAACCTCCAGCAGACAGGAAGAATTGACTCCTTCAGGCGGGACGGACTTCAGTGCAAGATGATTTATTAACAAAAGGAAAATAAATGCAGCTCGGTCGCTGTCAAACACAAAAAAATCCAAGACTTAACACTTACAATAAAAATATGATGATGAGGAACCGAATGGAATGCTCTGCAATGATGCCACAGGGAGAAATGAAAACAGCGGGTATGTATAGGGGCACAGAAATTAACTAACACAGGACAGCTGGGTAACTAATTGGGGTCAAATGAAAACACACGTGAGTGGCCGGTAGGATGACGGGAGAGACTAGAAAACAATAGCTGAAATAAGAAACTAAACATACACAAACTACTAATGAAAACAGAATGGTGTCATAGTTCAAAAAAATAATAGAAAGCATGGACAAAATGTCCAGATTATGACAGATTCTGTGCCTCTCCACTCTTCCTCCAGACTCATGGAGTCATTAAAAACATCTTAATATTTTTAATGTTATTTTCCATGTGTTTGCACTAGTTTTACTTTTTTAATCACATAGATATGTAGATACTATAATAAAAAGTGATGAGTATATCAGGCGGTATATCAGTTCATGTACCATTTGGCATAGTCAGAGCAAGGTTAGAAGTCTGTGTTTTGTTTTATATTTCTCATATGCTTTAGTATTGCACCATACATTACAAACAGTTTATATACACCTGGGGTCCAAGTGGGCCTATACACCACATGTTCCTATACATGTGTTCCTATACAGCTGGGGTCCAAGTGGACCCCAGCTGTATAGGAACATGACTTTTTTTTTGATGTGTGATGAGAAGGGTTAAGGTGAGGACTTTTCTAATGCACGTTGTGGTGACTGTAAAAAAAAACTGACCACTCTATAAAGCCCTGCAATTTCCAATGTGTCAAGGGCTCCAGGTAAAGTGTGGGCTCTTGTTTCAGGCTTCCACCTCACAGTGTAACCCACCAGCATTTCCCACGGTCACTCCCAGCCTCACCACCAACATCTCATCCCTGAGACCAGTAAGTTAAACTCTGTTTTCCACAGAGACATTAGTTTACTGCATGTGTGGAGTGCAGAGTATCGACTGTCATTCTGAATAGATTGATAGATGAACAAAAGCACATGTAGGTGCACGGCCGGTGTTTGTGATCAATGTGTGACCCTGTTGTATGCATAGTGTGTACCAGGGCCATACAGAGACCATCTGAGGGGCAGGGGCTCAAATTAAAAAAAAAAAAAAGGGGCACATGGAGCAAGATCTTTTTTTTAATTATTTTTGAGGAAAAAACAAAAATTGCAAGAAAAAGTCCTAAATTTGCAGTTGTCAACCCTAAGCAGTAGACAGACCAACTTGACCAGTCATGTCCTTAACTTACCCACTTTAAAAGACCCTACAGTGTTATATCCATTTTAAATACTTATCTCTAAATCTTTATTTAACAGGTGGGTTTTATGTTCACCTGTTAGAATGGAATAATAAATTTCACTTTTTCAGGATGCTCTTTTAGACACCGCCACTGACATCACTCTCATGTCACACAAGCTTCTTAACCAGCTACGTGTAGCTGCTATCCACGCTCACAAAGATTTAAAACTGGAACCCTGTTCGTTAGCTGTTCTACCATACACACTCAGTAACACGACCCTTTCGAGTGTGTCACTAATCAAAGTCTCCATTGGTCCCATGACCTTGACTCATCCGGTCTATGGTGAACCTATCGGTCTTGTTGAACCTATGTGGTCCTAACATGGACAATGCTGTTGCCCTGTGCTCGGCTCTTGGCATTTCTTCAGTCAGGGTTATAATGAACTTGCTGAAAGATTGGAGAGACTGCACGGTGGCGCAGTGGTTAGCACTGCGGCAGCACAGTTTACCCTTTGCCGGGGGATCGTGGGGATCGTGGGTTCGATCCCAGCCCCCGACCAACAGTGATCTGTGTGGAGTTTGCATGTTCTCCCCGTGTATGCCTGGGTTTACCCCAGGATTTCTCCGGTTTCCTCCCACATGCCAAAAACCTGCAGGCTAGGTTAATTGGAGATTCTAAAGTGGCCCTAGGTGTGAATGTGTGTGTGAATGGTTAAGGGATAGCACCGTATCGTGGCTGCTTCATCCATCCAGGTGGAGGATGACCCTCAATTTCCCCTCTGGGGATCAATAAAGTATACTAAATCTAAAATCTAAAGACTGTCTCGCCACAGAAGAACACTCTGTGCAAACTGCTGATGAGCCTTGTCCTTTTAGTGTTTTATCTCCTGATTTTAAAGATGGCACTGGTGTGTTTTAAAACTCTGAATCCATTAACGTTTGTGACTCTTCTGTTAAAAAAAAAAAAATGTATGGACTCTTGGTGAAAGTTCTAAATGTGAATAAATTAAAAGGTCGAACTGATAGACCATGGAGGAAACACTTGGGTTTGGGTTCAACGGTGAGGCCTGCCTGGAGAGCACTCTATAAACCACCATTAACTAAGAAGGTTGGAGACCTGCATTGGCAAGTTTTATGTGGTGATGTGGCTGTAAATGCTTTTATCTCTATTTTAGACCCAAATGTTGTTGATGTTTGTCCATTTTGTCCTCAGAAAGAGAATGTGTTCCATTGTTTTCTGGACTGTAACAGACTGCAGTTGTTGTTTGTTTTTTTGGGGAAGCTGTTTTATCTGTTTGGAGAAGTCTTTTCCCTGCAGATTTTTATCTTGGGTTTTCCATATAGACAGAGAAACAAGAAAAAAAGTGAACTATTAAATTTCATCCTGGGTCAGGCTAAAATGGCCATTTATGTTAGCAGAAAAAGAGAAGTTGAACAAATGCTGGATTGTAACGTAAAAGACATGCTGGTAAACATGATCAGAACTCGAATAATGATTGATTATAATTACTATCATTGGATGCAAAATGTGGGAACTTTTGAGGCTATGTGGTGCTTTAAGCACATCCTGTGTCGTGTAAAGGAGGGGAAACTTACCTATGGTGTGGTACTGATGTGAGAAGAAATTTTTTTGTTTTAGTTGTTTTGGTTTAGTTGCTTGTGTCTTTGTTTTCTTGTCAGTGAATTAATATACTTTTCATTGCTTCTTTTAGTTGGAGTGATTTTCTGTTGAACTTGTGACAATAAAGGTGTGCTGAAAA
The DNA here is from genome assembly GCA_020510985.1 of Pholidichthys leucotaenia. Lineage (NCBI taxonomy): Eukaryota > Metazoa > Chordata > Actinopteri > Cichliformes > Pholidichthyidae > Pholidichthys > Pholidichthys leucotaenia. The sequence goes on along the minus strand of CM035839.1, from coordinate 140,881,029 downwards.
ATCAAAATCTCTCTCTCTCCACATAATAGGTCAAATAGGTTCATTTTGTCTTCTTTTAATTATTTATCGTTTGTTCTTATAAAAGACAAAAATAAAATAGAAAGGAGATGTCTTTACCTTCTTAACATGTTTCGACTGTGCACTGCAGCCTTCGTCAGAAGAGTCAGCTGATTGCTGCCAGGTGACATTTATCACATCATGGACTGGGACAGCGCAAGGATTATTGGATCGGAGAGCAGCAGACACAAACGCTGGATCCAGGAGGCCATAGAGATCAGGAAGCGGGTAAAAGACACCATGAACCGAGATGAGGGGGCCTTTATGCTTTCCCACACCTGGGATCACATTCTCCAGAGACCATCTTACGGCGGGAGGCGGGACCGACTCGGTGGATCTGACAGATCTGCTGAGCTGGCCCTACCTACAAAAGTCAGCTGATAAATGTCACCTGGCAGCAATCGGCTGACTCTTCTGACAAAGGCTGCAGTGTACAGTCGAAACATGTTAAGAAGGTAAAGACATCTCCTTTCTATTTTATTTTTGTCTTTTATAAGAACAAAATATAAATAATTAAAAGAAGACAAAATGAACCTATTTGACCTATTTGAAACTTTACTATCATAAATTTGTGAGGTTTTCCTCATAACTTAGAAATCAAAAATAAAATGATGCAGCATTTTCTGTTATATTATAGACTATTTATAGCTTATTGAATGAATGAATCTTTATTTTGGATAGATTAAAAGTAAAGATTAAAAGAAACAGAATAATATAACAAAGGGGAAAAAAGAAAAAAAAATCCAACAAGGTCAAATTAAACAATAACTCCTCTGATTATACAGTTAAAGTTATAAGTTATCCTAAATGGGCGATGGCTGAAGTCGCAGCTTATATTGCCCACCCATATTCCATCCAAGAATTCAAAAGAAAAACAAAACAAGAGCAATTACAATTCAGAACAAAGCTAAGACAAAATGTGACAAAAAAAAAAAACTAAGCAACAACACAACACGGACTGGATATGATAATCCTTATGTGATTTTACATGTCATCTTGTATATATGTATGTTTGGAGTATTTCTTCCTTTAGTTTTCGTTTAAATTGTCGAAGCGTTGTACATGATTTTAATTCAGGTCCAAAATCGTTCCATAATCTGACTCCTTGCACTGAAACACAGTGTTGCTTTGTGGTAGTTCTCACTGAAGGTTTTTGAAATATACATGTTCTTCTGAAATGATATTGTTTCTCCCTTATTTGGAACAGCTTTTGGATATTTGCGGGCAGTGATAGATTCTTCACTTTAAACATTATTACTGCAGTTTTAAAGTCAACCAGATCTTTCAACTTGAGAGCTTTTAATTTAAGAAAAAGCGGGTTTGTTGGTTCCCTGTAAGCAACTTTGTTTATTATTCTAATAGCTCTCTTCTGAAGCATAAAGACTGGATATATGTTTGTTTTATATGCATTTCCCCATACTTCAGTTCAATATGTCATGTATGGGAGTATTAATAAATGATACAAGGTATATAGTGTGGGTTGATTCAACAAATATTTCGCTCTGTGTAGTATTGCAATTGATTTAGATATTTTACCTTTAATATAATTATGTGACTTCCAACACAGTTTATTATCAATTATTACTCCAAGAAATTTAGTTTTGGATACCCTTTCAATCTCTACACCATTTACACTAAGTTTAGATACTAAGTTGTTGTGATGGTTGTTAAAAACTATAAATTTTGTCTTACTTAAACTGAGCGTTAATTTGTTTGAATCAAACCACAGTTTAAGCTTTCCTAATTCCTTTGAGTGTATCCAAAAGTTGTTCCAAATTGCTTCCACTGCATAACAGATTAGTGTCATCGCCAAACAATATTAAATCCATTTTTTCCGAAACTTTACATATATCATTTATATACATATTGAATAACAATGGCCCTCAAAACTGAACCCTGTGGAACTCCACAAGTAACCTTCAGTAACTGTGAGTTTTTGTTACCAACACATACATACTGATATCTATTCTTTAAGTAACTACATAACCAGGACAGTGCTACCCCCTAATACCACAATTTTGTAGTTTCTTTAATAATAAATTATGATCCATTGTATCAAATGCTTTTTTAAGATCCAGGAATACCCCAACTGAGTACTCTTTATTTTCAACGGCAGTTGATATTTTTTCTATAAATTCCATTAGAGCAAATGCAGTTGTCCTCTTGTGTCTGAACCCATATTGCTGCTCACACAATAAATTATTCTTCATTATGAAGTTGTCAGTTTTCTCACAGAATATTTTTTCAAGTATCTTGGAAAATTGCGGCAATAGTGAAATTGGTCTATAGTTTGAAAGTTCCCCTCTGTCACCCATCTTATATATCAAAATCCGCATTGCATATAATAACTCCCTAAGAAGGTTGTTAGATGTACCACGAAGGTCGAGTGCAAGCAAGATGTTTGTGTCTGTGAACATTCCGTCTTTTGGCGAATTGTTACGTAAGAATGTTTAGTTTTATGAGAAGGTTGCTGGCATGTAACAATCATCTTATATCAGCAATTGTCAACTCGTCACTCACACTTCATTCCAGCATTTGGAAGTGGTGGCGTTCCATTTTATACTGAGCCCATTATTGTATGTTATTGTTGTTACAAGAGCGCCGAGTGTCTGCTGATCTGTATATACTTTTATTTATTTATCTATTTTCTACTCGTTTTAGTTTTGCTCTTAATATGAACCCTGAGTTTGAAATAAACATTTGAATTTGAATTGAATTGAATATCGGAATTACTTTAGCTATTTTTATTGCATTGGGAAATACAGTATACCTGTTTGGAGAGACAGGTTACAAATATACGTCAGTGGTTTCACTAAGCATTCAATAATAGTTTTGACTAAGAGCATGTCAATACCATCACAGTCCGTAGATGTTTTACTTTTAAATGATTTAACAATTTCAATGACCTCTCTCTCATCTGTGTTCTTTATGAAAATGGAGTCTTCTATAGCAGTGTTTTTGCTTATTGTATCACCCGTAGGTGCCATAATGGGTATTTCTCGAGCCAAATTAGGACCAATGTTAACAAAAAAGTTATTAAATTCATCTGCAGGTGAAACCGCATTCACACTCTGAGTCGTTTTATTATTTTTTTGAAAAATTGGTTGGGTAGCTTGTATTTCTGTTTTTATTTACAAGAATATTGTTAAGTATTGTTCATGTATTTTTAATATTGTCTCTGTTTTTCTCCAGTTCTTTACTGTAATAGTCTCTTTTACTACATCTCATTATATATGTTAACTTGTTTTTGTATGTTTTATACCGCTGCTCTGCTTCTTTTGTCCTTTTCTTTAGAAAAGCTTTATATAATGAATTTTTCTTTTTACACACCTTTTGTAATCCTTTGGTTAACCATGGCTTATCGACATATTTGTGTTTAAGCTTTTTCTTTACTAATGGACATTTTTTTTCATAAAGAGTGGTTACAATGTTTATAAATATGTCATAGGCTTCATTTACATCTGATACATAGACTTTTGTCCAGTCTTGCTTCAGCAAGTATTTTTGAAAAGAACTAATTGCATTTTGTGATTTGTATCTGAAAGATTTTAAAATGTTTTCTGTATTGGCCCCCGTGTGGCCATGGATAAGTGCAAAGATTGGCAAATGGTCACTTACATCATTTATCAATAATCCACTTTCTATCTTCTTATCAATAATATTAACAAACAGGTTGTCAATAAGTGTAACAGTGTGAACTGTGATTCTACTGGGATGTGTTATTGTGGGATATAGACTCATACTGTACATAGAATTCATGAACTCTGTAATTACATTTTGTTGAAATGGATTTAGTAAATCAATATTGAAATCTCCACAAATTACAACCATTTTCTTACTAGTAATATTATTGTACAGCTCGACTAACTTATCTCTGAATGTCTCAATGCAAGTTCCCGGCATTCTATATATACAACTCATAAGATAAGATAAGATAAAATAAGCCTTTATTAGTCCCACAATGGGGAAATTCCAGGATTGCAACAGCATAGGGATAGCAACACTCAGAGCAACAATCAGAAGGCAAGAAAAAACATCTAGTAAACATATGTCCATATTACTATAAATGTGTATATATATAGACACACAGTGCAGAGCATTATGGCTGGTGGATGTGCAGCAGAAAGTCTAAGCTCTCTCTCCACGGATGCAGCGGGCCAGCTGGAAGTCTTTGGGCATGATGGTGACCCCCTTAGCGAAGAAGAGACCACCAGGTGGGTCTCGCTGGTCTCCTGCAGAGCCATGACGGCGAAGCTCAGGAAACGCAGGACGGTCTTGAAGTCCTGAGCGATATATAATTATTATATATTATTATATATTATATATATTATATATATATTATTATAATTAGATTTTTTGTTTTATCTTGGTCGATCTCAACAGTAACACATTCCAAAATCCCTGGTAGTGCAAAGGACATTCCATTTACAAGCTTACACCTATACAGGTCATCAGTATACAGTGCAACACCACCACCCTTTTTTGAGATCTGTTAATATGAAACATCTGATATCCCTCTATTGCCATCAGGGGAGCCTGCTCTTCATTAAGCCAAGTTTCAGAGACTGCGATAGCTGTAAATTTTCTGTATAGCTGTTTTAAATAGTCCTGAATCTGTGGAAAGTTTTTGTTAAGACTTCTGCTGTTGAAGTGTATTATTGATAGTTTACCATCTAGTTGCACATGACTTTTGAATTGCTTTTCAGTGTAATATTCACAATGATTATGAATATTATTGAAAAACTGGTTATCAGGATCAATATCATTCTCCATCTCTTGTAGTTTATGTTCAGCATAATGGCATATTTTCAGAGTTTGAATTTCCTCATTCTGTGTCAGATGACTTCCTCCAACTGGGGATAATTGATGTCTACTCAAGTCAGTCATAAGTTTTTTTGTTTGTTTTGTTTAGTTTTTTTTTTTAAAGTACACTGACATAGTATGTCACAAAAGAACTATTCTTGCCGTGTATGTGGATATGGATTATCATAGTCTCTTAATTTTCTTAATCAGTGTTCATCTATATTTATTTAAGTCAGTAAGATCTCTGATTATTATGGTCTTCGCTGCCTCAGGTGTTCCATTTAGTTTGATCCAAACTCTACAATTTCTTGTCCATGTTGCCTGTATCTTATTTTGTCTTTTCAGCATCCGTGCTTGCCGTGCTATTTCAGCATTAGTCTTTGTTAAATGTTCATTTAGGTAAACTTCTGTTCCCCGTAGCTTTCTTGCCTGCCTCAGTATGTCATTCTTTACCCTTCTGTTCACAAAGCACATCACAATTGATTTCTTTGTTTTATTATCCTTTCTGGGTAAAGCATGACAGGCTGAAATTGCATTTGCTTCAACCTTTACGTATATTTCTACTTTCAAGGAAACTGAAGCACCTGGTTTTCCAGGGAGTCTGATTCACTCAGGGGAGCCTCCTCACCTCTCATTCCTGCTGTAGCATGAGCATATGATTGATATTTAATGTCTAGTCCACTTATAATTAGATCATCCATACGAGAACATTGTTCAAGATCCTCGACGCATCGCTCCAAGTCTGCAATTTTTTTGTCTTTTTCCTTAATTGTTAATTTTAATTCTCGGACTTCTTCCATTAGCCCTAATAGTTTAACTTGTTGACTAGTCACTTTGGTCAGTTCTTCTGACAAGAAGTTCAGAGATTTTTTTGATCTCTTCCATTTCCTCCTTCTTTGGTGGCATTTTTTCTGACCTGTTGATAGTAAAACAATCTCTGCTGGTGTCGCTGGTATCCGATCTGACCAACCTCGAATCCAGCTGGGCCTCAGCTAGCCCACTCTGCTGCTAGTCCCGCTGCTTACCGCCGCTGCAATTGAGCTCCTGTCCAGCCGGGGTACCAGCAGCTCCTCTACCGAGTCCCGCCGCCCACCGCCGCTGTAGTTGAGCTCCAATCCTGCTCCTGTCCAGCTGGGGTCCCGGTAGATCCTCCGCTGAGCCCCGCCACCTACCGCCGTCTTCCTCAGTAGTTCCTCCGCCGAGCCCCGCCGCTGTAGCTGGGCTCCGATTCTGGCTCTTATCCAGCTGGGGCCCCAGCTGCTTCTCCACTGGTCCTCGTCTCCTACCACAGCTGTACTTGAACTCCGATCCGGCTCCAGTCCAACTGTTGCCTTGGTTAGTTCCTCCGGCGAGCCCCAATCACCGGGGACAGAGTCGCTTCTTTGTATCAGTGTTAGGTGCTACGACTAGCTATGGCATTAGCTATAGCGTTAGCATTAGCTTAGCAAATGCTTCAGGTAAAACGTAGCAGCGAACCAGGAAAAGAAACGCTAATCAGTTTACTGACGAATGAGAGCAGTCCCAAAAAGTCCAATTCTCACAGCGAGTGCAAAATAATTCTTAAAAACAGAGATCGAGTACCAGCACACGTGTGGGCGCCAGTGTGGAGGAACAAAAAAAGATGGATGGATGAACGTGAAATAGCTTCACAAATTATTAATAGTCTATTTTCCAACCCCCCCACCCCAGGTGAAAACTTCACATATTCTGAAACTTAAATGTTTGCAGGTATACATACTCTTACTGAATAAATTCAGACAAACCCAAAAACTGTTCATAACAATACAGAATATTCCAGCTGAGGCTGGCATCATACATCGTTATGAGTTTATCTGTAGAAAAGGTGCTACAGCCTCCCATTGTTGGGATAGGGAGGGACCTCTCTGTGTGTTCGCACCAGGGCTGCAGCGCAGCGCATGCAGGTACAGGGGACAGAACTTGTGTGAGGGAAGGGATCATACCATTTGTGTGGTGGTGTAATGGTTTCTATCCTATCTGCCTGCTTGCCTCTCTCTCCTGGCTAATTACTCTCTCCTCCCCTCAGCTATAATCACCACCTGCAGCAACTCCAGGGGGCTACTAATTTCTCAAAGCTGGATCTTAGGAACGCCTATCACCTTATACGGATCAGGCAGGGCGATGAGTGGAAAACAGCTTTCTCCACACATCTGGGTCAGTTCGAACACTGCGTAATGCCATTCAGGTTCACCAATGCCCCAACAGTATTCCAATGGTTAATCAATGGTATACTTTGAGATTTCCTGAATACATTCGTGCTTGTTTACCTGGATGACATACTTGTTTTCTCCCGCTCGTTGGAGGAGCACCAAGTCCATGTCCATATGGTCCTCCAACACTTACTCAAAAAACAGTTGTATGTCAAGGCAGAAAAGTGCGAATTTCACATTACCGCCACCACTTTTCTTGGCTTAATCATCTCACCCAAATGTATCGAGCCCGACCCAATCAAGGTCCGAGCGGTAGCGGACTGGCCAATACCATCTACCAGAAAACAGCTCCAGCGGTTTCTGGGCATTGGCAGTTTTTTTTTTTTTTTACCAGCGTTTCATATGCAATCACAGTTCCGTCACTCAACTGCTCACCACCCTCACCTCCACCAAGGTCCCCTTCCGTTGGACCCAGGAGGTGCAGGAAGCCTTTACCCACCTCAAGACCCACTTTACTGAGACCCCCATTCTGCTTCAGCCCGACCATTCATTGTAGAGGTAGATGCTTTTGACACAGAAGTGGGGGCAGTATTATTGTAGTGCTCGAAGACTGACGGGAAGGTCCACCTGTGTGCATATTTCTCCCGACGGTTGTTTCCAGCCGAGAGAAACTATAACGTCGGGGACTGAGAACTACTGGCCCTTAAATTGGTGCTGGAGGAGTGGTGCCATTGGCTAGAGGGGTCGGCTTTGCCCTTTCTAGTTTGGACAGATCATAAGAACCTTGAGTACATCCGCTTGGCTAAACGCCTTAACTCTCACCAAGTCAGATGGACTCTGTTCTTCACCTGGTTTAGGTTCTTCATCAGCGATAGGCCAGGGTTAAAGAACACTAAGCCTGACACTCTCTCCCGCCAATTCTCCGCCAACTCCACCACCTCCACCATGACGGCTGACACCATCATCCCGGAGGGGGTCATTGTGGGGGCCCTCACCTGGGACATTGAACAGCTAGTTTGGGAGGCACAATGCATCGACCCCGATCCGAGGAAGGGGGGCGGGGGTCCACCGGGCCAGCTGTTTGTCCCCACAGCAGTCAAGGGTAAGGTCATTCACTGGCTCCACACGTCCAAGCTCTCCTGCCACCCAGGGATAGTACACACCCTGTCCTCCCACTGGCACTACTTTTGGTGGCCTGCTATGGATAAGTACGTCCGGGAGTATGTAAAAGCCTGCCCTCAGTGCTCCACAGGGAAGACCCCTACCTCCCCTCCTGCCAGACTTCTCCAGCCCCTCCCTATCCTAAGCCACCCTTGGTCTGACATAACACTGGACTATGTGACCAGGTTACCCCCCTCCAACAGGCACACAGTCATCTTAACTATCATTGATAGGTTCTCCACGGCCACTCACTTTATACCACTGAAAAAGCTTCCATCCACCTTGGAGAAAGCACACCTCCTGTCAGTACATGTGGTCAGGCTGCACGGCATTCCTAAGGACATTGTGTCTGACTGTGGTCCCCAGTTCATCTCGAAGGTCTGGCAGACCTTCTGTAAGGCCATTGGGGGCACGGTCAGCCTCTCGTCTGGTTATCTCCCACAGACCAATGGCCAGAGTGAGAGGGCCAACCAGGAGATGGAAGTGATGCTCTGGTGTGTCACGGCGGCTGATCCTTCCTCCTGGAGCTCCCATCTGCAATGGATTGAGTATGCCCGCAACTCGGCCACATCAGCAGTTACTGGATTCTTCCTGTTCGAGGCATCATTAGGCTACCACCCGTCTCTCCTTCCCATCGCTGAGGAGGAGGTGGCAGTACCATCAGTGGCAGCCCACATCACCAGGTGCAGGCACTTTTAGAAGGAGACAAGAGCAGCTTTGCTTCGAACTGCAAGGGAGAACTCCAGGTGGGCTAACCGGAGGAGGCGTCCCGCTCCTGAGTACCAGGTCAGCCAGAAGGTCTGGCATTCTACCTGGAACTTTCCCCTGAAGGCCGAGTCCTGGAAGCTCACCGCCGGTTCGTGGGGCCATTTGCCATTGTGGAGATCGTTAACCCCACCTCGGTAAGGGTGGACCTACCTGCCTCTCTTCAGGTGCACCCTACTTTCCACATCTCCCACATTAAACCAGTCTTCTCCAGCTCCCTGTGCCCATCATCCAAACCCCCACCGCCCCCAAGTTACTCATAAGTTGAAATACGTCGCGATAATGTCTAATGTCCCCAAAACTTATTTCTAACCTATAGTAACGTGCTTTGAACCTATGTGTAACTTATATCAAACTTATCTCTAGTGCATATTGATGTTTGTAGACGTATTTAACGTGTTCCGGACAATCACAGAACCTACTGAACATGTTTCTAACTTACAGCTACCGTAAAATGGCATATTGATAGTGTTTAGGCGAATTGGTATATCAAAATGGGGTTCACAGGAGGAATCCGTCAGTACTCCTCAAGACTCCATGGTAAGAAGATGTCCATGTCATCTGAAAGATGAAGGATCCAGCAAGGCTGAGACGAGAATACCAACTAGCTGTCCTCCAACATCAGTATGACCTAATTTATTTGATACTACCAGTTGTGTGTCAATAGAGCCAGGAGAAGAAGAGGTGAACAGAGGAGAAGGAACTAGGTGAGACCATGGATTGGGAGGCGATGGCAGTTTGGCATGTATGACCAGCTTATGGTAGAACTCCGACATGTGATCATCAGTGATGCACTATAATTAGACTATACATAATTAGACTATCGTTGGGCATAAGTTGTGAACCTCAGCAACACACTAAGCATTTGCTGGTATAAGTTATCAAAACAAAAAAAAAAATCATCAATAGTGCAGCGTATGCCAGCATTTTAGAGAAATTTTGATATGTCGGCATATGCTGGCTAAATCGTCAAGGTGTGACAGTACCATAACACAGCATTTCATATAAAGAACATCATACCAACATGGTGGTGATTGTGTGATGTCTGGGGCTGCTTTGGTACTTCAGGACCTGGATGACATTCTATAACTGATGGAACCATGAAATCCGCTCTTTACCAGAAAATCCTTGAGAATGTCTGACCATCAGTTTGAGAACTCAAGCTCAAACCCTCAAATTTGGCTGAATTAAAACAATTCTGCAAAGAAAAGGGGGCCAAAATTCCTCAACAGCGATGTAAAAGACTCATTGCCAGTGATCACAAATGTTTGATTGCAGTTGTTACCACCAAGGGTGGCGCAACCAGCTAAGGAGGCAATTACTTTTTCATATAGAGCTAGGTAGATTTGGATAGCTTTTCTTTCTTAAAAAATGAAATCAGCATTTAAAAACTGCATTTTGTATTTATGCAGGTTAATTTGTTTGATCTGAAACATTTAAGCGTAACAAATATGCAAAAATATAAGAAATGAGGAAAGGATCAAGCAAATTCTTTTTGACAGCACTGTAAGCATTGTGACACTGTCTCCCTATTTAAACTCTTCTGTTATTCATTAAATTGTTGCATACACATGTAGACAACATTTCAGGACGGCGATAAAAAATATTTTTACGAGTGTCCTGTACATACAATGGATATAAAAACTCTACATACCCCGTTCAAGTGCCAGGTTTTTGTAATGTAAAAAAATGACACCAAGATAAATCACTTCAAAACTTTTTCCACCATTAATGTGACCTATAATCTGTACAACCCAATTGAAAAACAAACTGAAATCTTTCAAGGGGAAAAATAAAAAACACAATAACCTGGTTGCATAAATACGCACACCCTCTTGTAACTGGGGATGTGGCTGTGTTCAGAATTAACCAATCACATTCAAACTCATGTTAAATGGGAGTCAGCACACACCTGCCACTATTTAAAGTGCCTCTGAGTAACCCCGAATAGAGTTCAGCTGTTCTAGTAGGCTTTTCCTGACATTTTTGTAGTCACAAAGCATCAGAGGGATCTCGTTGTTCAAAGGTATCAGTCAGGAGAAGGGTACAAAAGAATTTCCAAGGCATTAAATATACCATGGAACACAGTGAAGACGATCATCTTCAAGTGGAGAAAATATGGCACAACAGTGACATTACCAAGAACTGGACGTCTCTCCAAAAGCAGTGTTTGGAAAGTTACTAAAAAATAGTAACTAGTTACAGTTATTAATTACTTCTTTTCAAAAGTAACTGAGTTACTTACCAATTACCGGATGATTAAAGTAACTACTTACTTGGAAAAGTAACTTTCATGTTACTTTTATATAAACACATACTTAAATCATCTTGCACACATAGCAAAATAATTTAATTAATGGATGACATCACGGGCTTATTAATGTCAGGATGATGGAGTCTCGCGTCGCTGGCGATGCATGAGTATCTTGCGAAGTATAGTTCACTGGTGTGTCTTCTGGTGGGAGATGAGTCCAATCTTGGACAAACAAACTCTGTTGCAGACACTGCAGATGAGAGTTGTGTTACTGCTGGAGGATGGCATAGCTGAAGCCTTCCTTCGAGCTCTCTTCTCGATTAAGTGTGTAGTCCTGGGCTGTTCAAAGTGCTTGACGCCCTGCATACACAGATGGTGCCATGCGAGTCGATCTTGGGCATTATGTTGCCAAGAGTTGATATCCATGTCACAGGATTTAAGGGTAGCTTTGAAGATGTCTTTGTAACGGAGACGGGGTCTGCCGACTGACCTCTTTCCTTGCTGCAGTTGGCTGAAGAACATTGCCTTTGGGATCCTAATGTCCTCCATCCTGACCAGATGTCCAGTCCAACGCAGCTGGGCCTTGATGATCAGGCTTTCAATGCTGGGTAACTTGCATTTGTCCAAAACCTCTGTATTGGTCACTCTATCCTGCCACTTGATACCGTATATGGATCTCAGGCATCGCTGTTGGAACTGTTCAAGAAGCTTGATATGTCGGCGATATGGTGTCCACGTCTCACAACCATACAGGAGGGAGGCAAGAACGACAGCCTTGAACACTTTAATCTTGGTGTGGAGCTTGATACCACGTTCATCCCACAACCTCCTTCTAAGCATGCCAAAGGAACCACTTGCCTTGGCTAATCGCTGGTTGATCTCTTCGTCAAGGGTTGCAGAGTAAGAGAGGGTGCTTCCAAGGTAACAGAACTTCTCTACGGACTTGAGCGGGCTGTTGTGGATAGTCACCACAGGGTGAACATGGCATTTTCCGGGGGCTGGCTGGTACATGACCTCCGTCTTCTTAATACTGATGGTAAAACCATATTTCTCTGATGCCGTGGCAAATTTGTCAGTGATGCGCTGAATATCTTCCAGTGTGTGTGCAACTAAGGCACAGTCATCAGCGAACAGAAGGTCTCTGACTAGCATTGACATGGTCTTCGTCCGAGCTTGTAAACGTCTCAGATCAAATAGGCCACCATCTGTTCTAAACTGAATGTGCACTCCTTTATCCAGGTCGCGAAAAGCCTCCATGAGCATGAAAGAAAAGGCAATGGAGAAGAGTGTTGGGACCAGGACACAGCCTTGCTTGGTACCATTTGTCACTGGAAATGGGTCAGAGGTATCTCCATTCCCTTGGACTTTTGCTTGCATTCCCTCATGGAAAGACCTTATGATGGAAATGAACTTGTCAGGGCAACCAACTTTGTGAAGTATCTTCCACAGGCCAGGTCTATTTACCATGTCGAATGCCTTGGTGAGATCGACGAACACCATGTAGAGGTCCATGTTCTGTTCCCTACATTTCTCCTGTATCTGTCGCATTGCGAAGATCATGTCCACTGTACCTCTTCCAGGTCTGAATCCACATTGATATTCTGGGTAGACTGTAGCAGTTATGACCGTAGCAGTGAGACAGGGTGACATCCTGTTGACAATGCGTGCCAGTTTTTTCCCGGCAACTGACAGGAGGGAAATACCTCTGTGGTTATCACAGACAGAGTGGTCTCCTTTACGCTTGTAGAGATGTACAATAGAAGCATCCTTAAACTCTTGTGGGACTGTGCCATACTGCCAGATAAGTATAAATAACTGTAGGAGTTTGTTCTGCAGATACACGCTGCAGTTTTTGAAAATCTTAGTAGGGATGCCGTCGGCACCTGGAGACTTTCCCGCAGATGTCTGTTTTATGGCACGCTTGACTTCATCCAGTGAAGGAGGGAGGTCCAGCTCGGCCAGTATCTGCCTCTGGGGGATGGCGTCCAGGGTTTCCTCACACATTGATGATGGCCTATTGAGCAGGGTGTTGAAGTGTTCAGCCCAGCATTGTAGTATTTCCGATTTGTCAGTATGGAGGTTATTTCCATCAGACGATTGGATGGGTGCGCTACCAGTGGACTTAGGACTATACACTGCCCTCAGCCCTTCATGGAAGAGCTTACTGTTATGCTTATCAGCCGCTTCCTGAAGCTCTGTGGCTTTACTGTCCCACCATGACTCCTTCATCTGGCGGAGTTTTCTCTGCAAGGTGTGCCTTGCGTTCAAGTAGAGCGATCTTTTGGCTGGTGATGATTTGTTGTCAGTGTAGTTCCTGTGAGCTTTGTGCATCGTGTGCAGAAGCTGTGAGATTTCCGGGTCATTTTCATCAAACCAATCCTGGTGTTTGCGTTTGACGAATCCAAGGACATCTGCACTAGCAGAGTAGGTGGCATCCTTGAACTGCTTCCAGGCTGCCTCGACCTCCATTCCCTCGAAATTTTCAGGTACATTGGTTTCCTGAAGTTTCCTCTGCAGATCCTCTTGAATATGGGAGTCCTTAATGCAGGAGACTTGAAGTTTGGCTGGTGGTTTTACTCTCCTGGTTTATATCTTCGGCCTGATGTGGAGTGCCATCTTGCTTCTGACCAGCCTGTGGTCAGACCAGCATTCGGCTCCACGCATGGCTCTGGTAAGCTTGACATCTCTGGCATCTCTCTGTCTGACGATGATGTAGTCTATGAGATGCCACAACTTTGAACGAGGGTGCATCCAGGTTGTCTTATACTTGTTGGCTTGCTGGAAGAGGGTGTTAGTGATTGTGAGTTGGTGCTCACTGCACTTTTCCAAAAGGAGCTGGCCATTTGAGTTGAGCTTCCCTATACCATGTTTGCCAATAACACCTTTCCAGGCATCATTGTCGCAGCCTACCCGGGCGTTGAAGTCTCCAAGGATTACGAGCTTATCCCTAGAGGGAGTTGACCTGATGGCTTGGTCAAGGTCACTGTAGAAAGCTTCCTTCTCCTCGTCGCTGTATGTCATGGTGGGAGTATATACACTGAGAATGGTCAAGTGGCGTCCCTTGTGGAGACCAATACGCATGCACATAATTCTGTCACTGATGGCAGTAGGTAGTCTGTCGAGCTTCTGAGCAATAGATGTTCGTATTGAAAAGCCCACACCTCCAGTTCTGGGTTCTCCCTCTGGCTTGCCTCTCCAGTAGAAGGTGTAGCCTGTACCAACCTCCTCCAGACTAGATTCACCAGTGAGTCTGGTCTCACTGAGGGCTGCAATATCAATGCTGTACTGTCCCAGCATCTTTGCCAGTATTGCAGTATGACGCGCTGGTCTGTTGTCACAGTCTAAAAGGGTTCTGACATTCCATGAGGCAAAGATCATTTGGTGTTTTCGTGTTGGTCTTCGGCCGCAGTATTGGATGACCAGTCAGGTGCGGCTGCCTGGCAGGTTCTTAGTGGAGTAAGCAATGTTTAGGATCCCTTTTCAGTACCCTTCCCCATCTGGGGAGAGCAGTGCTGTCCCCGAAGAAGGCTGCTCTGTCACTCATGCAGGATACGAGTGCTTCATTTGGAGTGTGAACACCTCTGAGCTGGTGAAAAAGGCCCAGCAGAGACTGTACTTCCTGAGGATTCTCAGGAAGGAGAACATAAGATAAGATAAGATAAGATAAGCCTTTATTAGTCCCACAACGGGGAAATTCCAGGATTGCAACAGCACAGGGATAGCAACACTCAGAGCAACAATCAGAAGGCAAGAAAAAAAACAAGCAAGCAAGAGCAGCTAATATACATATGTACATATTACTATAAAATATATATATACACACACACACACAGACACACAGTGCAGAGCATTGTAGCTGGATGGAATAAATATATGAATATATGAACACACAGTGCAGAGCATTGCAGCTAGATGGAATAAATATGTAAATATATAAACACCCACAGTACGGAGCATTGCAGCTAGGTGGAATAAATATGCAAGTATATAAACACACACAGTGCGGAGCAATGTAGCTAGATGGAATAATATGTAGATATATAAAAACACAGTGCGGAGCATTGTAGCTAGATGGAATAAATATATAGATATATAAATATAAACACACCCAGTGCTGAGCATTGTAGCTAGATGGAATAAATATGTAAATATATAAACACACACAGTGCAGAGCATTGTTGCTAGGTGGGATGAAACAGCATAACCGTCTATTTAGTTATCCTACATGGTATGATTATGTGCCCATACATATTCTCACCCTCCATAGCGACCGGTATGTTCCTAGTTGTATGCCGGAGAGGACCATTGTGTAAGTCTATTGCATCTTTTGCATTCAAAAAAACTATTAGTTTGTTACGTCTTTTTGCTATCTCTGCGAGCAGCCCTGCTTAGGTTGTACAGTCTGACAGCCGTTGGTAGGAAGGACCTACGAAACCTCTCGGTTGTGCACCTGGGATGATGTAGTCTGCTGCTAAATGAGCTCCTCAGTGCATCCAGTATGTCCTGCATAGGGTGGAACTCGGACTCCAGCAGAGATGACAGTTTAGCCACCGTCCTTCTCTCTCCTATCTCCTCCATCGGATCAAGGCGCTGCCCCAGGACAGAGCTAGCTTTCTTAATCAGTTTGTTCAGTCTCTTCCTATCGGCTGCAGTAATGCCACTGCCCCAGCAGACCACTCCAAAAGTGATGGCTGATGCCACCACCGTGTCATAGAATGACTTCAGCAGCGCCCCTTGTACACCAAAAGACCTGAGTCTCCTCAGCAGGAACAGCCTGCGCTGTCCCTTCTTGTAGAGTGCGTCAGTATTGTGTGACCAGTCTAGTTTATTGTTCAGATGAATACCCAGGTACTTATAGGATGTCACCATCTCGATGTCTGTTCCCTGTATATTTACTGGTGCTGTGAGGGGCTGCCCATGCCTGCGGCAGTCCACCACCAGCTCCTTAGTTTTCCTCGCGTTGATCTGGAGGCAGTTCCGATGGCACCAGTCCACAAAGTCCTGGATAAGCCCTGTGTACTCAGCTTCATCTCCGTTGGAGATGAGACCAACGATCGCAGAGTCATCAGAGAACTTCTGTAGATGGCAATGTGTTGTGTTGTGTGAGAAGTCCGCAGTATAAAGAGTGAACAGGAAGGGAGCCAGCACCGTTCCCTGGGGGGCCCCCGTGCTACTGATGATCGTGTCGGAAACACAGTCCCGGGTTCTCACAAACTGAGGCCGGTTCGTGAGGTAGTCCAGGATCCATGATGACAGGTGCTGGTCCACCCCTGCGCGCAGCAGCTTGTCCTTCAGGATCATCGGTTGGATGGTGTTGAAAGCACTGGAGAAGTCAAAGAACATGATCCTCACCATATTCCCGGGCTTCTCCAGGTGGGACAGAGAACGGTGAAGGAGGAAGATCACCGCATCCTCCACCCCAATGCCATGCTGGTAGGCGAACTGGAGTGGATCCATCGCTGGTTCCACCAGGGGGCGGAGATGAGCAAGGAGCAGTCTCTCCAGGGTCTTCATCAAGTGGGACGTCAAGGCCACCGGTCTGTAGCTGTTCAGGTCTTTGGGGTGGGAAGTTTTTGGTACAGGTACCACACAAGATGTTTTCCACAGCTGTGGAACCCTCCCCAGTTTCAGGCTCATGTTGAAGATATACGTCACAATCCCACACAGCTGGTCTGCACAGGACTTGAGGAGCTTTGCGCTGATGCCGTCCGGTCCCGACGCCTTCCTCGCCTTGATCTTCCTCAGCTCCGTCCTCACCTGGGTCTTGGTCAGGGTCAGGATGGGGGGCTGTGTGTTGGGAGTGGGGGGGGGGTGTCGGTGGAGTGGGGAGTGGGCAGCAGGACTTGATTTCTTAGAGGCAGCAGTGGTTGTTGTGCAGACAGGGGGGAGGGCGGTTGGTCAAATCTATTGAAAAACAGATTCAGGTTGTTTGCCCACTCCCTGCCCCCCGTGGCCTGGGGGGAGGTATTCTGGAGCCCCGAGATGGTTTTGAGGTTTCTCCAGACCCCGCTGATGTCGCTCTGTTGCAGCTTGTCCTCCATCTTCTTCCTGAAGCTGTCCTTGCCTTCTCTGATCTTTCTCCTCAGCTCCCTCTGTACGGACTTCAGCATCTCCCTGTTCCCCGACCTGAAGATCCTCTTCTTCTCTCTCAGAAGTGTTTTTATCTCAGGGTTGATCCAGGGTTTGTTGTTTGAGTGACGCCGTATGGTCTTGGTGGGAACGGATTTGTCCACACAGAAGCTGAGGTAGCCCGTGAAGGTGTGAATGAGGCCATCGATGTCCTCACCATGTGGATCGCAGAGCTGCTTCCAGGCAGTGGCTTCAAAACAGTCCTTTAGAGTGTCCATTGTCTCCTCAGACCATAACTCCACAGTGTGCATGGCCGGAGGTTGTCTGTGCACTAGGGGTTTGTACACCGGTCGGAGATGAACCAAGCTGTGATCCGATCTCCCAAGTGGGGGGAGTTGTGATGAGGTGTACGCCTCCTTAGTGTTTGCGTAGAACAAATCCAGTGTTTTATTGTCTCTAGTGTGGCATGTGACATACTGGGTGAAAGTGGGCAGAATGGGAGACAGTGAAACGTGGTTGAAATCGCCTGAGATGAGGAGAAGAGCATCTGGGTGTTCTGTCTGCAGCCTGCTGGTTACTGAATGGATGACGTCACGCGCTGTCCCAGCGTTCGCCGTCGGATTTGCATAAACAACAATGCAGATCACGTGTGAGTGTTCTCTCGGGAGATATGTAGGCCTCATGCTAACAGCTAGCAACTCAATGTCTTTGCTGCAGTGTCGTTGTTTAACAGTGATATGTCCCGGTCTGCACCAGTTGTTGTTAACATACATTATCACTCCACCGCCCCTAGTTTTGCCACTCTCTGGTGTTCGGTCAGCTCGTATCATGTGAAAACCCTCCAGCTCAATGTTAGCATCTGCTGCTAGTTCAGTTAGCCACGTCTCAGTAAACAAAAGGAGAGAGCACTCCCGGTAAGTGCTATCATAACGGGAGATAGCCGCTAGCTCATCTAACTTTCCCAGTATCGACCGTACATTTCCCATGACAACAGATGGAAGGGAGGGTCTGTACCTTATATTTTTTGTCCTCCGCCTTACTCCAGCCCGGCAGCCGCGACGCTTTCGCCTCAATTCTCTCGGTATGTCGAGTTTTTCCAGTGGGACCGGGTGGCGGTTAAATGCTAGCAGCTCTTCCCTGTTGTATCGTATCCTGCTATAAACAGTGGCTCCGTCCACCGGCTCAGGAGACATTTGGGACGATCTGTGTGTCCGTGATATAAGTGGGGTGAAAAAAAAAGTGATCAAAAGAGAGAGGAAGGGAAAAAAAACTCGGAATCGAGCCGCTGTTGCAAAAGGCAGCCTACTGGTGTGGCGCCGAGAGGAGCCTAATGATCATCACACAGAGACTGCTGGTGTCCTTTTATCGAGCTTCTATTGAAAGCATATTAATATACTGTATATGCATCTGGTACAGTAGTTGTACAGTAGCTCAGAGGAAAGCACTCCAGAGGGTAATTGACACCGCCCAGAAGATCATTGGCTGCCCTCTCCTCACGTTGGAAGACCTACACCGCTCCCGTTGCCAGAAGAAGGCTCAAAATATTTTAAAGGATACTTCACATCCTGGACACTCATTGTTTGAACTACTGCCATCTGGGAAACGATACAGACAAATGAACACAAGGACAAACAGACTCAAACACAGCTTCTATCCAACAGCAATAACCATTCTGAATAAAATGAGGAAGTAATGTGCTAAATGGACATGATTGTATGTTGTTGAATGCTCCTTGCAATGACTGTGTGTGCATGATGTCCTGTGTTGATGTATGTGTGAATGTGGCTTGTTATTTATTCTTTTAATTATCATTTTATCTGATTTTTTTATGGGTTTTTTTTATAATGGGGTAATGTTTTTATAAATGGGGCACTGACTGGAGAGCACTTTGAATTTCGTTGCACCTGTGACAATGACAATTAAACATCTATCTATCTATCTCTCTATCTATCTCTCTTTCTATCTATCTCTCTATCTCTCTATCTCTCTATCTCTCTATCTATCTCACATGAGCCACCTGAATGCAGGTTTGTAGCTAAGAACTTCCAGCATCATCCTATGCCTGTTCTCGTCGCCCCAGGACTTGAAGTAATAGATGTGATTCGCAAGATGACCTGCACATGACTGGATTTAAGTGACAGAGGTTTGTGCAGTCCCACTCTCTCGTCCAATGCATGTCATATGCCACCTGGTGCAAAGGTTGCCACAAGATGAGCGGCATGCATAGGTGCAGCCTTTCTCCGGTGTGGAGACAAATCTGCAAGGCAGCAGATGGATTTGAATTCGGAGTTACCTACTCATGGCCTTTGCCTACAGAGGCACAACCTACAAGGCAGCAGGTGGATTTGATTTCGGAGTTACCTTCTCCTAGCCTTTGCCTACAGAGGCACAACCTACAAGGCAGCAGATGGTTGGATTGGTAAGTGTTAGGGCATATCCACACGCTGGTGGGCCTGCACACTGTACCTCTGGGGCTCCAACCTGCTCCGAGATCCCTCACTGTTCTGTCCTGGAACCGCAAGGATCCAGTTAACGTGGTGTACCGCTGGAAGGCTACGTGAGAGTCTTGATGCATAGAGATGTAAAAACCATCAGAGAGGACTTACGCACTCTGCCTCCTTTTCACTCCAAGGAGCTAGATGGCGGCTGCAGCTGGAAGAGAGAGACATGCAGATGCAGGCAGACATGTCAGGATGAAATCAGGTTATTTCAGACAGAGCTTTTAGAACATGCTCAGTCTGCTTTATCTTGAATTGAGAGCTCTTTTTGTGGGAAAAAATCTGAAGAAAATCAACACAAAATTGCCAGTAATTTTCTCATTTTGGAGTGAGAAATAGGGTTTGTGGAGTGAGAGAGAAGGAAACAGCATGAGAATCACTCCAAAGAGATAATTGGCAACACTGCATAAAGCTATCAACGTTTCTTACCTTTATGATATGGATTAATCCGATGTGCAGTGATCCAAAGAAAATGTCCATTATCCACAGTCCGATTGTCTACTGTGACACAGACATGATCCAGTCCCTTAATTTCCTTTTGGAGATCAAATCCATTTTTGAATAATCTTTATTCCGGTAGCAAGTAAATGTGTTTTAACTTCAGTGGATCACAGTCTCAGCTGTCTGATGGGAAATGACCATTATTGTCACCATGGGTTGAGATGCCGTCTCAGCGCTCAGCCCATGTTTTCCTTCATCCCTGCTTCTCATTGAGCAGCGTCTCAGCAGGCTCCCAGCTGGCAGCATTACGGACGGCTGGGGCCAATTAGTCCTCATCAGCTGGGGCGCTGCCAATGAGAATAAATAGGAGCAGCCTCGATGACTCGGGGCTGCGACATAAGCACTGCTAGGCTGAAGCCCCTTCGTCTGGTGTCAGCCTCTACTCCCCTTACAGCATTCCTGTGATTGTAACCCGCTGTGAGTATGTACGCCTTGTTACCCCTATGTCCGGTACGAGCTCCCTGCTCCTGCGCTGTGCAACCTGTGAGTGTACTTCTGTATGAGTATCTGTGCTCTCCTCATCCCTCATCCCTCACCTTTAATAAAACATCACGACTCACTGGCTCGCCCTTGGCTCTTATTGCGTGGCTCCCTAGAGCCGTGCGTGACAATTATCAGATCTTCATTCTGTAACGCCATATCTGGCAATCAGTCGGTTTAATTCTTGTTGGGTCACAAACTGTCCAGATGCATACCTGTGCTTGAAATTCAGCCGTGGCTGTTCAGATAATGTAGATCCACTACATGGTGTTGTTAGCATAGCACAGCACTAGCTTTGTTAAATCTTGTTGCTGTTCTCAGGTGCTTCTCAAGATTGCAGTCGGTCTCACAAGGCCAACCAATATGCTTTTGTTCTTAACCGTGACAAAGGAAAAATAATCTGTCTATTTCCACATAAACAAAGTAGCTTCATCTTTTCCCAGCAGGAGCAAACTCCATTTGTGGCTGCTGACTGCAGCAGTGAACAGGCTCTTTGCAACAGGTTACGTTGACTGATGACTGCGTTAGCTACGTAGGTGTTACATATGGAAAACAGTGGTAAGATGGCGGCCAGGGAATTACCAGGGAATAGAGGGGGTTGGTGGCCCACCTTTCTGGTGGTGTCGCCAGCCAGGGTATAAAGGCCTCGGCTAGAAGGGGCCCGTCCTCTTTCGCTATTGACGCCTGGACCGAGAGCACTGTGGCCCACTATTTTATTGATTGTAAGTTATTTAATAAACACTGTTAACTGCCTTCCGCCCTGCTTCTTATTTCAACAGTTATGGACACAACATTTGGCGACGAGAAGAACACGATTATAGAGTGTGCTGCAACTAGTTTTCAGCTGTTTCTGGAGGCCCCTGGTGAGCCTCCCGTGCCTTGGCCTAGGTGGTTTGCTGCGTTTAGCAACTACCTGGTGGCCCTCAACCTCGGGGAGTTGAAACAATTGTGGGCTAGAGCAATATTGGTCCATAATTTGGGCATGGAAGAGCAAAGGATCCTCAACACATTGGGGGGAGCCGAGAGTTTTGAGGAGGTAGTAGAGCTAATGGCGCAATAGTTTCCTGCACCGGACAACGTCATCATTCGACGCATCCAGCTTTGACAGCGCCACCAGCGGACGGGAGAGTCGGTGAAGAGGTTTGTGGCAGACCTACGACAGCTGGCGGCAGAGTGCAAATTTGAAGCTCTACAGGATGAGATGGTCTGGGATCAGTTAGTGAAGCATGTTCGCTTTTGTGCTGCCCGGTCACGGCTTCTAATCTACTCAGGCGAATTGACTCTGGCTGCCGCTATTGAGATTGTTCAATAGTTTGAGGCGGCTGAAGTTTTAGCGAGGGTCCTCGGTAGAGAGTCCTCCTCCACATTAAATGAGCTTTGTCTAAAGGCGCTGACAGTGGGCCCTGATGATGAAGACGACATTTAGGAAGAAGAATACACCTATGTTGTCAGGACAAGGTCTACCCTGAGAATTCCAAGATGTTATGGCTGTGGGTCCGCTAGACATAGGTACAAGTCCAGAGAGTGTCCGGCGAAAGGAAGGCGCTGTGGGAAATGTGGCCTGCTGCACCACTTCGCGAGGTACTGTAAAAACTTTGAGCATGGGGAATGTGAACAGGAAGGGGGCTCCTCCACGAAGACTCCCACTGTTATTCATATGGTCATACCAGAGTTGGGTGGCCGTATCTACTGAAAGGGTTAATGTAAAGTTAGTGCCAGAATAATAATTCTGTAGATAATCTCCCATTATGCTCTACACATATTCCATACAAATTCTGTTTGCATGCTTATGAACAGTTATGTTATGGTAAACTGATAAAACAGGAATGAGACAAAGCTATAGAGCTCTCTCTGTCTCTCTGTCTCTCTCTCTCTTTTAAGTCAGGTCTTTCACATTAAATACACACCCAGTCTCAACACCCACGCACACTGTTGATAGTACATTCTAGAACGAAGTGATGTTCAGTGGATGGCCTGTTCCCGCCATAGGTAGATTAGCCAATCAGACGGCCGCATACAAGCCCATCCTATTGTACAGGGGATTGGTCCAATTGGCCAACCCAAGAAGAGAAACGTAACGTGCACCCGGAAGTCTTGGTCAGTGTGGCGACGCTCCAGAGGGAGCTGCGTCACGCTGCACCCAGCGCTGCTTGCTTTATATGTGACTTCTAAATAAATGTACCATCCTTAAAATTGAAGAAATCTCTGCCTTGTTCTTGGATCTTTCAATCAAAGAATCGGGTATTTTTCTAACAAATTGGTGCCGGTGACCCGGATTGAATTATTCTGAGACGAGCCTGAACACACCACATCGGAAGGACCCTTTTGCAGACTACTGTGGCGCCTGAACAAAAATAAGGTAAGCAGAGCCTTTTGTCTACAAAATTCTGAAGTTTGGCCATTCTAAATTTACAGTTGTTGTCTGATAAAGGGGTATATCTGATCTCAAAATTTATCATTTGGTTGGGAGTCACATGTAAAGTCTAAACAATAGTTTGAAAAGTTAAAGAGAGTGCACGTGTTCTATTTTCAGTCTGAGGTAGAACGGCCGCGGCCGTGGATGTACATTACGGGTGTATAGTCCATCAAATAAAACATTTTGGAGTCAGTCTGAACCAAAATGACAAGACTTAGGAACTAGAGTGACTAATAATCACCCTGGTATGTCTCCTCAAATGAAAAGAGCCAGGTGTTAGGAACCTGATGCCAAGGGAAGCCATTGAAAGTGTTCGACTCGATGCCACTCTGGGAGTGAAGCCGCGATCGTTTAACTTGCTGGACACAAGACACCGCTTGTTCTCGGAGCCGAAGGAAGACCCCGAGGGTAAGTGTCCACTGTGTACCAGAGTTAATCACGGTACCGCTTGTGCATGGGGGACCTGCCGAGGCCTCAGCGAAAGTACTCTCTGTTTAACAAAAGATTAAATGGATCGGTGAGATTCTGGGTTGCAGTCTGTACCCAGAATTGATAAAACAATAGGAGGCAACGGCCGTGCCTGTCTTCCAAATTGAAATCCAGGGTTAGCCTGATTTCGGTTGCAGTAGTGAGCATATATAAAGGTACTCAATACATTATAAGAATCTCATAATCTATCATGAGTGAGGAATGTAACAAGGAGCCACAAGAATCTTTTTCAGACCAATAGTGAGTGTCGCTCATAAATATAAAACAATAAAATAGCTTGTTAAAATCAGTATAAGACTGATCTTTATGATAAGATACCTCTTGTATTGATTACCTGACGAGGTTCCGATGAAAGTATCCTCTACATATAAGTTAAGCTATAAGTAATGAGTACATGCAAATCTGCGGCAAATTCTACACATCATGCAAGCTGATCTCTGTAAAATTTTGTGCCTTTTAAGGGGATAAAAATGTGATTTGAGAAATACCAGGGGTTGGAAATATCTACTGAACCTATCCCATAGTATGATTTAATTCAGTGTCTTTAGGGGATAAAAGTGTGGCTTGGGAAATACCGGGAGTTGGGAATATTTATTAAAATTTTCCCATAATGATTTAACTTTTTCCCATAATGATTTAACTAATGGCGGGCTCCGGACCACGTGGTCAGAACAAAGGAAAGTAATGCGCCCCCACCACCGAGTGGAGGTGAGATTGGTAAAACAGGTTACTGAGAGGAGAAAACAGTATTAAAATGAAGTGCTAAATTAAAGTTGTAAGGTTATTCTGGTGTGTGTACAGCTGGGGTTAGGGAGACGGTGCTCCATTTTCTTAAAAAAAAAAAAAAAGTTGTGGTTTGTGAGCAATAGGCTCAGGGGCCACTTGCGCAAGTTCCATTCACTGCACATATGAGGGCGCCATCTTGAATCACCTTCAAGCTGTGGCACAGTGCCTCCATCGTGTGGCCAAATATAGGAAGTGCACTATTTCACAAAATTACTGCCAACAAAAACTTAAATCTTAATAATAAATCTGGAACTTTATCTCTCTGGCTGAAAGGAAAGCTTTAAATCTATGCATGGTAAACAAAAACAAAGACCTCTGGCGCCTGCCAATGCAGTGAGGCAAAAAAACCAACAAAAAAAAACATGCCATTTAGCTTGGAGAGAAAAGGTTCAACTTTAAATTAGGCAGAGGGAGGTATACAATAAAACTGGAGAAGGAGGAGATTTATTCCTCAACAAAACTGTAGGAAAATCCTAGGTGGACACTATATAAAGGTGAGAAAATTTAAATGAAAAATTGCACGTTGGTACAGATAAGTAAATATAAAAATGAATTAAATTATAAATACAAAAATAATTGAATAAATACAATAAACTAAAATGAATGAATAAAATAAACAGGAGTTTTTGTTGTGGAGATGAACCTTGTGGAGGTGAGAGTGAGCAAAAAATGGAAAGGGAAATTTGTTTTTTTGAAGAAAATTGAAAACTGATGAAATGTTAAAGTTTTGTGCAGGACGCAAGACAAAAAATATGGAGAAACGATTGGAGGAAGGAAAAAAAAACAAAAACGTAAGAATAAGAGACTTATGCTGCAACGATGAGAACAAATGCAAAATAATCAATAAACATGATATAACAGAAAAGGACAAAAAACATGCCATTTAACAACCTGTGTTTCCCTGTTAATTTGAGACTGGTGTTGGCTGTGGACCCCCCCCCCCCCCCCAGCAGCTGCGTCCATCCTCCTCCTTCACGCCATCAGTGACCCCCTCCTCCCTCCACTTCGCTGTCCCACTTCAGCAGTCAAAGAAAGCAAAACAATGGGTCAAAGAGGAACAATTGAGCACATCAGCAGAGGTTGATTGAGAACTCCAGTTTGACAATTCCATGCAGTAAGACAGGGGTAAGTCCTCGTGCATCTGATATTGTATAGTATTCCTGTATATGTATCAAGCTGCTGAGGCTGGTAGAAAATTAAGTTTGTTATTCTCTATTTGTGAAATGTGGGGTGGTTCATCACTCAATTGATATCTTTACTGTATTCCTGTGTGTGTATCAACCAGTTGAGACTGATTGAGAATTCCACACAGCAAAACAGATCTTGAGTGATAGTGTAAATACAAGGGGTTGGACTAGGATAGCAGGAATACAAGCAGATATGGTACCACTGTTGCCCTGAGTTAAAACGTGTAGATAGGCTGGCGTTAAGTCCCAGCTAACAGGCGCACAGACGGCTAGCGTCTGTGTAGAAGCTTCCTGTTGGGGTCTAAATACACGGACAATACGTCACTCAGCTACAGCAAAGGGTACGGGTAATACCTATATGAAATGTCTCAAGAAACAATGGAATGATGGCAGGCCTGTAAGCCCGGCTCCCTGGGGTTGGCACTATCCCAGACAATGGCTAGATGGTTGACAAAGGTCCCAGTCACAGATCAAAAGAAAGGAAGGGAGAGATTTGCCAGATGGGTCAAACAAATGCAGGACAGAGGAATGGTTGCAGGATGTGAAAACAGCCCCCCCCCCCAACCAGGGGGACCTGGCTATGTTTATGAGACAAGCTAGAGGGGGGCATGAGCAGGCAAGCAATAAGCACCGGGAGGCCAGTATATTTAGGAGGGGGAGAACAGGGAAGGAATTAAAAAGAGCAGGAGAATTTCTCACAGACTGTCAAAGTTTTTTGGGGGGAAATTAAACTCACCCTGCAGAGGATGTCAGGTAACACCAATGGCCCTCCACTGACCCCAGAAGACTCCATCACAAAGGCAGAAATGCGGCCACAGGCTACTGAACCACCTGCTGTTCAGTCCGCAGCTCCCCCTCTAGGTGGAGAATTACTTGCACCCCCACCTCCCTACACAGGGACATAAGCTCCATCAGAGAGGTGCCAAAGTCGCACTAATCAACCTACTGTCTCAGCAGAGGTGCCAATTGAGTTTGCCCAATCAACACCCATGATAATGGCCCCCCTGATGGTGATTAAAAACGGGCTGTTACAAACAGCTAAGGGGGAGCCTGAAGGTAGTGAGAAAATTAAGGAATTTCTAGGAAAAACTGTAGAAAGTGCTACAAACACCCCCGATAATACGGGGCAGGGTCAGATTGTACTTTTGTCACCAGGTCATATGCTGAGACAGGTACTGACCAAGACACATCTGTCAACGCCCTCACTATAGCCCTTCAGGATATGGGAACATATCCACATCATGCTGCCTCCTCTGCAGAACACAGCCCACACATGGCAGCCCACACACCTAGCCATGGTAACGTACACGCAGGTATGGATAGAAGCCATGCCCCCCAAGCGAGGCAAATGCCACTGACCACGGCGACGTCAGTTGGAGGCCATGTGACCACAAACTACACTCCATTTTCACTCCAAGACACAGCCTTGATAAAATCACAGCTGCCAAATGCAACCACCTCAAGACCTCACACTACAGCAATATAGACCTTACCCGGACACCCCACCTAGTCTGACCTATCAGTATCAGCTGCAGGGCCATAGGAGGTCAGAGTTTGAATAGAGTCTGAGGCCCCCATGGGACTAATACTTCCTATGTTAGCAATTTGGCCACTGAGCTCAAACACCCACAAGGGCACCCGGGGGTCCCCCAATTAGCAACACAATGGGTATCCTTCCCTACAGGATGCTGAAAAAGGACGGCTTTGATATTAAGCCGTTCTGTTTCAAAGGGGGAAAGTGAGACAGGAACGGATAGAAAAGTTATTAATTCATTAAGGTTTACTTTCTTGAAGTCTGAGTGAGGTATTTTGCAAGTGGCATCCTTTTTAACAAGCAGGGAGTGAATCTAACAGCAAAACTAAGATAACTGATCACAATGTTCTCAACCTTATAGATGAGAGGTCCGTGTGCTTTCTCATCTAAAATGCTACCATGTATGCAAACTATTGAGTAGCTACAGAAAGAGTACATAAATATGAATGAATTTTTATTTTTTGGAAAAAGATTAAAAGAAAGGAATAGAACAATATATCAAGGAAAAATCCAACAGGGTCAAATTAAACAATAACTCCTCTGATTGCACAGTTCAACATGGGTTATCCGAAAAGCGTGATGGCTGAAGCCACAGCTTATATTGCTCACCCATTCTCCAGCTAAGAAACATCTAATAAAACAAAGGCTAGCAACTAAGACCAAAATCTGGAAATTCTTGATGCTTGAAAGGTCATTTTTCCACAGAATATCAGGCAGTGTGAACTTTTGCTACAAGAAAACTAGCCACCTGCTGACCAAGAGAAATGAGGCAGGTTTAGGGCTCCTTAATACTTGAGGGCAAATACATATTTGGAGATTCCCGGACCCTCCCATTTGTATTTTTTGCACATTTCCCAAAACTTTATGGATATTGTGGCCGACACACATTGTGGGCTCATGCTGCCACAGAGACAGGACTGAATGTGTATTGTGGGGTGTCACGTCTGCAAGGACTGAGGACTCGAATCTACAGGAGGTAACAAGGAAGTGTGAGATTTGTCTCTTTGTCCCACAGAAGACGCCCCGGAGGGTATTCCGGTTCATCAGGAAATGAGAGACAATGGTGAAGCTTCAAAGGGATGTTTTGTAACTGTATGTTGACTGAAGACACCATGTGACTTGAATTCTGATGCTGGAAATGTATAAAAGGGTGTTGAGATATGATTCTTTCTCTTTCCTGCTTTGAGAATGCTAGAAGCTGTGTTCTGTCAAATAAAGCTGGTTTTATGACTGAAACTCAGCCTCGTTATTTGAGCATGCTTCTACACTGGTGACCTACGACGGAAAATGAGCAGACAGAATTCTCCCGAGCAGGGCTCGGTGGAAGCCAGCCTGATGGCCGCCTCCACGATCCGGCTGCCCGATTTCTGGCAGCACAGCCCGCGCTCATGGTTTAGCGCAATTGAGGCGCAGTTCAACCTCTGGAGAATCTTCAACGACGACACAAGATTCTACCACGTGGTAGCGAAGCTGGACAGCGACACGGTCCAGAGAGTGAAGGATCTGGTTAATCATCCACCAGACAGCGACAAGTACAGCGCATTGAAGGACGCGCTGATCAGCCATTTCACCCCCTCAGTCCAACAACGGGCAGAGGGGCTCCTGGCACTGACGGAGGCAGAAAACGATAGACCTGCAGACCTGATGGTGAAGATGCTGCAGCTCAAAGCCTCTGAAGATGGCAAATTCATTTTCGCCCACCTTTTCCTTCGAACCCTACCACCAGCAGTGAGAGTGGCCCTGGCAGAGTCACCCCGATTGACCAAGCGAGACTACCATGGGTTGAGCAAGGAGGCGCAGAAGTTGGTCGACGCCCACAAGCGGAACGCGGTTTCGGCCGCGGCGGCCAGTCCGGGAACGGCATCCGGAGACGGCGCGGGTCCAGTGGCCGCGGCGCCAGACGCACCAACAACGGCGGCGACAGGAGCCAGACGACGCGGAGCGGAGGACGGCTCGTGGCGACCTTGCGGCGATTTCCGCAGGTTGAACAACATTTCAGCTCATGACCGCTACCCGATTCCGCACATTCAGGATTTTTCTGTTCATTTGGCGGGGGTGCGCATTTTTTCTAAAATAGACTTGGTGCGCGGCTATCACCAGGTTCCAGTGCGCGCACAGGATGTACCCAAAACAGCGGTCATAACGCCTTTCGGCCTTTTTGAGTTCTTGCGCATGCCTTTTGGCCTCAAGGGGGCCGCGCAGACTTTCCAACGCATGATGGATGCAGTTTTACGCGACCTGCCTTTCGTGTTCGTTTATTTGGACGATATTTTGGTAGCCAGCACGTCCGAAGGCGAACATGAAAAACACCTCACAGCAGTTTTCCAGAGGTTGGCAGAGCACGGGTTAATAGTTAACCCAGCGAAGTGCCAGTTTGGGGTGGTGCAGATTGATTTTTTGGGACATCGCGTTTCGGCAGAGGGAGCAGTTCCCCTTCCAAATAAAGTGTGTGCCATAACGGATTTTCCGCAACCTCAAACGGTCAAGGCGCTTCAGGAGTTTCTAGGGATGGTTAATTTTTACAACCGATTCCTCCCAAGCGCAGCACAACTCATGCAGCCATTGTACACCGCGTTAAAAAAACAAATGCCCGCAAATAAAGTTGAATGGTCTCCGGAGCGGGAGCGCGCTTTTGCCCAGGTCAAATCAGCCCTGGCAAACGCAGTTTTGTTAGCGCACCCAGTTCCAACGGCCCGCATGGCGCTCACCACTGACGCTTCCGATGTAGCGGTGGGGGCGGTAGTTGAACAGTTTGTGGCAGGTACCTGGCAACCCCTCGCGTTTTTCAGCAGGACTTTGCGCGATAGTGAACGGAAATACAGCGCGTTTGACAGGGAGCTTTTGGCCCTACACTTGGCCATTCGTCATTTTCAGTTCTGGTTAGAGGGGCGACGTTTCACCGCTTTAGTGGATCATAAACCGCTAACGTTTGCGATGGCCAAAATTTCAGAACCCTGGTCAGGCCGGCAACAAAGGCAACTAGCCGCAATATCGGAGTTCACTACTGATATTCAGCATGTCGCGGGTAAACACAATGTGGTGGCAGACTGCCTCTCGCGTGCGGTAGCACCGCCAAGCCCCATAGGGGCAGACTCTGTAGCCATGGCCGCGGGCCCGGGCAGCGACGCGGGAGCGCGCACAGCCCCAGTCTGTGTTGGGTTAGATTATGCAGCCATGGCTGCGGAGCAGGTTAACGACGCGGACGTGCGCGCGCTCCAGTCTGGACCAACAGGGTTAAGGCTGGAGCACAGGGTGCAACAAAACGGTATGCCCCCGCTAATCTGCGATGTCTCCACGGGACGGCCCCGCCCTGTGGTGCCAACCGCGTGGCGTCGCCGTGTTTTTGACTTGGTCCATTCTCTCGCGCACCCGGGGGTGCGCGCATCGATCAAATTGGTGGGGGAGAAATTTGTTTGGCCCGGGTTGCGCAAACAGGTCAAGAAATGGGCAGCAGCCTGCGTAGCGTGTCAGCGAGCCAAAATACACAGACACACTAAGGCCCTGTTAGAACCTTTCCACATCCCCGCTAAGTGTTTTGATCACGTGCATATTGACCTGGTCGGCCCGCTTCCGTTATCACACGGGCACACACATCTTTTGACGATGGTAGACCGCACCACGCGCTGGCCAGAGGCAATTCCTCTGACATCAACCACAGCGGAAGAAGTTGCGCGAGCATTTTTAGCAGCATGGGTTGCGCGTTTTGGTGTACCGTCGGACATAACGTCCGACAGGGGTCCCCAATTTATTTCCGAGCTATGGTCATCGATGGCCCGCAGCTTGGGGGTGAAGATTCATCGCACCACCGCGTATAACCCCCAGGCTAATGGTTTATGCGAACGCTTTCACAGGTCATTGAAAGCAGCCCTCAGAGCGTCGCTAACGGATACAAATTGCGTAGACAAACTTCCATGGGTTTTATTAGGGTTGCGCTCTGCACCTAAGGAAGATTTGCATGCTTCCCAGGCTGAATTAGTTTTCGCTCAACCGCTCCGTTTGCCCGGGGAATTTCTTCCTGATAATCCCGCACCTAATGGCCCCCCCGCTCAGCCGTGGCAGAGCGGCTCAGGAGCAAACACGCTTCCTGGCCCAGTCCATCACAGTTTCCCACACGTTTTTGTGCCCAAGGCTTTAAAAAATGCAGAGTTTGTTTTTGTTAAATATGACGCCCAGCGTCCAAGTTTGCGGCCGTTTTACGACGGACCGTTTCGAGTGCTGGAGACCGGGCAGAAGCATTTTCTGCTAGATTTAGGGGGCAGAAGGGAGCTGATTTGCATTAACAGGCTCAAACCCGCTTTTGTTCTGGCTGACGAGGAGGTGCAGCTCGCGAGGCCCCCCGCCGGGGCAGGCCGCCGAGGAGACACTCTCCAAAGTCTTCACAGAGAGGTGCTAACAGCTTTAATCCACAGGTGCAGAGAGACGTTGCAGGTGCAGCCAAGCCAGGTTGCAGCAGATTCGGCAGAAGATTAAAACCTAGGCAGTTGGTGGATTGATTAGCGATGTATGGAGTGCTTTGTGTTTCTCTTTTTGTTATGCCATGCAGATTTTGCCTTACTAGACGTTTGGGGGGGGTAGTGTGGCCGACACACATTGTGGGCTCACGCTGCCACAGAGACAGGACTGAATGTGTATTGTGGGGTGTCACGTCTGCAAGGACTGAGGACTCGAATCTACAGGAGGTAACAAGGAAGTGTGAGATTTGTCTCTTTGTCCCACAGAAGACGCCCCGGAGGGTATTCCGGTTCATCAGGAAATGAGAGACAATGGTGAAGCTTCAAAGGGATGTTTTGTAACTGTATGTTGACTGAAGACACCATGTGACTTGAATTCTGATGCTGGAAATGTATAAAAGGGTGTTGAGATATGATTCTTTCTCCTTCCTGCTTTGAGAATGCTAGAAGCTGTGTTCTGTCAAATAAAGCTGGTTTTATGACTGAAACTCAGCCTCGTTATTTGAGCATGCTTCTACAATATGAACTAAACTTATTAGCACATTTTCTAGTCTCAAAGACGACCACTAGTGCTAGCCCTCTATTCTGGGTGCCTATCGGAGAGGGATGTCTGGGGACAATTTGGAACAACCAACTAACCAAACATGTGAGAGCAGTGCAGCCAAGAGTTCAAGAAAAGCTAGAGAAAAGTTTTGCTTATGCTTTACAAATCTGTTGAAATCTAATAACATTGTTAAAGATTTGCAGTAGGCATTTTTAACTCGACATAAGGTATGAACATGTGAAGGTAAATCAAGTACAAATTTGAAAGATGGATGTGCAAAATAGGATAAAATGCTGATTGACAATCACAACAAGACGAGGGTTGAAAATTTATGCAAAAAGAGATAAGGGTAAAACTGCAAGGTTCGGAGGAAATTGCACAATTGAGGAAATTTGCCAAATATTAGAAAATGTCACAGATTCCTGAAAAAGGAACTTGCAAATTTACAAGGAAAAAATCCAAAATTTGTTAGGAGAAAAATAACTATTAAGAGAAAAGGTTGCAAAGTTACAAGGGAAGTGTTTAAATTTGAGAAAAGCTGTAAGCTTACATGAAAGTCACATTAAGATAAGGTAAGCCTTTATTAGTCCCACAATGGGGAAATTCTAGGGTTGCAATGGCACAGGGATAGCAGCGCTCGGAGCGGTAATTTGGAGGATAAGAAAATAAGAGCAGTGAATATACATAAATATACTGTATATACACAGTGCGGAGCATTACACATTTCCTTACACGTTGTATGGAGATGGGGGATGGCAGCGTAACAAGGATTATGGTTTTTGATCATCCAGAGATGAGTAAAAAGTGTTATAGAAGAAGATGAATTAAAACAAACACGACTAGAAGTAGACTAGAGAAACAAGAAGATAATTTGGGGTAAAAACAGCAAACACTCGGCCGGATAGACTCAAGAATGAAGCATATACATACATATAGCTGTGTGCACACCAGCCTTATCCAAGGGGTACAAGCATCATAGACGCACACACAGAGCGGAGGTGGAGCATAAACAAGGCCTTAATGTCCTGTGCACATAGATCTGCAGCTCTGACACACACAAGACAACCAATGTAGCTTGACAAACAAACCAGCGGTTCACACCCGCGTGGTCTGTGTGTCACATGGTTAAGTCTTGATTTAAATATTTAGAATTGTTTTAGGGGGCTAATGAAAGTTTTATGTTTTTGTATCTAAAATTGTTATAGTTCTGTAGGCATAGTGTTAGTTCGTCTGGAGGTTATCTGTTCAGGAGAAAAAGACAGAAGACTCCACCACACCAAGATACAGTTGACTCTGGTATACTTAAGTTTTCATAATAATCAGCAGATGTCTCAGTTTAATACATTCCTTGAAAGGCAGATGTTCAGACCCAGAAGCATTATTTAATTCCAAAACAAATTAAAAAGGTCAGTAATGGAAAGGCATCCAATGCCAGGGTAGAAATCAAGAGATGAGTTTTGTCACAAAACAGAATTTTGAATTGAGCCATGTTGGTTTAAGATAAGATAAGATAAGCCTTTATTAGTCCCACAATGGGGAAATTCCAGGATTGCAACAGCACAGGGATAGCAACACTCAGAGCAACAATCAGAAGGCAAGAAAAAAAAAAAAAAAACAAGAGCAGCTAGTGTGGCAGTTTGGGAAAACCCCCACAACAGACTAAGGACAGACAGCTCGCTACTCCTGGTTTTTTCCGCTGCACTACTGAGATGTAATGTGCCATTCATTCATTGTGTTCATGCGTCCTGTCCTTACTGTGACCTAGAGACTGAGATCAATATGTAGATGTGCCTTGTAACCTCTTTGTTCTGCAGCTGGAGCAGAAGCCAGCAATCTGCCTATTGTGATGTATGTCTCTTAAATGCAAATGTCTCAACTGCTGTGAATACCCTTTGATGTATTGTCTGAGTTGGGTATAAGTACTGCACTGAAATCCATGTTCTCTCTCTCATTCCCTCATTCCTGCAACTGCTGCTGACACACTCACTCTTGTGTCTCTTTGCTGGAGAGCCTCCGAGCCGCCCATTAGGGCGAGCTTCGTGACGGCGGTATGATTTAATAAACTTGCTTAAAACCTTCACCAACGCTGCTTTATTTCTTTTTTTTTTTTTATTTAAGTTTTTGTAAAGGGTATACAGGTCATTACAGCATTGCATTGTTAACATTTTCATCGTACGTTCCCTTATATTTTGCTATTTGACAACATTGGTAGAATAGTTATTACAACACCCCCTTTTTTTTTTTTTGAAGTGAAAGAAAAAGTGAAATTAAAGAGAATTAAATTAAAAAAACAAACAAACAAAAAACCCCGAATAAACAAACAGAACAGCAAAAAACAAACAAACAGAAAATTAAGTCATTAAAAGTAAAAGAGCATCTGAGTAGCATTGGAACAAAGAGTGGGACCATCATTGAAATGGTATTTGTCAAAGATTAGATCTAATGGAAGACACATATGCGATCCAGGGTTGCCAAAAGTTCATGAACCCATCCATGTCCTGTCTCAGTGCGAATGTCAACTTTTCCATCGAGTAAATGTCTTGAATCACGTTAATCCAATCTTCAGGTGTAGGACAGTCCTTCAGCATCCATTTTTTAGTTAGGGCTTTTTTACTTGCCAATATTAAAACATTGAATAAGTATTTATCTCCTCGTCTTTCCAGTGAGTCCGGTAGTAAACCCAAATACAAAGTTATAAAAGAAAAGGGAACTGTTATTTTGAATATTTTCCCCAATATTGTCTGTACATTGATCCAATATTGGTGGATAACTGGGCATGACCAAAACACATGAAAATGATTTGCAGTCTTTTCACCACACAAGCGCCAACAGTTCAACCCCTTATGGGTAAATTTGTTTTGTGCAGGTGTTCTGAAAAATCTTACCAAATTTTTCCATCCAAATTCTCTCCACTGCAGGGATGAGGTACTTTTCCATTGCTGTCTATTTAGCTTTTCCCATATTTCCAATTGTAAAGTGAAATTCCCCTCTTTTTCCCATCTCTCTTTTATATATGATGTGTTGTCTCCTTTTAAGTCTTGAAGACCTTGGTATATTTTAGAAATGTATCTGATCCCTGGGATCCCTTTATATGCCATTAAGAAGACCTTCAGAACACCTGACTGGGCCCTTTCCAAATCCTCCTTTTTAAGTATATTGTTTGTGGTGTCTAAGCTGAAAGAACCTGTAAAGGTCTTGATTTATTAGACCTTGTTTTTTCAAATCTTCAAAACTTCTTAAAGTTTACCCCTTAAAGAAATCGTAATATTTTATCAGCCCTTTCTCTTTCCACTCTTTAAATCTAGTGTCTGTTTTATTGGGGGTAAAGTCTTGATCATAGGCAACCCATTGCAGAAGTCGATAGGGCTCTTTAGCTTGATTCTCTCTGACTATCTTAAACCAAATTTTTAGCGGGGTCTCTATCCACGGGTTAGTGTTATTCAAGAGTTTAGGTAAGGCATTGTTCCCTATTATCGCCTGTAGGGGGATGTCACTTGTTATTTGGCATTCCATCTCCTTCCATTGTGCAGTGTAGACTGGGTTACATATCTCTACTAAAGTTTTAATTTGTGCAGCTATAAAATAGTCCCTGATATTTGGCAGCGCGAGCCCACCTTTGTCTTTGTTTAGCTGTAGGGTTCTATATCTGATTCTAGGTCTCTTGCCTTGCCATATGAATGAATGAATGAATGAATGAATTTATTTTATTTCGGATAGTACATTACAGGTTAAAAGAAACTGTATAATATAACAACAAGGTCAAATTAGACAAAGACTCCTTCTACTATACAATTCCACGTGAGTTATCCGAAATGGGTGATGGCTGAAGCCGCAGCTTATATTGCCCACCCATATTCCATCCAAGAATTCAAAGGAGAAAAAAGAGAAAACAAGACAAGAGCGATTACAATTTAAAACAAGGCTAAGACAAAATATGACTGAGAGAAAAAGAAAACTGAGCTAGTCTAAGTTAAGCGGTTACTATTCAAAAACAAATCTAAGACATAGTGTCACAGAGAAAAAAGAAAAACTAAGCTATAACACAACACAGGCTGGAAATGTCAATCCTTATGTGAGTTTACATGTCGTCTTGTAAATATGTTTGGAGTATTTCTTCCTTTAGTTTTTGTTTAAATTGTCCAAGCTTTGTACATGATTTTAATTCAGGTCCAAAATCGTTCCATAATCTGACACCTTGCACTGAAATACAGTGTTGCTTGGTAGTTGTTCTCACTGTAGGCTTTTGAAATATACATGTTCCTCTGAAGTGATATCGTTTCTCCCTTGTTTGGAACAACTTTTGGATATTTGCGGGCAGTGATAGATTCTTCACTTTGAACATTATTATTGCGGTTTTAAAGTCGATCAGATCTTTCAACTTGAGAGTTTTTTGTTTTAGAAAAAGTGGGTTTGTTGGTTCCCTGTAAGCTGCTTTGTTGATTATTCTAATAGCTCTCTTTTGAAGCATTAAGAGTGGATATATGTTTGTTTTATATGTATTTCCCCATACTTCATTACAATATGTCATGTATGGGAGTATTAATGAATGATACAAGGTGTATAGTGTGGGTTGATTCAGCAAATTTTTCACTCTGTGTAATATTGCAATTGATTTGGATACTTTACCTTTTATATAATTAATATGTGGCTTCCAACACAGTTTGTTATCAATTATTACTCCAAGGAATTTAGTTTCGGATACCCTTTCAATCTCTACACCATTTACACTGAGTTTGGGTACTGGGTAGTTGTGATGGTTGTTAAAGACTATAAATTTTGTCTTGCTTAAATTGAGCGTTAATTTGTTTGAATCAAACCACAGTTTCAGCTTTCCTAATTCCTTTCCGAGTGTATCCAGAAGTTGTTCCAAGTTGTTTCCACTGCATAGCAGGTTAGTGTCATCAGCAAACAATATTAAGTCCATTTTTTCTGAAACTTTACATATATCATTTATATACATATTGAATAATAATGGTCCCAAAACTGAACCCTGTGGGACTCCACAGGTGACCTTCAGTAGCTCTGAGTTTTTGTTGTTAACACATACAAACTGATATCTATTCTTTAAGTAACTTCTTAACCAGGACAGTGCTACCCCTCTGATACCACAATTTTGTAGTTTCTTTAATAATAGATTGTGATCTACTGTATCAAATGCTTTTTTAAGATCCAGGAATACTCCAACTGAATACTCTTTATTTTCAATGGCTGTTGATATTTTTTCTGTAAATTCCATTAAGGCATATGCTGTTGTCCTTTTGTGTCTGAACCCATATTGCTGCTCACACAATAAATCATTCTTCAGTATGAAGTTGTCAATTCTCTCATAGAATATTTTTTCAAGTATCTTGGAAAATTGCGGTAATAGTGAAATTGGTCTGTAGTTGGAGAGTTCCCCTCTGTCGCCTGTCTTGTAAATTGGAATTACTTTAGCTATTTTCATTGCATTGGGAAATATACCTGATTGGAGAGACAGGTTACAGATATACGTCAGTGGTTTCACTATGCATTCGATAACAGTTTTGACTAGTAGCATATCAATACCATCGCAGTCAGTAGATGTTTTACTTTTGAACGATTTAACAATTTCAATGACCTCTCTTTCGTCTGTGTTCTTTATGAAGATGGTGTCTTTTACAGCAGTGTTATTGCATATTGAATCACCTGTTGGCACCGTAGTGGGTATTTCTCGGGCCAGTTTAGGTCCAATGTTAACAAAAAAATTATTAAATTCATCTGCAGGTGAAGCTATATTCACATTCGGAGTAGATTTATTATTTTTTGGAGTGTTAGTTGGGTAGCTGGTATTTCTGCTTTTATTTCCAAGGATACTGTTGATTATTGTCCATGTATTTTTAATATTGTCTTTGTTTTTTTCCAGTTCTTTACTGTAATAGTCTCTTTTACTACATCTTATTATATATGTTAACTTATTTTTGTATGTTTTATACCGCTGCTCTGCTTCTTTTGTCCTTTTCTTTATGAAAGCTTTATATAATAAATTTTTCTTTTTACACGCCTTTTGTAGTCCTTTGGTTAGCCATGGTTTGTCAGTAAATTTGTGTTTAAGCTTTTTTTTAACTAATGGTCAGTTTTTTTCATAAAGAGTGGTTACAATGTTTGTAAATGTGTCATAGGCTTCATTTACATCTGATACATAGACTTCTGTCCAGTCTTGCTTCAGCAAGTCCTCTTTACAAGAACTGATTGCGTTTGGTGATTTGTGTCTGAACGATTTTGAGATTTTTTCTGGGTTGGGCCCCGTGTGGCCATGGATAAGTGCAAAGATTGGCAAGTGGTCGCTTATATCATTTATCAATAATCCACTTTCTATTTTCTTGTCGAGAACATTGACAAACAGGTTGTCAATAAGTGTAGCAGAGTGAGCTGTGATTCTACTGGGATGTGTTATTGTGGGATATAGACTCATGCTGTACATAGAGTTCATGAACTCTGTAACTACATTTTGTTGATGTGGATTAAGTAGATCAATATTGAAATCTCCACAAATTGCTACCATTTTCTTACTAGTAATATTATTGTACAGCTCGACTAATTTATCTCTGAATGTCTCAATGCAAGTTCCCGGCGTTCTGTATATGCAGCTTATGATTAGATTTTTTGTTTTGTCTAGGTCAATCTCAACAGTAACACATTCCAGAATCCCTGGTAGTGCTGAGGACATTTCATTTACAAGCTTACATCTATATAGGTCATCAATATACAGTGCAACACCACCACCCTTTTTTTGAGATCTGTTAATGTTAAACATCTGATATCCCTCTATTGCCATCAGGGGAGCCTGGTCTGCATTAAGCCAGGTTTCAGAGACTGCTATAGCTGTGAATTTTCTGTTTAGCTGTTTTAAATAGTCCTGAATCTGTGAGAAGTTTTTGTTAAGACTTCTGCTATTGAAGTGTATTATTGACAGTTTACCATCTAATTGCACTTGACTTTTGAATTGCTTTTCAGTGTAATATTCACAGTGGTTATGAATATTATTGAAAAAGTGGTTATCAGGATCAATATCATTCTCCATCTCTTGTGGTTTATGTTCAGCATAGTGGCATATTTTTAGAGTTTGAGTTTCCTCACTCTGTGTTTCATAGTCAGTGTTCATTTGTATTTATCTAAGTCAGTAGCATCTCTGATCATTATACTTTTTGCTTGCTCAGGTGTTCCATTTAGTTTAATCCAAATTCTACAATTTCTTGTCCAGGTTGACTGTATCTTATTATGTTTCTTTAGCATCCGTGCCTGCCGTGCTAATTCAGCGTGTTTTTTTTGTCAGGTGTTCATTTAGGTAAACTTGAGTTTCCTTTAGTTTTTTGGCCTGCCTCAGTATGTCATTTTTCACCCTCCTGTTCACAAAGCGCATCACAATTGATTTCTTTGTTTTGTTATCTTTCTTCGGTAAAGCATAACAGGCTGAGATCGCATTGGCTTCTACCTTAATGTCTTTATCATTAAGGAACTGAAGCACTTGGTTTTCTAAGGACATTGATTCACTTATGGAAGCATGTTCACCACTCAGTCCTGTAGCGGCATGGGCGTACGACTGATATCTGATATGAATCTTGAGATCCTTCTGTCTAGCTCCTGCCATGTTTTTTGGGGGGGTTCTACCGGTATTGTTTGGAAAAGGTATAGAAGACGTGGGAGTATATTCATTTTGACTGCTTCAATTCTTTGTGCAGTACCTAAGAATGGTATCATATTCCATCTTGCTAGGTCAGATTTTATTTTTGTCACCAGTGGATCATAGTTTAGTGTTATAATTTTGTTGAGTTGTTTCGGGATATTGATCCCCAGATATTTCATAGATTCCAGCTCCCAGTTAGTTTTGAGTTCACTTAGTGAATAATGATTTGGGTCATAGTTGAATGTTAAAACTTGGGTTTTATGCATGTTTAATTTGTACCCCGATAAATCTCCATAGTCTGAAAAAACTGAGATTAGTTCTGGTAAAGAAGTGTCTGGTTGCTCTAGGTATATTAAAATGTCATCAGCAAAGAGTGCTATTTTATGTTCCTTCTGACCAAGTGTAATACCTTGAATTTTTTGATTTTGTCTTATCCATTGGCTCAGAGGTTCTATGAAGATTGCAAAGAGCAGTGGAGACAGGGGGCAGCCTTGACGACATCCTCTTTCCAGCTCAAAAGATGATGATAAATTACCGTTAATCCTTATTTTAGCTGTTGGTTTTTTTATATAATGCCTGTATAGTTCTAATGAAGTTGTTATGAAAATTGAAACTGGATAAGATTCTATATAGGAAAGACCAGTCAACCGAATCGAATGCTTTTTCAGCATCTAATCCCAATATGACTGCATTTAAGTTATATTTTTTTATATGATGAATTATGTGTAAAGTGCGTCGAATGTTGTCTTGTGTCTGTCTTTGTCTTATAAAACCTGTTTGGTCTAGGTAAATTAAGTCTGTCAGTATGTTTTCTAACCTTTTGGCAAAGATAATGGTAAAAAGCTTATAGTCCTGATTTAATACACTGATTGGTCTGTAGTTGGAGCATTCTAGTTTATCCTTTTCAGGTTTAGGTATAACTGCAATGACCCCTTCTCTCCAGGAGGGGGGGATTTCCCCTGTGTGGAGGACATAGTTAAATGTTTTCAAGAGGAGAGGAGATAGTTGCTGTTTAAAGGTTTTGTACCATTCTGCTGTATAGCCATCTGCTCCTGGGGATTTGTTAGCTTTAAGTTTCATAATTGTTTTTTCCAATTCTTTAGGTTGTATTTCTGACAGTAGTGTTTTATTTTGTGATTCCGTAAGTTGGGGAAGGTGTAATGTGTTTAGGAATGTCTCGGATGCGTTTTTATGTTTTTTGTGGGAGTATAAGTTCTTGTAGTAATTCTCGAAGCTTTTAAGAATATCCTGAATTCTGAATTTTATTTCCTTTGATACTGGGTCTCTGATTTTGTAGATTGCTCTTTCTGTTTGTTGTTTCCTCAATTTATAGGCTAGTAATTTTGCCGATTTACTGCCTGCTTCATAGTGTTTTTGTTTCAGAAATGTAAGTTTCTTCTGGATTTCTATTGTGTAGATCTCATTTATTTGATTTTTAATTTCTTTAATCTTAAGCGAGCCATTAGAATGAGTGTTGTCTTTGTGTTCTTTTTCTAGGTTCTTGAGTTCTGACTCTAGTGTGATTAGTTTTTCTTGTCTCAGTTTCTTTTGGGTTGCCAGTTTTGCAATAATTTTTCCCCTTATTACAGCTTTGCACGCATCCCACAGTATTAAAGGGGATACTTCTCCATTATCGTTTTCTTCCAAATATTTGAAAATATCTGATTCCAATTCATCTTTCAGTGGTCCTTTCAGGACATTTGAATTCAACCTCCAGGAAAATGTATTTGTGTATTTTTGGATGTTTAAGTCCATATAGATCGGACTGTGGTCAGAGAGATCCATCAGTCCTATTTTACATGTTTTTACTCTTCCAATGTCTCTATTAAACATAAAAAAGTAATCAATCCTTGAGTAAGATGAATGTGGCGTTGAATAAAAAGTATAATCTTTTACACTGGGGTTGAATTCCCTCCATACGTCACAGATTCCCATTTCTTTTAGTAGCATCCGAGTTTTCCTATTTTGAGTGTTATTTTGATGTGAAGAATTACCTGTTGCATCCCAGTATGGATTCAGTCTTAGATTGAAGTCTCCACCACATATCACTAAACCTTGGGCTTTAGTTATCATTAGGTCGAATACATTTTTATAAAATTTCCATTTAGCCCCTGGTGGTGCATATACATTCAGCAGGGTGATATCTTCTCCCTCTAGCCGCCCAATTTCCAAACTGTACCTCCCTTCTTTATCTTTGTGTTCTGATTTTTTTTCAAATGTAATTTTGGTTGATATCAATGTCGCTACTCCCCTCCTCCTCCCTGATTTATATGAAGATGAAGAGATCATTTTAAACCCTTGTCTATTGAGTTTAGTGTGTTCCACGTCTGTTAGGTGGGTTTCTTGTAAAAATATTATTTCTGCTTTCTTTTTTCATTTTGCGTAGAATCTTGGATCTTTTAACTGGATTCAGGATCCCTTTTTCATTATATGAGGCTATTTTGGTTACACCCTGTTTCTCCATTGTATTTTCTTATTTAGTATAACAGTGTGGTGGCCCTCTTTTTTGCTACTCAGAAACTGAAAGAACATTAAGAACATAAAAAACATTAAGAACATAGTGTACGAAACTTTAAAACAAAAAACTGTCAAAAAAACTTCCTGAGCTGGGGTCTCTTTAAAGACCCTGTAAGAGCCCTGATGGAGTGTAGGCTCTGAGGGAAATTCCTCAAACTCTGTTACGTGTTGAGGGCCCTCTCTTACCCCTGTAAGTTGTCCCATGTTTTTAACGTGAATTTCAGATCCCAATCCGAATTTGTAATGATTTTTTTTTTTTTTTTATGCCTATACCCTATGAGATTGTGTGCACCCTCCCACCCCCATCACAGCAAACCTTCACTCTAGTACAGTATTTGTTAGTGTGGGGAGAACATGTGGGTCATTGTTACATTTCTATTT
This sequence comes from Pholidichthys leucotaenia, assembly GCA_020510985.1. Taxonomy (NCBI): domain Eukaryota; kingdom Metazoa; phylum Chordata; class Actinopteri; order Cichliformes; family Pholidichthyidae; genus Pholidichthys; species Pholidichthys leucotaenia. The sequence goes on along the minus strand of CM035839.1, from coordinate 140,838,326 downwards.
TAACAAGATTTTTTTTTTTCCTTTAAATTAAGAAGACATTTGTTTCTAATGCTATAACTGCTCCATGAAAGGTTTTACCACATGCTGATTCTGCATCTCCTTTAATGTTTGTTACCTTGTAGGAGGGGGGATGGAAGTGCAGAATGACTGAAAAGAGAGAAAAAAACAAAAAGGTCGCTATTCCTTCCTGGAACTGGAAAGCTTATCTTTGTAGCTCTGGGGCTGGGTTTCCCGCTGCTGGCCCGTGGATTTAGAAGGTCTTTGAGTGGACCATGTTTGAGCTCTGATTTTCTCGCTCAGATTCGCTGCGGGTTTAAACACCGTTACCGGGAGTCCTCTTCTCGCCATGTCAGTTGTTGCTTCTTCCGCTGAATTGTAGAGACATGACTCTTCACCGTAAAAGACCCTTAACTTCGCCGGAAATGGCGTCTGAAAGCGTAGATTCTTTTCCCGTAAAACCTTTTTGGCGTCGTTATATTCCCGTCGCTTTTTAAGAACCTCAGGGGCGTAATCGTGCTCCACGAAGACTTTTCTTTCTTGATGCATAAATCCTTTTTTCTGCCAAGCCCGTCTTACAACCTCTTGTTTTATTTTGAAATCGGAGAATCTTACTAACACTGAACGCGGGTGTGCTTCTGCCGCTGGCTTTGCGGCTAATGTACGATGGACCTTTTCTATTTTCAAATCGGTGGTTTGTGGAATATCCAACTTCTCTCTCAATAAGGATTCCACGCATTCCGCCACTCTGTTGAAACCATCTTCAGCTCCTTCTTTCAGAACGTGAATTCTGATGTTATCTCGTCTCTGTCTTCCTTCTTGGTCGGCTAGCTTAGCCTCCAGCCTTGACTGTTTTCTGTGTAAATCCAGCATAGAATCTTCAAGCACTTTTACTCTTTCTTCGGCTTCCTAGATTCGGTTTTCGGCCTGGTCCATTCTGCTATTCGTCCTTATTAGTTCCTCTCTGAATTCGTGAAATTCGGCCCGAAATCGTCGTAATTCGTCATATAGCGATTTCAGGCTAACCTTTTTGTTAGCTAGGCCCAGCTCTTCGTCTCCTGAATGGAGGTCCTCGGGATCAGATTCTGCGGCCGCCGCGCGTCCTGACCTGGGGAATGCCAGTTTCTTCTGTTTGTGGTTAGGCATGGTGTTTTTGTCTTTTGATTTTTATTCTTCCAAAAATCCGTTAAGTCTGATTTTGACGATGTTTTCCTTGGATTGGGTCTGGGAGGTTCAGCGTTAAGTTGCTATCACCATGGCGTCCAGACCGGAAGTCAACGCTGCTTTATTTCATGCCGCCGCACTGGTGACCCGACGCTGAAAAGAACACGCTGCCAGCGAACGCAGCACCCGGCGGTGATTCTCCGACGACAAACAAACGCGGCAGCCTGACTGATCTGCCCTCCCTTCTGCTTCAGGGAGACCTCACTCAATGCAGAGTTTCCAGGCGAAACTCTCCGGAGAACACCCACGACCGGGAAAGCTGAGCAACGTTTCATGGTGAGATCTGCACGCCTAGATCGGCACATCCACGCTGGACCGGCTGCGCTCACAGCTCCTCCACACAAGAGCGCATGCACCTCGTCCCCTCTCCACGACGGCGATCCCCATGGCCGAAGGAGCACACGTGGACCTGAACGCACCATGACCGAGCGAGTGACAGAGCGTCTACTTCCCTTCACCGCTCCAACACACTGAACAGGGATGATTAAGCTCCCTGACCCTGTCTCCTCTCCAGCTGGCCCACACACGCACGGAACCCCGGCACACGCACCGGGGAGTTACGAGGACGGCGCACCACGCACGGGACAAATACGGCTCCTCAGACCGCCATCGTCCTTCGCCGCTGCACAAAGAACCTTCAGGGCTGCTCGCACACCTGAAGCACGTACGCAGCTCGCCCACTGGATTTTCTAACGGTCTCAGCCACGGCGCACAAGGGGAATTCAGCAGTTTGCAGTTCCTGAGAGCTTTAAGGTTGTGCCCGCACCTAAAGCCAACACGCCAGTCCCTCTGCTCTCATTACAGCCACCACGCAGCCTCGTCTTTTCTTCACGGCCGCTATTAATCCTTGCAGGACTTAATCGTGGGAGGAGCCAGTGACTAATTTTTCTTCTTGTGGACCTCTGCGCGTTCAACGGGACAGCCCTTCGACATCGCGGACCCACAAGCAATTTTTGCGCGGCCTGGACGATTTCACCGTCCCCGGCCGGCACTCACTACCCCCCACCTCCCTCCCCCTCCACCTGCACAGAGCTTTCCCTGCTCGCTGCCAAGCTGCACTATCGAGGTCTCGGCCACCTGCCGAGCCCTCTGGGGGGGAGCTGTGGCGGTTTGGGAAAACCCCCACAACAGACTAAGGACAGACAGCTCGCTACTCCTGGTTTTTTCCGCTGCACTACTGAGATGTAATGTGCCATTCATTCATTGTGTTCATGCGTCCTGTCCTTACTGTGACCTAGAGACTGAGATCAATATGTAGATGTGCCTTGTAACCTCTTTGTTCTGCAGCTGGAGCAGAAGCCAGCAATCTGCCTATTGTGATGTATGTCTCTTAAATGCAAATGTCTCAACTGCTGTGAATACCCTTTGATGTATTGTCTGAGTTGGGTATAAGTACTGCACTGAAATCCATGTTCTCTCTCTCATTCCCTCATTCCTGCAACTGCTGCGGACACACTCATTCTTGTGTCTCTTTGCTGGAGAGCCTCCGAGCCGCCCATTAGGGCGAGCTTCGTGACGGCGGTATGATTTAATAAACCAACTTAAAACTCCATCGCTGCCTTTATTTTTCATGCGGCCGCAGCTAGTATACATATGTTGTGGAGATGTGAGAATGACGAGGCAGAGTTCTCTCTCAAGTCAGGTTTATTCACATCACCATCGTCTCAAAACAGTAAGAGAGCCACACAGGAAACTCTCGTCCTTAAATATCAGGACTCTTACAGTTCACACGTCACATGAATCACCTTGCATTATAAAGACAGTAACAATGCGTCCTCTCTCCATGATATCACTTCCACTGTCTACAATACATCCCTTCTTTAATCCTTTAATTAAACCCCCCACAGTCTCAGGCCTTGCATACCAAAGCTAACACTCTTGCAGCTTCTTGTAATCACCAAGGAAGCCTCTTACTTTGTTCTGACCTAAAATGTGAGTCACAAAACAGGTCCCGTAAGTGTGTCCACCACACAAAGCCCCCCCAACATTTTAGAAAAAAACAGAACAAACAAGAAAATAACAACATGAGTGCTGTGACAGTATCAATACACATCAGTCCACATGCTGTATAGGCTTCAGTCTCCTGCCGTATCTGCTGTAGCTGGGATTCAACGTCTCTGCGGCGCTGTCATGCTGGGGGTTTGCCGTCTGGGGGTGGAAACCTTTTGTCAGCACCTGTGGGTGTTCTGGGGAAACATTACTCTGTGAAGCCCCCTGCGGTGGTCTACCTCGCCGCGGGGCCCTCGCCAACAGCACCTGCTCATCTGCCACCACAAAAGCGGGTTTGAGTCTGTTTATGCCAACTTTCTCTTTACTACCCCCCAAATCTAGCAAAAACTGCTTGTCCCCTGTTTCTAGCACTCAGAACGGTCCATCATAAGGCGGTTGCAGCAGGGTTTGGTGAGCATCGTGTCTGACAAAAACAAACTCTGCGTTCTTCAAAGTTTTAGGCACAAAAACGCGTGGAAAACTGTGGTGCACGGGGCCGGGCAGCGTGCTTGATTCTAAATTACTCCGCAACAGCTGAGACGGGGAGACGTCTGGCGCAGGGTTATCTGGGAGAAACTCCCCAGGCAGCCGGAGTGGCTGCGCAAACACGAGCTCCACTGGGGAGGCTTCTAAGTCCTCTTTAGGCGCAGAACGCAACCCCAATAACACCCACGGTAACTTGTCTACCCAATTTGAATCCGTCAGTGATGCTCTGAGAGCTGCTTTCAATGACCTATGAAAACGCTCGCATAACCCGTTAGCCAGCGGATTGTACGCGGTTGTGCGGTGAATTGTGACACCCAGGCTGCGGGCCATTGTCGACCAAAGCTCGGACACAAATTGAGGGCCTCTGTCAGACGTAATGTCTGACGGAACGCCGAAACGCGCCGCCCAAGCTGTTAAAAACGCGCGCGCCACCTCCTCGGCCGTGGTTGATGCCAGCGGGACCACTTCAGGCCAGTGCGTGGTGCGGTCCACCATTGTCAGAAGGTGTGTGCACCCTTGTGATGGCGGGAGGGGGCCCACAAGGTCCACATGAATGTGATTGAACCTCTTGGCCGGAATGTGAAATGGCTCCAAAGGAGCCTTCGTGTGCCTGTGTACTTTGGCTCGTTGACATGCCGTGCAGGCTGCTGCCCACTCTTTAACCTGTTTGTGAAGGCTCGGCCACATCAAATTTCTCTCCTACCATTTTGACCGACGCGCGCACTCCTGTGTGCGCCAAAGAATGAATCAAGTCAAAAACGCGGCGGTGCCACGCGGCCGGTACTACTGGACGCGGCCGTCCGGTGGAGATATCGCAGATTAGGGGGGGCATACCGTCTTGCAGCACCCTGCTCTCCAGCCTTAACCCTGTTGGTCCAGACTGAAGCGCGCGCACATCCGCATCACTAACCTGCTCCGTGGCAATGGCTGCGTAATCTACTCCTACGCTGACTGGGGCCGCCACAGCGCGCGAGAGGCAATCTGCCACTACATTCAGTTTGCCTGCCACATGCCGAATATCAGTGGTAAACTCTGATATCGCGGCCAGCTGTCTCTGTTGCCGGCCTGACCACGGTTTGGAAACCTTGGCCATTGCGAATGTTAGCGGTTTGTGGTCAACAAACGCGGTGAAAGAGCATCCTTCTAGCCAGAACTGAAAGTGGCGGATGGCCAAATGGAGAGCCAGCAGCTCCCTGTCAAACGCGCTGTATTTACGTTCGCTATCGCGCAAGGTCCTGCTGAAAAATGCGAGGGGCTGCCAAACCCCGGCTACATGTTGCTCTACGACCGCCCCTATGGTCACATCTGATGCGTCAGTGGTGAGCACTATGCAGGCCATTGGGTTTGGGTGTGCCAACAACGTAGCCTTTGCCAAGGCTGCTTTCACCTCCGAGAACGCTTGGTCCCGCTCCGGGGACCACTCGACCTTATCCGCGGGTTTCTTTTTTTTGAGCGCGGCATACGGCGGCTGCATGAGTTGCGCCGCGCGGGGGAGAAAACGGTTATAAAAATTCACCATTCCCAAAAACTCCTGCAACGCCCTGACTGACTGCGGCCGGGGAAGGTCTACCACCGGGCGCACTTTGTCAGGAAGCGGAACTGCCCCTTTGGGGGAGACGCGGTGTCCTAAAAAATCGATCTGTGCCACCCTGAACTGACACTTCGCTGGGTTGATTATTAACCCGTGATCTCCCAACCTTCGGAAAACAGTGGCCAGGTGTTTTTCGTGTTCGTCTTCGGACGCGCTGGCTACTAAAATATCGTCCAAGTAGACGAACATGAAAGGGAGGTCACGAAGCACTGCATCCATCATGCGTTGGAACATCTGAGCAGCCCCTTTAAGTCCGAATGGCATGCGTAAAAACTCGAATAGGCCAAATGGAGTTATTACCGCTGTTTTGGGTATGTCCTCAGCGCGCACTGGGACTTGGTAGTAACCACGGACCAAGTCTATTTTAGATAAAACGCGCGCCCCTGCCAAATGAACGGAAAAATCTTGGATATGTGGGATTGGGTAGCGGTCGTGCGCTGTAGCGTTGTTTAACCTGCGGAAATCCCCGCAAGGTCCCCATGATCCGTCGGCTTTTGGGACCATGTACAGCGGGGAAGCCCAAGGACTGTTTGAACGTCTGATAATGCCCAACCTCTCCCAGTTGGTGAACTTCTCGCGCGCTATGGCCATTTTAACTGCGTCCAAGCGCCGAGCTTTTGCAAAAATGGGTGGTCCGGTGGTGGTAATAAAATGCTCCACCCCGTGTTTAGCGACTGTTGCCGAAAATGTGGGGACCGTGAGTGCTGGGAACTGAGTGAGCAGTGTGTGGAACTTACCACTGGCAGCTGTGACGTTGGCTTGTGCTGTTGGCGGGGCCACTCACGCTGTACAGGGGATAGAATCAAAAGACAATGAATTAGCCAGGCGCCTGTTAGCAAGATCAACCAACAAACCATGTGAGCACAAAAAATCAGCCCCCAACATATTGAAATTTACTGCTGCTACAACAAAAGTCCACTCAAATGTACGGCCGTGTAGAGACAGAAGCAGAGTCTTCTCACCAAAGGTCTTAATCTCCGAGCCATTCGCTGCTGTCACCCGGGGACCTCCGGAACCCGCTAGTCTGTCCGCGTAGGAAGGTGTGATGAAACTCAACTGGGAGCCTGTGTCGATGAGGAACTGCCTCCCCGAGCGTGCGTCCGACAAGTAGAGCAGCTTGTTCTCTTCCCCGAGGGCCACGGCTGCTACCGACCCCCGGTCTTGGCGTTTCCCGAACGCCCGAACTGGCACGGTGGTACACACTTGCGTGCCCTCTCTGCGAAACGGCGATGGTAGAAACAAAGGACGTCCAATCCGCGTTCCTTGGCCCCTGCCGCCGCCGTCGTCAGTGAGTCTGGCACCGCTGCCTCTGGCCTCCTGTAGTCTCCGGTCGTCGCGCCGAGTTCCGCTGCAGCGGTCGTGGCTGCGCGCCGCTTGGTGGCGTTGACAATCCGCAGCGCCTCTCGGCCCAGCCCACGGTAGTCCCGTAGGGCCAACAGTGGCGAACTGGCCAGGGTCGTTCTTGCTGCTGACGGTAGAGTCCTGAGGAAGAGGTGGGTGAAAATGAAGTGATCGTCGTCAGAGTCTTTCAACCTCAACAACTTCTCCATCAGGTTCGCGGGCATGTCATTTTCCGACTCCGTCAGCGCCAGGAGCCTCTGCTCGCTCCTCCGCCGAGGGGGTGAATTGCTGGATGAGTGCAGCCTTCAACGTGCCGTATTTGTCGCTGTCCGGCGGCTGGTCGATCAGGCTCTCCACATGCTGGGCCGTGTTGTTGTCCAGCTTTGCGACTACGTGGTAGAATTTCGTGGCGTCTACCGGTATTCCCCGGCGGTTGAACTGCACCTCAACCGCGTTGAACCAGGAGCGCGGATTGTTCTGCCAGAAGTCCGGTAGCTGGACTGTAGCGGCATTCGCTTGGCTGGGGGCTCCTGACGAGGCTGGCCCGGGGGAATTCTCCTCTTGCATGATACGTCTCGGGTCACCAGTGTGGAGATGTGAGAATGACGAGGCAGAGTTCTCTCTCAAGTCAGGTTTATTCACATCACCATTGTCTCAAAACAGTAAGAGAGCCACACAGGAAACTCTCGTCCTTAAATATCAGGACTCTTTCAGTTCACACATCACATGAATCACCTTGCATTATAAAGACAGTAACAATGTGTCCTCTCTCCATGATATCACTTCCACTGTCTACAATACATCCCTTCTTTAATCCTTTAATTAAACCCCCCACAGTCTCAGGCCTTGCATACCAAAGCTAAGATTCTTGCAGCTTCCTCTCATCACCAAGGAAGCCTCTTACTTTGTTCTGACCTAAAATGTGAGTCACAAAACAGGTCCCGTATGTGTGTCCACCACAATGTACATATTACTATAAACATATATATATATAGACACACAGTGCGGAGCATTGTGGTTGGTAGATGTGCAGCAGAAAGTCTAAGCTCTCTCTCCGCGGATGCGGCGGGCCAGCTCGATGTCTTTGGGCATGATGGTGACCCTCTTGGCGTGGATGGCGCACAGGTTGGTGTCCTTGAAGAGACCCACCAGGTAGGCCTCGCTGACCTCCTGCAGAGCTATGACGGCGGAGCTCTGGAAGCGCAGGTCGGTCTTGAAGTCCTGAGCAATCTCCCTCACCAGGCGCTGGAAGGGCAGCTTACGGATGAGCAGCTTATTATAGGTTTATTATAAAGCTGACTTTTCAGAATGAAACCGATCACTTTTATGTGCAGGATCTTGCATGGAGCATTAGCTGTGGACAGTAGTCAGTAGTATGAATGACGGGACAGTGAATCATGAATAAGACAAGCAGGTGGTAACAGAATGTTGATGAAGGCTGAAGAGAACGGAGACCAGATGGACGGAAGGAAGTTTTAATACTGAAAGAGATTATAGATGTGAGATGTTTCATCAGCTAGTCCAGGGAAAGGTGAAGTCTTATACACAGATGGATAGTGGATGGAAAAGAATTGAGTGAGTGTTTTTGATGGAAAAAGTACGTAGGGGAAGAACGGTGGGTTTAGCAAGTGTAGAAAATGGAAAAAGAAATGAAAGCAGAGTATGTGTAACCAAAGTAAAATAAACATCCACGTAAGACTTGAAGCTGTAGCTTTAAAAACCAAACAAACAGAAAACCAACAATAAATAAATTAAATTTTGCTTAAGAGTGTCAGGAAGAAGGCACAAACGCAGGCAGCCATCTTAAATGTTTCCAAGTACTTAAAGCAGCAATGAGGCATTAGGTATCCATTCTTTCAGTGCATTTCTTTTAATTGTGAATTTTAACATTAATGAGCAAACACTCACAGCTAAGATTATAGCTTTACTATATACTCTTTTATTTAAAGTCAATCTAACACCCCAGTTATGTTCCTCCCCAACAGAGGGTATGCATAGGATGTCACCAAACAGAACTCTTGTAAGATAAGACAGACAAAAATGAATAGCAACATGAAGGTGTATGTATTACAAAAACAAAAATCCACGCAGCATTCAATTACAGTAGTACAAATAATATCTGTTGGCATGGTGGAGAGTTGACCTAATTATCCCATCTTGTATTAATTAGCAAAATTAATTAAGGGCTTTGAAGCAGTTCATTTCTTGACTCGAGGTTGGAAGTCTAGATAGGAAGGGAAAATAAAATTTGGAGAAAAACTGAACTTATTTATGGAATGGCTGACGCAAGGGGAGCCTGAGGCTCCCCATGAATCTGTTTCTCTTATAAAAGGAGGCCAAGAGGACAAGTGGGGAGGTCAACAAGGAGGAGGAGGAGGGAGCACACCCCAAAATGGCCGCTGCTGGCAGGAGAGAGGCGTCCACATCCACCACTGAAAAACTGGACTGCATACTTAAAGACTAGAACAGATAAGTGGACTCACTTCTATACGTATGCAGAAAATTAGCAAAAATTAAATTATTGCATGTAAAGTAAGAACTCTGGGTAATGACATACAGGACTTTTCAAGGTCAGAAAAGTAACGATCAAATTCTGCAAATGGCAAGCTACCAGTAGAACTCCTATCAACATCTGTAAAGGTAGCATTGTACCCCATGTACTATAGGCAATTGAATGGATCTGATCCAAATTATGAACTACCATTATATGCAAATCCATCCTCCAGATTGGTCATAAAATTGGACTGATAAACAAAGAAATGTGTGGAAGCATCCATTGTCCTAATTGAAGAGGATAAGAGACATTTCAACCTATAGGGGTTCCACACATCCCGCTGGTTAGACCCAAACACATGGATTGGAAAATGTTGGACATTTTGTCACCTCTACTGCGGAATAGAGCCATCCATGGAAAACCAGTACCTGACCTTAACATAGAATATTCTCCCAAAACAAAACCATAAGCATCGTCTCTTAACTGGGTAACCACAGCACAAAAGGCGGCACACATTGATGCCCAGAAATCTCCTATATGACCAATCTTAACATTAACAAATGAGGGGATGAGGAAAATTTTAAGCAAATTCCAAATTGGTTATGGTAAAAGGATAACTAGATGTAGCTCTAATAAAAGGAGCAGAGTACGACACTATAAGCCATATATTCAGAAGCCCAGAAGGGCGTTAACAAATGCAATTTTCCACAGTGGGAGTCATCAGCAAGTCTTAGACCAATTGCTGGGTCGAGAGGAAGAGCTGAGGACCCCAAGATGGAGGATGATGACGAGGAAGACCATTCTGCCATCACAGATTATTTGTAAACACAGTGTGCTAATGATAATACATAAATCATACATAGCTCACCACACATAGGTACGGGTGTGAGACTTATAGGGTTCTTACGTTATCTATTCCCATCATGCTAATTACAGTTAGGTAGTCTGAATAAGGGTGAAGGTTAGAAGCTCTGACAGCCTGAATACAACAATGCATGGATAAGGATGTCTCCTAACGTTGAACGATGTTGTCTACTACCTACCCACTGCTGAACATATAGGTCCCATCACCCAACACACTCATCACAACACAACCACCACTTCCAGATTTCACATAGTCAACAATCACACTCAAGGCTACTGGGAGATAACTTACAACAGCACATAGATAACTACAGATGTAGTGAATAAGGATAAAACTGTACAGGCTCCATACATTGTGATGGCAATCCCTCAGGCCATTATTGGTCCTGCTCCGGCTGAGCCCTTTGTATCAGCACTTGATTAAAGGTGTAGGGTACAGGGAAGATACATGCTGGAGAGCACCAGACCATCACGACGTGTGCCTGCGACATAGAAAAGGTCGTAGGGCGAGTGACTGTATGGCTTCAGTCCCCAAAAGAAGAATGGACTGGTACCCGAGCACATCCACCGCACCTCCAGCACCCAGGGTGGAGCCAGGAGCTCGAGCCTTACCAACACCAGCATGTCCACCTCTGTCCAGCGACAGGGGGGTGGCATCCCTGGGACAGCATCACTGAACTGTTCACTGGCTGGACTGGATGTTACATACCCTCTGCTGCACCTACCAGACTGTCCTATAGACCTCATGGGATGAGGTGTGCCTCTGAGAGCGGAGACACACAGTTGTTTCGCTTCTGTGTCAAGAAGATGGAACTGTGCTCCACAGCTGCAGATACGGGAAACAGACACAGAGGAAGGTCAAACCTCTGTCACAACCGTGTGATAAATGCAGCCAAATGATGCGAGCCCTGGCAAGGGTCAACCAGTGGACAAAGGTTTCGTGGGCTTTGTGGACTGACCCTATTCGACCCTATGACCCCCACACAGTCCACTCCACTGGACAAAGAACTATGATCATTAGGAGACCTCGATGGGGGTACAGGACCTGGTGACAGTTCATCTCTGAGACATCGCTGCACCGCGCTAAGGTGTCCACAAGGGGGAGGCAAGGGTAGCAGAACCAATGGTGCAAGCCTCTTGGGTTGACACACAATGCAGGGACCTGCCTTATTCACCATCTGTTAATTGCTAGAGTCTGTCACACCATACATGGTTGACATGATAAAATCATGTCAAAGGGGGGAGTGAAAGGGTTAATGTAAAGTTAGTGCCAGAATAATAATTCTGTAGGTAATCTCCCATTATGCTCTACACATATTCCATACAAATTCTGTTTGCATGCTTATGAACAATTATGTTATGGTAAACTGATAAAACAGGAATGAGACAAAGCTATAGAGCTCTCTCTGTCTCTCTCTCTCTTTTAAGTCAGGTCTTTCACATTAGATACACACCCAGACTCAACACCCATGCACACTGTTGATAGCACATTCTAGAACGAAGTGATGTTCAGTGGATGGCCTGTTCCCGCCATAGGTAGATTAGCCAATCAGACGGTCGCATACAAGCCCATCCTGTTGTACAGGGGATTGGTCCAATTGGCCAACCCAAGAAGAGAAATATAACGTGCACCCGGAAGTCTTGGTCAGTGTGGCGACGCTCCAGAGGGAGCTGCGTCATGCTGCACCCAGCGCTGCTTGCTTTACATGTGACTTCTAAATAAATGTACCATCCTTAAAATTGAAGAAATCTCCGGCTTGTTCTTGGATCTTTCAATCAAAGAATCGGGTATTTTTCTAACACTACTGCACGGTATCCTTTGACAGAGTCGGGGTATCGATGCTGGTGGATACGGGAGCAGTGGCTTCAGTCCTGAATCTGCAAACAGTGAAGGGTTTGTTTCCCCGATACCGCATCCAGAACACAGCGGCCCCATTTTACGGCTATGGAAGGAGTAGGATCGCCGTTTTGGGGGTACATTGTGTTAATGGCAGAGTACAAGACGCAGAGCATGGTGGATGTCCAGGTGGTGGTGACTGCTACAGGAACTAACATTATGGGATGCAACATGTTTTACAGCTTGGGCTTCTCCATCACCAGTGACACTGGAGAGGAGTGGTCGGGGGGCGGTTTGTGGACTCAACCCCTGCTGAATGTGGATGATGATGCGGTGTGGGACACTGATTGGTCCAGACTGGGAGAAGACAGCAAGGAGGAATGTCACGGGGCACCGCCTCCCCCCCCCCCCGAGATGGGCCTGATGCCAGAGCCCAAGCTGCCCTTAGTGTGGGAGCTGGGCGGTATGGTGGGACCCCTGGGTCGGTAGACGGAACTGGGACATCAGCGCTAAACAGCACCGGGGTTAGATCAACAGGTGCACGTTTAAAACGCACCAGAAGAAGGCCTTCAAAAAGGGCTTCAGGCCGGACATGTAAACGGACCAGTTCCAAATGGGAAACCCCCCCAAGACATGAGGATCCGAGAAGACCTACTAGAGCTCCCCTGGGTGTCGGTGACATGGTTCGCCCCAGGGTTGAAGCTCGGTCGAGGGGGATCCACAGGTGTCATGGGCAGTATGATGACCAGGGGCGGCTACAGGTGAAAGCGACCCGGAGTGACGGCTATCTAGGCCTGTCAGATGAGATGTGGAGGCACCCCAACGAGCTGCGTCGGGTGGTGAAGAGGAGAAGACACAGCCCGTCTTCAGAAACAAGGAAGCAGAGATATTCTGGCTGGGAACCAAGAGATGGCAATCCTTGGGGGAAGGGGGGGGACTTTCCCCGGGGTGTGTAAAATGACTGTGGACTGTTTAGTTCGTGTGTTTTCTTGCAACATGTCATGATGTATATAGCTTTTAACTACTGTGTCTGTGCCCTGGATATGTTCGTTGAGAAAAGAAATTTTACATAATTATTTGAATTGAGTGTGTAAAAAAAAAAAAAAAAAAAAAAGGGGGGCAGAAGTATGATTAACTCGAGTGAATTTGGTTTGGTAAATTATGTGTGATATTGTGGCGGATGAAAATAAAGGAACCCAGTGTGGAGGCACAGAATAAGTGCAGGCAGGACACGGCGAACTGAAGTTTAAAAGGGTGTTTTATTCATCCTCCATCACGAGGGTCACTCCAGCGCTGTGGGAGCGCGCTGGAGTGAGCCCTGTGTCTCTAGTCAGCAAACAGGCAATGCGAGTGATCAAAAAGAGAGTGAGAGAGAGAGCAAGCGATATTCAGTTGACTTATATACCCAGCTACAGACAATACATGCACAGCAGTAAAGCATGGACATTTGCATTAGAGTCACACATATCAATAGCAGGATTACTGGCGCTGGAATTAGACAAAGAGAGGCTGCCTATTGATATCAGTCCATACATCTCACTGTTCTGCTAATTGCTCCAGCTGAGCGCTCTACTTGACCCGTAGGCTGTGGGGGTCGCCCACACCACTCCCCCCCAGAGGGCTCAGCAGGGGGCTGAGGCGTCGATCGTCCGGCTTTGGAAGCGAGCTGCGGGAAAAGCTCCGTGCCGGAGGAGGGGGAGGGAGGGGGGTGGGGGTAGCAAGTGCCGGCCCAGGACGGCAAAGTTGTCCGGGCTGCGCAAAAATTACGTGTGGATCCGCGATGGTGAGGGGCTTCCCGTTGAACGTGGCGGAGATCCACAGCGGCTGTGAGAAGAAACATTTGTCTCTGACTCCTCTCGCGGTTCAGTCCTGTGAGGATGCGTAGCGGCCATGAAGAAAAACAGGAGCTGAAGCTGTGTGGGGGACTTGGCGTGTTGGCTTTAGGTACACGCGCAGCCCTAAAGCCCTCGGGGACAGCTGACGGCTGAATTCCCATTGTGCGCCGTGGCTGAGACCCATACAAAGTCCTGTGTGCTGCGTGTCTGCTTCAGGTGTGTGAGCAGCCCTGAAGGGTCCGAGGATGGCGATCGGCCGTGTTTCTCGGGTGTGTGCAGCGGCGGAGGACGATGGCAGTCTGTGGAGCCGGTATTGTCCCGTGCGTGGTGCGCTGTCCTCGTAACCCCCCGGTGTGCTTGCGGGGGTTCGGTGCGTGGGTGGTCCGCTGTTGAGAGGTGGGTCAGGGTCAGGGAGCTTGATGGAAATCAGCGTCGTCGGCGCCGATGGTCCTCCCTGTCTTGGCTGTTGCTGTCGTTCGCTCGTGCCGGGTCATGGTGCGTTCTGGTCCACGCTCTGCATTCTCCCTCCGGCCCTGGAGGTCGCCGTCGTGGAGAGGGGACGAGGTGCGCGCGCGCTCGTGTGGATGAGGAGCGGTGAGAGGGAGTAGACGTTCTTTGTCCCTCGGCCGGTCTCGGCGTGGATGTCCCGATCTCAGGCGAGGGTCGCACCATGACGCTTTCTGCAGCCTTCCCAGTCGTGGATGATCTCCGAGGGAGTTCGCCTGTTGTCGGTTCTGCGTCGAGGTCTCCCGTGTGGCAGAAGGGAGGACAGTCAATTTGCATCAGGCAGCTGCATTCGCTTGTCGTCGGAGTCACCGCCAGGGGCTGCATTCATTCATCGTCAGCGTGTTCTTTCCTTCGGGGTCACCAGTGTGACGGATAAGATAAGGGACACCTGGTGTGGAGGCATGGAATAAGTGCAGGCAGGACACTGCGAACTGAAGTTTAAAAGGGTGTTTTATTCATCCTCCATCACGAGGGTCACTCCAGCGCTGTGGGAGCGCGCTGGAGCGAGCCCTCCATCATTTGCAGAGAGCTTCCAAAGCATCAGAGGGATCTCATTGTTCAAAGGTATCAGTCAGGAGAAGGGTACAAAAGAACAAGTACTGGCTGTTTAGTACACGTGACAGCAATCTCCCCTCTAGGGTGGCAAGACGGAAGCCTTATGAAGATAAACATCCAAGCTCGGCTACATTTTGCAAAAACGCATTTGAAATCTCTCAAACGCATGTGGGGAAAATGTGTTATGGTCCGATGAAACCAAGGTTGAACTTTTTGGCCATAATTCCAAAAGGTATATTTGGCACAAACACAACACTGCTCATCACCAAAAGAACACCATGTCTACAGTGAAGCATGGTGGTGCCACCACCATGCTTTGGGGCGGTTTTTCTTCAGCTGGAACTGGGACCTTAGCCAAGGTGAGGGGAATTATGAACAGTTCCAAATACCAGTCAGTGATGGCACAAAACCTTCAGGTTTCTGCTAGAAAGCTGAAGATGAAGAGGAACTTTGTCTTTCAGCATGACAATGACCCAAAGCACTCATCCAAATCAACAAAAGAATAGCTTCACCAGAAGAAGATTAAGATATTGGAATGGCCCAGCCAGAGTCCAAATTTGAATCCGATTGAACATCTGTGGGGTGATCTAAAGAGGGCTGTGTACAGGAGATGCCCTCACAATCTGACAGATTTGGAGCATTTTTGCAAAGAAAAGTGGGCAAATGTTGTCACATCTGTCAAGAATCTGGGTTTGGCTGTTCCAAACCCAGTTCTGACTTATTATTTATTTGCCCTATTTTCCATCAGGTGCATCAGGGAGCTTTTGGCCTTCGCTTCCTGACAGCTCGGGCACGCTCCCTTCTCCTGTCTAGTGCCATCAGCTGTGTTCTGTTATTGGGTGTTTCACACACATACACACACATTCCATTCATTCTCATTCACACGCGCAGACACTTACTCACGCACACCTGGGGTTCATTTTGTCCAGCCCATGCATTCCCACATGGTGATCTCTTCCCTCGTTAAGTTTATTATTATTTAAAAGGAACCCCGATTATATTGGCATGTTAGCTCTGTATGCTTTATTTTTATGTTAGTAACATAACTATAATATAATTTTTTTGAAAATAATTCCCAGTTTTATATATTTTTAAAAAACTTTATTACGATGTAAATCGCCATTTTTGTTTACGTCGCAATGCATTCTGGGTAGTGACATAGAATGGTTGCAGCCGTTTTTTCTGTCTTATACAAGCCAAGAAGCGAAGTTACTAACTACTGCCATTTGTCAGTGAAAATGCCACATTGTGCGGCTTTTGGATGTAATTTCCAATCAAAGGGAAATAAAGAGAGCGGGGTAAGCCTTCATAGCTTTCCTAAAGAGGGAAAGTTGAGGAAAAAGTGGGGCGGCAGCGGCTCAGGAGGTAGAGCAGGTCATCTAATAACCCGATGGTTGGCGGTTCGCATCACGCTCTCCCCAGATATCCTGCCGTTGTGTCCCTGGGCAAGACGCTTCACCCGCATTGCCTCCAGTGCCCATAACACTGGGTATGAATGTGTAAAAATGTTTAAATGCTCGGTGGTGCCCGGAGAGGCCGTTGGCGCGGAATGGCAGCCACATTTCCGTCACTCTGAGTGTCTGTGATCATGCGCTATAGCGCACGCTTGATAAAGCTGACATATGTATTAATCATGCTATGATAAAGCACTATATCGCTCAAAGCACACGCATGAGACATGTCTATGATCGCGCGCTATAGCACACGCCTGATAAAGCTGACATATATATTAATCACGCTATGATAAAGCACTATATCGCTCAAAGCGCGCACATGAGACATGTCTATGATCACGCGCTATAGCGCACGCCTGATAAAGCTGACATATATATTAATCACGCTATGATAAAGCACTATATCGCTCAAAGCGCACGCTTGGCTTGACATGTCGAAGATCTGGCTGGCAGTCATTTGGAACGACTTTGGAGCACTGCTTATGGACGTTCAACCCGCAGTCTGAGAAAGCAACAGAGAAATTGCTTTATGTTGCTGAGAGTCCATGTTTATCAGTTCAGTGCCCATCATGCTTGTAGACAATTTTTTGTGTTTGAGCATTCTATTGTAAGTAAATTAACAATATATAAGTTTCACGTTAAAATAATGCTTCCTCAAGCACACGCTTGAGACACTCAAAGAGGAGAGACACTCGCGGAGCGGAGAGACACTCGAGCGCACGTTATATCGCACGCGATATAGCACACGCTGTATCATAGCGTGATAAATATATATCAGCTTTATCAAGCGTGTGCTTGATAAAAATTCGAACCGTGACGTGCGCGCACGCTCGTGCGCTTTGAGCGATATAGTGCTTTATCATAGCGTGATTAGGAGAGGTTGATGCGAACCGCCAACCATCGGGTTATTAGACGACCTGCTCTACCTCCTGAGCCGCTGCCGCCCCACTTTTTCCTCAACTTTCCCTCTTTAGGAAAGCTATGGAGGCTTACCCCGCTCTCTTTATTTCCCTTTGACTGGAAATTACATCCAAAAGCCGCGCAATGTGGCATTTTCACTGACAAATGGCAGTAGTTAGTAGCTTCGCTTCTTGGCTTGTATAAGACAGAAAAAACGGCTGCAACCATTCTACGTAACTACCCAGAACGCATTGCGACGTAAACAAAAATGGTGATTTACATCGTAATAAAGTTTTATAAAAATATATAAAACTGGGAATTATTTTCAAAAAAATTATATTATAGTTATGTTACTAACATAAAAATAAAGCATATAGAGCTAACATGCCAATATAATCGGGGTTCCTTTTAAGAAATGAGTTAGTAGGAAGAGATCATCGCAGCATTCGCCCTCATTCGTGGCAGCGAGTTCTCCATGAATGTTGTATTATTACCTTCGCGCATTCAGCCTGACATTTTCAGATGATCTATCCCTGGATGCTAGCGGCTGACCCAGCCTGTCTCCCTCATCCGCCAGACTAAACGGGAAGCTCCAGATCGCTCCAGTTCCGTACGTCAAATTGCCTTTCTCCCTGTGTCGACAGCTGCTCTGCGGCACCAGGCTTTCCCATCACTGGGCTGTAGAGCATCCGGGAGGCGCCCTGTATGTCTGGTGGTCATTTCCTCATCAGTACAACTCTCTGTATTTGTGGTCATAACTGGACTTGTTATTTTCATGGGTTTTGTTAATAAAAGTGCACATTCTACTCTCGCTATTTGTAATGGCCTGCTCCAGTGCTTATTTCATTGAGCGGCGCGCGCACCTGCTCCTCATCATGGCCTGGGCTATATAAACCACGCTGCCCTGGGATCAGTGTGAAGTCGTCTGTCTACACTCCATGCGACCTTCTCTCGCCTTCATTGTTGTCACTGAGTTCCAGCCTCAGCCTACCTTTGTCCTCATTTCCAGCCTCCTGCCCACCGGCGTCTGGAAGAATCTCCCTCCAGCTCAAGTAAGCCTCACTCATTCCTCTAATCCCTCTCTCAGTTCCCTGTGCACATGCGGAGCTCCGAGGCGGCGGCTCGCTCCCTCTCTGTGGCGGTGGACCTCCTTCCTTCCTGGCGGCAGACAACGCTGCACGACTCACCCTTCACACATTAACCTCCTTCAGCCGCTACGAGATCTGTGAACACTGTCCTCCTGGCCGTAGCCGCCGAGCTGAACCTGAACCACTCTACATCTCCACAAACAGTAAACCTTGGACTAAACTGCACATTCCCATCTGTGATTACCTCTAACTGTCCCTGCTTCTGTTTGCCCCTAGGGTTGCCAGGTTGAACGGTGTTCTGCTCTCTCCCAGCGGCTACCGACTACACACCCACGCACTCACATACACTCATTGTTGTTAATAAACTTAATTGTATCTATTCCTGAGCTGGAGTCTGTTCACTGGGTCAATTCACCATGTCAGTACGACTCCGCCAAAACGACCCAGCTGACAGCGCGTTGGTGTGCAAAGTTAACAACCTGGAGACTCGGAAAGATCAATTAGCTTATCAACAGCAAATTATCCTCACTCAGCCCATTTAACGGACCGGTTGGATCACCTGGCAGGTCCACAGGCATTTCCTCGAGCAGCTCCTCTGCTCCCGCTAGCTCCCCACCTGGCTAACCCGGGCAGGGGCCTCCTTCCCGGCTAACCCCCATTCCCACTCCCACCCGTTTTAGTGGAAAACTAGGGGAGGCTAGGGGATTTATTATGCAGTGTGAGATAGTTTTTCAGCGGGTGCCCGGGGGCTTCCCCACAGATCACAGCCAGATCGGCTACATAATTAACCTATTGGAAGGGTGAGCATTAGCATGGGCATACGCCGTTATGGCTAGGGCGAACTATGCCAGCTTGACATATAATCAGTTTGTCTGTGAGTTTAAGGAAGTGTTTAACCACTCTGACCGCAATAGTGTGCTTACCTCCTGGCTGCTGAATTTGAGAAAGGGAACCAAGTCCGTGGCAGACTATGCCGTTGACTTCTGGGAGGTGGCCACAGAGGTGGGGTGGGAGGACGCCTTGCTTTGCAGCATCTTCACCAGAAGTCTTAGTCCTAGCCTGCGGGACAAGTTAGCCCCCTTAGAAAAGCCAAGTAGGCTGACCGAGTTAATTTCCCTGGCCATAAGTCTTGACAACAGACTAAGGGAACGGGCAGCGGAACGTAGGACTTCCAGTCGCTCGGGTGCCCAATATCACCACACCCCTCAGCCTTCCCTATTGGCTCTACCTCCCTCTGATTCCCCTGAGGCCCCGGAACCTATGGTAGTGGGACAGTCCAGGTTACTTCTAGCAGAGAAACAGCGCCGCCGCGAGTTGGGGTTGTGCCTCTACTGTGGGAGCGAGGAGCACGAGGTAGCATCATGCCCTCTATGGCCAAAAGGGGGAGTCCGTGCGTCGCAGTAGGGGGACTCATGGACTCATCTCAATCTAATCCTCTCTCCAGGTTTCTTCTCCCTATCCGTTTCTTTCACAATCAAAAGGAAATTGTTACACGCGCATTGATTGATTCGGGAGCAGAGCTTTATCTCGGGGGATCTGACAACCCAGTTGGGTCTTCCCTGACAATCGCTGAGAGCCCCACTCAAACTGATCGCCTTGTCCAAAGCCCCCCCTTGCTACAGTATCTCAGCAGACCGCCCCAGTGTCTGTCATTATATCTGGTAATCATTGGGAGGAGTTGAGGTGTTTTGTGTTGCCGGTCTCCTCTTCCCCAGTGATTTTCGGCTATCCCTGGTTACGCCTCCATAATCCCTTGATCGACTGGCGCTCCGGGAATGTGATGTCTTGGAGCTCGTTCTGTCTCGGTGCCTGCCTACAATCTGCTGCCTGCTTGCCATCCATGCCCCTGGGTGCTCCCGTCACCCTTCCCCCCGATCTGTCCAAAGTTCCCCTGGAGTACCATGACCTTGGGGCCGCCTTCAGTAAGACCCAGGCCCTTTCCCTTCCCCCTCACTGCCCATATGACGGCGCCATCAACCTCCGTGCCGGAGCCCCGCTGCTGTCGAGTCGTCTGTACAGCCTGTCACCTCCGGAGTGGGAGGCCATGGAGGCTTATATTAAAGAATCTTTAAACTCTGGCATAATTCAGCCATCATTCTCAGCGGTGGAGGCGGGGGGGGGGGGTTTGTTGGGAAGAAGGACGGTTCACTGAGGCTATGCATTGACTTTAGAAAATTAAATAACTTCACCATCAAGGACAAATACACCCTTCCTCTTATTAATACAGCATTTGATTCCCTCCAGGGGGCCTCCTGGTTCACCAAGCTGGATCTCCATAACGCTTACCATCTGGTGCGGATCCAGGAGGGCGACGAGTGGAAGATGGGATTCCGGACCCCCAGCAGACACTTCGAGTACCTGGTAATGCCGTTCGGTCTGACCAACGCCCCCGCTGTATTCCAGCGCTTGATCAACGACGTGCTGAGGGATTTTTTGGGTGTTTTTGTGTTTGTCTATCTTGACGATATCTTGATTTTTTTTGCAGTCATTGAACGAGCATCAGGTGCATGTGAGGCGGGTTTTGCAGCAGCTCCTGGAAAATAAGCTATTCGTCAAGGCCGAGAAGTGCGAGTTCCATGCCTCCAAGACATCCTTCCTGGGCTTCATTATTTCGCATAACGAGATCATCCCAGATCCTAGCAAGGTAAAAGCAGTGGTAGAATGGTCCACTCCCTCTTCCAGGAAACAGCTTCAGTAGTTTTTGGGGTTCGCCAATTTCTACCGCTGCTTCGTGCAGAATTATAGCATTATTGCTCTCCCCCTGACACGTCTCACTTCTCCCAAGCTCCCTTTCCGGTGGACAGAGGAGATGGCTATGGCCTTCGCAGCCCTCAAGAAGAGGTTCTCTGACTCCCCCATCCTGGCTCAGGTGGACCCCACGCTCCACTGCCTGGTGGAAGTGGACGCCTCAGACTCGGGGGTGGGAGCCATTCTTTCCCAGCGGTTCCCGGCGGATGGCAGGATATGTGCTTTCTTCTCTCATCGGCTGTCCCCAGCTGAGCGGAATTACGACATTGGTGAAAGAGAGCTTCTGGCGGTCAACCTCGCGCTGGAGGAGTGGCGCCATTGGTTGGAGGGGGCCTCTCAGCCGTTTGTGGTTTGGACGGACCACAAGAACCTGGAGTACCTCAGGACGGCTAAGCGCCTGAACGCACGCCAGGTCCGCTGGTCCCTGTTCTTTGGACGCTTTGACTTTACCATCACGTACTGCCCCGGGTCCAAGAATACCAAACCAGACGCTCTATCCTGGCAATTCGCCCCGGATGCTACTGAGGTAACAGAACATCCTATTCTTTCTCCTTCATGTATCATGGACACCCTCTCGTGGGGCATCAGACAGAAGGTCCTGAAGGCACAGGATGCCGAGGCAGACCCGGGCGGGGGACCAGCAGGGAGGCTGTTTGTCCCATCAGCCGTTTGGGGCAAAGTCATCCATTGGGCCCATGCTTCCAGGTTCTCGTGTCACCCTGGGAGGGTCCACATGGTGGCGTTTCTTCAGAGGATGTTTTGGTGGCCTTCACTTCAGAAGGACATGGGGGAGTACATTCGCACCTGCCCTCAGTGTGCCGCTTCTTCTTCTCCAGCCAGGCTGCTCCACCCTCTCCCTACTCCCGGCAGGCCCTGGTCCCATGTGGCGTTGGACTTCGTCACCAGTCTCCCACCTTCTAATCACCATACTGTTATTCTCACCATTGTCGACAGGTTTTCCAAGGCCGCTCACTTCATTCCCCTGCAGGGGCTGCCTACAGTGAAGGAGACGGCAGACCTGCTCGTCCAGCATGTGGTGAGATTACACGGGATCCCCCTGGACATTGTCTCCGACCGGGGACCTCAGTTCATCTCTCAGGTTTGGAGGTCCTTCTGCAACGCCCTTGGGGCTACGGTGAGCCTGTCATCCGGATACCACCCACAGAGCAACGGGCAATGTGAGCGGGCTAACCAAGAGCTGGAGGCTGCACTGCGGTGGGTGGCCACCGCCAACCTGGCATTGTGGAGCACGCATCTCCCATGGATTGAATACGCCCACAACACAACAGTCTCCTCGGCTATCAGTATGTCTCCATTTGAGGCCTCGCTGGGATACAATCCCCCGTTGTTTCCTGAGGAGGAGGGAGACATCGCCGTCCCATCCGTCTGGGCCCACCTGAGGTGCTGCCGCTGGCTGTGGAGAGCGACCCAGACCATGCTACGGTGCACGGCAGAGCACAATTCCATGGTTGCCAACCGCTGCAGGACACCAGCCCCTTCCTACCAGGTGGGTCAGCAGGTATGGCTATGCACCAGACATATTAACCTGAAGGCAGTGACTAAGAAGATATCCCAACGGTTCATTGGGCCTTTTGCCATCTCTCGCATTATTAATCCTGCTTCTGTGTGCCTAGCTCTCCCCCCCTCCCTCCGCATCTGTCCTACATTCCACGTTTCTTAGCTTAAACCCTTCTGTTCCAGCCCCCTGTGTCCCTCTCCCAGGACTCCACCTCCGCTGATGTTGATTGACGGCGACCTGGCATGGAAGGTCAATGCCATCTGGACGTCCGTCGCTGGGGTCGCGGCCTACAATACCTGCTGGACTGGGAGGGCTACGGGCCGGAATGGAGGTCCTGGGTGCATCCCTCCTTTGTCTTGGATAAAGACTTCATCAGGGACTTCCATTGGGCACACCCAGGTAGGTTGGATCGAACGCCGAGAGGCGTCTCGTAGGGGGGTGTACTGTAATGGTCTGCTCCAGTGCTTATTCCCTTCAGCTGCCCACACACCTGCTCCTTATCATGGCCTGGGCTATATAAACCACGCTGCCCTGGGATCAGTGTGGAGTCGTCTGTCTACACTCCATGCGACCTTCTCTCGCCTTCATCGTTGTCCCTGAGTTCCAGCCTCAGCCTACCTTTGTCCTCATTTCCAGCTTCCTGCCCACTGGCGTCTGGAAGAATCTCCCTCCAGCTCAAGTAAGCCTCACTCATTCCTCTAATCCCTCTCTCAGTCCCCTGTGCACAGACAGAGCTCCGTGGCAACGGATTTCTCCCTCTCTGTGGTGGTGGACCTCCTTCCTTCCTGGCGGCGGACAATGCTGCACTACTCACCCTTCACACATTCACCTCCTTCAACTGCTACGAGATCTGTGAACACTGTCCTCCTGGCCGTAGCCGGCGAGCTGAACCTGAACCACTCTACATCTCCACAAACAGTAAGCCTTGGACTAAACTGCACATTCCCATCTGTGATTACCTCTAACTGTCCCTGCTTCTGTTTGCCCCTAGGGTTGTCAGGTTGAACGGTGTTCTGCTCTCTCCCAGCGGCTACCGACTACACACCCACACACTCACATACACTCATTGTTGTTAATAAACTTAACTGTATCTATTCCTGAGTCGTTTCTTATTCCCTCCCTCGTGCACCGCATAATGGCGCACGAGGAATCATGACAACATCAAGATGTGCCACGCTGACAGACTCCTCCCCAAAAAGACTGAGTGCTGTATTAAAAGCCAAAGGTGCTGCAACAAAATATTAGTTTAAGGGTGTGCATATTTATGCAACCACGTTATTGTAAGTTTTTTATTTTTTCCCTTTAAAAGATTTTAGTTTGCTTTTCAATTGGGTTGTACAGGTTACAGGTCACATTATCAAAAACCTGGCATTTGAAGAGGGGTGTGTAGACTTTTTTATATCCACTATACCTACATGATAAATGCAATTAACTTTGGTGTTCTTTTTCCTCTAAAATGGAGCCGAACAGAAGATGAGAGACAATGGAAATTATTCTCGAGGGTTGTACAGCACTCTGATCTATGCTGCTGAGGTGGTGTTTATGTAAATGTACTTAAAATGTTAAATTGTGGGGGGAATAGAACAGGCGAGAGGCAACGAGCTGGAAGGGTACAAGGTTTTATTTCCTCCAACATATTGAAACACTTCATAGCTCGGTGAGCTACTGCACTGCTGAGGCATGTGTAAACATCTCTTTTATACAGGTTATACACGCAGAGAGAATACATGGCACATTAGCATAGTGATTGCTCTCTGATAACATCAGTCACTACATATCATCAGCTGGCACCCAGATGTCCTCTCCTTCCTCCGGGGGCGTATACATAACAGTCCATTGTTCTGCCCCTCTTCCTGCTTCTGGGTGTGAGAGGAATGTCCACCTGCTGTGTCTAGTGTCCCCACACAGCCCTCCCCCCCAACACCCAGAAAAGGCTGTGACCCCCCCCTTTCGTTTGGGCTCAAGTCGATGCCAGTGGAGGCTGCAGCGGGGGGTTGCCACTCCTGTCGAACTGTCTGCTGGTGAGGAGTGTCGGAGGGCATGTAAGTCTGTGGGGGGGAAAGGGGGAGGGGTGGAAAAGACAGTGTGCTCCGCTCCGAGTTCCAGCACGTTGAACGGCCGTGGATTGTGGGCGCACAGGGCCGGTGCGCGTCGTGCTTAATGGAACAAACCGGTGATTGGCCGGCTTTAGGGAGGGAGGTATGGGAAGAATGATGTGGGGGAGGAGGGGGAGGTGGGTGGGAAGTGAGTGTCGGCCCGGGACGTCAAAAGTATCTGGGCCGCGCAAAAATTGCGTGTGGATCCACCATGGTGAGGGACTTTCCCGGTAAACCTGGCGGTGATCCGCAGCGGCTGTGAAAAAAAAAAAAATTAAGTCTCTGACTCCTCGTGCGGCTCAGTCCTGTGAGGATGTGGGGAAGGCGAACGGCCAATTTCCCGAGGATGCATAACGGCTGTGAAAAAACTGAAGCTGTGTGAGGGACTTGGCAGTTTTGCTTTAGGTGCGGAAGCAGCCCTAAAGGCACTGGGGGAAGCAATCGGCTAAATTCCCGTTGTGCACAGCGGCTGAGAGACAAACACATGTCCTGCATGCGAGGGTGCATGTCTGCTTTAGGTACAGCAGCAGCCCTAAAGGTTCCGAGGATGGCGATCGGCCGTGTTCCCGGGGCATGTGCAGCTGTGGAGGCTGGTGTGTGAGTCTATGGAGCCGGTTTGTCCCTGGTGCGTGACGTGCGCTGTGGTGCAGTGACCATATAGCTGGTAGTTGCGCTGTCCTCCTCATCCCGTGGTGTGTGCACGGGGCTTCTATGCGCTGAAATTCCACTGTCTGGAGGTGAGTCAGGGTCTGGGAGCTTGATGAAAATCAATGCAGACGGCGCCGATGAACTTGCCCGTTCAGGCTCTTTCCTTCAGTTCGCTCATGTCGCCAATCATGGTGCGTCTCAGTCCCAGCGCCGCCCGCTCCAGCGAACGCGCTCCGGTGTGGATGAAGAGGTGAGTCCACAGCGTGGCAATGGGGAAAATAGTCCATTTCCCGTTAGGTCACCAATGTGGAGAAAATGGCATAGTCGAGACGTTCCATGCCACGTCCAAGGTCACCAGTGTTGAGGGAATAGAACAGGCGAGAGGTAACGAGCAGGAAGGGTACAAGGTTTTATTTCCTTCAACATATTGAAACACTTTTTGTAGCTCGGTGAGCTACTGCGCTGCTGAGGCATGTGTAACCATCTCTTTTATACAGGTTATACAGGCAGAGAGAATGCATGGCACATTAGCATAGTGACTGCTCGCTGATCCTGGGGCAGCGCCTTGATCCGATGGAGGAGATAGGAGAGAGAAGGACGGTGGCTAAACTGTCATCTCTGCTGGAGTCCGAGTTCCACCCTATGCAGGACATACTGGATGCACTGAGGAGCTCATTTAGCAGCAGACTACATCATCCCAGGTGCACAACCGAGAGGTTTCGTAGGTCCTTCCTACCAATGGCTGTCAGACTGTACAACCTAAGCAGGGCTGCTCGCAGAGATAGCAAAAAGACGTAACAAACTAATAGTTTTTTGAATGCAAAAGATGCAATAGACTTACACAATGGTCCCCTCCGGCATACAACTAGGAACATACCGGTCGCTATGGAGGGTGAGAATATGTATGGGCACATAATCATACCATGTAGGATAACTAAGTAGACGGTTATGCTGTTTCATCCCATCTAGCAACAATGCTCTGCACTGTGTGTGTTTATATATTTACATATTTATTCCATCTAGCTACAATGCTCCGCACTGTGTTTTTATATATCTACATATTATTCCATCTAGCTACATTGCTCCGCACTGTGTGTGTTTATATACTTGCATATTTATTCCACCTAGCTGCAATGCTCCGTACTGTGGGTGTTTATATATTTACATATTTATTCCATCTAGCTACAATGCTCTGCACTGTGTGTTCATATACTCATATATTTATTCCATCCAGCTACAATGCTCTGCACTGTGTGTCTGTGTGTGTGTGTGTATATATTTATTTTATAGTAATATGTACATATGTATATCAGCCGCTCTTGCTTGCTTGTTTTTTTCTTGCCTTCTGATTGTTGCTCTGAGTGTTGCTATCCCTGTGCTGTTGCAATCCTGGAATTTCCCCGTGGTGGGACTAATAAAGGCTTATCTTATCTTATCTTATCTTATCATACTGAATGCACTGAGGAGCTCATTTAGCAGCAGACTACATCATCCCAGGTGCACAACCGAGAGGTTTCGCAGGTCCTTCCTACCAACGGCTGTCAGACTGTACAACCTAAGCAGGGCTGCTCGCAGAGATAGCAAAAAGACGTAACAACCTAATAGTTTTTTGAATGCAAAAGATGCAATAGACTTACACAATGGTCCCCTCTGGCATACAACTAGGAAAATACCGGTAGCTACGGAGGGTGAGAATATGTATGGGCACATACAGTAATCATACCATGTAGGATAACTAAGTAGACAGTTGTGCTGTTTCATCCCATCTAGCAACAATGCTCTGCACTGTGTGTGTTTATACATTTACATTTATTCCATCTAGCTACAATGCTCCGCACTGGGTGTGTTTATGTTTATATTTATAAATCTATATATTCATTCCATCTAGCTACAATGCTCCGCACTGTGTGTTTATATATCTACATATTATTCCATCTAGCTACATTGCTCCGCACTGTTTATATATTTACATATTTTTTCCACCTAGCTGCAATGCTCCGTACTGTGTGTTTATATATCTACATATTATTCCATCAAGCTACATTGCTCCGCACTGTGTTTATATATTTACATATTTATTCCATCTAGCTGCAATGCTCCGTACTGTGTGTTTATATACTCATATATTTATCCCATCCAGCTACAATGCTCTACACCACAGGTGTCAAACTCATTCCATGGAGGGCCAAGACCCTGCAGGTTTTACCTCCACCCAGTGGCTTCAACAGGTGTTTTCTCTGAATTTCTTCCCACTGATTGCTGACCAGTGAAAACACCTGCTGAAGAGACTGGGTGGAAGTAAAACCTGCAGGGTCTTGGCCCTCCATGGAATGAGTTTGACACCCCTGCTCTACACTGTGTGTCTGTGTGTATATATATATATTTATAGTAATATGTACATATGTATATTAGCTGCTCTTGCTTGCTTGCTTTTTTTTTTTCTTGCCTTCTGATTGTTGCTCTGGGTGTTGCTATCCCTGTGCTGTTGCAATCCTGGAATTTCCCCGTTGTGGGACTAATAAAAGCTTATCTTATCTTATCTTATCTTATCTTATCTTATCTTATCTTATCACATCAGTCACTACATATCATCAGCTGGCACCCGGATGTCCTCTCCTTCCTCCTGGGGCGTATACATACAGTAACAGTCCATTGTTCTGCCCCCTTCCTGCTTCTGGTTGTGAGAGGAATGTCCACCTGCTGCGTCTACTGTCCCCACAAAACATTCAATTTCTAAAAAACCACCACAAGGTTACAATGAAGGAAATGCTTTAAAAAGAAGAATTTAACTGTTGGATTAATTTAACTGACGTTTATGACAAAAAAATCCAGTTTATGATTATGGGATTATTTAAAAATGTGTAGACTCGTGTGATTGTCAAATATTAAATTTGCTTGAGAAGAGCGTGATGAGTATGATCCACTGCTTTGCTGCAGCAACACATCTTAGAATGAGGCTTTATTAACGGGTCTTGTGAGTTTGAATCTTTATTTTGAGAGCGTACAGTATGTGTGACCGTTGTTACAAGTTTCACTGAACTTATTGGTCCTGCTCTTGCCTCGTAGTCATGGGACATAACAATGTGTTTGAAAGACAACTTTCCTTTTATGGCCAAGTGGGAGGGATTAATACGCTTTATTATATGTGATCAGAGTTGAGGGGAAGTGAGAGACTTTCAGGGAGCTTTGAAATCACTCCACTTGCTGAAGGTAAGTGATTGAACTCTGTTACAATGAAGTCTTTTCAGCACAAACGTTTTGATTTTGAGAAGAAAAAACTACATTTCATCTGCCTGTGTTTTGAGAGAAATGAAACTGAACTGAAATCAAACTGAAACTTACATTAACAAGGGGATGAAAGAAGGTATGGCAGAAGTGGCATCTGTGAATACAAACTGCCCTCAGAGACGGAAGACACATTAGAAATCAATAAAATTATTAAAAGTCTTTCATGTGGATGTTCTTCTGCAGATGTTGAGGATCACTCTGTCCTTGTTAGTTGGAGCCCTTGTGTGGGGGTTTGCTTCCTGCTCGATCATATGTCCTGATGGGACGGTTTGCTCTGATTTAAACACCTGCTGCAAAACTTACTCAGGCTATGGCTGCTGTTCTTATCCAAATGTAAGTGTGAAGAATTTACATATTAATTAACCAAAAGTATATGGTTATTTCCATTTATTTGCACTTATTCTCTCCATGTGTCATCCATGTTCAGGCTGTGTGCTGCTCTGACCTGGCACACTGCTGCCCATCAGGATACCGCTGTAACCTGGCCATGCAGACGTGTGAGAAAAAGAGTGAACCCTGGGTCAGAATACCCATGGTGAAGAAGGAGGTTGCAGAGGAGCCAAATGTGGATGATCGTTCTGCTGCTTCAGTCCAGGAGGTCCAAAACAACCAAGTCTCGGTTCAAACAAAGAGCTCAGTTGTCTACTGTGACAGCTATTACTACTGTCCTGATGGCAGTACCTGCTGCAGACACCCACAGGGTCCCTGGATATGTTGCCCACTCTCTCCTGTGAGTTGACAAACGTTCTTTAGTACACTGAAACACATGACGGCAATGACACTCCTTTTGAGATAATATTAAAACTTGGTGTTAAGCTTTTTAATTCCCATAGTTATTTGATATGAACTCATTACAACTGTTTGTTGTAGGCCAAATGTTGTGCAGATGGGTTCCACTGCTGTCCACTGGGATATGACTGTGACTTGTCTTACACACGTTGTATAAGGCGAGGCCTGATGTACCCTTTTCTAAAAAAACAACCTCAGACTTCATTCCCTGCCTCTCGTATTCCCACTCCAGAGGACACAAGCCCGTCCTGACCTGAAAAGGGCAGGAAACGGGGCTGGTTTGCTCTGCTCGGCCCGCTCTGCCTTGAAAAAGGCAGAGCAGTCCTGTCAGGTCCGCTGCTCCTTCCATCGCGGTGAGCCACTCCGGGGGCGTCTCAGCTCTAAGCTCCGTTCCCAGCTGAGCGATGAACCGCTCCGGCCGCTGGACCTCCGCCTGGATCTTCATCTTGCTCCATCCCCACTCCTGACACCAGTGTGACGTATGCGAGGTTCACACAAGGAAGAGGAGCAAGATGGTTGTGACGAACAGGCTTTATTTACACACCACCAACCCCAATTACCTCTGAGCACAGAAACGAGGGGAGGTCATCCTCCCAGATCTCCGTTTCAATCATGGTTACACACACACATGATACATCTTGTCCTAATCCTGCCTATAAACACTGCTGGGTCATTATAACGCAGTTATAATGACACAGCAGTATAATAACTCAGTAATAACACATTTAATACACACACACAGTAACGTTTTCAACTGGCAAAGCATGCTGGGAAATCCCCGCCCCCCTTAACATGGCCCCGACGTTACAGTATTGTTGTTTAGAGCATTTATTTGTAGAAATAACAACTGGTCCAAAAAAGTTGCTTTTGTGGCGGAAGAATAATAAGGCGACGGAGTGAGAGTTTAAAAGGGTGTTTATCATTCATCCCGCCATCATAAGACTCACTCCAGCCCTGTGCAGGCGGGCTGGAGCGGGTCCTCAGGCTCTCGTGAGGAGACACAGAATGCGTGTCAGCAGCAGTAGTCAGAGAGAGAGTGAACATGAATTTCAGTCAGCTTATATACCCAGTTACAGACAATACATGAAAGGCATGGGACATTTGCATCACAGTAAGAGCAGGAAGCATGAACACAATGCATGAATGGCACATTAACATCACAGTACTGAGCAGGAAAGAGCCAGACGAAGCGAGGCTGCCTGTTGACATTAATACACACATTTCACTGTTATGTTAGTCGCTCTAGCCGAGCGCTCTGCTTGTCCCAGTCTGTTGTGGGGGTGCCCCACACTTTCAGACCTAAAATATTGTGAAGAAAACATGCTCATATTCATTCTAACACCATAATACTAATATTTTAACTTATAAAGGGCTCATAAATCATATTTAGTGGAATAACCCTTTTTTTTCAGTCACGGCTTTGATGCGTCTCTCTCATGTCTGCTCAAGCACAAGGCTTGTGTGACATAAATGACATCATCATCTCCAGTCCGCTAGGCTCCGTGGAGCCTCTCCACAGCAGAGCGTGTGTTGCCCAAATTTTCTGACTGCATTGCCTAGGCACATTGACCATGTATGTGCAAGATCAAGCTCTAGACCCGTGAAACTCACCAAAACATGTTTGACTCCCAGTTGTTACCTGACTTGTTTTCATATTACTTTGTGTATGCAGAATCTCCTCGTTTATTGCTGTTTCCATTACTGTTATTGATATTATGGTGGACACAATATACAGGGTGTGAGGGATTGTCCCTCACACCCAGAAGGCAGAACAATGGACCTAAGGAGAAAGAGCCCCCAGGGAGTAATCAGACTTGACTGTTAAGTTATGCGCCCCCCAAGGAAAGAAAGAAGATGCGCCTTCGCCTCCTACTGCTCCAAGCTGTAGCATGAAGTGCAGGGGGGTGGATGTATGTAACAAGTGTTATGATAACTGCATCACACAATTCCTTTGTTCATACCCAATGCATAATGCACCAGCCCAGGTCTCTATGCATGATTATTAAAGCTATAAAAGGAGAATGCAGAGAGAGTTGGGAGGCTTTCTACAGGGATCGGCCCCAGCAGCCCATGCTGGGGCCCATAGGCTGTACATATATGTTAGAGGGTTAATAAAGATTCTGTGTCATCCTACGCTTGTTCCTCGCCTCCACATCCTTCCCTTTTACCCTCTACAATATTGGCTTAGTTAGCTTCCAGTTGCTAGTATGTTATTTATTCTCATAATAAACTTTGATTCAGTCCTTTTAACATTGCATGGATTCAGATGAACATGAATGAGCATGCACAAAGACTTTGCACAATGCATGTCCATTACACAGGTCCATTACAGCCCATGTAGTGGTATTTGGAATGGGAGAGGTATAAATAACAAGATAACTGTGCCATGCTAAGCTAAGTGGATGAACTATTAAATGGTACAGTGTGGTTACAAAAACGATCCAGATGTGAAACACGAACTTTATGAAGTAAAAACGATCTGCCCGTATACTATTTCCAATATATACAATAAGTGAAAGTGATAAAATTAATTTATTGACAAAAAAGCACCAGGTATTGGACAAATATAATGTGTCACGTGGGATGAGACGCCGTGTCATCCGGCACTCAGACCATATTCCCCTCAGCCCTGTTCTTTCTGTGACAGCGTCTCAGTGGGCTCCCAGCTGTCAGTTACGGGATGGCTGGAGCCCAATTAACCCTCATCAGCTGAGGAGCTGCTAATGAGTATAAAAAGGAGCAGCTCCGATCATTCGGGGCTGTGACTTAGCACATCGAAGACTGGAACCCCTACGTCCGGCGCCAGTCCTCTGCTCGTCGTTCTACATTATTTGTAAGTGTACCCCTGTATGAGTATTTGTGCTTTTTGGCCCCACGAGGCCGTGTTCCTTATCCCCTGTTCCCTATTATAATAAAACATCGCAAACTCACTGGCTCGCCCTCGGCTCTCATTGTGTGGCTCGCGAGGGCCACACGTAACATAATGGAACTGGAACTGGAGCTGCTGGGGGACCGGAATGTGGAAGTAAGTCACTCTACATCAGGGATGGGCAACTCTGGTGGTAGTGAGGGCCACAAAATTTTTTCCTCATTTCCCAAGGGCGATTTACATGTAAACCTTCCGTGGTGGTGGTGGTGGTGGGGTATTATTTCCTGCAAAGTCAAAAGCTTCACAGTTAAAACGGAAAATGTAAATGAAAGTAAAAGCTACTCAATGTTTATCATATTAGAACTAAAATTAATGATAAAATTATATCCCTCCACCCTCCCCCATGACATGGAGGGTGTCATGCTTGGTGACCACAGGATCTCATCTCTGTTGTTTGCAGATGATGTTGTCCTGTTGGCTTCATCCAGCAATGACCTGGATGAAATGAAATGAAAGTCATCCAATGAAAGTTTGGATGACTTGTAATTTCCTGCTATTAAATTCAGATAAGACTGAAGTCATTCTTGTTGGTCCAAAAAACCTTAGAAATTCCTTTCCAAATCAAACTTTCAGTTTGGATGCAGTTACTCTTTCTCTTAATAGCTCTGTGAGGAACCTTGGAGTTAATTTTGATCAGGATTTGTCCTTCAATTCACATATTAAATTTGTTTCTAAGACTGCCTTCTATCATTTGCGTAATATTGCCAAGATTAGGAGCATCTTGTCTCAGAGTGATGCTGAGAAGCTGATCCACGCTTTTGTTAGCTCGAGATTAGATTATTGTAATTCTTTATTATCAGGTTGTCCTAAAACATCTTTAAAAAGTCTTCAGCTGATCCAAAATGCTGCAGCAAGAGTTTTAACAGGTACTAGAAAGAGAGATCATATCTCTCCGGTTCTGGCCTCCCTTCATTGGCTTCCCATAGAGTTTAGAATTAAGTTTAAAATCCTTCTTCTTACTTACAAAGCTCTAAACAATCAGGCTCCTTTTTATTTAAAAGATCTGATACTACCGTATCATCCTAACAGAGCACTACGCTCCCAAAATGCAGGTTTACTTGTAATACCTAGAATCTCCAAAAGTACAATGGGAGGCAGAGCCTTCAGTTATCAAGCTCCTCTCCTGTGGAATCAGCTGCCAATCTGGATTCGGGAGTCAGACTCGATCTCTGTTTTTAAGAATAGGGCTAAAACCTACCTTTTTGATATAGCCTACAATTAGGGAGGGATCATGTGTTTTCTGAACCCTCCCTTAGTTATGCTGCTAATAGGTTTAGTCAGCCGGGGGACCTCCAGTAATGCACTGGGCCTCACTCCTTTCCTCACTCTCTATGAAATATTTTTTTTTTTGCTGGTCATTAACATTTGTTTGTTCTCTCCCATAGATTGAGTCCCCATCGTGCTGTTTGCTCTCTACATGTCTGTTCTTTTCTTCTTCTCTATCCCCTCACCCCCCAGCCAGTCGCAGCAGATGACTGCCCCTCCCTGAGTCTGGTTCTGCTGGAGGTTTCTTCCTGTTAAAAGGGAGTTTTTCCTCTCCACCGTCGCCAAGTGCTTGCTCACAGGGGATCGCCTGATTGCTGGGGTCTTTCTGCAACTGTGGGGGTCCTCCCTACAGTTGATAGTGCTATGAGATGACTGTTGTTGTGAAATGGCGCTATATAAATAAAGTTGAATTGAATTGAATTGAATTGACCTACAGCTCTTGCTGGGACGGTTTGCCGCTGAGTGTGAAGCGGCTGGGATGAGAATCAGCACCTCCGAGTCCATGGTCCTCAGCCGGAAAAAGGTGGATTGTCCTCTCTGGGTTGGGGACAGGCTCCTGCCCCAAGTTGAGGAGTTTAAGTATCTTGGGGTCTTGTTCACGAGTGAGGGGAAAATAGAGTGAGAGATTGACAGACGGATTGGAGCAGCATCTGCAGTGATGTGGACGTTGTACCGGTCTGTTGTGGTGAAGAGGGAGCTTAGTTCTAAGGCAAAGCTGTCGATTTACCAGTCAATCTACGTTCCTACTCTCACCCATGGTCACGAGCTTTGGGTAATGACCAAAAGAACAAGATCGCGGATACAAGCGGCTGAAATGAGCTTTCTCTGTAGGATTGCTGGACTCACCCTCAGAGATAGGGTGAGGAGCTCAGTCATCCGGGAGAGGCTCAGAGTAGAACCGCTGCTCCTCCACATTGAAAGGAGTCAGTTAAGGTGGTATGGGCATCTGATTAGGATGCCTCCTGGACGCCTCCCACTTGAGGTGTTTCAGGTACGTTCCACTGGGAGGAGACCCCGGGGCAGACCCAGGACTGTCTCCCAGCTGGTCTGGGAATGCATTGGTATCCTCTCTGAAGAGCTGGAGCAGGTGGCTGGGGAGAGGGAAGTCTGGGCTTCTCTGCTTGAACTGCTGCCTCGGTGACCCGGACCTCCGGAAAAGCGGTAGAAAATGGATGGATGGATGGAAAATTATATCCGCCCTGCAATGGACTGGCGACCTGTCCAGCGTGTACCCTGCCTCAGTCTCGGCCAAAGATGTTGAGATAGTCTCCAGTCACCCCCCCACCAATCCCCGCCAACCCGGAAAGGATTAAGCAGTAGAAGATGGATGGACGGATGGATCATGACCTAATTTTGAACACTGTCTCCATCAAAATGATGAGTAAAGAGAAATTTTGGACGATAATTAACAAAAGAAGCCAAGAAGAAAAGGAAATATGACAAGGCTTAGCTTGCACTTGGATTCATTGTGGGTGTGGAGGGGCAGAGAAATAGCTGTGTGGGCTTGGTAATGTCTGGCTCCCCAAAATGAGGAAGGAAAGCCTCCAAGCTCCATCAGGCTTCACTTGCCAAACAAGAATAAATGTTACAGCGACTCAGCTGTAAAACAGACTATTTTGTACATTTACTGCTGTTTACAGCCTATTAATGCAGTCTTAGCATGCAAAACATACCTGGCAACGCTCCGGTTCACACTGTTGCTCCTGCGACCTTTGTGGCTCTCTCACTCTCGCTCTATCGCTTGCAGAGAGCAGCACTTAGGTTTTGATTAGAGCTCCCTCTGAGATATAAAGTGAAGTATGTGGTTCCTGACCAGCTAGAGTGACGATATAGAGTGAAGTACGTGGCGGTAATGCACCTGTAAGCTGGTTGCCAAACGCCAATGAAATCTAAAAGAAGAAGAAGAAGAAGAAGATGGCGAACTCTATAATTGCATTTAAGAATGCGGTTCCAAATGTGATATAAATAAATAATTGATTTTTGGAAGTGGACTGGCGGGTCACAGTGGATGAGGGCCACCAATTGTCCATCCCTGCTCTACATTGTGCAAGAGGTCCATTCTTTGCAATTCATTTTTTTAGCCACTGAGGTACACAAAAACATGTTTGTTTTTTTTCCACAGGTCCTTCAACTTTCGGGTTTCTATCAAAAATTAATGACTTTCTTATGTTTATCAACATAAGGATCATTAACAATTTACATGAAATATATTGATTATGATTATATTTTAGATTGGAGCTAGAGAATGATACTGAGTTTGTCTTTCCCATTTTGCAGAGGCCAATGATGGCTCTAACAAAAGGCAGCAGCAGCCCCTCTGATGTTGGAGTCATTCGCTGTAATTCAGGTTTTTACTGCCAAGCAGGCCAAAGCTGTTGCAAGGGATCCAGTGGCCAATGGAGCTGTTGTCCCTACCCGCTGGTATGGATCATGTATTTGCTATAAAAATGTATTGCTCGTTTAAAATTTATACTACCTTGAAGCTAAACAGTTTGGTAAACATACCAAATGATACACAATGAATAGAAAAAAGCACAAAATAATCAATGTCAGAGTCTTTGTTTTTGACCATAACCCTAGAAATAAATGTGCATATCTGATTTCAGGGCACGTGCTGTGGAGATGGTCAACACTGCTGTCAGTATGGATATACCTGCGACGCCACCTCCAAGACATGTAGGCGTTTATTTTAAAATCGTCTCAATTTAATTAAAAATGCTCACTGGCTTCATAGCGTGTCTGAAAAGTCTCACAAGAACCTGATTTATGGACAAATGATAATCAGTAGAAGCCATTTATAAGATTGCAGTATAATTCTCCCACTGGAAATTCATATAAAATTTTTTCTTACCAGATAATCAAAATAAATTACGACAGTAGATGTTCACTGAAGTTGTGTTTGAATGATTTGTCTGCATTTTTTTTAAACTGTTGGACAATGACATTTATAAATAAAGATATGAATGAATAATTGAAGTATTGGTTATTTGTTTTTCCATCTGTTCTTTTGTCTCATCCTTCCAATTTGGTACTGCTTTTCAGGTCAGTGCTAGATCATTTAATTAAACATTAAAATACAGGACTGTGCAAAAGTCTGTGGTATCCCTTCATTTCTTTGTTTTCTTGGAAAATGGAAAATGGGTGCAGTGATTTGATCAAGATATCTGATAATATTAACACAGTTTGTACAATTCTAACAAGCTTAAAAGTCAATGTTTGGTCTGGCCATCTTTATTATTCAATGTAAATGGCACTCACTTATATAGCACTTTTATTCTCATCTCTTGATGACCAAAGCGCTTTACAGATCCTGCCGGTGGATTACCCCTTTGATCGCTTTTATCCGGCCACTGTGAGTAAACTGACCAGCGATTCCAGCGCTTCCTTGTGATTCACTGATGTGCCCTACCTGAAGCGATTGCTAAGCTAACGCTAGTTAGCTTAATGCGGGCGCCAGCCATTCCACCTAACACCAGCCTGAATCAAAGCCCAGCTGCGAGGCCCAGCGGGGATACTACCAGGCAGGCGGCTATTTGTTTGACGGGGCTCAGCAGAGGTTTCACCCAGGCAGACGGCGGTAGGCGGCGGTGCCCAGCGGAGGACTTACCGTGACTGCAGCGGCGGTGTGCGACGAGACTACCCGAAGCGATTGCTAAGCTAACGCTAGTTAGCTTAATGCTGGCGCCAGTCATTCCACCTTACACCAGCCTGAATCGAAGCCCAGCTGCGAGGCCCAGCGGAGATACTACCAGGCAAGCGGCTATTTGTTGACGGGGCTCAGCAGAGATTTCACCCAGGCAGACGACGGTAGGTGGCGGTGCCTAGCGGAGGATTTACCGTGACCTCAGCGGAGCTCGGTGGCAGCGGCGGTGTGTGACGAGACTCGGTTGGAGGAGCGGGACGGGAGACCAGTTACGGCGACTATGAGCAACGAGACCAGCAACGGAAGGGGCTAGTTGGCTAGCTGAGGCCCAGCTGGATTCGAGGACGATCGGATCAGATTCTGGCGATATAAGCAGAATTTATTTTACTATCCACAGATTTTCCTTTTTC
Organism: Pholidichthys leucotaenia; assembly: GCA_020510985.1. Classification (NCBI taxonomy): domain Eukaryota; kingdom Metazoa; phylum Chordata; class Actinopteri; order Cichliformes; family Pholidichthyidae; genus Pholidichthys; species Pholidichthys leucotaenia. The sequence continues at coordinate 140,800,828 of CM035839.1, read as the reverse complement.
TTCTTTCCAAGAAGGACTGAAGATGGCTGCCACCGGATTAAAAAGTGGGCTGATGGGCACCACTAATAAGCCTTCTCTACTTCTCTACTTCCTCTTCGTTTTGTCTTTGTGTGTCTGGACCTGCAACAAGAAGGATTTTCCGACAAACTCAACCAAAGGTGAAGTTAAAAAGTTTTATCTGTATGGATTTGGGCTTGGACATCTCACCCTACACTCTATGTGGTCTTTAAAAGCCCTGAGCAAAAACTTCCAAATTAAGGCAAACATGGCTGTTAAGCAAAAATCACAATATGGCAGAGGATATACAGTTAAAGTTCTGTTAGTTCTGCTACTTCTGGCAGGAGATATTCACCTTAACCCTGGACCTGCCACTATTAAACAGCAGACCACTGGGTTAGCACAAAACCGAGCTGTACAAAAGCAAAAACAACATTTATTTTTCCAAACTGTTAATCATGCACGAGTTCTTTGGGACATCAAGGCTAAACCAAAGGGGATCCTCGGCGGTCATTTAAACATACGGAGCATAATCCCCAAAAGAGATGAGATTTCGGTGTTGCTGTTGGACTCAAATCTGGACTACCTTTGTCTCTCAGAAAGCTGGCTACACAGTAACATAGACACTAATATGATCGATATTGTGGGCTACCAGTGTTTTAGAAAAGACAGGCAGGTAGGGAGGGGAGGAGGTGTTTTAATTTACATCAAAGAGAAATATAAATGTCAACTGGTTGATTTGAATACTTCACTTGAATGTTTAGCTGTTAATGTATGTCTCTCTCCGGTAATGAATTTCAACATTGCAGTAGTGTACAACCCACCGTCACACAACTCTTCCTTTTATAATGAATTAAGTGATCTGGTTAAACAACTTGAGAAGAACAGAGAAACAATAATTCATGGTGACTTTAATATCAACTGGTCTGATAAAAAAGACAAACAAAAACTGAAAAGCCTCATGACTAAATTTAATTACCAGCAAATCATCAAAGGACCCACCAGGATAACCAAACAATCCAGAACACTTATTGACATGGTATTTACTAATAAACCAGAACGAATAACCAGAACCTATAATCTTGTAACTGGTCTCTCAGATCATAACATGGTTCTTGCTGTCAGGAAACTTACTAAAAAGCGACTACAGTATTTTGGGGGAGTCGATACTGACAAATCAAATTTTATTATCCCCAAATCAAAAAATGAGGAGTTTGAACATTACTTAGAGAATCAAAATTGGGAGCAGCTCATGGCAACATGTGAAGTAGATGATTGTTGTAATTTTATAACTGCAACAATCTCAAAGTCTATAGAAAAATTTTCAAAGCAAATTAAAAGTAGACAACAGAAGATTAGCCTACCATGGTTAAATAATGAAATAAGAAAACTTATGAAGAGGCGAGACTATGCACTGAAAACATCACTAACCTCCAAACTACAAAATGATCACCTTGTGTACAAAAGTTTAAGAAATAAAGTGGTACATGAGCTGCGAAAATCAAAAATATCTTATTACAATAAACTGATAGATCATGCAAAGGGTAACAACAGTTCCCTATGGAGGCATTTAAATAACTTAACTAATAAAAAAAAACGATCAGAAGGGGGTAAAGGAACTTAGAATCAATGGCAAGACCGTCAGTGACAAGGCTACTTTGGCAAATGAATTTAATTCACACTTTGTGGGCTCTGTGGAAGACTTAACAAAAATTTTTGTGCTGCCAAATGTGCTCAACAACACAAATTCCATACTCCCAACAGATACTTGTCACATCGATGAGGTAAATGAGAAGTTAATTGCTGGTATTGTTAAAACACTGTCAAACTCAAAAACTAGTGATATCTACAATATGAGCACCTCCTTTCTCAAAATGCACAGCAAAATATTAATCAAACCACTGACTCATCTCATTAATCTCTCCATTAGGTCTAGTACATTTCCATCTGGCTGGAAAAAAGCTGTCGTCATACCAGTTCATAAATCAGGCAGTAAAGACGATATATGCAATTACCGCCCAATCTCTATCTTACCAGTCCTATCTAAGGTTCTTGAAAAAGTTGTAGCTACACAGCTGATAGACTACTTACAAGACAGTCAACTTCTTCATCCACATCAATTTGGTTTTAGACCAGGATACTCAACAGAAACAGCAAATTGTTGCCTTATTGAAAACGTCAAACAGTCCTTGGACAGGGGTAATGTGGTAGGAGCTGTTTTTCTAGATCTCAAAAAGGCTTTCGATACTGTAAACCACAGTTTGCTTTTATCCAAAATGGTATCTTTTAACTTCTCCCCAAATACATTAGAATGGTTTGCATCTTATCTCCAGAATAGAGAACAGTGTGTAAAAGTTCACCAGGATAAATCCTCATTTTTAAACAACCGCATGGGTATCCCACAAGGGTCCATTCTTGGTCCTTTACTTTTCAGCATTTTTATTAATGACTTGCCGTTACACTGCTCAGCTGCAACATGCCAACTTTATGCAGATGATGCAGTTATTTACACAGCTGCCAAGACTCCAGCACAGGCTGCAGATGTACTGTCTACAAGTATGGTTGATGTCCAAGAGTGGCTCCTCAAGAACCATCTATTGCTGAACCTTCAGAAAACAGTCTCAATGTGCTTTTCAATCAAAAAATGTAACCTGCAACATTTTAAAGTTAATATACATGATCATGACATCAGTTTAGCTACAGAATTCAAATACCTTGGCATTGTACTAGATCCTCAACTCAAATTTAATCTTCATATAAAGAAAATTTCAAAAACAGTAAAAAAAAATCTGAACTGCTTTAAATTAATTAGATATTACATACCTTACGAAGCAGCTGCACTGTATATGCATTCTATGGTTTTTTCTCATATATCATACTGTTTGACAGTCTGGGCTCAAGCAGCCCCTTCCACAATAAGACATATAGGTTCATTATATAATCAAACCCTAAAAATCTTGGACAAAAAGCCCATTAGGTGGCATCACTGTAATGTTTTAAAAAAATACAACCTATTGAGTTTTGAGAGCTTCATTGACCTCTGTCTTCTGAAATTAACGTTCAAATGTTTCCATAAATCAGCACCCGAGCCACTTGCTGGTTTCGTCCAAAGACAGGACAGCAGCAGAGCCACCAGGAGTTCTGTTAACAATAACTGTAAAATATTCCACCGCAGAACCACATTTGGACAAACAGCTTTCTCTATAAAGGGCAGTCACATCTGGAACACAATGCCAAATGAAATTAAAATAATAACGGACTTTAAAACATTCACTAAAAATGTTAAAAACTGGCTGAAAAATAAACAAGAATGTACTCATGTATGAATTATTTGTCTGCAAAGTGAGAGTGAATGAAGGGAAGGAATAAATGTGTTTGTTTATAGTGAGTGACGGAGGGAGGAAGGCCTGAAATAGGCAAATGTGAGTTATGTTATATGTGTTAAATGTGAGTCAGGCTGTTATATTTGTGTATTTATAATATTTATGTTAAAGGTGAGTCAGGCTCTTATATTTGTGTATTTATAATATTTATAATATTTATAATTGTGTATTTATAATTTTTCTGCATTGATGTATGTGGTTATTGTGTATATTTTTATCTTGATTCTTTTTTCTAAAGCCCATCCAGGGACAAGAGTTGCAAATTAGCTAATAGCTATACACTCTATGTGCAACACATCAGATTGATTGTCTTTGATTAATTGTCTATGTTTATTGCACTGTCCCTGTCAAATAAACTAATCTACTACTACTACTAGTCACCCATTCACACACACATTCACACACTGATGGTGGCATGCTGCCTATGTAGCCTAAAGGTAGGTAAGCTTTCTTGTAATTATCCACGCATAGGGCGTTCACCTTCTGAGTCTGCGTATCCATGCTCTAACTCAAGAGGAAATTATGCTAGGGTGGCCAAACATGGCACACACATATTGACCACAGGAGTACCATGTTCAGCTACCCTTTTGAGATCAAACTGGTAAATGCCGTTCACTTATGTAGCGCTTTTTCTCATCTCTACATGACCAAAGTGCTTGACAGATCCTGCTATCCACCCATTCCACACACTGATGGTGGCAGAGCTGCCATACACAGGCGCTGGCCTGACCCACCAAGAGCAACTGGGGGTTCAGTTGTAATGTAGAGAACAAATGTGCCAGGAACTCTCAACCTGGGACAGGGTAAACAAATGTTGATGAACAACAAAATTCTTAGAAAATATATTGAGGGTGGACTTCCGGTCTGGGCACCATGGTGATAGCAGCTTAACACTGAAGCTCCAAGACCCCATCCGTGAAAATACCTTGAAAATCAGATTTAACAGATTTTTTGAAGAGTGAAAATCAAGACAGTCATTATGCCTAAAGGAAAACAGAAGAGATCGACATTTGCCAGGCCAAGACACGCATTGGCCGGAGAATCTGACCTGGAGGACAATACCCACTCGGAAACAGAGGAGTTGAATGAGGCTAGCAACACGGTTAGCTTAAAAACGATAATTCAAAAATTAAGAGAATTTTGCCGAGAGTGTTGGGCCGAAATTCGTGAAATTAAAGACAAAATAAAAAGGACAAACAGCAGAGTGGACCAGGCTGAGGACCGAATCATGGAAGCAGAGGAAAGAATAAAAGGGTTGGAAGAAACCGTGCTGGAATTACTCAAACGACAGACAAGACTGGAGGCTAAGCTAACCGACCAAGAAGGAAGACTAAGAAGGGCCAACATAAGAATTCATGGTCTGAAAGAAGGAGTCGAGGACGGTTTCACCACAATGGCTGCATGCGTGGAATCCATACTGAGAGAGAAGTTGGAAATTCCCCAATCCACCGATTTGAAAATAGAAAGGGCGCACCGTTCATTAGCCCCAAGGCCGTCGGCGGAAGCGCCCCCGCGATTGGTGGTGGTGAAGTTTTCCAACTTCAGAACAAAAGAAGAGGTTTTGAGACTGGCTTGGCAGAAAAAAGGATTTATGCACCAAGAAAGAAAAGTTTTTGTGGAGCACGACTACGCCCCGGAGGTCCTTAAAAAGCGTCGGGAATACAACAACGCTAAAAAGGTACTAAGAGAGAAGAAACTGCGCTTTCAAACTCCATTTCCGGCAAAGCTGCGGGTTTTTTACGCGGAACAGATGTGCCTCTACAACTCGGCGGAAGAAGCAACCACGGATATGGTGAGAAGAGGGCTCCCGGTAACAGTGTATAAACCCGCAGCAGACCCGATCGAAAGAATCAAGGCTCAAACGTGGTGCACACAGAGACCCTCAAAATCCACGGGCCAGCAGCGGGAAACCCAGCGCCAGGGCTATAAGGAAAAACTGAACGCTTTCAGGAGGGAATAACGATATTTTTAGTCAATCTGCGCATCCAACCCTCCTCCTACAAGGTAACAAACATTAAAGGAGATGCAGAATCAGCAAGTGGTAAAACATTTCATTGAACAGTCATAATATTAGAAACAAGTAAGTCTTTAAAAAAAAAAAAAAGAAAAAAAACACTTGTTGAAATAGAAATGTGACAATGACCCACATGAACTCTCCACACTAACAAATACTGTATTAACGTGATTGTTTGCTGTGACGGTGGTGGGGGGTAGCGCACAATTTCATAGGGTATAGGCATGTCGACTGTGACAGCGAGGTACGCTGGTACCTGGACTGCGCTGAGGATGTGCTTAATCATCTTTCTCTCCGTTATGCTAACCACTCTGAAGTTGGCGCAAGGAGGGCTGACATTGCCGCACAGCGCAAGATACTCCGTATGTTGGAGGAGGACTACGGCAGGAAGCAGCAGAGGAGGCATCCTCGCTCCCCGTGCTGGGGTCCCGCTCCTGCCCTTGACCCGGTCCAGGAGTTTGCGCCATCTGGGGGCCAACGACGACGTTGGCGCCGCGGCCCAGGCAATCCTCAGCAGAATCCCCGGCTGGACCCGCTGCCGGTGAAGCCTGTCAGCGAACCTCTGAGAGCGGCTCCACCTCGTCCTTCCAGGGGGCCCTCTGTCGCCATCCAGCGGGAAGAAGGAGGAACAATGTCCCCTACAGCAGAAACCATCTCTTCTCTGGGAAAAAGGCAAGTGCATGTTAATTTATTACATCATGATTGTAACCTGCCTTGTCTGACTCCTGGGGGCGGAGTTCGGGGTTCGCAGCCCCCTGAGCTCCCTCCACCTGCTGTAGAGATAATGACTAAACCTGCTGCCTCTGTGTCCCCCCCTGCTGAGCCGGATGAAGAGGGGGCCTGCAGTGCTGGAAAGCTTGGATCCGGCCGTGCAGCCACGTCATGGACGGAGGAGAAGAGCGGACTGCGGCCCGGAGCTGAAACCGACGATGAAGCGTCCCCGGGTCTCCTCACCAGAGCGGTCCAAGCCAGTGGGTCGAGGGTCCCCTGCCCCCACGCCATACGGGTCATCGACATGGACAGCAGCGCGGGAGGAACCTCAGGCTGCAGACGACATCTTGCCAGCTGCGGAGCCCGACGCAGCTGAGTTGGAGCCTGCTGATGAGAGTCGCCGCCCTGAACCTGGATCATTGAAGTCCTGGGTGGCAACAGAACCCAAGTGCAGGCAAGTGCTCCCTCTTGTGTCTCTGTCCCCTGTTTTGGAGCATTTTTGCCTGCCTCTCGGGGAGGCGAGTGAGGAGCAGCCGCCTGCTGCGCCCGAGCTCGTCTCGCTGGGTTCTGTTGCTACTGGTGATTCTGATCCCGGTTTTCTTGTTGTTTGTGAGCCTCGTTGCAGTTTCGCCGGCATGGAACCAGTCGGAGTCACTGGGTTGGAGGTCCCAGGTTCGGGGGTGGAGATCGTCAGCGGAGCTGCACCAACCCAGTCGGGGTCCATCGCGGGAGATGCTTTGGCCTAATCGGGGTCAGACGTGGGTGCGCCAGAGGCCCAATTGGGGTCCACCGCAGGTGCAGTTCTGGCCCAATCGGGGTCCGACGGGGGTGTGCCAGAGGCTCAATCGGGGTCCACCGCAGGTGCGGTTCTGGCCCAATCAGGGCCCGATGTGGGTGCAGCTGGGCCCCAATCGGGGTCCAGCAGAGGTGCAGCGCCAGTGTGGTCCGCGGATGGGGGAGGAGCTGCAGACCTTTCGCCGTCGGACAGATTACGGGCTCATCCTTGCCTTCTTTCCCCTCTGAGTCACCGCCCCTGCGCATCATCGCCGGGGGCCGTGGGGGTTCCTGTTCTCTCGCCCCGGCTCTCCCGAGTTTTGTCCTCGTCAGGGAGGCTGCCGCGGGCTGTTTTTCCCTGGGACTGGTGGCTGAGGGACACGGGTCGGCTGTCTGAGGGACTGCTTCGCCGGTTCGGCGCCCCGGGTCGGCCACCCGACGTGTTATGTGTTTCGTTGGGCGACCTGGTTCAGCCACCAGAGGAGCGGGCGTGCTGGGCGTTGGACTGTGGTGAGCCGCCTGGTCATGTTCCGCCTCCCATGACCACCCGCCGGCCGTTGGACGCGGGGAGACCACCTGAACTGTTCCTATGGCGCCTGGTCTCCGCCGGTCGGCATAAACTGTCGGGGGGGTAGTGGTCATTTTCTGGTGATGATCTATCCCAGTGATTGTTCTGCTTTTGTTTTTTTTTTCCCTTGCTATCCTGTGTGCCTTGTGTTAAGGTCATTTGGGTGTCTGCGGGTATTTGTTATGTCTTGCAGTTGCCCTAGTTTGTTTTGTGTGTAGTTAGGTATGAGCCAGTAATTGCTCTGTTGTTCTGTATTTGGTTATTTGAAAATTCACATGAGAAGTCACACAGGTGGGAAGCCATTTTCTTGTGTAACGTGGGCAAAGATTTAATTTTCTCTTGCTGTCCTGTGCTGTTTCTGTAACTGTTATTTGGGGATCCTTGGAAATTTGTGTTATGTCCTACAGTTGCCTTATTTTCCTCCGTGTGTATTTTATCTGATTTGAATATTTGGCTTTTTTTTTGTCATTGTACTGTGTTTAGTTTTTTTTTTTTTTTGCCTTGTCTGGTCTGGATTTTGTCTTTTTCCTGAACTGATTCTGTGTTGGTCTTTTTTTCCCTCCGGACCTACCCCCATCCGCCCACCCTGGAGGGGGTGGGGGGGCAGGGTGGTCTATGTCCGTCTGGAAGCCCGCCCTCGGAGGGAGGGTACTGTTACGACCTGAGCGCCGGTCCTGTCCGCGCTCGGGCTATGTATATTCGCTGCCGGCTTTGACAGCTGTGGGTTATATTCTGGCTTCACCGGGCTCTTATTGTGAAGGCGCTCGGTGGGGTTTCCGGCTGTCAAAATCGGTCAGCTGTCTGCCATCACTGCTCGTTAGTGTTCGCCTTTATAAGGCGGGCACTGACGGCAGTTAAATTGCAGGAGTATCGTCAAACAATCCTCGTGAGGCCTTGTTAGACCTTCATGTCAGGTTCGTGTTCTTTCTTGTCTTGTCATAGTTTAGCTCGTAGTGGCTGGGGTTAGCCCTACGAGCCCTTGTATTGCTTAGTGTGTGTTTTTGCCCTTAGCGGCTCATAGCCTTGTCTTGTCTTGTTTTGTTAATAAATTACCATCATTGCAAAACTCACCGGTGGACTCTTGGCATCTTATGGTGATCCGCGAGGGTCACCGCATGACAGAAACAACAAACAGAGAGAGCAATCTACAAAATCAGAGACCCAGTATCAAAGGAAATAAAATTTAGAATTCAGGAAATTCTTAAAAGCTTCGAGAATTACTACAAGAACTTGTACTCCCTCAAAAAACACAAAAATGCATCCAAAGCCTTCCTAAATACATTAAATCTTCCCCAACTTACTGAGTCACAAAATAAAACACTACTGTCAGAAATACAACCTAAAGAATTAAAAAAAGCAATTATGAAACTTAAAGCTAACAAATCCCCAGGAGCAGATGGCTATACAGCAGAGTGGTACAAAACCTTTAAACAGCAACTATCTCCTCTCCTCCTGAAAACATTTAACTATGTCCTCCACACAGGGGAAATCCCCCCCCCTCCTGGAGAGAAGGGGTCATTGCAGTCATACCTAAACTTGAAAAGGATAAACTAGACTGCTCCAACTACAGACCAATCAGTGTGTTAAATCAGGACTATAAACTTTTTACCGCTATCCTTGCCAAAAGGTTAGAAAATATACTGACAGACTTAATTCACTTAGACCAAACAGGTTTTATAAGACAAAGACAGACACAAGACAACATTAGATGCACTTTACACATAATTCATCATATAAAAAAATATAATAATTTAAATGCAGCCATATTGGAATTAGATGCTGAAAAAGCATTTGATTCGGTTGACTGGTCTTTCCTATGTAGAATCTTATCCAGTTTCAATTTTCATAATAACTTCACTAGAACTATCCAGGCATTATATAAAAAACCAACAGCTAAAATAAGGATTAACGGTAAATTATCATCATCTTTTGAACTGGAAAGAGGATGTCGTCAGGGCTGCCCCTTGTCTCCACTGCTCTTTGCAATCTTCATAGAACCTCTGAGCCAATGGATAAGACAGAATCAAAAAATTCAAGGTATTACACTTGGTCAGAAGGAACATAAAATAGCACTCTTTGCCGATGACATTTTAATATACCTGGGGCAGCCGGACACCTCTTTTCCAGAACTAATCTCAGTTTTTTCAGAGATGGAGAGTTATCGGAGTACGAATTAAACATGCATAAAACCCAGATTTTAACATTCAACTATAACCCAAATCAATATTTACTAAGCAAACTCAAAACTAATTGGGAGATGGAATCTATGAAATATCTGGGGGTCAATATCCCGAAACAACTCAACAAAATTATAACACTAAACTATGATCCACTGATAGCAAAAATAAAATCTGATCTAGCAAGATGGAATATGATACCATTCTTGGGTACTGCACAAAGAATTGAAGCAGTCAAAATGAATATACTTCCACGTCTTCTATACCTTTTCCAAACAATACCAGTAGAACCTCCCAAAAAAACATGGCAAAAACTGGACAGAAGGATCTCAAGATTCATATGGCAGGGCAAGAGACCTAGAATCAGATATAGAACCCTACAGCTAAACAAAGACAAAGGTGGGCTCGCGCTGCCAAATATCAGGGACTATTTTAAAGCCGCACAAATTAAAACTTTAGTAGAGATATGTAACCCAGTTTACACTGCACAATGGAAGGAGATGGAATGACAAATAACAAGTGACATTCCCCTACAGGCGATTATAGGGAACAATGCTTTACCTAAACTTTTGAATAACACTAACCCGTGGGTAGAGACCCCGCTAAAAATTTGGTTTAAGCTAGTCAGAGAGAATCAAACTAAAGAGCCCTATCGATTATTGCAATGGATTTCCTATGATCAGGACATTACTCCTAATAAAACAGACACTAGATTTAAAAAGTGGAAAGAGAACGGACTGATAAAATATTACGATTTTTTTAAAGGACAAATTTTAAGAAGTTTTGAAGAGTTGAAAAAACAAGGTCTAGTAAATCAAGACCTTTACAGGTTCTTTCAGCTTAGACACCACATAAACAAAATAATTAAAAAGGAGGACTTGGAAAGGGCCCAGTCAGGTGTTCTGAAGGTCTTCTTAATGGCATATAAAGGGATCCCAGGGATCAGGTACATTTCTAAAATATACCATGGTCTTCAAGACTTAAAAGGAGACAACACATGATATATAAAAGAGAAATGGGAAAAAGAGGGGAATTTCACTTTACAACTGGAAATATGGGAAAAGCTAAATAAACAACAATGGAAAAGTACCTCATCCCTGCTGTGGAGAGAATTTGGATGGAAAAATTTGGTAAGATTTTTCAGAACATCTGCTCAAAACAAATTTACTCGTAAGGGGTTGAATTGTTGGCGCTTGTGTGGTGAAGAGACGGCAAATCATTTCCATGTGTTTTGGTCATGTCCAGTTATCCACCAACATTGGACCAATGTACAGACAATATTGGGGAAAATATTCAAAGTAACAGTTCCCTTTTCTTTTGTAACTTTGTATTTGGGTTTACTACCGGAATCACTGGAAAGACGAGGAGAAAAATACTTATTCACTGTTTTAATATTGGCAAGTAAAAAAGCTCTAACAAAAAAATGGATGTTGAAAGACTGTCCTACACCTGAAGATTGGATTAATGTGATTCAGGACATTTATTCGATGGAAAAGTTGACATTTGCACTGAGACAGGACATGGATGGGTTCTTGAACTTATTGGCAACCCTGGAATGCATATGTGTCTTCCATTAGATCTAATCTTTGACAAACACCATTTCAATAATGGCACCTCTCTTTGCTCCAACGCTACTCAGATTCTCTTTTATTTTTCTGCTCTTTTTTTGTTTTGTTTTGTTTTTGTTCTTCTTTTAATTTCTCTTTTTCTTTCACTTAAAAAAGGGTGTTGTAATATTTTTTTCCAATGTTGTCAAAAAACAAAAAAAGGGGGAATATGTGATGAAAGTGTAAACAATGCAATGCTGTAATGACATGTATACCCTTTACAAAAACTTAAATTAAAAAAAAAAGAAAATATATTGAGGGTGGAAAAAAAAAGTGAAACACCAGTGCACCATGGGAAGTCCCCCAGCTGTCTAAACTATAACAGCAAAATTAAAGGAAGGTTCAGAGTCACCTGATCCAAACCTACAGTATATATAAACTTTATCAAAAAATTAAAGTTTTAAGACCATCCTTAAAAAAAAAAAAAAAAAAAAAAAAAAAAAGATTGAGTCTGTTTCCTGAACCCATAATGGCAGCTGGTTCCATAGAAGAGGAGCCTGATAACTAAAAGTTCTTCCCATTTTACTTTTAGAGTTTCTAGGTATTACAAGTAATCCTGCTTTTTGGGAGAGGGCTGCTCTGTTCAGGTGATAAGGTACCATAAGATCTTTTGGATAACAGAAGGCCTGATCATTTAGAACTTTTTTAAGTGAGAAGAATTATTTAAACTTAAATTCTAAATAGAGTAGATTCTGGACCTGGTAGTGTCATAAAAAAGAAAAAGGTGGCATGAGCAAAATAAGTCATATTACAATAGAATAATCTATTTGCTGCAATAAGAAAAACTTACCTATGAATTCAAGAAGTATGTGTTACTGCAGACGTATATGTATCCATGTTTGGAACACCAGGAAGCTGTAAAGCTGGATTTATGCACCCGTATCACGTCAGCACCATTACTGACGTACGTCACCAATGGAATGATAGGCAATGTTTTTTGTGCACTGAGTGGAATGCATTTTCCCGTTGCCAGAGCAGATTTCAGCCGATGTGTAAAGTGATTTGTGTTCATCGTGTTTTTGTTTATTAAATAGCAATGGACAAGAGCAGATTGTGATGGAATTGGAGCTAATAAATGTGAGAAAAAGCAACTTTTCATACAATCACTGTACAGAGAAAGAAAAGAAGTCAGAGAAAACAGTGCATGCAACCATCCCTGCTGCCGTTAACAATCTGACAATCTGCGTAATTACTGGGGTTATGACAAGCCATAAAATGTTCTGTATGTGCTCAATTCCTCAATATTTTTTTGAATTTGGACCGTTGTTTAACTGACTTGCTCTGGAAGTAGTGCCGTCGTGAATATGCAGAGCAGTGACGAGCACTAGGAAATGTGAAGGAGGAGAAAAAGCAGGCCAAGCACAGCTCTTACATTATGCGTCACTGATGTGCATCTCTCCTTCTCTAGAGCGGTGCACGTCGGGCGACACGGGAATATTGCCTCAGTGCCGTTGCAGCTGTGTCGCATCGACGTGGGTGCATAAATCCAACTTAAGGGTGCACTCACACTGTAGAGTCCATTCCGTACTGACTGAGGTCCTCCCCACCTAAAAAGGGAAAAAAAAAAGTCTGGAATGCTTAATAAGTGTTATCGCTCTTTTCTGCAGAGCGGAACATTTCCCCAGCTTTGGAATGGTTGGTAGTCTTGGAACAGACCGAATGCAAATGTTCATTCATCTTCTTCCGCTTAATCCTTTTCGGGTCGCGGGGGGGGCTGGAGCCTATCCCAACATCTTTGGGCAAGAGGCAGGGTACACCCTGGACAGATCGCCAGTCCATCGCAGGGCCAACACAGAGAGACAGACAACCATTCACTCTCACAGTCATACCTAAGGACAATTTAGAATCCCCAGTTTTGATGCCAATTAACCTAACTTGCATGTTTTTGGCATGTGGGAGGAAACCGGAGAAATCCCGGAGTAAACCCACGCAGACACGGGGAGAACATGCAAACTCCACACAGATCACTGTTGGTCGGAGGCTGGGATCGAACCCAGGATCCCCCGGCCAAGGGTGAGTTGCTGTGCTGCCGCAGTGCTAACCACTCCGCCACTGCGCTGCCCGTTGGAGTAAAGTGAAGGAGCTGCACTTCTTTTGTCAGGGATTCCTGAAGGAAGTCTGGGAACCATGCTAAACAAAAACTATTTGAGCGCAGGCCTCCCACTGATGCAGGAGCAGTGGGCCATTTCACTTTGCATGGAACAAGTCACCTGACACCAGTGAGAGTGCACCCTGAGAGAATTCCACTTACTGCTTTTCCTTTAAATATATGAAGAAAGATGGGTCTGGGTGTGGGACTGAGATACTGACAACACATGGGTGACCCTCACAGAGGAATATGCTTACCTGTACATCATTTACTATAGCAGGCAGGATTCTTGTGATCTTGGATGGTTGCAGGAAGAAGTGCAGAGTGCTGCAGCTTTTCTCCTGTGTTCACTGGAAAGATACGTACCTGAGGGTCATCATTTTTAAGCGGGCAGAGAGCTTTCCTCTGCAGACTAACGGGTCAGTGATGTGGGGGGAAAAACATATTCCATGAGGGGGAAGATGTTTTATCATTTGTTATCTGACATGGATGAAAATATTTTTTTATAAAATAAGCTAATTTTGCTCCTAAGGTGGTCAACAGTTCTGGTCTTTGTAGTGTTTGCTGGTCGCATCCCATTTGGTTTATATTAGCCACGGGGATAGCTTTTTTTTTTGTTTATTCCTGTGGTATAATTATAATGAGGTAAAGTGTCTGAGAACATTGTTTTATGCATAAAGAAATCAGTATTTGACCTCAAAATTGATTTAGAACTTATTTGTCAGCTAAACTGTTGTTGCATCTGCTTACAGAGAGTCCATTATTGTGAAACAGGAAGCATGATGGGCCATTTTTGTGAGTGGGTGTGTATAGCAGCACTTCCCCTGTCTCTTTGGTCACATATCTCTTGTTTTCTTCCACAGGCTGAAGCCAAGAAGAAAAGGAGTAGTGAGGAAAGAGAGAAATTCATAGTGAGTGAACAATGACAATTTTTCCCCTCCCAAAACAAGTACAATATGCAGATGAGAATTTAGGTGATGGGGCAGCATGTTTTGACATCTCTAAGATAAGATAAGATAAGATAAGCCTTTATTAGTCCCACAACGGGGAAATTCCAGGATTGCAACAGCACAGGGATAGCAACACTCAGAGCAACAATCAGAAGGCAAGAAAAAAAACAAGCAAGCAAGAGCAGCTAATAAACATATGTACGTATTACTATAAAATATATATATATACACACACACACAGACACACAGTGCAGAGCATTGTAGCTGGATGGAATAAATATATGAATATATGAACACACAGTGCAGAGCATTGTAGCTAGATGGAATAAATATGTAAATATATAAACACCCACAGTACGGAGCATTGCAGCTAGGTGGAATAAATATGCAAGTATATAAACACACACAGTGCGGAGCAATGTAGCTAGATGGAATAATATGTAGATATATAAATATATAAACACCCACAGTACGGAGCATTGTAGCTAGATGGAATAAATATGCAAATATATAAACACACACAGTGCAGAGCATTGTTGCTAGATGGAATGAAACAGCATAACCGTCTACTTAGTTATCCTACATGGTATGATTATGTGCCCATACATATTCTCACCCTCCATAGCGACCGGTATGTTCCTAGTTGTATGCCGGAGAGGACCATTGTGTAAGTCTATTGCATCTTTTGCATTCAAAAAACTATTAGTTTGTTACGTCTTTTTGCTATCTCTGCGAGCAGCCCTGCTTAGGTTGTACAGTCTGACAGCCGTTGGTAGGAAGGACCTACGAAACCTCTCGGTTGTGCACCTGGGATGATGTAGTCTGCTGCTAAATGAGCTCCTCAGTGCATTCAGTATGTCCTGCATAGGGTGGAACTCGGACTCCAGCAGAGATGACAGTTTAGCCACCGTCCTTCTCTCTCCTATCTCCTCCATCGGATCAAGGCGCTGCCCCAGGACAGAGCTAGCTTTCTTAATCAGTTTGTTCAGTCTCTTCCTATCGGCTGCAGTAATGCCACTGCCCCAGCAGACCACTCCAAAAGTGATGGCTGATGCCAGCCATCACTTTTGGAGTGGTCTGCTGGGGCAGTGGCAGACCACTCCAAAAGTGGACTCTATTCACTCTATTCAGCCAGTCTGTCTTTATGTAGCTCCACTGTTCAATGGATCACTATTGTTTCTGTGGCGTAAATGCTAAAATTGAGTTACATATGGGTCGCTAATTCCTCACTGTCTCATGTTTCCAGGACAAATCCAAGAAGAAGAGGAAAAAAAAGCACAAGAAACATGGCAGGAAAAAGAAAAAGATGGCAGCATCTCAGTCGGACTCTGACCTCGACTAACAGCTGTATTATCTACAAGTAGTAGTGTCATTTGTTTGCCTTCAGGTACCAAAAACTTTTCCAACCCAGCTTTGGTCGTCACACTTGAATGCTAACACCTACAGACTTTGTATTGTGGGCTTCTGTGTGTTAAGATGAGGGAGGAATTAATCCCTCAGGATAAAAATTACCGGTACGTGTTTGTCTCCCCCACTCCCTGCTTTTGTAGATTACTATTCTTTTATTTTGCGCTCTTCACATGGACTGAAGTGAATTTCCCTGCATTTTACATTTCAGAGATTTCTGAGCACTCATCATGAACATAGCGGTCAGCGTGCCGGTTCCCTGCTACGCACCTGACATCAGTTTCTTCTCGTGGCTCTGTCATGCATGTAGACCGGACAACCTAATGTCTTGCCAGCCTCATATTGAAGTTGGACTTTGTGCTAAGAAATGCCAGCCAAGATTATGCATTAACAGGATTGTAAACTGACTTGCTAGATGAGTTGTCATATACTGTATATACACAACAGGAATTCACTAATAAAATAATGTTTTGACCTTTGTTGCCATTTCTTGGTTGGAATCTCTTTTTGTAAGTTGGCTTTACACAGTTCAGACACATGAGTCACCATAGAGTTGTGGGTGAAGTTTTTATTCCGTTTCACTTGTTTGAGTGGATTTCTGTCATTTTGTCTGCATTGCTGTGTGTATTTGATGGCACTGAACAACAGGAAGGGAAAGCATTTTTTTAGAGCTACAAAAAAATCGATGTTGCATTTTGTTTTATGACAGCTGGGTGGGGTGACTGTCAACACTGTGGCCTCACAGATGTGAGAGAAAGTTGCAGGAGTGTGTTTCAGTAAAGTTGTCACAACCTTTATGTTCAGTGAAGAAATGCTGAAATTTTCTGAGTTCAAGAGTGATAGCAATGTCGAATTTATATACTGTATATGTATACACTACTCACAAAGTTAGGGATATTCGGCTTTTGGGTGAAATTTCATACACACACACACACACACACACACACACACACACACACACACACACACACACACAAACACACACAGAGTTAGGGATATTTGGCTTTTGGGTGAAATTTCAGGATGCACCTAAAATGCACTGGTGTGGGGATCCACTTCAGTATATTTACACTCAGACGTAAAAGACAAAAAGGAATTGTCATGGGGGGTTTGTATGTGGATGTGGGGGTGGTGTGTTGGTGTGAACAGTGACAAAGAGAATGGGAATTACAAAGGCTTTGATGTAAAGGCAGCACACAGAGAAGGCTGACCGAGTGGTATGATTTAAGAGCAGAGGTGCCTGACAGCTTTTACTCTTTTGTGGCTTGTGTTTCTAGAGAAATGGAGAGAGAGAGCTGAATAAAGTCTGATATGATCTGGACCTCTCTGCCTGATTATTTCTCTCTCCACACTGGTGACCCTTGACACACAATGGAACGCGAGGTGAACACCCCGGAGATGACCCGGACGGGAAGTACCAGCAACGCGTGCGGTGTTTCGGTCAAACTCCCAGACTTTTGGCTACACAACCTGAAGTCTTGGTTCCTCCACACCGAGGCCCAGTTCGTGCTCCGGGGAATAACGGCAGATGACACCAGATACTACTATGTGGTCGCAGCGCTAGATGCACGCACAACTCAGCAGATGGCGAGCCTGCTCCAACTGCCTCCAGCCCGTGACAAATACAACACTCTCAAAACTGCGCTGACCCGGCACTACACGCTCTCAGACTGTGAGAGAGCGGAGAGGCTCCTGACGCGCTCCGAGTTAGGAGACGGGTTGGCGGTCAAATTGATGAAGAAGATGTTGGAGCTGATGGGCGCAGATGACGGGCATTTCTTTGCTCACCTTTTCCTCCGGAACCTCCCAATGATGGCCAGAGCAGTCCTTGCCAATTCGCTGCTGCTGGCCGCGCACAACTACCGGGCGCTAGGCCAAGAGGCAAATAGGATTATCCTCATCACCAGAGCCCTCACAGTGAGCGCAGCAGCGTCAGACCCCAGCAAGACGGCCAGCGGAGGCAAGGAGCCAGCGATGGTGGCTGCAGCAGGGGCCAAGAAGCACCGGAGGGACACGCTCTGTGTCTACCACCGCCGTTTTGGAGAGGACACACGCCGATGCGTGCCACCGTGCCAATTCAAGCGTTCGGGAAGCACCAGGACCGGCAGTCGGTAGCAGCTGCGACTGCCGGTGAAGCAAACAAGCTGTTCTATGTGACAGACTTGCGCTCAGGGAGACAGTTCCTCGTAGACACCGGCTCCCAAAACAGCCTCATCCTGCCGTCCTACGCCGACCGGCTA
This sequence comes from Pholidichthys leucotaenia, assembly GCA_020510985.1. NCBI lineage: Eukaryota > Metazoa > Chordata > Actinopteri > Cichliformes > Pholidichthyidae > Pholidichthys > Pholidichthys leucotaenia. Next base: position 140,782,911 of record CM035839.1, on the reverse strand, counting down.
GCGGGAGCTAGCGGCCCCCAGCTGGTAGCCGTAAACAGCTTGGACATTAAGACTTTTGGTGAGAGAACACTGACTTTATCCCTACACGGTCGTATGTACGAGTGGACTTTTGTCATAGCGGCATTGAGTTTCCCAATCCTGGGAGCTGATTTTCTGTGTGCATACGGGTTGCTAGTCGATGTTGCAAGCACTGTTGGCGCACCCGGACCCGGAGGCCCAGATAGCGCTCACTACCGGCGCCTCGGACGTGGCCATAGGGGCCATCGTGGAGCAACGCCAAAGCCGCTCGTTTTTTTCAGCAGGGCTTTGCGCGACAGTAAGCGTAAATACAGCGCGTTCGACAGAGAGTTGCTGGCTCTCCACCTGGCCATACACCACTTCCAGTTCTGGCTGGAAGGGCGCAGCTTCACCGTGTTCGTGGACCACAAGCCGCTAACGTTTGCGATGGCCAAGGTTTCGGAACCATGGTCGGGCCGGCAGCAGAGACAGCTGGCCGCGATCTTGGAGTTTACGACCGATATTCAGCATGTGTCGAGTAAACTGAATGTGGTGGCAGACTGCCTCTCGCGCGCAGTAGTGGCCCCGGTCTGCGTGGGGATAGATTATACAGCCATGGCCGCAGAGCAGATTGGCGATGCGGACGTATGCGCGCTCCAGTCTGGACCAACAGGGTTAAGGCTGGAGAGCAGAGTACTGCAAGACGGCAGCCCCCCACCTAATCTGCGACGTCTCCACGGGACACCCGCGCCCGGTGGTCCCAGTTGCTTGGCGCTGTCGAGTGTTTGAGTGCACGCATCTGTCAAAATGGTGGGAGCGAAGTTCGTATGGCCAGGTCTGCGCAAACAAGTGAAAGAGTGGGCTGCAGCCTGTGTAGAGTGCCAACGAGCCAAAGTACACAGACACACGAAGGCTCCTTTGGAACCGTTTCGTATACCGACTAAGTGGTTCGACCATGTTCACGTGGACCTCGTGGGCCCCCTCCCGCCATCGCAGGGGTGCACACACCTTCTGACAGTGGTGGACTGCACCACACGCTGGCCAGAAGCAGTCCCGCTGGCGGCAACCACGACTGTGGACGTGGCGCGCGCTTTTTTGACGACATGGGTGGCACATTTTGGCATCCCATCAGACATCACGTCCGATAGGGGCCCTCAGTTTGTCTCCAACCTCTGGTCCGTGATGGCCCGCAGCCTGGGTGTTGCAATTCATCGCACAACCGCGTACAACCCACAGGCCAATGGGTTATGCGAGCGTTTCCATAGGTCACTGAAAGCAGCGCTCAGGGCTTTGCTGACGGATGCAAATTGGGTCGATCGGTTGCCGTGGGTTTTATTGGGGTTGCGTTCCGCACCAAAAGAGGATTTGGAGGCTTCCCCGGCGGAGCTTGTTTTTTCTCAGCCACTGAGGCTGCCCGGGGAATTTTTGCCAGATAATCCCACGCCGGACAACTGCCCGTCTCAGCGTTTGCAGCATAGCGCAGACACAGGCACGCTGCCAGGCCTGGCCCACCACTGTTTTCCACGCGCTTTTGTGCCAAAAGCTTTGAAGAGTGTGCATTCGTGTTTGTCAGGCACGATGCCCACCGCCCTCCATTGCTCCCACCCTACGATGGCCCATTCAGAGTGCTGGAAACAGGGGACAAACATTTTTTGTTAGACTTGGGGGATCGTCGGGAGAAAATATATATAGACAGACTTAAGCCCGCCTTTGTGGTGGAGGACGAGCAAGTGATGTTGGCTCGGGCCCCTCGGCGTGGAAGACCCCCACGGAGAACTCCCCAGGTAAACGATTCATCAGAGCAGCCACACGGGCAAGTCGAAGGTTCCCCCCCCTCGCCATTGCCCACCCACAGACAGACACACCCCCAGGAGCCCCCCGCTGGCACAGCAGCGCCGCTGAGGCGGAAAACCGAAATGTGCCACCCATGTCATCAAAAAAGCCTGTGCAACTTCTGCGGACGCAGTGGAAGGTTGCGGGACTGCTTCAGACCAGCGTGTGGTGCGGTCCACCACTGTCAGGAGGTGCGTGAACCCCTGCGATGGCGGGAGGAGGCCCACGAGGTCCACGTGAACGTGGTCGAACCACTTATCCAGGATATGGAACGGCTCCAAGGGGGGCCTTTGTGTGCTACACAGGCTGCAGCCCACTCTTTCACCTGTTTGCGCAGGCTCAGCCAGACGAACTTCATTCCCACCATTTTGACTGACGCGCACACTTCTGGGTGCGCCAGGGAGTGAACGACTCAAAAACGTGGTGGCGTCAAGTGCGTGGGACCACCGGGCATGGGCGGCCCGTGGAGACATCACAGATAAGTGGGGGCCCCCATCTTGCAGTACTCTGCTCTCCAGCCTTAACCCTGTTGGTCCAAACTGGAGCGCGCAAACGTCCGCATTGCCGATCTGCTCAGTGGCCATGGCCGTGTAATCTATCCCCACGTGGACTGGGGCCACTAATGCGCGTGAGAGGCAGTCCGCCACCATGTTGAGTTTACCGGCCACATGCTGAATGTCGGTCGTAAACTCTGAGATCGCGGCCAGCTGTCTCTGCTGCCGGCCCGACCATGGCTCCGAAACCTTGGCCATCGCATACGTTAGCAGCTTGTGGTCCATGAACGCAGTGAAGTGCGCCCTTCCAGCCAGAACTGGAAGTGGCGTATGGCCAGGTGGAGAGCCAGTAACTCTCTGTCGAACGCACTGTATTTATGCTCACTGTCACGCAAAGACCTGCTAAAAAAGGCGAGTGGCTGCCAAGAACCGGCGACGTGCTGCTCAACGACGGCCCCTATGGCCACGTCCGAGGCGTCGGTAGTGAGCGCTAGCTGAGACGCTGGGTCCGGGTGCGCCAGCAGTGCGGCGTTCGCCACGGCTATTTTAACCTCGGAAAACGCCTGCTCTCGTTCAGGTGTCCAGTCGACTCTATCTGCCAGTTTCCGTTTCTTAAGCGCGACGTACAACGGCTGCATGAGCTGGGCTGCGTGGGGGAGGAAAAGGTTGTAAAAGTTAACCATCCCCAAAAACTCCTGCAGCGCCCTGACCGCCTGAGGCCGAGGAAAATTCGCCACTGCACGCACCTTGTCTGGCAAAGGTACTGCTCCCTCCAGTGAGATGCGGTTGCCCAAAAAATTGATTCCCATCACCCCGAACCGGCACTTTGCCGCGTTGATTATTAACCGGTGCTCCTCCAACCTCTGGAAAACTGTCCTGAGGTGGGCTACGTGTTCGTCCTTGGACGCGCTGGCCACCAGGATGTCGTCCAGGAAGACAAACACAAATGGCAGATCGCGCAACACCGCATCCATCATGCGTTGGAATGTCTGCACCGCGCCCTTTAACCCAAAAGGAATGCGTAAAAACTCAAACAGACCAAACGGGGTTATTACTGCCGTTTTAGGTATGTCTTCAGTGCACACCGGGACCTGGTTGTAACCGCGGACCAGGTCTATCTTGGAAAAAATGTGCGCCCCGGTGAGGTGAACAGAAAAATCCTGAATATGCGGGATGGGATAGCGGTCATGCGCTGTGGCGTTATTTAATCTGCGGAAATCACCGCAAGGACACCACGATCCCTCGGCCTTAGGAACCATATATAGTGGGGATGCCCATGGGCTGTTTGAGCATTTGATGATGCCCAGCTTTTCCAAGTTGGCAAACTCCTTGCGCGCTATGGCCAGTTTAGCTGCATCCAGGCGCCGAGGTTGTGCGAAAACGGGCGGCCCCGTGGTGGTAATGAAGTGCTCCACCCTGTGTCTAGTGACGGTCGCCGAAAACGTTAGGACCATGAATGCTGGGAACTGGGTGAGTAGTGTGTGGAACTTACCCCCTGGAGCTGTGATGTTGGCTAGTGTTGTGGGCCCGTCTCCTCTAGCTGTACAGGGAAGAGAATCAAAAGACATTGCGTTAATCAGGCGTTAGGCAGTTAGCAACATTGACTAATAGTCCGTGTGCACACAAAAAATTAGCGCCTAAAATGGGGAAGCTGCATGCCGCTATGACGAATGTCCATTGGTATGTACGGCCTATTGTACGGCCTATTGTATGTACGTCTATTGGAGGAGGAGTGTGCTTCTACATTAACAGCAGCTGGTGCTCTGATGTAACGGTGGTTTCACAACACTGTTCTACCGATCTAGAATTTCTCTCTGTTAACTGCAAGCCATTTTATTCCCCGCGGGAGTTCGCATCATTTGTTTTGATCGCTGTGTACGCCTCTCCCGACGCGGACGCGCGCGAGGCCCAGCGCGCGCTCGCAGATCACGTCCTACATGCGGAGCAGAATTTTCCAGACTCCCTGGTTATTGTGGTAGGCGACTTTAACCAGAGCAATCTGAGTCACGAGCTCCCCCGATACAGACAGTTTATTAAATGTCCAACCAGAGGAAATAACACACTGGATCACTGTTACACTACAGTGAAGGACGCATATCGCGCTGTTCCCCGCGCTGCGCTCGGACTATCTGATCACGTGATGGTCCACCTCATTCCCACATACAGACAGAGACTGAAACTCACTAAACCTGTTGTGACCACCACGAAGAAATTGACCAGTGAGGCTGGAGAGAAACTGAACACATGCATGGAAATAACTGACTGGGACATGTTTAAAGGAGCCACACATGATCTTAATGAGTACACAGACACTGTGAACTCATATATCAACTTTTGTGAGGAGAGCATTCTCCCATCGCGCACCAGGGTGAGGTACTCTAATGATAAGCCCTGGTTCACTGCTAAGCTCAGACAGATCAGAAAGGAGAAGGAAGCAGCGTTGAAAAGTGGAGACAGGGACTGCTACAGGGAGGTTAAATATCGGTTTAACAGAGAGCTGAGGAGAGCTAAATCTGTGTATTCTGAGAGACTCCAGCAGAAGTTCACTGCTAATGACTCGGCTTCTGTGTGGAGAGGACTGAGGCAAATCACCAACTATCAGCCTCAGGCTTCTAAAGGTCAGGATGACAAAGCCCTTTGTCAAAAACTGTCCCAACATTACGCCCGTTTTGACACCTCGTCAGCTGTGTCCAACTCCCTCACTCCACCCAGCTCCACTGCCTCCTCGGCCCCTAATTCATCAAAAGCGGTTCCCCCCTCCTCCTCCTCCCCCCCTGCCCTTGTCATCAGTGAGCAGGACGTGCACAGACAATTCTCCAGACTGAACCCGCGCAAGGCCCCCGGGCCGGACGGTGTGTCTCCCTCCACCCTGAGACACTGTGCGAAAGAGCTGGCTCCTGTCTTCACAGACATTTTTAACACTTCCCTTAAGCTATGCCACGTGCCGACCTGCCTCAAATCCTCCACCATCATCCCTGTCCCCAAGAAGCCACAGATTACTGGACTTAACGACTACAGACCTGTAGCGCTCACCTCTGTAGTCATGAAGTCCTTTGAGCGCCTGGTCCTGTCTCACCTCAAGTCCATCACCACTCCCCTCCTGGACCCGCTGCAGTTTGCCTACCGTGCCAACAGGTCTGTGGACGACGCAGTCAACCTGGCCCTCCACTCCATCCTGCAGCACCTGGACTCCCCAGGAACCTACGCCAGGATCCTGTTTGTGGACTTCAGCTCTGCATTCAACACCATCCGCCCCGCTCTGCTCCAGGACAAGCTGTCCCTGCTTGACGTGCCTGACTCCCTCTGCAGGTGGATCACCGACTTCCTGACAGACCGGAGGCAGCATGTGCGGCTGGGGAAGTCTGTCTCGGACTCTGTTAGCATCAGCATCGGATCACCCCAGGGCTGTGTACTTTCCCCCCTACTCTTCTCCCTTTATACCAACTCCTGCACCTCCTCCCACCAGTCTGTTAAGCTGATCAAGTTTGCGGACGACATCACCCTCATCGGGCTCATCTCCAACGGCGACGAGTCCGTCTACAGGAAAGAGGTGGCCCAGCTGGTGTCCTGGTGCAGCCACAACAGCCTGCAGCTGAACGCTCTGAAGACAGCGGAGATGATTGTGGACTTCAGGAAAGTCACAACCCCCCTGCCCCCCCTCACCATCACAGGCTCTCTCATCACCATTGCAGATTCCTTCCACTTCTTGGGCACCACCATCACCCGGGACCTCAAATGGGAGCCAACCATCAGCTCCCTCATCAAAAAGGCCCAGCAGAGGATGTTCTTTCTGCGGCAGCTGAGGAAGCTCAAGCTACCCACCAAGATGTTAGTGCAGTTCTACACGGCCATCATCGAGTCCATCCTCACCTCCTCCATAACCGTGTGGTACCCAGGAGCCACTGCCAGGGACAGACTAAGGCTGCAGCGCGTCATGCGCACTGCTGAGAAGGTGATCGGCTGCAAGCTCCCATCTCTCCAGGATCTGTACATCTCCAGGACCCGGAGGCGTGCTGGCCGGATCATAGCCGATCCTTCACACCCTGGTCACGTACTGTTTGCCCCCCTCCCCTCAGGTAGAAGACTTCGGTCCATTCAGACTAAAACCTCCCGGCACATGAACAGCTTTTTCCCCTCTGCCATCAGACTGCTGAACATTAAGTGACTTATTGACTCTCGTGCACTATATACAGCAGCTCATGTTGTTCATCACTGTTTTTCTGTTGCATTATCGACTGCACTGTGGTATCCCATATTATCTGCTACTTGCTAATTTATTTAAATCTGCCTTGACTAGTATTACTCATTATTATTATTATTATTACTTATTATTCTACACTTATTGCATGTTTTTAGTCTTTTAGTTTTTTTAGTTTATCTCTTTATCTCATCATGTTTTTAATGTTGCAGCATGGCACCGAGACAAATTCCTAGTTTGTGTACTACATAAACAATGGCAATAAATCTGATTCTGATTCTGATTCTGATTCTGATTCCGGCCGTGCAAGGATATTGTCAGTGTCCTCTCACCAAAAGTCTTAATGTCTGAGCTGTTTGCGACCATCAGTTCAGGGCCGCTAGTTCCCGCCAGCCGGTTGGCGTAGGACAGCAGGATGAGGCTCTTTTGGGAGCCGGAGTCCACGAGGAACCGTCTCCCCGAGCGGGAGTCAGTCACATAGAGTAGCTTGCTTGCTTCACCGTCGGTTGTAGCTGCTGCCGACTGCCGACCCTGGCGTTTCCCGAGCGCTTGAATTGGCACGGTGTCACGCATCGGCATGCTTCCTCTCCAAAACGGCAGTGGTAGGAACAAAGCGTGTCTCTCCGGTGCTTCTTGGCCTCCGCTGCAGCCACCGTTGCTGGCTCCTCACTTCCGCAGGCCATCTTGCTGGGTTCCGACGCCGCTGCGTTCACTGTGAGGGTTCTGGTGGTGAGGATGATCAGGTCTGCCTCTTGGGCTAGAGCCCGGTAGTTGCGCGCGGCCAGCAGCGGCGAATTGGCAAAGATCGCCCTGGCCGCTGCTGGGAGGTTCCGGAGGAAAAGGTGGGCAAAGAGGAAATGCCTGTCATCTGTCCCCATCAATGCCAACATCTTCTCCATCAATTCGACCGGCGACCCGTCTCCCAAGTCGGAGCGTGTCAGGAGCCTCTCCGCTCTCTCACAGTCCGAGAGCATGTAGTGCCGGGTCAGCACGGTTTTGAGAGCACCGTATTTGTCGTGGGCTGGGGGCTGTTGGAGCAGGCTCGCCACCTGCTGGGTTGTGCGTGCGTGCAGTCCTGCAACCACATAGTAGTATCTGGTGTCATCTGCCGTTATTCCCCGGAGCGCGAACTGGGCCTCAGTGTGAAGGAACCAAGACTTTGGGTCGTGTAGCCAAAAGTCTGGGAGCTTGGCCGAAACGGCGCACGTGTTGCTGGCACTTCCCGTCCAGGTCGTCTCCGGGGTGTTCGCCTCACGTTCCATTGTGCGTCAAGGGTCACCAGTGTGGAGAGATGAATAATCAGGCCGAGCATTCAGAGCAGATGAAGCTTTATTCACTTCCTCTCACATCCACCAGAATCCAAAAACAGTAGAAACACAGGTTGCAGGCACTCTCTTTTATATTAACCCTCCTCCGCTACCTGAGGTGCTGTATTTACATATCAACCCCCCATGACAATTCCCCTTGTCCCCCAGCACCTTTGATCTGCCATCTCTTCAGTCTGAGGGATAACTACTGAGTGGGTTTCCCACAAAGTATAGGTGAAGTGCCAGATTTAAAGTAGCACAATTTCCACTTAATATGAAAGGTGCGGCGGCATGAAAAAATAAGCAGCGATGCTGTGGTTTTAAGCAGGTTTTATTAATCATACCGCCGTCACGAGCTCCGCTCCCGGCGCCGTGCATGCGCGCCGGGAGTGAGCTCAGCGGCTCTCAGAGAAGGAGGACACAATGTCTGTGTCCAGCAGCAGCAGTTGAGGAAGTGGAATTGAGAGAGCGAGTTACAGAACCTGTGCAGTATTTATACCCAACTCAGACAATACATCAAAGCGGATTCACAGCAGTTGGTACGATCAAAGGGACTGCAGAACAGGCATGAGACATTTGCATTTAAGAGACCTACATAACAATAGGCAAATTTGCTAGCCTCTGCTCCAGGTGCAGGACAAAGAGGTTACAAGGCACATCTACATATTGATCTCAGCCTCTAGGTCACAGTAAGGACAGGACGCATGAACACTATATATGAATGGCACATTACATCACAATACATGAATGGCACATTACATCACAACACATGCATGGCACATTACATCATAATACATGAATGGCACATTACATCTCAGTAGTGCAGCGGGAAAAACCAAGAGAAGAGAGCTGACTGTCCTGTGTGTTGTGGGGGGGTTGAATCAACCCACCACACGCTCCCCCCCAGAGGGCACGGCAGGGGGCCGAGACCTCGATAATCCATCTATGGGAACGAGCTGCGGGAGAAGCTCGCTGCAGGCGGAGGGGGAGGGAGGAGGGGGTAGTACGTGCCGGCATGGGGACGGTGAAATCATCCGAGCCGCGCAAAAATTGCTTGTTGCTCCGCACGTCGAGGGGGTGTCCCGTTGCACGTGCAGAGATCACAAGAAGAAAAATTAGTCTCTGACTCCTCTCGTGGCCATGAAGAAAACAGGAGCGGCGAGGCTGCGTAGCGGCTGTAAGAAAAAAAAGAAGCAGGGGGACTTGGCTTGTTGGCTTTAGGTGCGGGCGCAGCCCTAAAGCCCCCGGGAACAGCTGACGGCTGAAATCCCTTATGTGCCGTGGCTGAGACCATTAGAAAATCCAGTGGCGAGCTGCATGCTTGCTTCAGGTGAGTGGGCAGCCCTGAAGGTTCCGAGGGTGGCGATTGGCCGTTTTTCTCGGCCATGTGCAGCAGCGGAGGACGATGGCGATCTCTGTAGCCGTTATTGTCCCATGCGTGGTGCGCCATCCTCGTAACTCCCCGGTGCGTGTGCCGGGGTTCCGTGCGTGGGTGAGCCAGCTGGAGAGGAGAACCAGGGTGCAGAATCTTGGTGGGGATCGGCGCAGACGGCGCCGATAAAATCCAGGTTTGAGCTCTGGCTGCAGCTTGGCCATGGTGCGTTGGAGCGGTGGGAGGAAATAGACGATCTTTGTCACCGCTCGGCCATGGTGCGTTCAGGTCCACGCGTTGCGTTCTCCGCCGGCCATGGAGGTTGCCGTCGTGGAGAGAGGACGAGGTGCGTGCGCTCTCGTGTGAAGGAGCTGCGAGCGCGGCCGGTCCAGCGTGGATGAGCGGATCTCAGACGTGCAGATCTCATCATGAAGAACGGGTCACCAGTGCAGCTGTCCAGATCAGAAGGTTGCTTTGCACAAAACATGTGCATGTTCGGGGTCACCAGTGAAGCGTTCACTGGCAGCGTGTTCTTTTCTGCCTTTAGGTCATGGTGCGTTGGAGCGGCGAGAGTGAGGAGACGTCTTGTGTCCCTCGGCCGGTTCAGCGTGGATGTCCAGACCAGAAGGTTGCGTCGCACAAAGCGTGTGCGTCTTCGGGGTCACCAGTGCGGCGGCATGAAAAAATGAGCAGCGATGCTGTGGTTTTAAGCAGGTTTTATTAATCATACCGCCGTCACGAGCTCCGCTCCCGGTGCTGCGCATGCGCGCCGGGAGCGAGCTCAGCGGCTCTCAGAGAAGGAGGACACAATGTCTGTGTCCAGCAGCAGCAGTTGAGGAAGTGGAATTGAGAGAGCGAGTTACAGAACCTGTGCAGTATTTATACCCAACTCAGACAATACATCAAAGCGGATTCACAGCAGTTGGTACGATCAAAGGGACTGCAGAACAGGCATGAGACATTTGCATTTAAGAGACCTACATAACAATAGGCAGATTTGCTAGCCTCTGCTCCAGGTGCAGGACAAAGAGGTTACGAGGCACATCTACATATTGATCTGTCTCTAGGTCACAGTAAGGACAGGACACATGAACACAATGCATGAAAGGCAACATTAACATCACAGTAGAGAGCCAGAGGAAGCGGGGCTGCCTGTAGACATTAATACACACATTTCACTGTTCTGTTAATTGCTCTAGCCGAGCGCTGTGTCTGTCCAGTCTGTTTGTGGGGGTTATACCAAACCACCACACGCTCCCCCCCAGAGGGCACGGCAGGGGGCCGAGACCTCGATAATCCATCTATGGGAGCGAGCTGTGGGAGAAGCTCGCTGCAGGCGGAGGGGGAGGGAGGGGGGGCGGCAGGGGACGGTGAAATCGTCCGAGCCGCGCAAAAATTGCTTGCTGCTCCGCGACGTCGAGGGGCTGTCCCGTTGCGCGTGCGGAGATCACAAGAAGAAAAATTAGTCTCTGACTCCTCTCGTGGCCATGAAGAAAAGCAGGAGCGGCTGTAAGGAAAAAAAAAAAAAAGAAGCAGAGGGACTTGGCTTGTTGGCTTTAGGTGCGGGCGCAGCCCTAAAGCCCTCGGGAAAAGCTGACGGCTGAATTCCCTTATGTGCCGTGGCTGAGACCATTAGAAAATCCAGTGGTGAGCTGCGTGCTTGCTTCAGGCGAGCAGGCAGCCCTGAAGGTTCCGAGGGTGGCGATCGGCTGTTTTTCTCGGGCATGTGCAGCGGCGGAGGACGATGGCGGTCTCTGTAGCCGTTATTGTCCCGTGCGTGGTGCGCCGTCCTAGTAACTCCCCGGTGCGTGTGCCGGGGTTCCGTGTATGGGTGGGCCAGCTGGAGAGGAGAACCAGGGTGCAGAATCTTGGTGGGGATCGGCGCAGACGGCGCCGATAAAATCCAGGTTTGAGCTGTGGCTGCAGATTGGCCATGGTGCGTTGGAGCGGTGAGAGGAAATAGACAATCTTTTGTCCCTCAGGCTCGTGCAGATGTGTTGGAGCGGTGAGAGGGAATAGACGATCTTTGTCACCGCTCGGCCGTGGTGCGTTCAGGTCCACGCGTTGCGTTGTCCGCCGGCCATGGAGGACGCCGTCGTGGAGAGGGGACGAGGTGCCTGCGCTCTCGTGTGGAGGAGCTGCGAGCGCGGCCGGTCCAGCGTGGATGAGCAGATCTCAGACGTGCAGATCTCATCATGAAGAACGGGTCACCAGTGCAGCTGTCCAGATCAGAAGGTTGCTTTGCACAAAACGTGTGCATGTTCGGGGTCGCCAGTGAAGCGTTCACTGGCAGCGTGTTCTTTTCTGCCTTCAGGTCATGGTGCGTTGGAGCGGCGAGAGGGAGAAGACGCCTTGTGTCCCTCGGCTGGTTCAGCGTGGATGTCCAGACCAGAAGGTTGCGTCGCACAAAGCGTGTGCATCTTCGGGGTCACCAGTGCGGCGGCATGAAAAAATAAGCAGCGATGCTGTGGTTTTAAGCAGGTCTTATTAAATCATACCGCCGTCACGAGCTCCGCTCCCGGCGCCGTGCATGCGCGCCGGGAGCGAGCTCAGCAGCTCTCAGAGAAGGAGGACACAAAGTCTGTGTCCAGCAGCAGCAGTTGAGGAAGTGGAATTGAGAGGATGAGTTACAGAACCTGTGCAGTATTTATACCCAACTCAGACAATACACCAAAGCGGATTCACAGCAGTTGGTACGATCAAAGGGACTGCAGAACAGGCATGAGACATTTGCATTTGAAAGACATACATAACCATAGGCAGACTGCTCGCCTCTGCTCCAGCTTGCAGGGCAAAGAGGTTACGAGGCACATCTACATATTGATCTGTCTCTAGGTCACAGTAAGGACAGGACACATGAACACAATGCATGAAAGGCAACATTAACATCACAGTAGAGAGCCAGAGGAAGCGGGGCTGCCTGTAGACATTAATACACACATTTCACTGTTCTGTTAATTGCTCTAGCCGAGCGCTGTGTCTGTCCAGTCTGTTTGGGGGGTTACACCAAACCACCACATTAGAATAATAACCAAAGCTGCTTACAGGGAATCAACAAAACCACTTTTTCTTAAATTAAAAGCTCTCAAGTTGAAAGATCTGGTTGCCTTTAAAACTGCAGTAATAATGTTTAAAGCAAAGAATCTATCATTGCCCACAAATATCCAAAAGTTGTTCCAAATGAGGGAGAAACAATATCATTTCAGAGGAACATGTATATTTCAAAAACCTTCAGTGAGAACTACCACCAAGCAACACTGTGTCTCAGTGCAAGGAGTCAGACTGTGGAACACTTTTGGACCTGAATTAAAATCATGTACAATGCTTGGACAATTTAAACAAAAACTAAAGGAAGAAATACTCCAAACATACAGTATATACAAGATGACATGTAAAATCACATAAGAATTATCATATCCAGTCTGTGTTGTGCTGTTGCTTAGTTTTTTGTCACATTTTGTCTTGGCTTTGTTCTGATTTGTAATCACTTTTATTTTACTTTATTTTGAATTCTTAGATGGAACATGGGTGGGCAATATAAGCTGCGGCTTCAGCCATCACCCGTTTCGGATAAGTTATGTTGAATTGTATAATCCAAGGAGTTACCGTTTAATTTGACCTTGTCAGATTTTTTTCCCCTTTGTTCTATTATTCTGTTCCTTTCTTTTAATCTAATCTATCCGAAATAAAGATTCATTCATTCATTCATTTCTTAAATATGTTTTAAACTTGCTTTAATTATCCACCACCCATTTCTGTCTTTCATCTAGGCAAGAGGAAAACGATCCACCCAAACCAGACCTTGCCTCATTATTTACTGAGATGCATTTCTTTTTAAAATGATGCATTTCCATTTCTTGAGTGTGCCGTACAACGGCTGCATGAGCTGGGCTGCGCGGGGAGGAGACGGTTATCAAAGTTAACTGTCCCCAAAAACTCCTGCAGCGCCCTGACCGTCTGAGGCTGGGAAAAATTTGCCACTGCGCGCATCTTGTCCGGCAAGGGTATTGCCCGCTCCGGTGAGATGTGGTGTCCCAAAATATCGATCCCCGTCATGCTGAACTGGCATTTCACCGGGTTGATTATTAACCCGTGCTCCTCTAACCTCCGGAAAACCATCCTGAGATGGGTTATGTGTTCGTCCTCGGACACGCTGGCCACCAGGATGTCATCCAGGTAGAAGAACACAAACGGCAGATCGCGCAACACCGCATCCATCATGCGTTGGAATGTCTGTGCCGCGCCTTTTAACCCGAAAGGCATGCGTAAAAACTCAAACAGACCAAATGGGGTTATTACTGCCGTTTTAGGTACTGTAACCGCTCCCAAAGTCTTCTTCTAGGTCAGAAAACCACGCTCCAACTGATGTTGACAAGTTTTTTGTTTATTTTGTCACAGCAAATCTTTGCCCTTAAACACCGTGAAAAACTAAAAATACAGACATAAAAAACATGAATACAAAATAAATTATAACACTTAACAAATGTTTATAAACAAAAATAATCACATACCGTGTGCGTCTTCTGCCTAGAATTTAGGAGTTGTTAGTCATGTCTCAAATTTCCTAAACAAAGTCCTCTCTCCGCATCTGATTGTGGACAGCCTCCAGCAGCTGTGTGACTCTTCTAATCAGGCATGTGAACAGCGCATGCCTACCACCCATTTTTGCACCATATCATGTCCAGGTTCGCCGCTGGTTTCCTCACAAACATGGAGAACACTTAACAGTCTGGCTGCCTGCAGGAAAAACACTCCGTTCTCTCTCCGACACTCGCTCACACAATGGCGCTGATAGGCGGGGCGAGACACCTGCACGAGCCCCCTTCACGAGCTCTCCGACTCACCCGCGAGCTTGGTAGCACGAGCGCATATGCGCCGCGATATGGAGGGACTGAAGGCGGAGAAAAGGACACTGCTAACGTCCGCAACACTGGCGCACACACCCATAAACACACATTATTTCAGAAAAAGAACCAAACCTTTTCACTGTGACAGCTACACTGCCACCAAAATTACAAAGATTTATATTCACTCAACTTTTAACAAACAAAATTAAATCTTGTAATTTTCCTTGAAATAAATGTAAACCTTCAAATCACATGTTGCTTTAATAGCATTGATATTATTCACTTTCTAGACTTAAGCGTTTCTTTGCCATTACTGTATCATCTGACTTTAGTTTTATTATGTCCTCCCTTTGTAGTCTAGGACTCATTTTCAACTAGAACTATTAGTTTCTGAACAGGTCTCTCAAGAACTGAGACTTGCTTTAAGCGTTCACCTTTTTTCCCTAGACCTCTTTCTCAACCTTCCTCCAACTCTAAGGAGGTTATCTACAAGGACAGGATCAAGCTGATGCATTTTGTGAGTTTTTGGTAGTTTAGCTGACTTTTGACTGAACCATTTCAGCTCATCTTCAAATGCCTCCTTTTGTGCTGCCCGAATGAGTGTGAGAGAGGCAACTCTTCTCCTCTACACTAATTGGACCTGACCTGTCTTCTTTTGCCAGTCTTTTAATCCTTGCTACAACATTGATGGCTGTATTCCAGTCAGAAAATCTTGAAAACCTTTCAAGAAAGTTGTCTCTTTCAACAGCATCTGTCTTCAAAACCTTTACTTCAGGGTCACCTACGAGAAGCTCTGGTGAATGTTGAACTGTGACAATTTCACGTTCCCATAAAAACTCAGGGCGAGTGAGCCAGTTTGAGTCAGTCAGCTCTGCCACCTTGAGACCTTTAGAAGCATGGTCTGCTGGATTTTGATTGGTTTCAACGTAGAACCATTGCTTTGGATCTGTAGTGTTTCTTATTTTCTGGACGCGATTGGCAACAAACACATGGCTTCATTCTTGATGTACCCAAGCACCACTTGAGAGTCTGTCCAGAAAAACTCTTCATCGATCTTCAGCTCGAGCTCTGCTCTGAGAAAGTTACTCACACCAGCTAAAACTGCTGCAGCAGTCAGCTCAAGACGTGGGATGGTGACTATGCTTGTGGGTGCCACTCGGGCCTTACCCATGACAAGAGCACAATGAACTTGCACATCAGAAACAATCCTGATGTAGGAACACTGTCCATAACCACTGCTGCTACCATCTGAAAAGTGATGCAACTCAATTTTCTGGATTGTGCCGAGGTATTCAGGAATGAGGCATCTTGGTATTTTAATGTTTTGAAGATTTTCAAAATCCTGGAGCCATATTTCCCACTTGGCCTGGATTTGAGGGGAAACAGGCTCATCCCATCTAACACTCCGCCTGCACATGTCTTGCAGCAGTTGTTTGCCAGTCAAGATGTAAGGAGAGAGAAATCCTCGTGGGTCATACACACTCGCAACTGTTACTAGAATTCCTCTTCTTGTGGCTGGTTTTTCTTTGAGGATAACACTGAATGAGAACACATCAGCTTCCACATTCCACTTTATCCCTAGTACACTCTGCATTGGAACCTCAGTGCAATTCAGATTTACATCTTTCTTCTCACTTGCATGTTCTGTTTCTGGTATCACCTCCAGGACCTCTTTGTACTTGGGATTTTTTTCCATTTTCCCCTTTAAATGCCTCAATCGAACTGTAGCAAGCTGCTTGTTGTTTGGAAGCTGTGGATACTCTCTAAAGGGTAGGGGCATTTCCAAATGTCCTTCCTTGTTGTGGTGAATGTTTCTGTTCAAGAACTGGAGAAACTGAATGTCCCCTTGGGATATATTTCCTTCTCTTGGATTTGTGTCCAAGAAATCCCGTTCCAGGACTTTGATCACAGAGGAAGGTGTGATGGATGGAAACTCCTTTACAGAGACACAATTGCAGACTCCTATTACCTCCATTAGACCAGTCCATGGTTTGATGAAACCCACGATAGTCCAGCCTAAGTCTGTTTTGACTGCATATGGATCATAATCATTTCCTGGTATGACCTTCCTTGGTTTTAATGCTCTTGCACAGTCATAGCCAATCAGGAGCCCTGAGGGACAGTCTAACAGATCTGGCATCTCTTCTGCAATGCTTAGAAGGTGAGTCCACTCTTTCGCTGTCTCACGAGTTGGGATACTGTTTTTCTCAAGTGGAATGTATTCCCTTCTATAAATAGGTGGCAAGACAACATACTCTTGTGAATGGTAACCTCTTACTTTGAGCCCATCTACTCTTTGGCAATGTACAGTTGAACCCCGGTCAGTCATTGTTGTCAACCTTAACTTAACAGGTTCTGTTTTTGCATGAATTTTCTCACAAATATCTTGATCAACGAATGTACTGCTGCTTTGAGTGTCCAGAAGTGCATACACCAAGGTCTCTGGACTGTTTTCTGCTGCACAAGAGAGCCATACTGGAACAATCATTGAAGTGTGATCACTGTTGCCCACCTTTACACTACATGCAACTGTGGAACTGCTTTCCTCTTGTGGTGGCGTTTCTGGCTTTTCTCCTTGAGGATGTTCCTCGTGAAGTGGAGAGGGGTGGCTTCGCCTGCAAATATTACAAGTGACCTTCTGTCGACAGTTTTTGGAGATGTGACCAACTCTAAGGCAAGCAAAACACATGTTATTATCAATGACAAATTTTTTCCTGTCTTTGAGAGGTATTGCTGCAAACTTGTCACACTTATAGATAAAGTGATCTTGCTGACAGCAAATACACTTAATCTGCTTCTTATTCTGAGATACTAAAGAGCTGGGCTTGGAACCTCTGCTACTTTGGGATGTGGCCTTTGAGGGTTGTTTTGGATAATTGGGTACATTTGTTGAAGCTACCAGGACACTGGCCTTGACACTTTTTTGTTTCTTCTCTAGTTTTTCACTTGTATGCTTTAGCGCATAAAGGGAAGAAATAGGATTGCATGCTATGCGCGCTTCTTCTGCCACAAAGTGTGCAAACTCTTCGAAACCTGGATATGCCTTCCCTTCATCCAGTGTTTTAGTGACATGTCTGTTCCAGCGAGTTGTTGCCCAGTCTGGAAGTTTCAGCAGTATTTTCTGATTTTCCTCACAATCATCCAAAACTCCAAGTCCTTGCACATGGGGCATGGCATTTTTACAAGAGATGAGGAAATCACTGAACTCTCTTAGTTTAAGGGAATCTTTTGGTCCAATCTTTGGCCAGGAACTCAGTTTTCCCCTGAAAGCTCTTTGGACTACAAAGGGCTGGCCATAGCGTTTGTTTAAGGCATCCCAAGCCTGTGTGTACGCTTCTTCATCACTACGATAAAAGGTTCCTTCTAACACTGAAAGCGCTTCTCCACTTATGTATTTTTTCAAATAGAACAGCTTATGCGCTGGATCTGTACAGCTTGTTTCTATCAAAGCCTTGAAGCAAGTGCTCCACTCTGTGAATTTAAGTGGGTTATGCTTGTTTTACGCCAGTTACGCTTGTTTTACGTAACGGGAGGGAGAGGATTGTGCCGCCTCCCCGTAACTGTTCCCACCCGCTTCAAGTGGGACCTAGTGCAGTGGAAACACAAAGCAGGCCGAACTGTACCGTCCCGTCCCGAACCGTACCATACTGACCCTAGTGGAAAAGTGCCTTAAATGCAAAGCTTCAGACCACAACTACAAGTTGTTCTGGTTTTGAGTTTTAAGCCTGGGGGGTGGGGGTGGGGGCGCTCCCTATGTTGGCTTTTTCTAGAAAGAGTTCAACTACTATACTTCCCAATGTCTGGGGAGGCTGAAATTTTCAGGTATTGATAAGATCAACATTAGAACCCTAAATGCAACGTTTCAGACCGAAACTACAAGTTGTTCCGATTTTGAGTTTTAAGACTAGGGGGGGGGGGGGGAGGCGCTCCCTATCTGGAATTGTTCATGATAGAGATCAACTACTGTACTTCTCGATGTCTTGGGAGGCTGAAATTTTCAGGTATTAATACGATCAACATTACAACCCTAAATGCACAGTTTAAGCCCACAACTCCAAGTTTTTCCAATTTGAGTTTGAAGCATGGGGGGGGGGGGGGCGCTCCCTATCTGGGATTGTTCTTGAGAGAGTTCAACTACTGTACTTCCCGATGTCTGGGGAGGCTGAAATTTTCAGGTATTAATATGATCAACATTACAACCCTAAATGAACAGTTTCATCCCACAACTCCAAGTTTTTCCGATTTGAGTTTGAAGCATGGGGGCGGGGGGGGGGGGCGCACCCAATCTGGGATTGTTCTAGAGAGAGTTCAACTACATTACTTCCCGATGTCTGGGGAGGCTGAAATTTTCAGGTATTGATAAGATCAACATTATAGCCCTAACTGCAAAATTTCAGCCCGAAAAATTCCAAGTGGATCCGATTTTGAGTTTGAAGCTTAAGGGGGGGGGACGCTCCCTATCTGGGCTTTTTGTAGAAATAGTTCAACTACTATACTTCCCAATGTCTGGGGAAGTTGAAATTTTAAGGTATTGATAAGATCAACATTAGAGCACTAAAAGAAAAGTTACAGCCCGAAACTCCAAGTTGTTCCGATTTTGAGTTTGAAGCCTAAGGGTGGTGGTGGTGGGGGGCTTCCTATCTGGGATTGTTCTTGAGAGAGTTCAACTTCTATACTTTCCAGTGTCTGGAGAGGCTGATGTCTGACGCGTCAGTAGTGAGCGCTATGCGGGCCGTTGGGTCTGGATGTGCTAACAACGCAGCGTTTGCCAGGGCTGTTTTAACCTCCGAAAATGCGCGCTCCCGCTCCGGGGACCATTTGATTGTATTTGTGGGTTTTTGCTTTTTAAGCGCAGCATACAGTGGTTGCATGAGCTCCGCTGCACGGGGGAGGAAACGGTTATAAAAATTTACCATTCCCAAAAACTCTTGTAACACTTTGACCGTTTGTGGCTGGGGAAAATTTGTTACTGCGCGCACTTTGTCAGGCAGAGGAACCGTTCCATCTGAAGAGACGCGGTGCACCAAAAAATCAATCTGTGTCACCCCGAACTGACACTTCGCTGGGTTGATTATTAACCAGTGCTCTCCCAACCTCCGGAAAACTGCTGTGAGGTGATTTTCGTGTTCGTCTTCGGACGCGCTGGCTACCAAGATGTCGTCCAGGTAGACGAACACGAAGGGGAGATCGCGCAACACCGCGTCCATCATGCGTTGGAACGTCTGCGCGGCGCCTTTAAGCCCAAACGGCATGCGCAAAAACTCGAAGAAGCCAAACGGGGTTATTACCGCTGTTTGGGTATGTCCTCAGCGCGCACTGGGACTTGATGGTAGCCGCGAACCAAGTCTATTTTGGAAAAAACACGCGCCCCCGCCAAATGTATGGAAAAATCTTGAATATGCGGGATTGGGTAACGGTCGTGTGCTGTAGCGTTGTTCAACCTGCGGAAATCACCGCAAGGTCGCCACGAGCCATCAGCTTTAGGGACCACGTGAAGCGGGGAAGCCCATGGGCTCTTCGAACGCCGAATGATGCCCAACTTTTCAAGATTGGCGAACTCCTCGCGCGCTATGGTCAGTTTAGCTGCATCCAAGTGCCGAGCTTTTGCAAAAACGGGGGGACCGGCTGTAGTAATAAAATGTTCCACTCCGTGTTTAGCCACGGCTGCTGAAAATGTGGGAACCGTGAGTGCTGGAAACTGGATGAGGAGTGTGTGGAACTTACCGCTTGCCGTAGCGACGTTGGCTTGTGCTGTGGGCGGGGTCACTCAAGCTGCACAGGGAATAGAGTAAAAAGAGAGTGCATTAACCAAGCGTCTATTAGGGAGATCAACCAACAACCCATGTGAGCACAGAAAATCAGCACCTAACATGTTGAAGCTCACCGCCGCTATAATAAAAGTCCACTCAAATGTACGGCCGTGCAGGGACAGAAGCAGAGTCTTCTCAGCGAAGGTCTTAATGCTCGAGCCGTTCGCTGCCGATGCTCCGTGACTCCCGGGGCCTGCCAGCCGGTCAGCATAGGTTGGCGTGATGAAACTCACTTGGGAGCCTGTGTCCACGAGGAATTGCCTCCCCGAACGCGCATCCGTCAAGTAGAGCAGCTTGTTCTGTTCACCAAGGGCCGCGGCTGCTACCGACCCTCGGTTCTGGCGTTTCCCGAGCTCTTGAACTGACACGGTGGTATACACTTGTGTGCCCTCTCTGCAAAGCGACGATGGTAGAAACAGAGGTCATCTCCTCCGCTATGTTTAGCCTTCACCGCCGCCGTTGCTGGTGGGTCTGCTGCCGCCGCCTCTGGCCCCCTGCCATCTCCGGCCCTCGAGTCGAGTCCTGTCGCTGCCGTGGTGGCCGCACGCTGTCTGCTGGCGTTGAGAAT
Source organism: Pholidichthys leucotaenia (assembly GCA_020510985.1). NCBI lineage: Eukaryota > Metazoa > Chordata > Actinopteri > Cichliformes > Pholidichthyidae > Pholidichthys > Pholidichthys leucotaenia. The sequence continues at coordinate 140,762,485 of CM035839.1, read as the reverse complement.
CCGTTGTGCCTCCTGGGCCAACGCGCGGAAGTCTCGCTGGGCCAACAATGGTGAACCAGCCAGGGTCGCTCTCGTGGTCGACGGTAGGGTTCTCAGGAAAATGTGGGTGAAGAGAAAGTCTGAGCCGTCTGAGCCCCTCAGCCTCAGCATGTCTTCCATCAGGTCGACGGGTGTGCTGTCTCCCAAGTCGTCCAGGGCAAGGAGTCTCTCCGCTCTTTCCTGGACTGAGGGAGTGAAACGCTGGGTGAGCGCAGCCTTCAACCTGCCGTATTTGTCTTCAGCCGGTGGGCGCTGCACCAGGCTCTGCACATGCCAAGCCGTGCGGTTGTCGAGCTTGGCGATAACGTGGTAGAATTTCGTGTCATCTGCAGTTATTCCCCCGAGAGCGAACTGAGCTTCAGCCAAGAGGAACCAGGAGTCCGGGTTGTCCTGCCAGAAATCTGGTAGTTTGACTGAGACTGTGTTCGCCTGGCTGGTTCCTGGCGAGTCCGGCTCGGGGAAATTTATCTCGCCCATGATACGTCTTAAGGTCACCAGTGTGGAGAACGTGAAAAGACGAGGCTGAGTTTATTTCTCAATTCAGGTTTATTCACATTCACGTATCTCCAACATCCTCTCAAACAGAAAAGAGATCCATCTTCCCACATCTGTCCTTTTTATACCCGGGACATCAAAGTACAGAGTCACATTGTCTTTTTTTTTGTAACTTAAGATTTTTATTCATTTTTCATTATATATATTGCATTCAGATCACAGTCTACATTTAAAAAAAACAAAGGGGCTAGAGTAAAAAAGAAAAAGGAGAAAAAAAAAAAAAAAAAGGGGGGGGGGGACAAATGTTGGAGCATCAAGTTTTTAGTTTCCATCTCTTAATTCTTCTGGTTTTTCCAGCGTCTTTGGTTATTCTTTCAATATCTGTCTCGTTGTTGCACTTTGTAGTGTGTCCATTTCCGCCATTTTTTTTCCCATAGTCCTTCTTGCATTCTTTGTCGATATGTTAGTTTTTCCATCATACGTATGTCCTCAATAATGTCAGTCCATTGCTCTTGGTCAGGAAGAACTTCTGATCGCCATTTTTTTGTGATTGTTTTTTTACATGCAATCAACAAGATTTTAACTAGATATCTGTCCTCAGCCTGTATAACATTGTCTCTTTTAAGATCACATAGGTACATCAAGTTACAGTTCATTGGTATATTATATCCTAATATCCTCTGTATTGTCACATGTATAGATTTCCAGAATGATGAGATTTTGCAGCATTTCCAAAACATATGCGAGTGGTCTGCATTTTGAGCCCCACATCCCCTCCAGCATATAGATTGGGTATTTGTATACTTTCCTTGAATCTGTGGTGTAATGAAAAAGCGAATCAGGTTTTTCCATCCAAATTCCCTCCATGTTCTTGAATTTGTTGACGTGTGTTGTGTTTTCCATATTTCCTGCCAGCTTTCTTCTGTTATGTTTAAATTGAGCTCTTTCTCCCATTTCTCCTTTATATAGTTACTTGAATGATTGTTTGCCATAAGTTTCTGATATAGCTTTGAAATAATTCTTGTTTTATTTCCTGTATATGAGCTTAAAATGAATTGTATAATCTCGCTCATATCTGTTTGGAGGTTATGCCTAATCTTCTTCATATAATAGTCTCTCATCTGCAGATATCTGAAGAATTCCGATCTTTCTAGTTTAAATTTTCTCCTGATGTTTACAAAGCTCCCGAGATCTTTTTTTCCGATATTGCCCCATGCTGTGATTCCCTTGTTCACCAGATTTTTGTATCCCCTATCTTGTTTTGCCGGTTCAAACTGACTGTCAAATGCTACCCATTTCAATAGTTTTATGTCTTCCTTTATATTATACTTTTGTACTATTTTATACCACAGTTCTAAAGTAAATTTAGTGATTGGGTCTATTTGTTTGATTTGCTTATATGCATCTTTATCTCCTATTATGCTTTGTACTGGGAGTCCCTCAATTTCCTTTTCCATTTCTTTCCATTTTGCCTCATATCCCTCGTCGCACCAACATATGATATATCTTATTTGTGCTGAGTAGTAATATTCCTTTAGACTCGGTAGGCCCATGCCTCCTTTCTCTTTTGGTAACTGGAGAGTTTTATATTTCACTCTTGGTTTTTTACCTCCCCAAACAAATCTCGATATCATCCTGTCCCACTTTGAGAATTGGGCATCTGGAATCTCTGTTGGTATAGCCTGGAAGAGGTAAAGTAATCTAGGTTGTATGCTGATTTTGACTGTCTCAATTTTTGAATTCAGATCCATATTTAAGATTGACCATCTATCAATATCTTTTTTTATTTCTTGTTCCAACCTATCATAGTTTGCTTTATAGATTTTGCTTAGATCTTTAGGTATGTTCACTCCAAGGTATTTTATTTCTTTTTGTTTCCAGTTTAGTTTGATCTTATCAGTTATCTGGTTTAGAGGGTTATAGTGGAATGTCAGTATTTGTGTTTTTGTTATGTTTATCTTGTATCCTGATAATTTTCCAAAATTTTCTATCAAGTTCATCATTTCCATTATTGATTCATCTGGTTGTTCAAGGTAAACTATAATATCGTCTGCAAATAGCCCAATCTTGTGTTCCGCCCCCTTTATTGTTACACCTTTTAATTTCTTATTTTGTTGTATCGCTTGAGCCAGTGGCTCTATGAACAGAGCAAACAAGGTGGGCGATAAGCAGCATCCCTGCCTAGTTGATCTTTGTATATTTACTTTGTCTGTTAAGCTACCGTTTATCTTGATTCTTGCCACAGGTTCTTGATACAGTGTCCTTATGCATTGTACTGATTTTTCGTTAAATCCAAAGCGTTCCAGCACACTATATAGGAATTTCCAGTTAACCCTGTCAAATGCTTTTTCTGCGTCTAAACTCATTATTACTGCGCTTTTCTTTTCTTTATGTATTTGATTAATTATATGTATTGTTCTCCTGATATTGTCATGTGTTTGGCGTCCCTCTATGAAACCAGTTTGATCATCTTCTATCAATTCCGTCAAGAATGTCTTTATTCGTTTACATATAATTGTTGTATATATTTTATAATCCACATTTAATAAAGAGATTGGCCTATAGTTTCCGCATTGTTCTCTATCTTTCCCTGGCTTTAAAATGACTGAAATAATGGCTTCGTTCCATGATGGAGGTATTTTGTTGTTGTTCAACGTCCAATTAAATGACTTTAGAAGCTGTGGCGTGAGTTCTTCTATAAACAGTTTATAAAACTCAGATGGGTATCCATCACTACCTGGTGATTTACCGTTTTTAAGTGACTTAATCACATCTCTAATCTCTTGTGTTGTTATTTCTGCTGTTAGCTTTTCATTTTGTTGATTTCCTATTGATGGCAAGTCCAATGTGCATAGAAATTTTTTAATATCTTTAGTATTTGTTTCTTCAGGTTGCGAGTATAGTTCTTGGTAGAAATTATGGAATATTTCTTCGATGTTTTCTGGGTTAACTGTGGTTTTATTTGTGGTGGGGTCTTTAATCTTATATACATTATTCATTGTTTGTTGTTTTCTTAACCGTTTTGCCAGCAGTTTTGTGGCTTTTGGTCCCGTTTCATAATATTTTTGCTTTAGATATCTATTTTTCCTTTCAATTTCATCCATTTGTGTTTCTTTTATCTTTATTTTTTCTTCTTTAATTTCTTGATATATTTTTGGGTCATTTGTGCTTTGATGTTTATGTTCTAATTCCCTCAGTCTCTCACATCTTTGTTCATACGCTTCCAGTTTAGTCTTATTTGCTTTTCCTGTTTCAACAATTAATTTACCTCTTAACACGGCTTTTAGTGCATCCCATAGTATTGTTGGGTCCACTTCTTCATTGTCATTCTCTTGGATATATTCATTTATGTTTACTTTTATTCTTTCTTTCATTTTATCATCATTTAACAGTCCTACATTAAGTTTCCATGTTGTTTGTCGTTTTCTATTGTTTAAATTTATTTCCATGTATATAGGATTATGATCTGATATTTCTGCCCCTCCAATCCAACAATTTCTCACCCTGTGTCTGTCATCTTCATTCATAAGGAAGTAATCTATTCTAGAGTGTACTTTATGGACTGCTGAATAATGTGTATAGTCTTTTTCGAGTGGGTGTAGGTCCCTCCAAATGTCTACCATACCCATTTCTGCCAGTGAGGTTCTTATGAATTTTGTTACATGTTTTTTTGTCTTCTTAACACTTGTTGTATCAATTTCATGATCCATGACAGCATTTAAGTCTCCTCCACAAATTAGGACTCCTTCACTGTGTGTTGCTATGAGATCAAACAGATGTTGAAAAAAACCCTTGTCACTTTCTGGTGGGGCATAGATGCTCACTAATGTGATCTGCATTCCATCTATGCTACCCTTTATTATTACATACCTGCCTTCTTTATCCTGGATTTCCTGTTCACATTCAAATTGTATTTTATTTGAGATTAGTATCATAACCCCCCTTTTAGTTCCTCCCTTAAATGAACTGTAGTAGGAGTTCTTATAGCCAAATCTCTTTAGTTTCACATGTTCTGTCTTGCTCAAATGTGTCTCTTGCATAAATATAATTTCGGCTTTTTCTTTCTTGAATTTTCTTATTATTCTTTCCCTTTTAACAGGTGAGTTCAGACCATTCACGTTTAGTGTTATTATCTTAAGATTTTTACCCATAATCATGTTTTTCCATTTTTTTAACTTGTGCTCCTAGCCCCTTTAACAACAAAAATAACACATATTTATATAAAAACACATTAAAAAATCTCGACCTCCGTACTTTGGGCCTTTCTTCTGCCCACTGGTCCCTGTTGGTGGGTGGAGGGATTGTCCTCACAGAGTGTAGGGCCCTCCCTAGACCTCTAGTTACTATCCAAGTAATAGTCATTAGTCTAGAAATGTCCAACAAATATCACTTAAACCTCTCCTAGCCGTCTGTTTCTCTTTTACCTTGTCTTCTTGGCCTTCATTTCTTCTGTGTCTTTCTTAATCTTTGTTATAATCTAGGCTTTCAGTTGAAAGCCTTGTAGTCTTTCCTGGGCCCGCTGCGCCACGTCTCCCCCCGTCTTTTGCCGTTCACTCGCCTCCACTCCGGCTGTCGTGATGCGTTCAGGGCCTCCGCTGCTCCTACCGTTTCCTCCGGCACGTACACCTCAAGGCCCCGCTCCATCATGTCCTGCGCTGCCTCTCTGGCTGTGTTGTAGGTTCTTACGCCGTTCTCCCAATGAATCCTCATCTTCGTTAGCGGCGTTTGGAATCTAATTTTTTTTTCTTTCAGCGTTTTTTTAATGTTGGCATATTTCTTCCGCTGCTGCACAATTTCCGCCGGGTAGTCATGATCAAAGAATATCTGCTTGTTGCCGATTCGTATCTTTTTTTTCCACGCTCGTGTCAGGATTCTTTCCTTTACATCATATTTCAGAAAGTTTACCACAACTGACCTGGGTGTAGAGCGTGGGTTCGGGTTCTGTGCCGAGGCTCTGTGCGCTCGTTGAATCTGCAGATCCGCTTCGCTGGGCAGTTCCAGCTCTTTTTTTAAGAACTGATCCATGAATTTCGTCATCGAGTTGCCTTCAATGCCCTCCGGGATCCCGAAGATGCGTATATTGCCCCGTCTGGACCTGCTCTCCAAGTCGGTTACTTTCTCCTGCATCCTCTGCATTTGTGCCGTCAGGGTCTGCAGCTGTTCGCTTGCCTCGCTATTCCAATCTTCCAACTCTGATATTCGGGCCTGCGCTTCTGTCATACACGCCCGCTGGGAGCGCAGCTCCTCCATGTTTTCTGCTAGCTTGCGCTCCATTTCTCTTCGGAGGCCCATAATTTCTTCCTTAATCTCTTTTTTCAGCTCCTCCTTAAGAGCCGCTAAATCCTGTTGTAGCTGCCGTTTGAAGTCTCTCAACTCTTTACCCAAACTGGCGATGCCAGTGTTCATGGTATCGAGTGTGTCTTCCATTTTCTCTGCTGCGGTCACCTCGTTTTTTTGGGCCCCGTGTTCAGCGGTTTCTCCTGCGTTGTTGAAGAGGAATTCTTTAATTTTACTCTGCTTTTGTCCTTGTGCCCGGCTCCTTCGTGTTTTCATCCCTTAGTTTATTGGAGTCACATTGTCTTTAAATCCCAAGACACAATACATCATCCTCCAGGTCTTCTCCACTCCACCTAAAACCCTGGTGGTCAGGAAATCTCTCAAGGCCATCTCTAAAGATCACATTTCGCACCCTCCTGTTATCCCCAGGAGACCCAGACCTATTGTTCATTCTGAGAAGTGAAGCAAGAGTAATATACATATGCAGCCTAAGCAACTCACATATGTGTGCCACATAATCAACATTTGAACCCTAAATACAAATTTTCAGACCGCAACTCCAAGTTGTTCCGATTTTGAGATTTAAGCTAAGGTGGTGGTGGGGTGCTCCCTATCTTGGCTAGTTCTAGAAAGAGATCAACTACTGTACTTCCCGATGTCTGGGGAGGCTGAAATTTTCAGGTATTCATAGTATCAAAATTAGAACCCTAAAAGCAAATTTTAAGCATGCAACTCCAAGTTTTTCCGATTTTGAGTTTGAAGCATGGGGGGGGGGGCGCTCCCTATCGGGGCTTGTTCTTTTAAAAGTTTAACTGCTATTATTCCCGATGTCTGTCGAGGCTGAAATTTTCAAGTCTTCATAAGATCAAAATTAGAACTCTAAATGCAAAGTTTCAGCCGGTAACTCCAAGTTGTTCTGATTTTGAGTTTTAAGCCTGGGGGGGGGGGGGGGTGCTACTTTTCTGGGATTGTTCATGAGAGAGTTCAACTAATATACTTCACGATGTCTGGAGAGGCTGAAATTTTAAGGTATTCATTAGATCAACATTAGAACACTAAATGCAAAGTTTCAGACCACAACGACAAGTTGTTCTGGTTTTGAGTTTTAAGCCTGGAGGGGGGGGGGGGACGCTCCCTATCTTGGCTTTTTCTAGAAAGAGTTCTACTACTATACTTGCCAATGTCAGGGGAGGCTGAAATTTTCAGGTATTGATAAGATCAACATTACAACCCTAAATGCAAAGTTCCAGACCGAAACTACAAGTTGTTCCGATTTTGAGTTTTAAGACTGGTGGGGGGGGGGGGCGCTCCCTATCTGGGATTGTTCTTGAGAGAGATCAACTATTGTACTTCCCGATTGTGATATCCTACCGTGTAGCAATGATCACACTTGAGTTATTTCTTTGGCTAACTCTGCCGTTTATTCTGCAACACACATAATAGACTGAACATGGATTCTGCGCGGGGTTTTCACACTCTTGTTCTAATGTGTCCCCTTCATAGTAGTGCTGAACAATACAGGTAGTTCCCCCTAGAGGCATGTGCCAGTAATGTTCTATTTTAGACTTGCAGTCTACCACATCCCTCCCCTCTAGATTAAACTACTCTTAATTACACTAGCCAATTACTAGACATCCTGGAACTCCAATTTAACCCTGAACTATCACAGTTACTTTTTAATTTCTTAAACACATGTGTCATACACATAATTTCTTTCTTTTTTTTTTTTTTTTTTCACATGTATAACACACATAACAGTCTAACTGGGGATTTGGTTTGACTACCGCATCCCAGTGAGGTTCCAGGACGCATTCTTGTCCTGTGGCTGGGGAACTCACTACTGACTAAGTATAGTCCTTCAAGTAGTCTGGAGCTCTCCGAGCTCGCTGAGATCTTCTCACGGCGGGTGAGCCAACTGCAGGTGAAGACTCAGACTGCTCCACTGTTTCGGCTGCTGCAGTGCTGCCCGTAGAATCTGCAGAGACGGTTACCTCAGGTTTCACCTGAAGTGGTGGTTCGTTGATGCTCTCCTCAGGATGGGTGTCAGACAACACCTCTGGTGCCATCGGCAGGGGAATGGAGCTCCTACCACGAACTTGGTCGATGTGTCGCCTCACCACTTGTCCATGACCTAATGTCACCTTGAATGACACAGGGCCTGTCTTTTCTGTTATTTCTCCTGGTACCCAGGCTGGTCCTGAGCCAAAGTTGCGGGTGTAGACCACGTCTCCTTCTCTCAGTATTCTCTCTCTAGCATGCATGTCATGATAACCTTTTTGTTTCTCTTGTTTATCATGCACTTTGTTTCTGAAGTCTGGATGTATTAAGTCAAATGTTGACCTCAACTTCCTTCCACACAACAGCTCAGCTGGTGACTTGCCAGTTGTAGATTGGGGTGTTATTCGATAGCTGAACAGAGCTCTCGACATTCGGGTTTCAATAGAGTCTCCTGTCATCTTTTTCATGAGTGACTTGAACGTCTGCACGGCCCTCTCGGCTAAGCCGTTAGAAGAAGGATGGTATGGCGCAGTCGTGATGTGACGTATGCCATTCTTTTCAGAAAACTCTTGGAACTGTTCACTCGTAAAACATGTACCGTTATCTGATACTATGATTTCAGGTAGCCCATGTTGGCTGAAACTCTTTCTAAGACATTCAATGGTAACAGTAGAAGTAGAGCTACTCACAGAATATGCATCGATCCACTTTGAGTATGCGTCAACTATGATCAGGAACATTCTTCCCATCCATGGACCTGCGTAGTCAATGTGAATTCTTCTCCATGGTTTATCTGGAACTTCCCAGGGATGTAGTGGGGCTGCTGGAGGACTGTTCCTGTTCTCCTGGCATGCCGCACATGACTTCACAAGCGCCTCCACCTCTGCATCCATGTTGGGCCACCACATGTAGCTCCTCGCCAACGCTTTCATGCGAGTGATGCCAGGGTGTGCTTGGTGTAGTTGTTGCAGTAAGGCATTCCTACCAGGTGGTGGAACAACCACGCGTCCTCCCCACAGGATACAACCTTCCTGGGTGCTGAGCTCATCCTGTCGTCTGGCATAGGGAATGAACTCAGGACTGTTCATCTTCGGCCATCCTCGCAAGATGTATTCTCGCACTCTTGCTAGAACAGGGTCTTTGTCTGTCCACTTCTTTATTTGTTGTGCGTTCACCAGGGGCACGCCGATATCTTCAAACAATAGCACTCTCTCCTCCTCCTCAGGCGTGCTGTCTCTTCCTCCATCCAAGGGTAGCCTACTCATCGCGTCAGCATTCGTATGGTCCCGTCCGGCTTTGTAAACGATGGTGTACTCATACGCTGCTAATGTAACGGCCCATCTCTGAATTCTCTGAGATGTCATCTGGGGTATGGCTCTCATTTCACTGAACAGTGAAATTAGTGGCTTGTGGTCAGTCACTATAGCGAACTGTCTCCCGTACAGGTATTTGTGGAATTTTTTTACACCAAATACTACTGCAAGGCCCTCCTTGTCTAGCTGGGAGTAGTTTTTCTCAGCTGCACTAAGAGTTCTTGAGACGAACCCTATGGGTCTCTCTGAGCCATCCTCCATACGATGAGAGAGTACAGCACCCACACCGTAGGGTGATGCGTCACACGCCAGGATGAGTGGTTTGTTTGAATCATAGTGCACTAACACACTACAGGACTGAAGTAGCGCTTTGGACTCTTCAAACGCCTTCTGCTGCTTGACCCCCCATGACCATTTTTCTTCCTTCTTAAGTAAGGTATGTAGTGGTGCCAGCAGCGTGGAGAGCTTTGGGAGGAACCTATGGTAATAGTTCAACAAGCCCAGGTAGGCTTTTAACTCAGTAACCTTTTGTGGCTCAGGCGCCTCCGCAATGGCTTCCACTTTGTCTGTTAGAGGGTGTAGACCACTGGCGTTGATCTTGTGGCCTAGGAACACCACCTCTTTTCCCATGAACTCACACTTGCTTCTTTTCAACCTCAGACCGCTTTTCTCCAACCGTTGAAGCACTTCCTTCAGCGTTTTCAGATGTTCTTGTTCATTTGGTCCTGTACAAAGGATGTCATCCAAATAAACGGCAACATTCGGAATTCCACCTAGGATGCCCTCCATAGTTCTCTGGAATATAGCAGGACTGGAAGCTACTCCAAATGGTAAGCGTGTGTAGGTATATAAGCCTTTGTGTGTATTGATGGTTACATACTTTCTTGATTCTTCTTCCAGGACTACTTGTTGGTAGGCGTGACTCATGTCTAATTTCGTGAAGTGTCGGCCGCCATTCAGCTGTGCGAAGAGGTCCTCCACTTTAGGAATTGGATACTGATCCACCCGTGATGCTCGATTGACAGTGAGTTTGTAATCTCCACATATTCTAATGGAGCCATCCGGCTTTCTCACTGGGACTATGGGCGCCGCCCATTCTGCAACCTGCACTGGCTCAATGATCTTGTCATCCAGCAGCCTCTGTAGCTCGCTTTCGACCAGTGGCTTGACTGCATAGGGCACCGGTCGGGGTTTGCAGAATCGTGGTTGGGCCTCCTTGTCCACATTAATCTTTGCAGTGACACCTTTTAGCTGTCCTACGCCTTCTTTGAACACCTCAGCGTGTCTTTCGAGGATCTCCTCCAGCTGCAATTTGGGCTGAGATTCCACTTTATTCACCAACTGATCCATCATGGCCAGTTCTTGTAGCCAACTTCGCCCTAGTAGATTTGGTCCTTCGCTCCCAACTACTACTACAGGTAAGTCCTTTTCTTTGTTTTTGTGCTGCACCTTCACTTGTGCCATGCCTAGCACGTCTAGCTTCTCTCCTGTGTATGTTTTTAATTTTAATGGACAGGGATTTAATTCTGCTGTGTCTGTTTTCTTCCACAGTTGTGTATATTGCTGTTTACTTAATATGGTTACTCCACAGCCTGTATCAACTTCAAATGTTACTTTCATTCCATTAACATTCATGGTACGCGTGATGGGCGCTACCTTGGTCAGCTCCTCTGACGTGTTGTAAATTGTGTGAAAATCCATGTCTTCTGTATCACTTTCTCCCTCCCCTCTCAGTTGATTCGCTCGCTGTTCCTTTCCTGGGCCCTTTTTTTTTTTCTTTTGCCCATTAACTGTTGCTTTCAGCACCTGTGCGCTGTCCACCTTTATTCTACATGCTTTCTTAATGTGCCCTCGCTTGCCACAATTATGACACAGCTCAGTGGCAAATTTGCACTCGGCGGCATTGTGCTGGCCTTTGCAGCGATAACAACTGGGGAATTTGCGATGATTTTTATCAGTTGACACTTTGTGGACACCTACTTGGGTCTTAGGCACACGAACATGCGTTGCTGCGTCCTCTGCCAGTTTCCCTTGCATTTCTCTCACATCTTTAGATGCTGTTTCCATCGCTTGGCATAATTCCAAAGCCTTCACAAAAGTGAGTTTTGTTTCAGATAAAAGTCGCCGTTGCATTCGGTCATCATTCACTCCACACACAAGTCTGTCTCTTAACATTTCTTCCAATGAGTCTTTGTAGTCACAGTGCAGTGTTAATTTCTTCAATTCTGCCACATACTCTGCTATGGACTCAGTGTTCCTCCTTATGCGTGAATTAAATTTAAATCGTTGCACGATTTCACTCGGTTTGGGGCTGAAGTGCTTCTGAAGCTCAGCAGTAAGCTGGTCGTACGTTTTATCTTTCGGTAATGCAGGGCTTATTAAATTTCTCAATAAGCTGTAAGTAGTTGCACCAACTCCACTCAACAGTACAGCCTTCCTTTTGTCTGGCTCCTCAATATCATTAGCTTGGAAGAAAAAGTCCAACATTTCACCATATTCTTCCCATGACTGAGTCGAGTTATCAAAAGGGGTTACCGTTCCGATTACAGCCGCCATTGCTCGTCGTGGTGGGGAAACCTCGTTTTTCCTCCTCTGAACTTGCACTCGAACTACTGGAGTCACTTGAGTTCGCCACACTTGCAATGTTCTCTGTTTCTCGCCGCTGATTTTTTTCTTTTAATCCTCGTCGCCAATTGTGTGATATCCTACCGTGTAGCAATGATCACACTTGAGTTATTTCTTTGGCTAACTCTGCCGTTTATTCTGCAACACACATAATAGACTGAACATGGATTCTGCGCGGGGTTTTCACACTCTTGTTCTAATGTGTCCCCTTCATAGTAGTGCTGAACAATACAGGTAGTTCCCCCTAGAGGCATGTGCCAGTAATGTTCTATTTTAGACTTGCAGTCTACCACACCGATGTCTTGGGAGGCTGAAATTTTCAGGTATTAATACGATCAACATTACAACCCTAAATGCACAGTTTAAGCCCACATCTCCAAGTTTTTGCGATTTGAGTTTGAAGCATAAGGGGGGGGGGGCGCATCCAATCTGGGATTGTTCTAGAAAGACTTCAACTACTATACTTCCCAATGTCTGGGGAGGCTTAAATTTTCAGGTATTGATAAGATCAACATTAGAACTCTAAAAGAAAAGTTTCAGCCCGAAACTCCAAGTTGCTCCAATTTTGAGTTTGAAGCCTGGGGGGGGGGGGGGGGGTGGGCGCTCCCTATCTGGGATTGTTCTTGAGAGAGTTCAACTACTATACTTCCCGATGTCTTGGGAGGCTGAAGTTTTCAGCTATTAATACGATCAACAATACAACCCTAAATGCACAGATTTAGCCCACAACTCCAAGTTTTTTCGATTTGAGTTTGAAGCATAAGGGGGGAGGGCGCACCCAATCTGGGATTGTTCTAGAGAGAGTTCAACTACTATAATTCCCGATTTCTGGGGAGGCTGAAATTTTCAGGTATTGATAAGATCAACATTAGAACCCTAAATGCAAAGTTTCAGACCGCAACTCCAAGTTGTTCCGATTTTGAGTTGGAAGCATAAGGGGGGGTTGGCGCTCCCTATCTGGGAATGTTCTTGAGAGAGTTCAACTACTATACTTCCCGATGTCTGGAGAGGCTGAAATTTTCAGGTATTGATAAGATCAACATTAGAACCCTAAATGCAAAGTTTCAGCCCGAAACTCAAAGTTTTTCCGAGTTTGAGCTTGAAGCCTAAGGGGGGGGGGGCTCGCTATCTGGGATTGTTCTTGAGAGAGTTCAACTGCTATACTTCCATATTTCTGGGGAGGCTGAAATTTTCAGGTATTGATAAGATCAACATTATAACCCTAAATTCAAAGTTTCAACCCATAAACTCCAAGTGGATCCGATTTTGAGTTTGAAGACTGGGGGGAGGGGGTGGGGGGCTCCCAAACTTGTGTTGTTCTAGAGAGAGTTCAACTACTATAATTCACGATTTCTGGGGAGGCTGAAATTTTTAGGTATTGATAAGATCAACATTAGAACCCTAAATGAACAGTTTAAGCCCACAACTCAGTTGTTCCGATTTTTAGTTTTAAGCCTAAGGGAGGTGTGGGGCACTCCCTATCTGGGCTTTTTCTAGAAAGAGTTCAACTACTATACTTCCCGATGTCTGGGGAGGCTGAAATTTTCTGGTATTGATAAGATCAACATTTGAACACTAAATGCAAATTTTCAGACCGCAACTACAAGTTGTTCCGATTTTGAGATTTAAGCTAAGGTGGTGGTGGGGTGCTCCCTGTCTTGGCTTGTTCTAGAAAGAGATCAACTACTGTACTTCCCGATGTCTGGGGAGGCTGAAATTTTCAGTTATTCATAGTATCAACATTAGAACCCTAAAAGCAAATTTTAAGCATGCAACTCCAAGTTTTTCCGATTTTGAGTTTGAAGCATAAAGGGGGGGGGGGGGGCGCTCCCTATCGGGGCTTGTTCTTTTAAAAGTTTAACTACTATTCTTCCCGATGTCTGTGGATGCTGAAATTTTCAGGTCTTCATAAAATCAACATTAGATCCCTAAATGCAAAGTTTCAGCCCGAAACTCCAAGTTGTTCTGATTTTGAGTTTTAAGCCTAAGGAGGTGAGGTGCTACTTATCTGGGATTGTTCTTGAGAGAGTTCAACTAATATACTTCACGATGTCTGGAGAGGCTGAAATTTTAAGGTATTCATTAGATCAACTTTAGAACACTAAATGCAAAGTTTCAGACCACAACTGCAAGTTGTTGTGGTTTTGAGTTTTAAGCCTGGCGGGTGGGGGGTGGGGCACTCTCTATGTTGGCTTTTTCTAGAAAGAGTTCAACTACTATAGTTCCCAATGTCTGGGGAGGCTGAAATTTTCAGGTATTGATAAGATCAACGTTAGAACCCTAAATGCAAAGTTCCAGACCGAAACTACAAGTTGTTCCGATTTTGAGTTTTAAGACTAAGGGGGGGGGGGGGGGCGCTCCATATCTGGGATTGTTCTTGAGAGAGATCAACTACTGTACTTCCCGATGTCTTAGGAGGCTGAAATTTTCAGGTATTAATACGATCAACATTACAGCCCTAAATGCACAGATTCAGCCCACAACTCCAAGTTTTTTCGATTTGAGTTTGAAGCATAAGGGGGGAGGGCGCACCCAATCTGGGATTGTTCTAGAGAGAGTTCAACTACTATACTTCCCGATGTCTGGGAAGGCTGAAATTTTCAGGTATTGATAAGATCAACATTATAACACAAAATGCAAAGTTTCAGCCCATAAACTCCAAGTGGATCCGATTTTGAGTTTAAAGCCTAAGGGGGGGGGGGGGGTGTCGCTCCCTATCCGGGATTGTTCTTGAGAGAGTTCAACTACTATACTTCCCGATGTCTTGGGAGGCTGAAGTTTTCAGCTATTAATACAATCAACATGACAACCCTAAATGCACAGATTCAGCCCACAACTCCAAGTTTTTTCGATTTGAGTTTGAAGCATAAGGGGGGAGGGCGCACCCAATCTGGGATTGTTCTAGAGAGAGTTCAACTACTATAATTCACGATTTGTGGGAAGGCTGAAATTTTCAGGTATTGATAAGATCAACATTAGAACCCTAAAAGAAAAGTTTCAGCCCGAAACTCCAAGTTGTTCCGATTTTGAGTTTGAAGCCTAAGTGGGGGGGGGGGGGGGTTCGCTCCCTATCTGGGCTTTTTCTAGAAAGAGTTCAACTACTATTCTTCCCAATGTCTGGGGAGGCTGAAATTTTCAGGTATTGATAACATCAACATTAGAACCCTAAAAGAAAAGTTTCAGCCCGAAACTCCAACTTGTTCCGATTTTGAGTTTGAAGCCGAAGGGGGGGGGGGGGGTCGCTCCCTATCTGGGATTGTTCTTGAGAGTGTTCAACTACTATACTTCCCACTGTCTGGGAAGGCTGAAATTTTCAGGTATTAATAAGATCAACATTAGAACCCTAAACGCACAGTTTAAGCCCACAACTCCAAGTTGTTCCGATTTTGAGTTTTAAGCCTAAGTGGGGTGGAGGCGGCACTCCCTAACTGGGCTTTTTCTAGAAAGAGTTCAACTACTATACTTCCCGATGTCTGGGGAGGCTGAAATTGTCTGGTATTGATAAGATCAACATTACAACCCTAAATGCAAAGTTTCAGACCGCAACTACAAGTTGTTCCGATTTTGATTCTTAAGCCTAAGGGTGTGTGTTTGTGGGGGGTGCACCCTATCTGGGCTTTTTCTAGAAAGAGTTCAACTACTATACTTCCCAGTGTCTGGGGAGGCTGAACTTTTCAGGTATTGATAAGATCAGGGAAATAAACATCAAAGATGCTTTGCTACAAGCAGAAACTGCAAAAGCAAAATAGATGAGACATCAGTTTCTCTTCTTAACAGTCCTGGTGGATGAGTGGTCAAAACTTCGTTAGAGGATCCCTCCTGCATCATCAGCAGGTGTCTCAGGGTCATCGGCGTTTCACCCCTGAACCTGTACGCCTCGCCTGAGTGGGGCAGCAAAGATTAATCTTCACTTGCAGAAGGGTTCCAACCACGGTCTCTTGTGAGCCACAACCACCTTGAACTAGCCTCTGCCACTGAGGCTATATCCCCAATGGCTTTCCTAAGATGTTTAGGTTCCAGACCTATCTTATGTAAAAAATGATACAAAGACGCAGCTGGAAACCCACGACAACCAACCTCAACGGGGAATAAAGTAGTGTGCCACGCTTTAATCCGAGCCTCATCAACCAGGTCCTGATATTTTTCCTTCTTGAGTTCGTGAGATATATCCAGCCTCTCCTCCCAAGGCACTGTAAGCTCGACTATTACAATGGATTTTGCACTCTGAGAGCAAAGAATCATGTCCGGGCGGAGAGTAGTTGTTACTACTTCTTCTGGGAAGACGAGCTTCTTTTTTAGGTCAACGTGCAACTCCCAATCTGATGCTTTATGCAAAACAGAGGGGCGCATTCTGACAGTTGTTTTCTTCGGAGACTTATTTCCTGGCTTTTGAAAACTAATGACCTGAAATGATGTTGCCTGATGGTTGTTGGCTCTAATCCTTTCAACCCACTTTGCCATTTCTGCAAGGAGTTCAACTACTATACTTCCCGATGTCTGGGGAGGCTGAAATTGTCTGGTATTGATAAGATCAACATTACAACCCTAAATGCAAAGTTTCAGACCGCAACTACAAGTTGTTCCGATTTTGAGTTTGAAGCATAAGGGGGGGTGGGGAGGGGTGCACCCAATCTGGGATTGTTCTAGAAAGAGTTCAACTACTATAATTCCCGATGTCTGGGGAGGGTGAAATTTTCAGGTATTGATAAGATCAACATTAGAACACTAAATGCAAAGTTTAAGCCCGTACACTCCAAGTGGATCCGATTTTGAGTTTGAAGCCTAAGGGGGGGGGCGGGGGGCTCCCAGTCTTGGATTGTTCTAGAGAGAGTTCAACTACTATACTACCCGATGTCTTGGAAGGCTGAAATTTTCAGGTATTAATAACATCAACATTAGAACCCTAAATGCACCGTTTCAGCCCACAACTCCAAGTTGTTCCAATTTTGAGTTTTAAGCCTAAGGGGTGGGGGCGCTCCCTATCTTGACTTGTTCTAGTAAGAGTTCAACTACTATAATTCCCAATGTCTTGGAAGGCTGAAATTTTCAGCTATTAATACGATCAACATTACAACCCTAAATGCACAGATTCAGCCCACAACTCGAAGTTTTTTCGATTTGAGTTTGAAGCATAAGGGGCGGGGGGGGGGGGGGTTGCACCCAATATGGTAATGTTCTTGAGAGAGTTCAACTACTATACTTCCCGAAGTCTGGAGAGGATGAAATTTTCAGGTATTCATAAGTTCAACATTAGAACCCTAAATGCAAAGTTTCAGACCGCAACTCCAAGTAGTTCCGATTTTGAGTTTTAAGCCTAAGGGAGGGGGGGTTCCCTATCTGGGCTTTTTCTAGAAAGAGTTCAACTACTATACTTCCCAGTGTTTGGGGAGGCTGAAATTTTCAGGTATTCATAAGTTCAACATTAGAACCCTAAATGCAAAGTTTCAGACTGCAACTCCAAGTTGTTCCGATTTTGAGTTTTAAGCCTAAGGGGGGGGGGGGGGGTTCCCTATCTGGGCTTTTTCTAGAAAGAGTTCAACTACTATACTTCCTGATGTCTGGGGAGGCTTAAATTTTAAGGTATTGATAAGATCGACATTAGAACCCTATAAATGCACAGTTTCAGCCCACAACTCCAAGTTGTTCTGATTTTGAGTTTTAAGCCAATGGGGGGGGGGGGGGGCGCTCCCTATCTTGGCTTGTTCTCGAAAGAGTTCAACTATTATACTTCCCGATGTCTTGGGAGGCTGAAATTTTAAGGTTTTAATACAATCAACATTACAAACCTAGAGTTTCAGACCGCAACTACAAGTTTTTCCAATTTTGAGTTTTAAGCCTGGGGGGGGGGGGGGGGGGTGCTCCCTATCTGGGATTGTTCTTGAGACAGATCAACTACTGTTCTTCCCGATGTCTGGGAAGGCTGAAATTTTCAGGTATTGATAAGATCAACATTATAACACAAAATGCAAAGTTTCAGCCCGTAAACTCCAAGTGGATCCGATTTTGAGTTTGAAGCCAACGGGGGGTGGGGGTGGGGGTTCTCCCAATCTTGGATTGTTCTAGAGAGAGTTCAACTACTATACTTCCCGATGTCTGGGAAGGCTGAAATTTTCAGGTATTAATAATGTGACATTTGCGAGGTTCACACAAAGAAGAGGAGCAAAATGGTTGTTACCAACAGGCTTTATTCACACACCACCAACCCCAACTACTCTGTGCACAGACAAGAGGGGAGGTCATTCTCCCAGACCTCCGTTTCAATCATGGTTACACACACATGATACATCTTGCCCTAATCCTGCCTATAAACACTGCTGAAAGTATAATATCTCAGTAATAACACATTTAATACACACACACAGTAACGTTTCCAACTGGCAAAGCATGCTGGGAAATCCTTGCCCCCCTTAACATGGCCCCGACGTTACACTGGACTGATTTCTGTCCCCAGAAAATTCAAAGTCCACTTTCAGAAATCCAACGCGAGTCAGCCCAATGCCGGGGCGGCACGCACGGGCCATCCAGTGTCCATCTGAGTTTCGGTCGGAGTATCTGGTTTGGGTAGGGTTCCGGTTCGGCCACCAGTGGGCTGATGGACAATCTTTGTATTTTTGCCTCAATAATTTTCCATCATCTTTCCATTTATTTTTTCCTTAATTTTTTTACAATTATTACAAATGAGCTACATTTCTCTTGTGGTTTTCTGACCTTTGTCTCAACAATTTATTAATTTTCTTTTTTTTTAAATGAATTTATTAAATCTTTTAAATAACATCCCGTGTTTACAGTCTCAATGACTGTAATTGTACAGATGTGAATTTTTTCCTCATAAAATTGCAACTTTTGCCATGAATTTGTAATGTTTATCTGTTAAATTTAAGGTTGCTTTTCTTGTAATTTTGCATTTTTTTGCTCATGAATTTAGTACATATTTTAAAGAAATGGGCAGTTGTCCCTATAAATTTGTTACGTTATTCTAGTAAATTTGAAGCTTGACATATATAAGTTTGAAGCTTATATATGTTTGTGATGTTTTTTCCCTTGTATTTGTGTAGCTTTTTCTCATAGTTTTGCACGTTTGGAAAATTTTAAGACTTTAAAATTATGACAAAATATTTATGCAAAATAGATAATAAAGTTTCTTTCTTTCTTTCTTTCTTTCTTTCTTTCTTTCTTTCTTTCTTTCTTTCTTTCTTTCTTCAAAACCACAGGGATTCACTTCTTAAGGGCAAAAGTGGGATAATTCTGACCTCTGTTAGACCATGGTTGTGATGGTTGAATGTTGCTACTTAACAAATTGGACCAAAGACGCCAGGGTTCCATCCATCCATCCATCCATCTTCTACCGCTTTTCCGGAGGTCCGGGTCGCGGAGGCAGCAGTTCAAGCAGAGAAGCCCAGACTTCCCTCTCCCCAGCCACCTGCTCCAGCTCTTCAGAGGGGATACCAAGGCGTTCCCAGACCAGCTGGGAGACATAGTCTCTCCACCGAGTCCTGGGTCTGCCCCGGGGTCTCCTCCCAGTGGGACATGCCTGAAACACCTCAAGTGGGAGGCGTCCAGGAGGCATCCTAATCAGATGCCCATACCACCTCAACTGACTCCTTTCAATGTGGAGGAGCAGCAGTTCTACTCTGAGCGTCTCCCGGATGACTGAGCTCCTCACCCTATCTCTGAGGGTGAGTCCAGCAATCCTACGGAGAAAGCTCATTTCAGCCGCTTGTATCCGCGATCTCGTTCTTTCGGTCATTACCCAAAGCTCGTGACCATAGGTGAGAGTAGGAACGTAGATTGACTGGTAAATCGACAGCTTTGCCTTAGAATTAAGCTCCCTCTTCATCACAACAGACCGGTACAACGTCCGCATCACTGCAGATGCTGCTCCAATCCGTCTGTCGATCTCTCGCTCCATTTTCCCCTCACTCGTGAACAAGACCCCAAGATACTTAAACTCCTCCACTTGGGGCAGGAGCCTGTCCCCAACCCGGAGAGGACAATCCACCTTTTTCCGGCTGAGGACCATGGACTCGGACTTGGAGGTGCTGATTCTCATCCCAGCCGCTTCACACTCAGCGGCAAACCGTCCCAGCAAGAGCTGTAGGTCATTGCTGGATGAAGCCAACAGGACAACATCATCTGCAAACAACAGAGATGAGATCCTGTGGTCACCAAGCATGACACCCTCCATTCCCTGGCTGCGCCTAGAAATCCTGTCCATAAAAATTATGAACAGGACCGGTGACAAAGGGCAGCCCTGGCGGAGTCCAACTCTCACTGGGAATGACTCCGACCGAGTGTTGGCAATACGAACTAAACTCTCACAACGCTCGTACAGAGACCGAATAGCTCGTAACAACAAGCCCGATACCCCATACTCCCGAAGCACCCCCCCACAAAAATCCACGAGGGACGCGGTCAAATGCCTTCTCCAAGTCCACAAAACACATGTAAACTGGTTGGGCAAACTCCCACGAACCCTCAAGAATTCTCGAGAGGGTAAAGAGCTGGTCCGATGTGCCACGGCCAGGACGAAAACCACATTGCTCCTCCTGAATCCGAGGTTCGACCAACGGCCGGACTCTCCTCTCCAGTACCTTGGCATAGACCTTCCCAGGGAGGCTGAGGAGTGTGATCCCTCTAAAGTTGGAGCACACCCTCCGGTCCCCTTTTTTGAAGAGAGGAACCACCACCCCGGTTTGCCATGCCAAAGGCACTGCCCCCGACCTCCACGCAATGTTGCAGAGGCGTGTCAACCATGACAACCCAACAACATCCAGGGCCTTGAGGTACTCGGGGCGAATCTCGTCCACCCCCGGGGCCTGGCCACCAAGGAGATTTTTAACCACCTTGGCGACCTCAGCCCCTGTGATAGGCGAGTCATCCCCCTCGCCCCCAAACCCTGCTTCCTCTGTGGAAGGCGTATCAGTGGGATTGAGGAGATCCTCGAAGTATTCCTTCCACCGCCCGACGATATCCCCAGTTGAAGTCAACAGTGTCCCATCCGCACCATACACAGTGTGGACGGGGAGCTGCTTTCCCCTCCTGAGCCGCCGAACAGTTTGCCAGAATCTCTTTGAAGCCGACCGAAAGTCTTGTTCCATGGCCTCACCGAACTCCTCCCATACCCGGGTTTTTGCTTCAGCAACCACCAAGACGCCAGGGTTGATTTTTTTTTGTCCCAGTACAGCCTTGATGTTTTTCTTTAATAGTTGCATTGTCAATCAACCACTGTGCACTGTTTGAATTTGAGATAAAGAAGCTATTGTCATTTTGGTATCAGCAGAATATTAAATCCAAGCTGTCACTGATTTTATGTAGCATCACATACAATGTTCACCAACTAGAAGCCAGGGAGGAGATGTATGAAAGATGATTTACTAATATAATGAGGACCTGTAAGAAAGAATATTACAACAGAATATTAAAGGATAATAAAAATAACTTATGGTCCTGAATTAGCAAAATCAATAGTGACAACAGAAACAAACAACAGTGGTTCTGTAAATGAAATAGAAGATAGAAATCCAAACACAATCTTTCTGGGTGCAGTTACTGAAAAGGAAATTATCGAGACTGTGAGTAAATTTAAGAACAAAAAATCAACGGACTGGAATGAAATTAACATGACAATAGTGAAAAAAGTAATTGAAGGAATTGTTAAGCCACTCACCCACATCTGTAACCTGTCATTTCAAACTGGTAAATTTCCAGACAAAATGAAAATAGCAAAAGTAATACCTCTATACAAGACAGGAGACAGTCATTGTTTCACAAATTACAGGCCAGTCTCTTTACTCTCACAATTCTCCAAAATACTTGAAAAAATCTTCACTGAGAGACTGGATGATTTCATTGAAAAACACAACCTCCTTACAGACAGCCAGTATGGTTTTAGAGCAGATAAATCTACATCTTTGGCACTGATCGAACTTATAGAAGAAATTACTAGTTGTATAGATAAAAAAAAGTTTGCTGTAGGAGTATTTATAGATTTAAAGAAAGCTTTTGACACCATTGACCACAGAATACTACTAAGGAAACTGGAAAGGTATGGGATAAGAGGGGTCGGACTGAGTTGGGTGGAAAGTTATTTAAGTAACAGACAACAATTTGTACAAATTGGTGAGCACAAATCACCCTTCATGGACATCACTTGTGGTGTGCCCCAGGGGTCAGTTTTGGGACCCAAACTCTTTATTTTGTATATAAATGACATATGCCAAGTATCAAAAATTCTGAAATTTATTTTGTTTGCGGATGACACAAATATCCTTTGCACTGGTGAGAATTTGCAGCAGGTTTTAGAGGTGGTCACAACTGAAATGAAAAAGTTAACGCAGTGGTTCAACAAAAATAAATTATCTCTAAATCTAAAAATAACAAAGATTATGTTGTTTGGAAATTATAAAATAAATCATGAAATAATGGTAACGATAGATGACACCAGAATAGAAACAGTACAGGAAAATAAGTTTCTGGGGGTGACGCTAGACAATAAAATCTGCTGGAAACCTCACATCAGTCACATCCGGGCCAAGTTGGCAAAATGTATAGGCGTACTGGGGAAGACAAGACACATCTTGGACTATAAATCATTGGTCTTACTGTACAATTCACTGTTTCTACCTTATCTTAACTACTGTGTAGAAGTCTGGGGAAACACCTACAAGACCAACCTACAGTCAATATGCACATTACAAAAAAGAGCTATAAGGATAATAAATAATGTAGGATATAGAGACCATACCAATTCGTTGTTTTTAAAGTCACATGCCATTAAGTTCATCGATTTAGTTAAATTTAAGACAGCACAAGTCATCTACAGGGCAATTAATAATCAACTCCCAACTAATATACAAAAAATATTTAAAAAAAGAGACAATGATCATAATTTGAGAGGAGACTTAAACTTTACAAAACCCAAGATACGAACAACCAAGAAAAGTATGTGCATATCTGTCTGTGGGGTGGATTTGTGGAACAGTCTGGAGCCGGAACTGAAACTATGTACAAACAGAAATCAATTCAAAAAGAGGTACAAACATTATTTGCTGAAAGGATATATGTTAGAAGGGTAGTATTTATATGTACGATTCACTATGCTCACTCTGGGACACTATGGGACACTATGGAATGGTGGGTGGGACAGCACTGTGTATATCTGTGTTGTTTGAGGCTGGTTTTGATGTATGGACATCAATGTATGCTAGGATGGATGGGTGTTAATGTTGATATGTACAAAATACAGTTAATTGTTTACTTGGAGTCTTAAATGTGGTAATTTGTATATAATTCACATGAGTGTATTTATGGAAAAGAGGAGATGGAATTAATAAGTGTTCACTTCTTCCTTCTCCCTTTCGAACACTGTATACTGTTACTTTATTGCATTTGTCATTTGTTTTGTTTTTGTTATGCTTTTTTGTTCGAAATAAAGTATCTATCTATCTATCTATCTATCTATAACTAACAAAATACTGTGTGTGTGTGTGTGTGTGTGTGTGAGTGAGTGAAAGAGAGAGAGAGAGAGAGAGAGAGAGAGAGAGAGAGAGAGAGAGAGAGAGAGAGATTTTGATTTTTCAACACACCTTTATTGTCACAAGTTCAACAGAGAATCACTCCAACTAAAAGAAGCAATGAAAAGTATACTGCTCAAAAAAGTAAAGGGAACACTTTGAAAACACATCAGATTTTAATAAAAATAAGCTGGATATCAAAATTGTGGCAGGCTAGTCCAGCTTACTCAGATTAAAGGAACACTTTTTAATCTGAGTAAACTGGAGTAAACTAAAAAGTGTTCCTTTAATCTGAGTAAGCTGGACTAGCCTGCCACAATTTTGATATCCAGCTTATTTTTTCCCATTAAAATCTGATGTGTTTTCAAAGTGTTCCCTTTATTTTTTGAGCAGTATATATTAATTCACTGACAAGAAAACAAAGACACAAGCAACTAAACCAAAACAACTAAAACAAAAAAATTTCTTCTCACATTAGTACCACACCATAATGACAATATCTGTCTTGTTTTCTCTCCTATTGTTCTCCTGGAGGAGTAATGGCTTCTGTGGGAGTGAAGGAAGAGGAAATACCCCGGACATTGGGATGCACCAGCCCAGGGCTCTATTCCTCCAGCCTTAGCTACTCCAGCTGGAACCAAGAAGGCCAGCAGGAAGCGGACTGAAGAAAGCCAGCTGCACAACCCACGGGAGGACTTCATGCAGAGGCAATTGGAGGAGATGCTTATGACCATTGAAGGTACAGTATGGCGGTCAATCAATGCGCAAGACCACTGAACATATGGTGGCAATTCAATGCTTAAGACCATTGATCATATGGTGGCAAATCAATGCGTAAGACCATTGGACAGATGGTGCCAGCTCTGGCTGTGGCTCCAGTGGGCAAGTGGATGTCTCTGAGGATGAGGACGACAGTGACCCTCCAGTCGAGAAGGACCCTCCTGAGCCCTATGATGTGTCTCTCAGGGTACTGAGCATCAGCTGCTGGGCTTCCTCCTCCATCTTCTCCGCCTAGGGCTTCGGCTTTGAATAGGGGTCCTGCATCCCGCAGGCAGGTTTCCTTGCCGGTTTATCTTGACTTTGTGGGTTGTCTGCACAAGTCGTGAGCTCGTCCAAGAGAGGCGGCTGCTCCTCGCTCTGGGCTCAGTGTTCTGGGTGGTGCTGCAGAGCAAGGCTTGGATGGTGGGTTGAAGGTGGGCCCTACCTTTGCGTTGCTGGCTGGAGCTTCCTCCACAGGCAGCAAGTCTATACGCCACCCTAACAACAGGTGTTGTGTCACTGATGGGTTAGTGGCTAGTGCCTACCAGCCTGTGGCTATGCCCTCAATGCTGGAAAACGCTAATATACTTCTTTTGGTGTATTTAGAGGGTCTGATAAGTGACCTAGAGTCAAAAGCAGAACAGACCTTCTACCAGAGTTTGTGAGGATTGTGGACGCTGTGATTCAAGGAGCTAGCTCCAAGCTACATCTCATGGGAATTCCTTGGCCGGCTGACCTTGGCCGGTGGCATGTGTGGCTGAGCTGGTCTAGATTGGCAAATACAGACAGGGCCCGCAGCAGAGGAGGTGTCGGACAAGGTGCAGAAGGTGGGATTGCACACACAGTCCTTTCATCGGCCAGGACCACCCAGGTTGAGTGTCCGGAGACCTCTTGAGGGGTGTGAGAACCCACAACTTCTTCGTTTCGCAGAGCCAGGTTCCTTTCAGAGCTTGGGTCACCCAAGGCAGAGGGCCTCTCGGCAGCTGGTGCACGTTCAGCAGCGCTCTCAGGAGCGTGTAGGCCGTGGTTCTGTCAAGCCCCGCCAGCGTCTCAGACTGTATGCTTCCCTTGGCATCAGCTTTCTCCGTGGCGCACTTCATGAGTTGACGTCGGTGTGCCTCAGGTCCATGGGTGATCAATGCACTGGAGTATGGCTACCGCCTACAATTGAGATCTCATTCCCAACTTCAAGGGGCTTTGGAAGCAGAAGTAAGGAGGATTGTCTTCCGCAGTTCTGGGCAGTGAGGTCTCTGCCCTGCTGGGAGAGAGCATGATACAGTCTCTGTCTTCAGGAGAAGAGAGGCGAGGCTTTTACACTGCCTATTCCTTGTTCCCAAGTGGATTGGTGTGTGACGCACAGAGCTATTGGAGGACTGACCCCCCCCCCCCCATACACACACACTGTAGTTTCACTACTTACAGTGGCTGTCTGGCCTAAGGTCAGGGGGATGGGATAGGTGCCACAGTATACACCGTATGGTGTATAGGGCGTCGTACGGCGTATACATCGTATGGTGTATAGGACGGCGTATAGCGTATACACCGTATGGTGTATAGGGAATTAGTTAACTAGCTAAGCAAACTGGGGGTCTCGGTCCTGTGTTTGACCTGAGAAGGTTGAGCAGGTATCTCAAGGTGCTCCCTTGTCCGATACTCAGGCTGAGGACATTATTCAGGCCATAGGGCCAGGCAACTGGTTCACAGCAATGGACCTTCGCGACGCTGATTCCATATTTCCATAAATCCGGCCACAGGAAGTTCCTCAGGGTTCCTTCAGGACAGCCTTTGGTTATGACATCCTGTCTTTTGGCCTGTCCCTGTCCTCAGATGTCCGCCAGGTGCATGGACACTGCACTCGCTCACTGCGGCAGAGGGGCAGTCGAGTTCAATTATCTGGATGATTGTCTGGTTTGTGTGCCATCAGAAGCCATAGCAGGGGGCAATATGGAGACCATATTGGCTCACCTGGCGGTACTCGGGTTGCATTTGAATGCGGTGAAGGCTGCCTGGTTCCAGCCAGGGTTGTCGAGTACTTAGAGCTCACCTTGGATTCAGTTGCCATGAGGGCTACCTAGTGGCGTTGTCAACTGTCCATGAGGAATGTAGTGGCTTGTCTCATGGGGCGCATCCTCTTGGCTAAGCATTTTTTTGAGAGGCGTGAAATGGAGCCATCAATCTCAGTGTCCATTGCTGCCCACTTGGGATCTCCAGACAGTTATTAGGGCTCTATGCTTGCCCTCTTTTGAGCCACTCCCCAGTGCTGACCTTTGTCTACTCTCCTGGAAGACTGCTTTTCTCTTGGCAATTGTCTCAGCCAAGAGGGTCGGTGAACTAAATGCGCTCTCTGTGGCCTCAGGTCTGATGGTGATCAGGTGGTTCACCTGCGGCCCAACCCAGCTTTTCAGCCCAGGGTGCTGGCTAATGGGTTGTTTCCCACATTCTTGTGCTTGAGGCCTTATACCCATCTCGCACACCTCTTCAGAGGCTGAGAGGCCTCATAGTTGTGCCCAGTGGGGCCCTTAAGCTTTATGTTGATCGTACAAGATCTGTCCATTCTTCAGACAAGCTTTTTGTGTCCTATGGGGAATCCATGATGGGCAGGCCTATTCCTAAGCTGTGCCTGTCCCATTGGATAGTTGACCTGATTGCTTTGCATATGTACAGGTTGGAGCGGGACCACCAGATAGGCTGGTGGCTCACTCGACTCGGGGAATGGACACTACGTGGGCGTTGTCCAGGGGTGCACCCCAGAGGATGTATGCGCAGCCGCTGACTGGGCTGCTTCCTCAATGTTCACCCACTTCTATAGGTTCAATTTGGCCTCATCAGTCATCCCCTCATCTGCTCTAGAGGTTGTAACAGATTCTTAGTTGTATCTTAGTTTTCTCTCACTGAGCCGGCAGGTGTGCTTTGTGCTCAGAATGGTTTTTGTTCAGCTCCAGTTGCTTGGAAGAACCGACTTAACTTGTAGGTATCCAGTTGAGTGCAATAAGGAGTCAAACTTGAATGAATGAATGAATCTTTATTTTGGATGGATTAAAAGTAAAGATTAAAAGAAAGGAACAGAATAATATAGCAAAGAGGAAAAAAAATCTTACAAGGTCAAATTAAACAATAACTCCTCTGATTATACAGTTCAACACAAGTTACCCGAAATGGGTGATGGCTGAAGCCGCAGCTTATATTGCCCACCCATGTTCCATCCAAGAATTCAAAAGAAAAACAAAACAAGAGCGATTACAATTCAGAACAAAGCAAAGACAAAACATGACAAAAAAACTAAGCAACAACACAACACAGACTGAATATGATAATCCTTATGTGATTTTACATGTCATCTTGTATATATCTTTGGAGTATTTCTACCTTTAGTTTTTGTTTAAATTGTCCAAAAGCTTTCCACAATCTGACTCCTTGCACTGAAACACAGTGTTGCTTGGTGGTAGTTCTCACTGAAGGTTTTTGAAATATGCATGTTCCTCTGAAATGATATTGTTTCTCCCTTATTTGGAACAACTTTTGGATATTTGCGGGCAGTGATAGGTTCTTCACTTTAAACATTAAAACTTATCTGTCTGGGGGTCGCAGCAGATTCTTAAGTTGTATCTTAGTCTCCCTCATGTGAGCTGGTATGTGTGCCTTGTGCTCAAAGAGGGTTGTTTCAGCTTCGGTTACCTCTAGGAACCGGCTTAACTTGTAAGTATCCAGCTGGGAACAATAAAGGAGTCAACTCATCTGTTCTGGGAATTGCAATAGGTCAAGCTGCGTCTTAGTCTCCCTCATGTGGGCCGGCATGTGTGCCTTGTGCTCGAAGAGGTTTGTTTCAGCTCCAGTTACCTGTAGGAACTGGCTTAACTTGTACATACTCAGGTAAGTACAATAAGAGAGCCAAACTCATCTGACTGTGTTTGTGCTTTATGGCGTGTTGGGACATTGTGCTCCTTCGACCTGTGGATGACGCCCCCCCCCCATTCTCCTCAGGACTCATTCAGTATATGGGTGTCACTTGGTTACAGGTTCACTGAAATAAAATGAAACGTATGTTTACAGATGTAAAAGCGGTTTTATGAATGAAAGTGAACCTGTAACCATTCATTGTCCTTTTTCGGTGGAGGCAGGCTCCTCCCAGTCATCAAAAAGAGGAAGAGTGAGTGGATGCAGGGGGTATATATGGGGTGTGCATCCACAGGTGTGGTTAATTTGGTATAATGCTCCTATCCTGAGGATCGGTGTCACTTGGTTACAGGTTCACTTTCATTCATAAAACTGCATTTACATCTGTAAACGTACACTTTCTGTAATTAGCCTGCATCTGAGAAATTATCGACCGGTTGATGTCATGTACCCAGACTTTTGTTTTCTTTTTTGTGCCATCATATTTTGCATCTAGAGCTGCTACCAATGCCAGCAACATTTCCTGTCCATCGTTATTTATCTGATATGTAAGTAGCCTATTATCTACATTTTCTTTTACAACTAGAATGTTTAATGTCATTGCATTGACAATATACATATGTAAACTAAAAAAGCACCTAGAGAGTGCATACCTCCACCAAAGCTCCTTCCATCCCTCACAGATCACCTCCAAAATGTAATGGGTTTGTGTGTAGGCCGCAAATCAGTTCTGGTGAAAACTGCATCAGAGTCTATTCAGTAGTTTTGGAGGATTCTTGCTAACACAATGTGAGAAGATAAGAGCCTTGGTGGAGGTATGCATTCTGGGATCATCACCAAAATGTAATGGGTTCCTCTCTA
This sequence comes from Pholidichthys leucotaenia, assembly GCA_020510985.1. Lineage (NCBI taxonomy): Eukaryota > Metazoa > Chordata > Actinopteri > Cichliformes > Pholidichthyidae > Pholidichthys > Pholidichthys leucotaenia. Next base: position 140,733,711 of record CM035839.1, on the reverse strand, counting down.
GCCCAAGGACCACTTCTGGTAAAAATTTCATCCAAATCCATTAAGTATTTTTGGAGTATTGTTGCTAACACACTGTGAGAAGATAAGAGCCTTGGTGGAGGTAGTGTTTTCTGCCCTATGAAGTGAGGTGAAACAGGAGGTCATAGGTGAGCGGCTATAATTTCCACAAAAATCATCCGATCAGAACCAAATTGCAATATGCAGCATATATATGAAACCGTGGTACCAAGTTTCAAAATAATGGGATCAAAACTGTAGGAGAAGGTGATTTCACAAAAGTGGGACAGATGGACGGATGGACTGACCCGTAATATAATGCCCCTTTCGGCTTCAACCAGCAGGGGATAAAAAACAATCTGCCCGCACACTATTTCCAGTATGTACAATGGTAAGTGAAAGTGTTAAAATTATTTATTGATGAGAAAGCACCAGGGAATTGGAAAATATAATGGAAGCAGAACCAGAGCTGCGGGAGGACTGGAATGCGGAAGTACATTACTCTACATTGTACAAGAGGTCCATAACATTGCATGGACTCAAATGAATGTAAATGAGCTCAATACTCTTGCACAATATGTGTCCATTAAGAGTCTATAACAACCCTCAATCTAGCTTGTCCTAAAATTTGGTGGTTCTGTCATAATAAAATCACTATAAGCCAAAATTGATATTGATCTTTTATGACCCTGTGACCTTAACCTTTGACCTTTTGATCCCAAAAGCATAGCCAAATGTGGTTCTCCCGTGGTCAATATGTGTGCCATGTCAGGTCACCCTAGCATAATTTCCTCTTCAGTTAGAGCATGGATACGCAGACTCAGGAGGTGACCGCCCTATGCATGGGTAATTACAAGAAAGCTTACCTACTTTTATACCGCATTGAATAATTAGAAAAGCACCCAGAGAGTGCATACCTCCACCAAGGCCCTGTAGTGGTTTGGGCTGCATCTGACCAGGCCACACTTTATCTTCTATATTTATTATTCTGTCTTCATTATCATCATCTTTGGGGTTTTGTTTCCATCTTGGTCTCATCTTTATTATCATTATTATTATTGTTGTTATTGTCATTATTATTATTATTATTATTATTATTATTATTATTATTATTATTATTATTATTATTATTATTATTATTATTATCCATCAAAGCTACATTTGTATGTTTGGTTTTTTCCTATTCATCATCATTTGTTTCTGGTTGGACTTATATTTTGACAGTGTTTGTTTACTTCCGTTTGAGCACAGCTTATCCCTATGTCAGTCTTTATTGGTCAGGACTGTTGCTCATTCGTCTGATTGTGTAAATTCCTATTTATTGGGTTCACCTCCTCATTCCCTTGTTGGGTCCTCATTGTTATCCATCATTACCATCATTACCATCGTCACCATTGTCACTATCGTACTTTCCCGTCATTATCTGCCTGTCATTACCTTCGGTCGTGAGTATCATTGTCTCTACCATGCTGCAGTTTTTCCTATTAAAATATGCTTCAACGTCACCCCACGAGTGAGTCTGTTCATCTGCCCGTGAGGGCCAGCCATAACAGGCCCCTTCTGTCCCTCATGGATCACCTCCAAAATGCAATGGGTTTGTGTGTAGGCCACGAGCCAGTTCTGGTGAAGACTGCATCAAAGTCTATCCAGACAGCATTACGGCGGGACTTCCGGCTGTCAGAGCTGGTGCGCCGTGACAGCTGATCTACATTCCTTTGATTACTGTCTCATTATTGGTTGTGCCCTATTTAAGGGAGCAGCTGTGGTTACTCCAGGCTGGGACCTCGTCAAACCTCCGTCTTAGATTCACGATACGTTCTTCTCACATTAAGCGTATTCCTTCAGAGTCTGTTTTCCTTTGTCCATAGTCTTAGCCATAGTCATAGTTGTGTTTTGGCCCCACGTGGCTCATTATTTTGTCATCGTTGTCTTTTGTTAATAAACATGCAAACTCATCAGCTGACTTTTGGTGTCTTATTGATGGCCTGTGTGGTTCCAAGGTTGTCATAGCCAGGAGCGGCACTGGGGTTAAGCTCCCAGTGCTCATTAAATGCTTCTTATGGCGTGCGTCTCGAAAAGCCTCTGACAACAAAGTCCAACTCCTAGCCTGCCAGTGTGGTTTAGTCTCTAAGCCTGGCGGAACTGCTTTTACTAATAGGAGAAGGGGCGAGGGCGGATCTCTGGCACCTTAAAACCAGATGCTTCGGGTAGATGGTGGCTCGTCAACCTGGGAAGGTAGCCCATCTAGGGGAAGGTAAACCCTGATTTCAAACCTCCGCTGCCTTGCGGCGCACCCGGTCACGGGAAAGGCTTCGGGAGTCAACCCTGAGGAAAAATCCGGAGTCGGAGTCCCTAAGGCAGTTCTCTGTTGTGCTCAACATCGTTCTGGCAGCTCCTGCGACGGCGCTGGTGCCAAACTGTAGCAGCCCTGCTGTTCCTTTGGATTCATCAGTGACGTGGAGAGGGGGGACATGCTGCATGGGCAACATCTTGTCCTCCATATCGTCCTGCCCAGGCTTGAATCCTACCAACGCCCAACACTGGAAGGTAGAACACCGGATCACTGGAGAGGACACTCCAGCTTCGCCTTTGGCGTAGACAAAACACGGGGAATAACAGTTACCGGTTATAAGCCACCGCTCAATTGGCATAGAGCGCGGCGCCAGGGGTTGTACCTGATGGTGGGAGGGATCATCGGATCTCACTGGACAGCTACCGCCCGCCTCAAGCTGGGCAGCCCCCAGCCAATAAGGTGTTGTCCCGCCACAGCTTGCTTTCCTCATTGGGTGCATGGGGATGAGGAGAAGTCCGAACGGCAGGCTGAGAACCTTCACACCAGGCAAGACAAAAAAACAAAAGAGACCAACTCTAAAACTGGGAACTTGGAACGTCTGCACTATGATGACAGGACTCGCTGCTAACCTCAAGGACATCAACGACACCAAGAAGACTGCCATCATCAATAATGAGCTGAAGGTCCTGGAAGTGGATATCGCCACTCTCCAGGAAACACGGTTGGCTGACGCAGGCACACTGAGAGAGAAGGACTACACGTTCTATTGGCAGGGAAAGGGCAATGACGAACACAGGGAACATGGAGTGGGCTTCGCAGTGAAGAACACCTTGCTGAAGATGGTGGAACAGGGCAGCAATGGCTCTGCACGACTCCTCACCCTCCGCCTGAACACCACTCAAGGCCCAGTCACCCTCGTCAGTGTGTATGCCCCAACACTGACAGCCACACGAGAGGCAAAAGACGAGTTCTACGAGAATCTCGCAACAACTGTCAGGATCATCCCCAACTCTGAACAAATCATTCTCCTTGGAGACTTCAATGCCAGAGTGGGTGCTGACCACGACTCCTGGCCCTCCTGTCTTGGACGATTTGGCGTGGGCAGAATGAACGACAACGGACAGCGGCTGCTCGAGTTCTGCACATATCACGATCTGTGCATCACAAACTCGTTCTTCAAGACCAAGCCCCAACACAAGGTTTCCTGGCGACATCCGCGCTCAAAGCACTAGCACCAGCTGGACTTGATCCTGACCAGGCGCACCTCACTGAAGAACGTGCTAATCACCCGTTCGTTCCAGAGTGCAGATTGCGACACAGACCATTCATTGGTGTGTTGCAAGGTCAAGCTGCAGCTGAAGAAATTCCATCATGCTAGACAGCCTGGAAAGGCACGGATTGACACCAGCAAGATGGCCCAACCAGAACTTGTTGAGCAGTTTGCCTCCACCTTTGAGAAGGAAATTGGTGTACCACAAGAAGGAGAATCTGCAAAGCAGAAGTGGGAAGAGCTGCGAAACACCATCCACTGCACAGCCTTGGCTACCTTTTTTTTTTTTTTTTTGTTGTTTTTTTTTGTTACTTATTTGTACCCGTAGGTAGACTTGGTTTGCAGTCTGGTGACAAGCCACCAGCTGCTGGTCGCTGCGTGCGCGAGCGCCCTAAACCTACATGTTTTTGGTATGCGGGAGGAAACCGGAGAAATCCCGGAGTAAACCCACGCAACACGGGGAGAACATGCAAACTCCACACAGCTCACTGTTGGTCGGTGGCTGGGATCGAACCCACGATCTCATGATCCCCGCAATCCCCCGGCCGAGGGTAAAACTGTGCTGCCACAGTGCTAAACCACTGCGCCACCGTGCAGCCCCCTTTGGGAGGAAGACCTCGAAGTCACAGGATTGGTTTGATGCCAAGTTGACTGAGATGACCCCCGTCATTGAAGCCAAGCGCTCAGCACTTGCTGAGTACAAGAAGTACCCAAACGAGAAGAATCTCCAGATTCTCAGGACTGCGAGAAGCAAAGTTCAGCAGACTGCTCAGCGCTGTGCCAACGAGTACTGGACTCAGCTCAGCCAAGACATTCAAACCGCTGCCATAACAGGGAACATCTGTGGTCTGTACGATGGCATCAAGAAAGCACTTGGTCCGGCTCAGAGCAAGACGGCCCCCCTCAAATCCTCCACTGGGGAGATGATCACAGAAAAGAACAAGCAGATGGAGAGATGGGTGGAACACTACTCCGACCTCTACTCCAGACAGAACAGCGTGACACCGTCAGCCCTTGATGCCATCGACTGCCTGCCATCCATGGATGAACTTGACGTCGAGCCAAACATCGACAAACTCAGCAAGGCCATTGATAGCTTGGCCGCTGGCAAGGCACCTGGCAATGACGGCATACCCCCTGACCTGATCAAGCACTGCAAGACCGCCCTACTGCTGCCATTGCATGACGTCCTCTGCCAGTGCTGGAAGGAAGGTGCTGTACCACAGGACATGAGGGACGCCACGATCATCACCCTCTACAAAAACAAAGGGGAGAGAAGCGACTGCAACAACTACAGGGGCATCTCCCTCCTCAGCGTTGTTGGCAAAGTCTACGCATGAGTTGTTCTCGTTCGTCTACAGAAGCTTGCCGAACGTGTCTACCCCAAGTCTCAGTGTGGCTTCCGCGCTGAGCGATCGACGGTAGACATGATATTCTCCATCCGCCAACTCCAGGAGAAATGCAGAGAACAGAACATGCCCCTGTACGTCGCCTTCATCGACCTCACCAAAGCGTTCGATCTGGTCAGCAGAGAGGGCCTTTTCAAGATCCTGCCAAAGATAGGATGCCCACCAAAGTTGCAAAGCCTCATCGAATCGTTTCACACCAACATGCAGGGGATAGTGCAGCACGACGGCAACGTCTCAGAGCCATTCAACATACACAGTGGAATGAAACAGGGCTGTGTACTTGCGTCAACCCTCTTTGGGATTTTCTTTGCTATACTCCTGAGTCATGCCTTCAGCACAGCAACAGAGGGATTCTACCTGCACACAAGATCTGACGGCATTCTTTTCAACCTCGCCCGCCTGAAAGCCAGAACCAAAGTACGCGAGGCTCTAATCAGAGACATGCTGTTCGCAGACGACGCTGCAGTCGCAACCCACACACAGCAGGAGCTTCAGACCCTGATGGATCGCTTCTCCCAGGCATGCAAGGACTTCGGGCTTACCATCAGCCTGAAGAAGACTAACATCTTGGCGCAAGGCACCGAAGCACCACCAACCAGCACCATCGATGACTACGAGCTGGAGGTCATGAATCAGTTCACATACCTGGGGTCCACGATCAGCAACAACCTCTCCCTTGATACAGAGATCGACAAGAGGATTGGAAAATCAGCCTTCACACTCGCTCGCCTCACCACACGAGTGTGGGAGAATCCCAAACTCTCTGTCAAGGCAAAGATGGCAGTGTACAACGCCTGTGTCATCAGCACACTGCTCTATGGGAGTGAGACGTGGACAACATACGCCTGGCAGGAAAAGAGACTGAACTCCTTCCACTTGCGCTGCATTCGCCACATCCTGGACATATCCTGGCAGGACAAAGTGCCCAACACAGAAGTTCTGTCCCACGCCGGCCTTCCCTCCATGTTCACTCTACTCAGGCAGCGCAGGCTCCGCTGGCTAGGCCACGTTCACCGTATGGAGGATGGCAGAATCCCCAAAGATGTCCTCTACGGAGAACTGGCGACTGGCAGGAGAGACGTTGGCCACCCACAGCTGCGCTTTAGAGACGTCTGCAAGAGAGACATGAAGGCCCTGGAGATCAACACAGAGCGCTGGGAGGACCTTGCAACGGACCGCTCCAAATGGAGAGGCACCCTGACCAGACAGCTCAAGGCAGGTGAAGAGAGACTGACTGCTGCAGCAGATGAAAAAAGGACCCGCAAGAAGAACCACCACAGACCCAGCAGCACGGAGACCACCCACAAGTGCGACCTGTGTGACAGGGACTGCCATTCGCGTATTGGCCTGTTCAGCCACAGGCGGTGCTGTTCCAGCAGAGTAGACATTTAGGATTCTCTTCCATGGTCATCATAGACCGATGGAGGCCAACGATCGGTGAGGGCCATCGCTGACAGTAGGTCGCAGCCACAACGAGACACCGGTCACCGAGAGTTTGCATTGTGGGGCTTGAGTTTTTCCTTCTCTGGGTGCTAGTATTTTATTAGTATGTCTGCTTTCGAGCGTGGGTATTGCCCCAAGTGGTTGTGGGAGGTGGATGGCTACCTGGCCGATGCCTGTCTCCTTATGCTCACCTATGCTGCATACGAGCACCTGGATCTCGCGCAGAGGACGCTATTAAGCTATCACCTGACCTCCTTTCCAGAGGGAAAGGAGAGGGTGACTTTGATAGTGGCGCTACGGGAACAAATACAGAGGGCGGCTGAGAAGCCTCTACTTCCTCTCCGGGACAGGGTCGTCCCGACGAAGGGGAAGTCTCCAGCGCGAGCCACTCTTCCACAAGGTTCCCATCCACAGCGGAGGAGGACAGCTGGGACTCCCAGTGAGGAGACTCAGTGGGCAGCTGAGCTCGTCAGGGGCCGCTTGGCTGAAGCTCGCTCTTCCTCCCATCCCAGTGACATCCAAAAGCATGTGGTGGTGGCAGCAAGACTGGTGAAGATCAATCCTGAGCTTCATTGTTATCCTGAGTACGCCGAGCTGCTAGTCTCCGTTTCTGCGCAGTAGCGGCTTTCCTGACCACCACCTAACCTTTGCCTCGCCCTCTGCTGGTAAACGCCGTCACCCCGCTTCTGCCCAGCCTCAGCGAGAACCCCGTCCGGATCCAGTTCCGGGTCACCGAAAGAACTCTGCCTCCCAGCCAGCTGTTGCTCCTGTGTCACGACAGGAGGAAAACACAGCAGTCTCCGCCTCCGGGTCATCTGTCTCGGCTGTTCCATCAGCTTCTCGTCCCCGGACTGCCTGGGCTGCTCCGCCCTTCTCCTCGATGCTCTCTCCAGCTGCTGAGAACTCCTGCTCCAGCTGTGCCCGTCATCAATCCTGTGTGAGCAGTTCCTCCTCGTCTTCCTGGGGGGCTCTCCATCACCATCCAAAGGGGAGAGGAGAAAGCCAAGCCCACTGCAGCAGCATCCATCGGTCCTCAGCGGAGCAGGCAAGTGTCTTTTCATTCTTTTCCTTCACTGGGTGAATTGCCTTGTCTGATCCCTGGGGGTGGAGTTCGGGGTTCACAGTCCCCCGAGCTCCCTCCACCTGCTGCAGTCATTAATTATGAACCTGCAACCTCTGTGTCTCCTTCCCCTGAGCGTTCCCCGGTGCCAGGACTACACTGCCGGATGAGGAAGGAACCTGCGGCCCTGGAGAGCCTGGTTCCAGCCCCACAGCCACGTCATGGGCAGAGGAGAAGGGCGGACCTCTGATTGGAGCCTGCGCCAATGATCAAGCGTCCCCGGGTCTTCACGGGGGAGCGGTTCAACCCAGCAGGTCATGGATCCCCTGCCACCACGCCGTGCGGGCCTTCGGTGTGGACGTCATCGTCAGGGAATCCCCAGACTGTGGACACCATCATGCCGGCTGCGGAGCCTGCTGCAGTCGAGTGGGAACCAGGAGTGGACCTTCAACTCACTGAACCTGGATCACCCAAGTCCTGGGCGGCGGTAGAGCCCGAGATCAGGCAAGTGCTCTATTTTGTCTTTCTCTTCTCTATTCTGGAGCATCATTGCCTGTCTTTCAGGGAAATGAGCCGGGTGCAGCCAATCGCTACATCCGGGCTTGTCTCACCGGGCTCTGCCACTGCCGGTGATATTGATCCCGGTTTTCTGTTCTGTTCCTCTGAGCCTTCTCCAAAGGTCACCAGTGACGGGTCGGTCCCGGTCGCCGTTGAGGGTCAGGGTTCATGTTTGGAGGTTAACCCTGGTGCTGCGCAGGCCCAGTCGGGGTCCGTCGTGGGTGCAGCTCTGACCCAGTCAGGGTCCGTCATGGGTATTGTTCCGGCCCAGTCGAGGTCCGTTGTGGGTGCAACGCTGCCCAATCGGGTCCGTCGTGGGTGCTGTTCCGGCCCAGTCGGGGTCCGTTGTGAGTGCTGCATGGTCCTGCTTGGGATCCAGCAAGAGCGCACTGCCAGTTAGCATGGAGTTCGGAGAAGGAGCTGCAGATCCTCCGCCATTCGACGCCGGACTGGTCCCTCATCGTTTCCCCAATCCCTTTTTCCCTCCACCGGGTGCTGCTGGGATTTCCCTTATTCGGCTCGGCTTTCCCTCGCTATCCTTCTTGACAGAGAGGCTGCCTCCAAGTTCTTCCCTTCGGTCCTGGTGGCCTATTGACGTGGGTCGGCCGCCTAGGAAACTGCTTCACCGGTTCGGCGTTCTGGGTCGGCCGCCCGAAGGACTGGACTCTTTGTTCAGTGACCTGGTCCAGCCACCAGAGGTACTGTTTCTCCGGGCCTGGGACTGGGGTAGACTGCCCGAACTTATTCTTTTTCCCCTGCCAGCCATCTGGACGCTGGATGCTGGAAGACCTCCAAAACTATTTGTTTTTTGTTTCATTGTGCTCTGCCTGCCGACATCCCTGTAGAGTTTTTTGTTTCCTCCTCCGTGGTTTTGGGAGGCTTTTTTTTTTTTTTTGTCCATGAGCTATATTGAATTGTATATATCGCCGCTCTGTAGCGTGTGAGTTTTTTTTCTCTGGTATTATTAGGTATGCTGTATTTTGTTATGTGCCTGTATTTCAGTTTTTCTTGTCTCCTCTGTAGTCTGGGGGACGTTTTTTTTTTTTTTTTTTGTCTTTGCCGGTTTAATATGATTTATATTAGTTTCGCTGCTCTGTAGCATGTTGAGTTGCCTTCCCGGTCTTATGGGGTCCGTGGCATTTTTGTACCTATATTTGAGTTTTCCTTGTTCCTCTGTGGTTTGAGATGTTTTTTTCCTTGCCTGTGACTTTATTGGACTGTATTATGGTGTGCTGGTTGTAGCCGTTTTGAGTGGGTTTTTTTTTTTCTTCGTTTCTCCCCCTCATGTTTTTTTTTTTTTTGGGTGCAGTGTATGTGCCTGTATTTTGGCTTTTGTATTTTCTACCATGCTCTGATTGTTGTCTGTTATCTTTTTTTTTTTTTTGCATGTTTGAGCCTCATCGTCATTTTTGATTGTCATTGTTGCCCTCCTTGTTACGACCCGAGCGCTGGGTTCTGTCCGCGCTCGGGCTACGCACAGCTCGCTGCCGGCCTTGACAGCTGTGGATTGTATTCTGGCCTCACCGGGCTCTTATTGTGAAGGCGCTCGGTGGGGCTTCCGCCTGTCAAGGTTGGTCAGCTGTTTGTCATCACTGCTCGTTAGTGTTCGCCTTTATAAGGCGGGCACTAGCGGCAGTTAAATCGCAGGAGTATCGTCAAACTATCCTCGTCAAAACGTCAGACATTGTCAAAACGACGTCAGACATCGTCAAAACGTCGTCAGACATCATCTAAACCTCGTTAGACCTTCATGTCAGGTTCGTGTTCTTTCATGTCATGTCATAGTTTAGCTCGTAGTGGCTGGGGTTAGCCCTACGAGCCCTTGTATCGCTTAGTGTGTGTTTTTGCCCTTAGTGGGTCATAGCCTTGTGTCTTGTCTTGTTGTATTAATAAATTACCATCATTGCAAAACTCACCGGTGGACTCTTGGCGTCTTATGGTGATCTGCGAGGGTCACCGCATGACACTCCTTTGTTTTGTAGGGCGGTCCTGTTGACCTTCTGGGTGGTGGTGAGGGGGCTTCGATGATCTATCGCGCCTGGAATTTGCGTTTTAAGGGGGGAGTACTGTCATGGTCTGAGCGCTGATATTGTCCACGCTCGGGTCATCCAGTATTTTCCCCGTTAGTCCATGTTTTCCTTATGGCTTTCCAGGGCATTTATTATGACAATGTCACAGCGGGACTTCCAGCTGTCAGAGCTGAGTGCGCCATGACAGCTGATCTACATTCCTTTGATTACTGTTATTGGTTGTGCCCTATTTAAGGGAGCAGCTGTAGATACTCCGGGCTGCAACCTCGTCAAACCTCCGTCTTAGATTCACGAGACGTTCTTCTCACAGTAAGCGTATTCCTTCAGTCTGTTTTCCTTTGTCCATAGTCTTAGTCATTTTCATAGTTGTGTTTTTGCTCCACGTGGCTCATTATTTTGACATCGTTGTCTTTTGTTAATAAATATGCAAACTCATCGGCTGGCTTTCGGCGTCTTATTGATAGCCAGCGAGGGCCATCACTGACAGGTTTGTCTTTAGCCCAAGGGCCACAACTGGTAAAAACTTTATCCAAATTCATCCAGTAGTTTTGGAGTATTGTTGATAACACACTGTGAGAAGAGCCTTGGCATAGGTATGCATTCTGGGATCATCATCAAAATGTTATGGGTTCCTCTCTAGCCTAAGGACCACCTCTGGTAAAAATTTTATCCAAATTCATCCAGTAATTTTGGAGTATTGTTGTTAACACACTGTGAGAAGATAAGAGCCTTGGCGGAGGTATGTATTCCGGGATCATCACCAAAATTCTATGGGTTCATCTGTAGCCCAAGGACCACCTCTGGTGAAAATGTTATCTAAATCCATGCAGTAGTTTTTGTGTAATCCTGCTGCACAAATACAAACAAGGTCCTTGGTTGAAGGATGCACTCCGAGATCATCACCAAAATTTGAGGGGTTCATCCTTGGCCCAAAGGCTACCTCTGGTGAAAATTCCATCAAAATCCATCCAGCAGTTTTTGTATAATCCTGCTAACAGACAGACAAACAGACGAACTACCCCAATTACATTATGGTAAATGATGTTCACTTATATAACGCTTTTTCTCATCTCTAGATGACCAAAGCACTTTAAGATCCTGCTATCCACCCATTCACACACACATTCACACACTGATGGTGGAAGAGCTGCCATGCACCAGCGCTGGCCTGACCCACCAGGAGCAACTGGGAGTTCAGTGTTTTGCTCAAGGACACTTCGATATGCAGACTGCAGACAGAGTGGGAATCAAACCCCTGACCCGGTGATCAGTAGTCGGCCACACTACACCTGTGACACAGCTGCCCCCTCCTTGGCGGAAGTGATAAAGGTGGTCAGACCATCACCATTTGTGCTAGTAAGGGATGTGAAGCCGCTACGATCACTAGAGTGAGGGCTATATGGGGCAAGTTCAGGGAGCTCCTGCCTTTGTTGTCATTCAGGGCCTTGTCTCTCACCACCCGTGGAAAGATTTGCAACAGTTGTATCAGAGCTGCTATGCTATATGCTAGCGAGTGCTGGCCTCTAAAAGCATCTGACATAGCAAGACTAGAAAGGAGTGAAAGAGCCGTGCTTCATTGGCTATGCAATGTGAAGCCTGGTGACCCATCGGCACCTGGGACCTTGGTACAAGACTTGGCCTCACAGATCTTGAAACTTCCATCACATGTAAGTGCTTTCAGTGGTTTGGCTATGTCCAACAAAGCACCTCATGGACAAATAAAATCTTAAACCTTGAGGTAGTGGGGCGAAGAGGCAGACCAAAGAAAATGTGGAAAGACACACTTACCAAAGCTCTGAGGCAGACTGGCCTAAAGGTGATGGATGCGCAGGACCACACAAAACGGAAGAAGTCTGTGATGCTCTACAGTGCCATGCAAATGTCCAGCTCACGGTAGTGGATTTTATGGACGTAAAAGGATAGTAGTAGAAGTACACCAAATATTGACTTTAAAGCTTGTCAGAATTGTACAAACTGTGTATATTAACAAATATTTTAATCAAATCACTGAACCCATTTTCCAAGAAAATGAAGTGAGGGGATTGTTATGTATGAAATCAGATAGGAGTCATCTTGTGCTGAACAGTGAAATGAACTTTATTAAGAGCCACACCAACTATATACAGTGGCAGCAGCCCACCTGACGTCGTCCCCCCAGACAGCTACGGCAACCCCCTAGGGCCAAACTCACACACAACATTCTCCCCCCTTTACAAAAGTCCAAAACACACATACGCACACAATTGAAAACCTCCCCAATTTAGGACCCGAATCACGCACTAAAATAATGAAGAACAATGTATTATAATTGGCCTAACACATTCCCACAAAACAACTAAAACAGGGCTGACAGGTGGACTACCATGCAGCCTGCATGGCGGGGTGGATTATTTTGCCACCCCTAAACTAAAAGAGAGTCCATTCATAAACTAAAATTGTACACCAGGCTCCTAAAGAAAATGCACAAAATAATCCCATTTCATAACATACACACACACAAGAACCTCCGAACTATTAATAAACACAGTCATTCCAGTGAAGAACATTGTAACTTGCATGGGGGTCCAGGGCAGCCCCCCAGCAGCTGCCTCCAGGGCCACAGCTGATCTCACAGATGAGAATGCGTCTTCTCCTCGCCATCGGCCACTCCTCTCTGCCATCCGAAGCCTTTTCCCGGATACGCGGCACCTCATTGGCGTGCCTCCTCAAGCACCCCAACAGCTGAAAATAAGCTGCGCCCAGCTTAGCCACAATGTGCAGCCGTTCCTGGTGTTCCTTCGGCTGTCGTCCGGCCCATATCCACCGTGGACATTCTTGCCCTCGAGCCAGAACTAAGTCCATAAGTCTGAAAGGGGTCTTGCTCGGCTTGCAGTGTTGCTGCTTGGCACGCAGTTTCTCCGTGCCTGTTGGTCTCCCCCCGACCGTTTTCAAAACCACTGCAGCTGTCACCGTTGTAGGCCCAGATCCTCTGGCCTCCTATGGCTGAGCTCCAGGGAAAACTGAAGTTCGCTCGTCAGGGTCACTCATCAACTCAGGTGCCTCGCCGTTACGTCCAGTACCCTCAGCCAAGGTGTGTTGAGCTCCGGCACTGAGCCAACCCTGAGAGAGGCTGGTCCTGCTCGACCTACGTAGTGCCCGGTAACTCTTCGTACTGCTCGCTCCTGGTATCCGTCCTCGACTGCAGCTTGTCTTGGGCACAAGAACAGTCCGGTACCTCCTCTCTGTCGTCCGAGGTGCTCTGCTACTCCACGCCGCGTGCTGTGTTCATGCCCGGTCACCGCTGCTGCTTTTCGGGGCTCTCAGCATGTTTGCGCTCTCCTTCCCGCTACTTCGACTCTAGCTGCAGGGAAAACTGAGCCGAGACTGGTCGCTGCTCTCCTCTTGTGCCATCTTTGCTCACAGCGTTGTGTTCACCTCTGGTACTGTGGTCACTCACCATGCTGTGCTTTTTTGCTGGCTTGTCATCTTCAGTGGACGCGGGCTCCCTCTCCTGTGGCTCCAACTCCACCGCGAAAACTAACTTATAGCTTTTAGCTAGTGTTTGGCGCCCACCTAGCTCCGTGGCTAATTTTACCATTGCCACTAACTGGGCAACGAGTTTCCCCGAGCTAGCTACCTAGCTTAGCTTCTTCTTGTGCCAACAGCCTTTCCACCCACAGCTTCATGTTCCTTGTGTGTTCGGCAAAGTACTCAGCCATCCATCCGACAGCATCTTTATAAGACTCCGTCTCCCCCAATGTGTGGAAAATTTTCTAACCTTCTACGCTGAAATGGTGGACCAGAAATGCTCGTCTCCGTATTCCGTTGAGTCTACTCAGGCCCAACGCCGCGATGTATCCCTCAAACATGGCCAACCAGTTAGGCCACAGGATCGCTGGCTCTCCCGGATACTGTAGAAATGGTGGTGGAGGTGGTCCATACTCCTCCATAGTTTCTCCTCGTCACCAAAATGTTATGTATGAAATCAGACAGGAGTTGTCTTGTGCCAAACAGTGAACTTAACTTTATTGAGAGTCACACCAACTATATACAGTGGCCACAACCAGCCTGATGTCATCCCCCCAGACAATTACGGCAAGCCCCTAGGGCCAAACTCACACACAACAGGGATGACTCAGACTTTTGTACAGTCCTGTATCTTAATGTTTAATTAAGTGATCTAACACTGACTTGAAAAACAGTACCAAATTGGAAGGATGAGGCAATGTCCTGATGGGGGCATGGCCAGGGACCATGCTCATGCTTTATGTTCATTTTAGTTTTTGCTTTTCCACAGTACCATTACACAGGGTTACAAAAATAATTTTTTTGTAAATTGTCTGTTTTTTCAACTGATTTAAGACAATTTTGCACCGCTGAATCCGAAGATGACATCTGTTTCTCTCAATCAGATGTTAAGTAAAAACCTGTACTTACTTAGTACTTACTTAGTACTATGCATGTACTTACCTTTATATAAAGGTAAGTACATGTAAATTGAATGTTGTGTCATCATTGTTCAAAATTCAGAGAATTTCAAGACATAAAAAAGAATTTTGCATCATATAATGCGAAAATACTCGTACATGTAAACAAAAACGTATAAAACAACATGTGGCCATAATTCAAAAAGTTGACCTGATTGAGCAAAACCAATGTGATTTTTGGATTCAGCACATCAAAACTGTCCTAAATCAGCTAAAAAAACAAACAAACAAAAGTATTATTATTGTAACGTGCTGCTCGACATGGCGACGTCCCACCGGGAGATTCGAACTCACGCCTCCCGCTCCGGAGTCCCGCACTCTACCTGTGTCGCCAATAGGGTCAACCCACTTGGCAAGCCAAGTAGGGTGCTCATATTGAGTTCGCTACACTACTCCCCTCTGGTTCTCGACATCGTCCCGATGTCAGCGCCCCATTACTGCTTTGGACAGGAGGTCCCACTCCTGACACCAGTGTAACGTGCTGCTCGACATGGCGACGTCCCACCGGGAGATTCGAACTCACGCCTCCCGCTCCGGAGTCCCGCACTCTACCTGTGTCGCCAATAGGGTCAACCCACTTGGCAAGCCAAGTAGGGTGCTCATATTGAGTTCGCTACATTATTATTAGGTGCCCTCGTGTTCTCTGATCATTGTCTGTCATGTCATGTCATCCCCTGTTGTCTGTGTCTTATGGCTGTCTTTTGTATTTGGTTATATTCTATGATCCCAGTTTATTTTTACTGTTTAGTATTATTGTCCTGTTGTCTTTAGTCTTGCTTTGTCATCTCCTGTCTAAGTTCATGGTTGCATGTGTGCCTGCTTACCTATTGTCTCCAGTTCCTTGTGTTTCCATACACTGTCCCTCATGTGTGCTCCTGTTTAGCTCCTGATTGTTCTCAGCTGTCCTGCATCTGGTTAATTGTTCCCGCCCCTATATATGTGTGTCTCTGTGCTCTTTTCGGTGAGAGGTCATCACATCATTTCTATGTCGCCTACCCTGCCATGTCTTAGTCTATGTCTATGTTCTCAGTCCACGTAAGTTTGCCCTGCTTGCCAAGTTTAATATAGTGTTTGCCATGTTAAGCTCAGTTTAGTTCTCAGCCCACGTGCTGCTTTTTGTTTGCTCTGAGTTTTTGTTAATAAATAATCATTTTTGCACTGCAACCCTGCCTGCACATGAGTTCTCCCTACAAACCCTTGTCTTTCCAGAGGGCAGACTATGACAAACAAAAGAACAGATGAAAAACAAATAACTGTCATTGCAATTATTCATTCATATCTTTATTATAGAACTCATTGTTGAACAGTTTAAAAAAATGCAGACAAGTCATTGAAACACAACTCCAGTGAACATCTACTGTAGTAATTAACTTTGATTATCTGGCAAGTGAAAATTTTATGTGAATTTCCAGTGGAAGAATGTCATACATGTCTTGGAGGTGATGTCACAGGTATATCCACACTGACAGCAGTGCTGACCATCTCCACAACACTTCCCCTAAAATCAGATATGCACATTTATTTCTAGAGTTATGGTCAAAAACAAAGACTCTGATAATGACTATTTTGTGCTTTGTGTATCATCTGGCACATTTACCAAACTCTGTAGCTTCAACAGCAGCTCCATTGGCCACCGGGTCCCTCACAACAGCTTTGGCCCTCTTGGCAGTAAAATTCTGAATTACAGCGAATGACTTCAACATCAGAGGGGCTGCTACTGCCTTCTGTTAGAGCCATCACTGGTCTCTGCAAAATTGGAAAGACAAGCTCACTATTATTCTCTAGCTCCAATCTAAAATATAATTAATATCCATCCATCCATCCATCCATCCTCTACTGCTTAATCCTTTTCGGGTCGTGGGGGGGCTGGACCCTATCCCAGCATCTTTGGGCATGAGGCAGGGTACACCCTGGACAGATCGCCAGTCCCATAATCAATATATTTCATGAAAATTGGTTAATGATCCATCCATCCATCCATGATCCATGCATTGTACATGGTAATGACTTATCTTGTTTGAAGGGACTTGTAGTGTTACCAACTGGCTTGAAATTAAAAAATCATCCTTTTTTCTTGGAGAGGAACTCAGACCCTTGTTGTAAAACCCCCTTTCTCAAACACACAGGACAGCCACAGCTTTGAAGCCACATTCCATGGCCCAATTGACCACACTCCATGCCAGGAATGTTCTACCCCCCTTTCCCTTCACCTAAGGACAGAGCTTTTGAAGCTACATCACTGGCCATAAACTAGGATTTCGCTCAGGAACTGGTTCCTGAGCCCCGAACATCAACTTGACAACTTTATGTTTTAATAGCCCTCTGAGATTTATCAGATCTCTTCACTTCGTTTTCCTTCTCATTGAGCTCAAACCTTATCTATTGCCTGGAGTAAAACTCAGTTTTTCTCTCCTCAGACATATTCTTAACATTTTTTTAAAAAGTTTTCTTTATTTTGTTTCCTTAAATTACCATGTCAAAAAGGACTGATTTTGATTTTCTTCACATTTGACTAGAAGATAAGAAACTTTGTCATTGCACACCAAGATACAACGAAATTCTATTTAGCAGCAATCACTCAGTAGCAGCTATAATATAAAATTAAATAAATATGTATATAAACAAGCATGTAGTATATTAAAACTAGAAAAGCACTCGGAGAGCGCAGACCTCCGCCAAGCGGCACAGTTCCCCCCATACAGTGTTTGTGTGTACGTTTTCAGATTCCCTGAGCATGAAAAGATATGAGTAGCAATTGGATTCACAATGATTATTTGTTTATTTGACATGGACAGTGCAATAAACAGACAATTAATGAATGACAATCAATGTGATAGTGATAGGATTAGTGGTTCAGTAGTGTAAAACGGGGCTATAAGGGACGGCGGGTTAATAAGGGACACTTTTGTGGGAAATGTTTTAAATGTAATTGTGCTTTTTTATTTTGAGCAGGACGCTGAGTTGTGTTGTTATTGTCAAATATCCATGAATCCTTCATCAAATCTAGGCGGAAGCAAAATTAAAAAAGCAGAATTACATTTAGAAAAGTGTCCCATATTACCCCGCCGTCCCTTATAGCCCCGTTTTACGGTTGTAAAAGCATTGCGTCCTTGGCGGAGGTAATAAACTGAAGTGTTGGTGTGTCCATCTCCTCCACTGACGGATGCAGATTGGTTAGACAGGTTGGCGTGGGTTTTATATTATATTGGGGTTGCGCTCCGCAGCAAAACAGAATTTAGAGTCTTCCCCGGCAGAGAGGTCGTTTTTACGCAGCGCCTATAGCTGGGCGGGGAATTTGTGGCAAATAATGGGGCGGCGGACAGGTGTCCGTGTCAGGTTTTGCAGCGTGGCGCAAAAGCAGCCACGCTGGCGTGCCCAGGGCAGCAGTGTTTTCCGCGTGCTTTTGTGCCTAAAACGTTGAAGAACGCGGAGTTTGTGTTGGTCAGACACGACAACCAGCGCAATGTGCGCAGCGCCTATGGCTGGCACAGGCACGCTGGGGGTCCGAGGCCAGTAGTGTTTTCCGCATGCTTTTGTGGCTAAAACGTTGAAGAAGGCGGAGTTTGTGTTGGTCAGACACGACGCCCAGCGGCCTCCATTGCGCCTGCGCACATGTTGAAAATGGCCCTATGTCACAGTGTGGAAAAATGCTTTAAAAAAATTCCTGTATCCAGACGGTGAACCGGATCACCCCCAAAATTTAATCAGTAATTCCTTGTACCATTTCCAACAACGCCTGAAAGTTTCATGCAAATCTGTCCAAGACTTTTTGAGTTATCTTGCTAACCAACAGACAGACAGACAGACAAACAGACAGACAGACAGACAAACAGACAAACACACAAACCCTGGCAAAAACATAACCTCCTCCTGGCCTTTTCGGCCTGGCGGAGGTAATCAACATCTCTCTTTATATATACACATACATACATACACACCCGCATACATACATATATACACATACACACACGTACACACTTTCTTACAATCATTCAATTACCACATCATCGGAAGAACTCAGATTTTGTGGCTTAAATTTTTTTTTTTTATTATTCTTTCCTTCAAGTTTTGTGACTCTGATTGGACTTAGAACGACCTACAAACTCCGGGGACCCATTTGATTCCTCTGAAATCACAATTTGGTCCATCCTGATGATATTCAGCTCAGCAGAGCCAAATCTCTCACCTTCCCGGGGTTGCAGCTTTAAGGCAGTTGAGTTTTGGAAGAAATTATCTGCGGGCAGATAATTTCCATTATTCCACCTGACAGATCCAGCTCAAGTTCATCACTGCCAGCTGTATGATGTAAGCACAACTCATTTTCTCTCTGCTGGGTTCAGCTGTGATGATGTCAGTCCCAATTTAAGTATGTCAAAATTTCTCATGTTGAGATCTATGTCCAATCATAAACTCCGACCAGAGTTATAAAATTTAGGAAAAGTAATATCCACCTATTCATTAACCTCTATTCCTTTTTAGAGTAACACAAATCTTCCTTTTTTATAAATCAGCTTTCATAATTTTCTTCATAAAATTGCGTCCCATTTTCCTAACCATTCTGTCTTACAGCTATTTTATAGTCCTTTTCCATTTTCCATTGCAGTGCCAATTTAAACTGTGGTTTTTTTTGGTTCCACAAATGTTTAATAATACAAATTATGCAGTAATCCATCAACAGTTTAATGAGGTGTGTGATACTTTTTGATCATTTCACCTTGCCTTAAAAGTCACTTGAGTGGAGTACCTTGTCTAAGCAGGGTGTGATCATTAAACTGTAAAAGGTACATTGAAGTTTCTGCTTGATTTTTTGTGTCCGTTCTCTCGATTAACACAGGAGAATTCACAAATGTTTGAGACTGGTTCATTGCTGGTACAAATATTGAATTATTAATAAAATTGTCCATTCTTTTGGACTGGTGCCCCACAAGCTTATGTGTGTTGGTAATGAAGAGAAACCTCATCCCCACCTGCACATATAATACATAATTTATTTAAAATTTGTATCAGCATAACAACACACTACAGGCTGCTGTGTACACTGCAGTTAGTGGTGAATAAGATCTCTAGGAAATTCAGGAAGTAGAGCTTCACTTTTCTACAATACATGCAAATGGTGGCACGTAGACAACACGAAATATAGAAATATAAAGGTTAACACAGCTAACTTGTTTCTGACCACATGATATTGGAGGCAATTTAAGAGACTTCAGGAAAGACAGGTTTAGTAACACCTTGCTGCCTAGGTGGGTGATTCAGCTGGTGATCTCTAGATTCCAGTACATCTCTGGTAAGTGATTCAGTATGGTATGTTCACCCATAAAAAAACTGGTACATTCAAATGAATTGTTCATGAACATTACAGCATTAACACACATTTGTAGCAACAGCAATAGTGACTGCACAAAGGAAAGAAAAGAAACTCTTGTTTACTACTTTTACCACTAATTATCTTTTCTTTTTCTAGTCTTTCACGTTTCTTTTTAATACGTTGTAGTAGACACAAAATGCATATTGTAGAGACCAGGTTGAGTCAGACAGCGTCTCAGCCAGGATGCAGTGGTTAAACGTAAGAGGACAATAGTCAGGGCATCATGGGGAGTTGGCAAGAAGAGGGAGATGGGGGTTCAAGGGGAATGTATTGTGTTGTTAGATGTCATGCAGTGTGATGTGAAATGTCATGCAGAGGTGAGATGATCTGTTGGGATATAAGAGGAAACTGTGCTTGGCTGTATCATGCTTTTTCTGCATATGACTGATCTGAGAGTGTTAATAAACTTCGTCTGCTCGTAAACCTGCCTCCTCATTTCCCACACTCTCCACACTGGTGACCCTGGACATATTATGGAACACGAGGCAAGAACCCCGGAGTCGGCCCGGACGGGAAGCCCCAGCAACACGGCAAGCATCCCACAGACGGCCCAGACGGGAACCCCCAGCAACGCGTGCGCTGTTTCAGTCAAGCTACTGGACTTTTGGCAGCACAACCCCGCTCTTGGTTCCACCACACCGAGGCCCAGTTCGCCCTCCGGGGAATAACGGCAGACGACACCAAATTTTACTATGTGGTTGCAGCGCTGGATGCTCGCACAGCTCAGCAGGTAGCAAGCCTGCTCGACCAGCCCCCAGCCCACGGCCCACGGCAGATACGAGGCTCTTAGCAATGCGGCAGCACAGTTTTACCCTCGGCCGGGGGATCGCGGGGATCATGAGATCATGGGTTCGATCCCTGCCCCCGGCCAACAGTGATCTGTGTGGAGTTTACATGTTCTCCTGTTGCGTGGGTTTACTCCGGGATTTCTCCGGTTTCCTCCCACATGCTAAAAACATGCAGGTTAGGGATACGGGGCGCTTGCGCACGCAGCGACTGGCAGCTGGTGGCTTGTCACCAGACTGCAAAACAAATCTACCTACAGGTACAAAATAAGTACAAAAAAAAAAAAAAAGCTGCGCTGACCAGGCGCTACACGCTCTCGGACTGTGAGAGAGCAGAGAGGATCCTGAGGCGTTCCGAGTTAGGAGATGGTTTGGCTGTCGATCTGATGGAGAAGATGTTGGCGTTAATGGGCACGGGCGACGGGCATTTTCTGTTTGCCCACCTTTTCCTCCGGAACCTTCCAACAGTGGCGAGAGCGGTTCTGGCCAATTCGCCGTTGCTGGCCGCGCGTGACGACTGGACGCTAGCCCAGGAGGCAGACCAGATCATCCTCACCACCAGAGCACTCACAGTCAACGCGGCCGCGTCTAACCCCAGCGGGACGACCAGAGGAGGCAAGGAGCCACCGACGGTAGCGGCAGCAGGGGCCAAGGAGCGCCAGAGAGACACGCTCTGCTTCTACCACCGCCGCTTCGGAGAGAACGCACGCAGATGTGCGCCACCATGCCAATTCAAGCGCTCGGGAAACGCCAAGGCCGGCAGTCGGTAGCAGCAGCGACCGCCGGTGAAAAAAACAAGCTGCTCTACGTGATGGACTCATGCTCAGGGAGGCGTTTCCTCGTGAGACACCGGAGCCCAGAAGAGCATCATCCTGCCGACCTACGCTGACCGGCTGGCAGGACCTAGCGGCCCTGAGCTGGTGGCAGTAAACGGCTCGAGCATTAAGACCTTTGGTGAGAGAACGCTGGCTTTATCTCTACACAGCCATACATACGAGTGGACTTTTGTCATAGCAGCACTGAGTTTCCCAATCCTGGGAGTTGATTTTCTGTGTGTGCATGGATTACTAGTTGATGTTGCTGACAGGCGCTTGGTTAATGCACTGTCCTTTGACTCTCTCCCCTGTACAGCTCGAGGGGCCGGGTCAGTAACACAAGCTAATGTCACAGCTCCAGGCGGTAAGTTCCACACACTGCTCACTCAGTTCCCAGCACTCACGGTCCCAACGTTTTCGGCGGCCATCGCTAAACACGGGGTGGAGCACATTATCACCACCACCGGGCCGCCCGTTTTCGCACGACCTCGACGCTTGGATGCAGCTAAACTGGCCATAGCGTGCGAGGAGTTTGCCAACCTGGAAAGATTGGGCATCATCAGGCGATCGAACAGCCCATGGGCATCCCCGCTACACATGGTCCCTAAGGCTGAGGGGTCATGGCGACCGTGCGGTGATTTCCGCAGGTTGAATAACGCCACAGCACACGACTGCTACCCGATTCCCCACATTCAGGATTTTTCCGTTCACCTCGCCAGAGCACGCATTTTTTCTAAAATAGCGCATGATGGATGCAGTGCTGCGTGTTCTCCCGTTCGTGTTCGTCTACCTGGATGATATCCTGGTAGCCAGTGCGTCCGAAGACGAACACGTAACCCACCTCAGGACGGTTTTCCAGAGGTTGGAGGAGCACGGGTTAATAATCAACCCGGTGAAGTGCCAGTTCGGCGTGATGGGGATTGATTTTTTGGGGCACCGTGTATCACCGGAGGGAGCGATACCCTTGCCCGACAAAGTGCGCACCGTGGCGAACTTTCCCTGGCCTCAGACGGTCAGGGCGCTGCAGGAATTTTTGGGGATGGTTAACTTTTATAACCATTTCCTCCCCCGCACACCTCAACTCATGCAGCCATTGTACGCCGTGCTCAAGAAACGGAAACCCGCAGATGGAGTCGAATGGACTCCGGAGCAAGAGCAGGCGTTCTCAGAGGTTAAAACAGCCCTGGCAAATGCCGCACTGTTGGCGCACCCAGACCCAGCAGCCCGGATAGCGCTCACTACCGACTCCTCGGACGTGGCCATCGGGGCCGTCGTGGAGCAACGTGTCGCTGGTTCTTGGCAGCCGCTCGCTTTTTTCAGCAGGGCTTTGCGCGACAGTGAGCGTAACTACAGCGCGTTCAACAGGGAGTTGCTGGCTCTCCATCTGGCCATACGCCACTTCCAGTTCTGGCTGGAAGGGCGCAGCTTCACCGCGTTTGTGGACCACAAGCCCCTGACGTTCGCGATGGCCAAGGTTTCAGAACCATGGTCAGGCCAGCAGCAGAGACAGCTGGCCGTGATCTCGGAGTTTACGACTGATATTCAGCATGTGTCAGGTAAACTGAATGTGGCGGCGGACTGCCTTTCGCGCGTGGTTGTGGCCCCGGTCTGCGTAGGGATAGATTATACAGCCATGGCCGCAGAGCAGATTAGCAATACGGACGTGCGCGCGCTCCAGTCTGGACCAACAGGGTTAAGGCTGGAGAGCAGAGTACTGCAAGACGGCAAGCCCCCCCTAATCTGCGACGTCTCCACAGGACGCCCGCGCCCGGTGGTCCCAGTCGCTTGGCGCCGCCGCGTGTTTGAGTCAGTTCACACTCTGGCGCACCCAGGAGTGCGCGCGTCAGTCAAAATGGTGGGAGCGAAATTCGTGTGGCCAGGCCTGCGCAAACAAGTGAAAGAGTGGGCGGCAACCCGCGTAGCGTGCCAACGAGCCAAAGTGCACAGACACACGAAGGCTCCTTTGGAGCCGTTTAGTATACTGGCTAAAAGATTTGACCATGTTCACGTGGACCTCGTGGGCCCCCTCCCGTCGTCGCAGGGGTGCACACACCTTCTGACAGTGGTGGACCGCACCACACGCTGGCCAGAAGCAGTCCCACTGGTGGCAACCACGTCCGCGGACGTGGCGCGTACTTTTTTGACAACATGGGTGGCACGTTTTGGCATCCCGTCGGACATCACGTCCAATAGGGGCCCTCAGTTTTCTTCCGAACTTTGGTCCGCGATGGCCTGCAGCCTGGGTGTTGCAGTTCACCGCACAACCACGTACAACCCACAGGCAAATGAGTTATGCGAGCGTTTTCACAGGTCACTGAAAGCAGCACTCAGGGCTTCATTGACGGATGCAAATTGGGTAGACCGGTTGCCGTGGGTTTTATTGGGGTTGCGTTCTGCACCAAAAGAGGATTTGGAGGCTTCCCCGGCGGAGCTGTTTTTTTTTTTCAACCACTGCGGCTGCCCGGGAAATTTTTGCCAGATAATCCCGCGCCGGACAACTGCCCGTCTCAGTGTTTGCAGCGTAGTGCAGACACAGGCACGCTGCCCAGCCCGGCCCACCACTATTTTCCAGGCGCTTTCGTGCCAAAAAATTTGAAAAACGCAGAGTTCATGTTCGTCAGACACGATGCCCACCGCCCTCCATTGCGCCCACCCTATGATGGCCCGTTCAGAGTGCTGGAAACAGGGGACAAGCATTTTTTGTTAGACTTGGGGGACCGTCGGGAGAAAATATGCATAGACAGACTTAAGCCCGCCTTTGTGGTGGCGGGCGAGCAAGTGCTGCTGGCTCGGGCCCCTCAGCGTGGAAGACCCCCACTGAGAGCTCCCCAGGCAAACGATTCACCAGGACAGCCACACGGGCAAAGCGGATTCCCCCCCCCCCTTCACCATGGCCCACCCGCAGTCAGACGCACGTCCAGCAGCCCCCCACCGGCACAGAGACCCCCGTTACAGCAGATATGGGAGGAGACTGAAGCCCAAAAGACGTGCAGACTGAAACGCTGTCTGGGGGGGTGGGGGGTGTAGCAGACACAAAATGCATATTGTAGAGACCAGGTTGAGTCAGACAGCGTCTTAGCCAGGATGCAGTGGTTAAACATAAGAGGACAATAGTCAGGGGCGTCATGGGGAGTTGGCAAGAAGAGGGAGAAGGGGGTTCAAGGGGAATGTATTGTGTTGTTAGATGTCATGCGGTGTAATGTGAAATGTCATGCAGAGTTGAGATGATCTGTTGGGATATAAGAGGAAACTGTGCTTGGCTGTATCATGCTTTTTCTGCGTATGACTGATCTGAGAGTGTTAATAAACTTCGTCTGCTCGTAAACCTGCCTCCTCATTTCTCACACTCTCCACAACGTCTTCTTTTTCTTCTTTGTATGCTGTGTCGGTAGTGCCAGCTCTTGAATGGGAGGTTGGATCTTTGCATATGCATAGTCAATGTGCCAAGGCAATGCAGTCAGAAAATTTGGGTAGTATGTGCTCTGCTGCAGAGGGACCCCGCGGAGCAGAACAGATGGGAGATGATGATGTCATTTGTGTCACTCAATCCTTGTGCTTGAGTAAACATGAGAAAGTCGCATGAAAGCCATGATTGAAAAAAAGGGTTATTCCACTAAATACTGATTTATGAGCCCTTTATAAGTTAAAGTATTAATGTTGGGGTGTTCAAGAATGACTATGAGCATATTTTCTTCACAACAGTTTAAGTCTGATAAAAAAATAAATTTCTACAAATAAATGCTCTAAATGACAATACTTTGATTTGGAATTGGGATGAATTGTTTCCTGTAGGTTACAAAAAAAAAAAAAAAAAAAAATTCTTTATTTTACTCAAACACATACAGTGGTGTAAAAAAGTGTTTGCTCCCTTACCGATTTCTCATTTTTTTGTATGTTTGTCACACTTAAATGTTTCAGATTATCAAACTAATTTAACCCCTTGCACTCTGGTCAATTTCCCTAAAAACGCCAAAAAATAACGTATCCAAAGTAAATCAAAAGCTGTTCTTCAACCCTTTGCAGCATCTTCATGGGGTTGGTCTCATTTAAAAGAAAACACTTTGAATTTTTTGGCAAAACAGTCATAATCTCTCTAAGTGCTCCTGTAGCAGTCATCTAAACATACTGAACTTGAAGAAAATAAAGTTCGCCTGGGTGTTTTTTGGATACAAATGATTGCAAATAACACACAGCTTCAGATACTGGCTGGAAAATGCAACAGAAATGTAGAACCAAGTGTGCAGCTGAGGTCAAAATTTTGTAACAATACCACAAAAAATGAATATATTACACAGCTTTTTTCTTAGGTTGTTCCCAGGCGTTTTTGAACTGTGCCAAATTTTTCCAAATGGCACAGTTTGGAAAAACGTCTGTAACTTTTGAATGATTCAATATAGAAGCTTCATCTTGGGCTCTAATGAAACGTGAAGGGCTGTGTGTGTGTGTGGGGGGGGAGTTGTTTATTCATTCATGAATGAATGAATGAACAAACAAGCCCCCACACACAAAGAAGCATGCCATGTAAAAATGTGTGGCTTTATTTACAAGAAAAAATAACCTACAGTGCACTAAAAATTATACTAAAATATTTGTAATGTAGAAGATAACAACTCCCCCCCCCCCCCGCTACAGAGGACGGACATCGCCCATCGCTACATGACGGAAAGCGGTGACGGTGTGCCGCGGTCTACTACGCACAGTTGGACTAAAATATCTGCAATAACATCTGCAATCTGCTACAGAAGAGTAGCGGGGTGGGGGGGGGGGCGTTCACAACATGACGGGGGGACCGATCGGTCAAAAGTCATTTGGATTACAATTTTCAGGGATAAAGAATAATTTAGCTTATAACACTTACCTGTCCACAACAGCAAAGTCGCTGGCGAACTTCTCTTCCTCATTGTCAGACGAACATGACGCTGGTCCGCTTGTTACGGACTCGTGGTTCTGGTCACGCGACCCGGTCAAACCATAATTCCATTATTGCGGTTTTGCGCTTCCATGATTGCGGTTTTGGCGAACGATTTTTCAAAACAAATAAGAACAGTAGTAAGAAAAAAAGACTGGCGAACGCCTGTGTGTCACCCAGCCTTACACAAAACAGCTTTCGAACTTCTGTGCTTCAATTGGCTTGCTGTATTCGCAGCCGTTGGTAGGCGGGTCCTTCTTGCTAGGTTTTCAGTCACTGGTTCTTCAAGGTTTCAGAAACCCAATTCAAGGCTCTTATTAGTCGAATGAGAGGTCAATCACATCTAAACCTATCAAAGCACTCCTTTGGCTTTCTGTTCGCGGCTGTGTCTGTAGTGGAAGAACGGAAATGCAGCTTTTTTTTTCAGTGTGCTCTAGGACGCAGCGCCCTCGTGCGCCCTCGTGCGCTCTAGGACACAGAGACGTGTCCGCCCGCAGTACACCGGAGTGCAAGAGGTTAAATATTAGACAAAGATAACACAAGTAAACACAAAATGCAGTTTTTAAATGAAACTGTTTATTATTAAGGGTTAAAAAAAAATCCAAACCTATATGGCCCTGTGTGAAAAAGTGATCCGCCCCCCCCCCATCCCACCCGTTAAAACATAAATTAACTGTGGTTTATCACATCTTTGGAAAACTGATGGTTGAACTGATGGTTCCAAGGTTGTCATAGCCAGGAGCGGCACTGGGGTTAAGCTCCCAGTGCTCATAACATGCTCCTTATGGTGTGCGTCTCGAAAAGCCTCTGACAACTAAGTCCAACTCCTAGCCTGCCCGTGTGGTTTAGTCTCTAAGCCCGGCGGAACTGCTTTTACTAATAGGAGAAGGGGCGAGGGCGGATCTCTGGCACCTTAAAACCAGATGCTTCGGGTAGATGGTGGCTTGTTAACCTGGGAAGGTAGCCCATCTAGGGGAAGGTAAACCCTGATTTCAAATCTCCGCTGCCTTGCGGCACACCCGGTCACGGGAAAGGCTTCGGGAGTCAACCCTGAGGAAAAATCCGGAGTCGGAGCCCCTAAGGCAGTTCTCTGTTGTGCTCAGCATCGTTCTGGCAGCTCCTGCGACAGCGCTGGTGCCAAACTATAGCAGCCCTGCTGTTCCTTTGGATTCATCAGTGACGTGGAGAGGGGGGACATGCTGCATGGGCAACATCTTGTCCTCCATATCTTCCTGCCCAGGCTTGAATCCTACCAACGCCCAACGCTGGAAGGTAGAACACTGGTGCACATCAGCCTGTTCAGCCTCAGGCGGTGCTGTTCCAGCAGAGTAGACATTTAGGATTCTCTTCCATGGTCATCATAGACCGACGGAGGCCGACGACGGAAAACTGAGTTCAATTTCTCTAGCCACACCCAGGCCTGATCACTGCCACACCTGTTCTCAATCAGCAAACCACTTAAATAGGACTTGCCTGACAAAGTGAAGTAGACCAAAAGATCCTCAAAAGCTAGACATCATGGTGCGACCCAAAGAAATTCAGGACCAAATGAGAAACAAAGTAATTGAGATCTATCAGTCTGGAAAAGGTAATAAAGCCATTTATAAAGCTTTGGGACTCCAGCAAATCACAGTGAGAGCCATTATCCACAAAAGGTGAAAACATGGAACAGTGGTGAACCTTCCCAGAAGTGGCAGGCTGACCAAAATTACCCTGAGTGCAGGCGAAAACTCATCCAAGAGGTTACAAAAGACCCCACAACAACATCCAAAGAACTGTAGGTCTCACTTGCCTCAGTTAAGGTCAGCGTTCATGACTCCACCATAAGAAAGAGACTGGGCAAAAATGGCCTGCATGGCAGTGTTCCAAGGTAAAAACCATTGCTAAGCAAATGAACATAAAGACTTGTCTCAGTTTTGCCAGAAAACACCTTGATGATCCTCAAGACTTTTGGGAAAATACTCTGTGGACTGACGCGACAAAAGTTGAACATTTTAGAAGGTGTGTTTCCCATTACATCCAGCGTAAAAATAACACAGTATTTCAGAAAAGGAACATCAGACCTACAGTAAAATATGGTGGTGGTAGTGTGACGGTCTGAGGCTGTTTTGCTGCTTCAGAACCCGGAAGACTTGCTGTGGTAAATGGAACTATGAATTCTGCTGTCTACCAAAAAATCCTGAAGGAGAATGTCCATCCATCTGTTTGTGACCTCAAGCTGAAGCGCACTTGGGTTTTGCAACAGGACAATGATCCAAAACACACCAGCAAGTCCACCTCTGAATGGTTTAAGAACAACAAAATTAAGACTTTGGAGTAGCCTAGTCAAAGTCCTAACCTGAATTCAATTGAGATGCTGTGGCATGACCTAAAAACGCAGTTCGTGCTTGATAACCCTCCAATGTGGCTGAATTACAACAATTCTGCAAAGATGAATTGGCCACAATTCCTCCACAGTGCTGTAAAAGTCTCACTGCCAGTTATTGCAAACACTTGATTGCAGTTGTTGCTGCTAAGGGTGGCCCAACCAGTTATTAGGTTTAGGGGGCAATCACTTTTTCACACAGGGCCATGTAAGTTTGGATTTTTTTCCCCTTAATAATAAACACCTTCATTTAAAAACTGCATTTTGTGTTTACTTGTGTTATCTTTGTGTAAGAATTAAATTTGTTTGATGATCTGAAACATCTAAGTATGACAAACTTACAAAAAATTGAGAAATCAGTAAGAGGGCAAACACTTTTTAACACCACTGTATAGTACCTATAAATAGTATAATCAAATAAACTGATAATTTTGCAGAGGTCTCAATTTTTCCAGAGCTGTATAGAAAGAATGCTTGTTCTTTCACTGGTAGTTTGTGTATTTCTTCCTCAGATACAAAAATAGTGACTGATGATGTTTTTAACCCAGCCACAGGGAGTGCACAAGCCAGTGTACTCCTAGTGCTGGTCCCAAGCCTGGATAAAAGGGGAGGGTTGTGTTAGGAAGAGCATCCAATGTAAAACCTTTGCCAAATCAAACATGTGGATCATAACAAATGAGACTCTCATACCGGATTGGTTGAGCCCGGGTTAACAACGACCGTCACTGATGCTATTAACTGACAGGGTGCCAGTGGAAATTGGACTACTGTCGGTCGAAGATCAAGGAGGAAGAGAGAGGGAAGGCATGTTACTAGGGAGAGAGAAAAGGAAAGCCTTAAATGTGGAAGTGAGAATAGGGACTTTAAATGTAGGGATTATGACTGGTAAAAGGAGAGATTTGGCTGATATGATGGAGCAAAGACAACTAGATGTACTACTTATTCAAGAAACCAGATGGAAGGGAAGCAAGACTAGGAGCACTGGAGATTAATTTAAACTGTTCTACCATGGTATAGGTAGGAAGAGAAATGTAGTAGTTGTAATCTTAAAAGAAGAGTATGTGAAGAGCAGTGTAGGGAGTAACCTGTTACGGTAACGCCACTGCTTTTGCAGTAACATGCTGTGTAACAAAATTACTGTTTAAAAATTCAGTAATGCGTTACAGTTACTGAAATTTGATCAGATGCGTTACTCGTTTTATTAATATGGATAGATATTTTTAGAGCAAATAAATACAAACTGACCCTACATAGCAAACACAGCCATCAGTCAACATAATCTGTTGCAAAGAGCCTGTTCACTGCTGCAGCCAGCAGCCACAAATGGAGCTTGCTTCTCCTGGGAAAAGATGAAACTACTTTGTTTATGTGGAAATAGAATTATTTTTCCTTTGTCATGGTTAAGGACAAAAGCATATTGGTGGGTTGCAAGCTAAAGTGCGACTGAGACTGACAGCAATCTTCAGAAGTGACTGAGAACAGCAACAAGATCCAACAAAGCTAGTGCTATGCTATGCTAACAACATCGTGTAGTTGATCTGTTATCTGAGCATCCATGGCTGGATTTCAAGTACAGGTATGCATCTGGACAGTTTGTGACCCAGCAAGAATTAAACCAACTGCTTGCCAGATATATCATTACAGAACGAAGATCTGAAAACAGTCATTTTCAATCAGACAGCTGAGACTGTGATCCAATGAAGTCAAAACACATTTACTTGCTACCTGGATAAAGATTATTCATAAATGGATTTTGATCTCCAAAAGGAATTTAAGGGACTGGATCATGTCTCTGTTACAGCAGACATTTGGACTGTGGATAATGGACATTTTCTTTGGATCACTGCACATCGGATTAAATCCATAATATTAAAGGTAAGAAACATTGACAGCTTGATGCAGTGTTGCAACTCACTCCTCTGGAGTGATTCTCACTCTTTTTTCCTCTCTCTTACGCCAGAACCTTATTTCTCACTCCAAAATGAGGAAATTACTGGCAATTTTGTGTTGATTTTCTTCAGATTTTTCCCACAATAAGAGCTCTCAAGACAGGATAAAGCAGACTGAACATGTTCTAAAAGCTCTGTCTGAAACAGTCTGTTTTCAGCCTGACATTAATAAGCCCGTAATGTAATCCATTAATTAAATTATCTTGCTATGTGTGCAAGATGATTGAAGTATGCATTTAAAAGTAACATGAAAGTTACTTTTCCAAGTAGTTACTTTAATCATGCAGTAATTGGTAAGTAACTCAATTACTTTTGAAAAGAAGTAACTAATAACTGTAACTAGTTACTATTTTTTAGTAGCTTGCCCAACACTGGTGAAGAGTGTCCAGGAGGTAAAGAGGGAGTCAGACAGGATCATGAGTTTGAAGATAGAAATCGAAGGTGTGAATATCGCACAAGCTGGATGTCAGGTAGAACAGAAAGAGGAATTCTGGAGTAAGTTGGATGACGTGGTAGAGAGTATTCCCAGGGGGAAGAGAGTGGTGATTAGAGCAGAGTGGCCGACATTGCCTCCCGAGTGGAGCTGGGTCTGGTCTTGGGCCCCTGGTTCTGGGGAAGCCATCCCCCCTCTGGGCCGGGATCTGGTGTGCTCCGGAGGTGCGGGGTGGTGCCCTCCCTGGAGCCCTAGTAGTGCTACTGGTGCCTGTGTCCTGGAGGAGCTGGGGAAGTGTGTGGGGGGGGGGGGTTGCCAGGGGTCCCGCGCCATGCTCCAGGGCCTGTGTGTGTGTGTGTGTGTGTGTGTGCACGCGTGCAGTAGGGCTGCAACGATTACTCAAATAATGTGATTACAAAAAATTCTCGATCCAAAATTTATGTGTCGACGTATCATTTAATGTTCCACTTCCAGTCTATATGACCTTCTTCCGGTGCGACCTTCTTCTGGTCATGCTACCTAAACAAAATGCAGATTTGTTTCACGATGCCATGGCAGAGTGGCATAGTGATGGGCCGGCAAAAAGGAAGAAAATTTTTTTTAAAAAGTGTCTCAAATCTGGAATCATTTCAAGCTCAAATTGAAAGAAAACATTGTGCAGTGTGTATATGGTAAAGCCAAGTGGTGAGCTAGCATGCTACAACACTGGATGTTATAGTGACTTAGCAGAAAGCATCCCACATCATGCACAGCCAGTGCATCCGAGACAAGGTACATGATTGAGATTTAAAATTGATGAATAGAATGTAGTCAGCTATGCTAATTACGCTTATATGAGGCATGGCTTGGCTTGCTGTGGTAACGTATCATCATTTCCTGTGTTGCTGGCTGTCTGTGTGGTTTGCTCTGTGGTTAGCTCTCCACATTCTCCTGAGGATTTTGCCTTTAATTGTATTTTAATCACTTTTTTCCTTCTACCGTTAGCGCTCACTTCTGTTTATCAAGCCTCTTGCACCTGTGTGCGCACTCAGTGTCATCTCATCACCCTCTTAAGCCTTCTGTTCACCTTTCATCAGTGTTTTTGTTAGCTTCAGGTTAGCCACAAGTTATGGCTACTAGCTCTCCTTCCCCTTCTCCTCTAGTGTGCTCTGTCTGTCAGATGTTTAGCTACACCTTTGCCTCTTTTAGTGATAATGGTAAATATAATAAATGTTGTCTTTTTGAGGTGCTCGAGGCAAGGTTGTCTGATTTGGAATCCCAGCTCCGCTGCAATGAAACACTGTCTGCGCCAGTTAATCATGACGGATGCCCCTTAGCTGCAGTGGAGCTCCCTAGCATAGGGTGGCCTGCTAGCGGTCCTCTGGTCCTCCTCAGCAGCGAGGAGACTGGGTGGGTGACGGTGAGAAGGAAGCCTAATCGCACCCACCAACCTGTTCATGTTTCTAATCATTTTTCCCTGCTCAGCGACACACCCGTTGAGGAAAAAACTCTGATCATTGGCGACTCTGTAGTCAAAAACGTGAACCTAGAGACTCCAGCGGCCATAGTCAAATGCATTCCTGGGGCCAGAGCAGGCGACATCGAGTCAAATTTGAAAATGCTGGCTAAAAATAACTGTAAACACTCCACAATTGTTATCCATGCCGGCATTAACGACGTCTTACTCCGGCAGTTGAAAGTCACAAAACTTAATGTGGAATCAGTGTGTGACTTTGCCAAAACAATGTCTGCCTCTGTAGTATTCTCTTTGCCCCTCCGCATTCTGACCAGTGATGACATGTTTAGCCGCTTGTCATCCTTCAACCACTGGCTGTCTCTGGTGTGTCCTGCAAACGACTTGGCCTACATAGACAACTGGAGCTCATTTTGGGGAAAACCTGGTCTTATTAGACAAGACGGCATCCATCCCACTTTGGATGGTGCGTCTCATTTATCTAACAATATAGCATCATTCTTATCCAAATTTCCAAAACCTTGATAACTCAGAGTTGGGACCAGGAAGCAGAGTCACAGTCTTACACGCCTCTCTGCAGCTCCTTCTCATCTGCCACCCCTCAACTTAGCCCCTGTCTTCCCCATCAGAGAATCATTGTCTGCTCCCTCCAAAGTAAATAAATATATAATGTATAAGCATCCCAAAGTGATAAAACAAAAAGTTGGTAAAACTCAAATTAAACATGAAGCCTCTAAATTGAATGATTTGGCCTCTGTTCCTCCTCATAATTTAAAAATTAAGTGCGGTTTGTTAAATATTAGGTCTCTAACTCCTAAGTCTCTGCTAGTCAATGATCTGTTAATTGATCATCAGATTGATTTAATATCCCTTACAGAGACTTGGTTCGGGCAAGAGGAGTATGTTAGTTTAAATGAATCAACTCCCTCTTATTATTTAAACTGTCAAAATCCCAGAAGTTCTGGTCGTGGAGGAGGAGTAGCAACAATTTACCATTCCAAATTACTAGTTAATGTAAAGCAAAAAACACGTTATCATTCCTTTGAGGGGCTGGTCCTCAGTATTGGGCATTTTAGCAATTTTAGGCTAAACCCAATTTTATGTGCCATAGTTTATTGTCCTCCATCAACCTACTCAGAGTTTTTATCCAAATTTGCAGAATTCTTAGCTGATTTAGTGCTGAAATCAGATAGAATAATTATAGTAGGGGACTTTAATATACATGTAGATGTAGATAGTGATTGCCTTAATGTTACAACCCGAGCGCCGGGTTCTGTCCGCGCTCGGGCCACGCACAGCTCGCTGCTGGCCTTGACAGCTGTGGGTTGTATTCTGGCCTCACCGGGCTCTTATTGTGAAGGCGCTCTGTGGGGCTTCCGCCTGTCAGGGTCGGTCAGCTGTCTGTCATCACTGCTCGTTAGTGTTCGCCCTTATAAGGAGGGCACTGACGGCAGTTAGACTGCGGGAGCATAAGTCAACTTAAGTCGATCTTAAGTCAACCTAAGTCAACTAATCGTCTTCACTCGTCGTCAGACCTTCATGTCAGGTTCATTAATATTCTTGTCTTGTCTTAGTTTAGCTCGTAGTGGCTGGGTTAGCCCTACGAGCCCCTGTACCTCGTAGTATGTTTGCCCTTAGCGGCTCATAGCCTATGTCTCGTCTTGTCCTGTCCTGTGAATAAACATCTTGCAAATCTCACTGGTGGACTCTTGGCATCTTATGGTGATCCACGAGGATCGCCGAACATGACACTTAATATGGCATTTAATTCAATATTAGACTTGATGGGGTTTTCTCAGAAAGTAGGAAATTCTACCCATTATCTCCACCACACGGACCTTGTTCTGGCATATGGCATAGAAATAGAAAATCTACTAGTGTCTCCTCATAACCCTGTGCTGTCAGATCATTGTTTTTTAACCTCTGATTTTACTATTTCTGACTATTTGGCTCCTAAAGAAAAATATTACGACAGTAGATGCCTCTCAGAGGATGTTGTTACCAAATTTATGCAGATTGTTTCCTCTATGCCATGTGTCAACACAACGGAAATAAGCTATAGACAGCTTCCTCCTTCTGTAATTGATAGCATGGTAGATAGTGTTACAGCTTCTCTACATCAGACTCTAGACATGGTGGCCCCTTTAAAAAAGAAAAAGTCTAATCAGAGATTTCTATCTCCTTGGTTCAACACAGAAACTCGTAGCTTAAAACAGAAGACTCGTCAATTAGAAAGAAAATGGCGTTCCACTAATTTAGATGAAATCTATTTAGCTTGGAGAAATCATCTTTTAATTTATAAAAAAATCTCTTAAAAAAGCTAGAATGAGTTATTATTCTGCATTAATAGAAGAGAACAAGAATAATCCCAGGTTTCTTTTCAGCACTGTAGCCAGGCTGACAAAGAGTCAGGACTCTGTCAATCCTAGCATTCCCTTAGTGCTTACTAGTCAGTGTCATATCCGGCTCTAGGGAGCCGGGCAATCAGAGCCAGGGGCAAGCCAGTGAGTCGTGATGGTTTATTTTGGGTAAGGGATAAGGGATGAGGAGAGCACAGATACTCATGCAGAGGTACACTCACAGATTGCACAGCGCAAAGGTAAGCAGCTCGTACCGGATGTGGGGGTAACAAGACGTACATACTCACAGCGGGATACAAACACAGGAATGCTGCAAGAGGAGTATAAGCTGACACCAGACGAAGGGGCTTCAGCTTAGCAATGTGTTTATGTCGCAGCCCCGAGCCATCGAGGCTGCTCCTATTTATCCTCATTGGCAGCGCCCCAGCTGATGAAGACTAATTGGCCCCAGCCGTCCATAATGCTGCCAGCTGGGGGCCAGCTGAGACGCTGCTCAATGGGAAGCAGGGATGAGGGAAAACATGGGCTGAGTGCCGAGACGGCATCTCAACCCATGGTGACAGAGCCCCTCCCTCAAGGTCGGGCTCCTGAACGACCAGGAACATCCCAGCCCCCCCCCCCCCCCACACCTAGGGTGGGAGGAAGGGAGGCGGACCGGAGGGGAAGAAGCCAAGGGAAGGACAACACCAATGGGGCAATGTAGGGTAGCGGGAAAGAAAAACCCAAATACAATACTGACAAAACAGAATAATTAACCCAGGTACAGATGGGGAGAAGAACTGGGTCAGCACGCCGGTTACATACTACCCAGAGAGTACCAACCATGCGTGACCCAGAGCAAGGAAAAAAGAACCACCAAAAAGGTACAGGGCAAAAAATGCTGAGTACGGTTAAATAAAGGGGAACCTATACACAGCGCTAATTTAAGTACATACACACAGTCACCAAGAAAAGTGAGGGTGACTGGAACAAATGACAATTATAGAGCATGGTGTTACGGAAAACAAGGCACATGACTATAATGAACCAACAGGACAAAAAAGAAATACTGAGTGCAGGCAAAGAAAAACCCACACACACGAATATATAAATACCCAGTCACCTAAAGAAATGAAAGTGACTGGAATAAATGGATAACTGCAGAGCATGGTGTTACGGAAAACAAAACATAACTCTACAATACAAAAAACGAGGCTAAAAACATGGCACAAAAAGTAAAATGCTGAGCATGAGCGATGGAAAACACAGCACTATAAAAACGAATCCACCAACAGGACAAAACATTACACCCGAGTGACCTTAATAACAAAAGAAAAAGTGACACCCGAGGTGAATGGCAGGCAGAGTCCAAAAATGGCCGAGATGGCTCCGGAGATCTCCCCGCCCATTGTCCAGCTGGCGAATCAGGGAAAGAGAAGTGTTCGGACGGCGAACTCTGGACCCAGATCCCAGGAATCCAGTCCACCGGCAGCCGAACCAGGCTGCCCAGAGGGAAACAGACCAGTGGGGGGAACCAGATCATCGAACCGAAAGTTCTGTGGGTCGGGTCGTCGACCCGCATCACTCAACCACCAGGACCGTTGAGACGGGCGAAGGATCAGAGCGGATCCCGGTGGAAGAGGCTCAGGGGAGAGCCGATGACGAGGGCGGCGGGCGTCAGGCCGCAGGAAAACGGCCACCTCCTCACCGGACCTGGGCAACACTGGGGCAGCACCCACGTCGGACCCCGATCGGGCCTCAGGCGAACCCACGTTGGACCCCGACTGGGTCTCGGGCGAACCCACGTTGAATACTGCACCAGAACCGACCTCCAACGTTGAACCCGGACCCTCCAGCACCACGAGGAACAGCAACTCCTTGCCGGTGACCCTGGAAGAAGGCTCAGAAGAGAAAACAGAACCGGGATCAGGATCACCGGCAGCGCCAGAACCCGGCGAGACGAGCTCAGACGCAGCGGACGGCTGCACCCGGCTCGTCTCCCCTGGAGATAGGCTGAAGTGCTCGGGGATAAAAAGAGAGAAAAGAAAGGAGAGCACTCGCCTGATCTCGGGTTCTGACGCCGTCCAGGACTGCGAAGATCCAGGATCCATCGTCAGGAGGTCGTTGTCAGGCTCCCATCTAGCCGCGTCGGGCCCCGCAGCCAGCACGATGGTCAGCGCAGCTTGAGATTCCTCCAGCTCAGGTAACCCCGCCGACGATCCACTCGGCGTGAAGCCAGAAGAATCTCGTCCCGCCGGACCGAACCGCTCCTCCGTGGAGACCCGGGGACGCTCAGTCGTCGGCGTAGACTCCACGCAGCAGTCAGTCCCCCTCCTCCGTCCGCAATGTAGCTGCGGAACCACAGGCCCTCTCCATATCCCACCACGTTGACCCGGAGCCGGGGACCGCTCGGCGGAGAGAGACACAGAGGATGCGGGATTAGGCATACAGGTTACAGCAGGTGGGGAGAGTTCAGGGAGCTGCGAACCCTGAACTTCTCCTCCAGGGATGTGACAGAGCAAATCATTAAGCAGGTGTGAAAAAACAATGACTTGCCTGCCCCCTGGAGGTTGAGTATCGCCTGCTGTAGTGGAATCTGCTTCTTCCTCTCCCCGCCCGGCGATAACGGAGGACCCCCCGGGAATTCGTCTGAGGGTCGCTCGCGTTGTCTCCAGCAGAGAGCTCACCAGACCGGAATTCCAGGCACACACAGCGGTCAGGAAGCGCGTCGAGGAGGAGGGGAAAACAGCCAGGGTGAGCCAGCCCGAATGTCCAGGAATGACAGCGGGGGAACGAGGCTCAGGGGACGAGGCTGTAGAATCTCCACACTGACGAGGCGAAGGGATGACAGCTGCGTGGGAGGAACGGTCCTGACGATGACCCAGAACTGGATCCGGACGAGGTTCGTGCAGAGGTGACTCGGCGATGTGATGACGACTACTCCCAGGGGACGAAGCGAGGGGGAAACCCAGGATTCGCCGCTCCAGATCGGAGATCGAGACGAGGAAGGCGTCGAGCACGGGAAAGCTTCGTAGCCCTGAAGTCCTCACCATCAATCTCACTGCCGCCGCCACATGCCTGAAGGTGGTGACAGGAAACACAGTAGAGCTCGCGACAGCCACTCGACCCCGGACATAACTGCTGTCAGCTGCGGCTCCTTGAAGGGAATCCCGAGTGACGTGGCGCAGGTCGGGGGAAGTCCTCTGGTTGGCGCGAACTCCCGGACTGGAATAGCGGCAGGAACGGGACTCCGAAGCGGGGAAAGACGTCGCCCACTTCGACTCCCTGCCGGGATTTCCATCCACCCCGTGGAGCTTCTCTCGCTGTGTACCTGCAGCGTCTATCCTGGCACTGTCCTCCAGATGGTACAGAGAGTGAGGGTGACAGTCCAGGAGTTCCTCAGCATGGCCCGGATGCCAGCGTCTCGCGTTGGAGGCGTCGTGCAGGGTGAAGAACGTCCCGTCGACAGCCTCCGAGATGGACCTCAGCTCGTCGCCCTGGCGCCGGAAGTGACTCCTGGGAAACGGCATGCTAGCAGCGCTGACACCCGGACAGAAAGGTACATTTCCACGGCGACTCACGGCCGCCGGTAGCTCTTCGGTCTGCGACATACTGTCAGATCCGGCTCTAGGGAGCCGGGCAATCAGAGCCAGGGGCAAGCCAGTGAGTCGTGATGGTTTATTTTGGGTAAGGGATAAGGGATGAGGAGAGCACAGATACTCATGCAGAGGTACACTCACAGATTGCACAGCGCAAAGGTAAGCAGCTCGTACCGGACGTGGGGGTAACAAGACGTACATACTCACAGCGGGATACAAACACAGGAATGCTGCAAGAGGAGTATAAGCTGACACCAGACGAAGGGGCTTCAGCTTAGCAATGTGTTTATGTCGCAGCCCCGAGTCATCGAGGCTGCTCCTATTTATCCTCATTGGCAGCGCCCCAGCTGATGAAGACTAATTGGCCCCAGCCGTCCATAATGCTGCCAGCTGGGGGCCAGCTGAGACGCTGCTCAATGGGAAGCAGGGATGAGGGAAAACATGGGCTGAGTGCCGAGACGGCATCTCAACCCATGGTGACAGTCAGGATTTTATGAACTTTTTCAATAATAAAATTTCATCTATCAGAGATAAAATCAATCAGATTCTTTCCACCATTAACTTAAATACAGTAACTACTACAACTCCTTCAATTGATATCTGTTTGGATGAGTTTACTCCAATTGACCTTTTAGAGTTAGACAAAATAATTTCCTCATCCAAGCCTTCAACTTGTCTTTTAGACCCTATTCCTATCAGGTTATTTAACCTGTTGAACTCCGGGATTCCACGGGCGGTCACGTCTCTGCGTCATAGTGCGTCTCAGTGCGCACTGAAAAAAAAAAGCTGCATTTCCGTTGTTCCAGTACAGACACAACCGCGAACAGAAAGCCAAAGGAGTGTTTGATTGGTTTAGATTTGACTGATCTCTCATTCGACTAATAAGAGACTTGAATTGGGTTTCTGAAACCTTGAAGAACCAATGACTGAAAACCTAGCAAGAAGGACCTGCCTACCAACGACCGTGAATACAATGAGCCAATTGAAGCAGAGAAGTTCAACGATTGCAACGCATGCGTTGCCATGTGTAAAATCTTGTTTGTCTAAGCCGCTGGGTGACACTCATTGAGACCTGTGTGTAACGGTAGCGTTAGCCACTCTCAGCCGTTAGCCAGTCTTTTTTTTATTACTACTGTTCTTATTTGTTTTGAAAAAGGGTTCGCAAAAACTGCAATCATGGAAGCGGAGATGATTTGACCGGGTCGGGTGACCAGAACCACGAGTCCGTAACAACCGGACCAGCTTCATGTTCGTCTGACAATGAGGAACAGATGTTCGCCAACGACACTGCTGTTGTGGACAGGTAAGTGTTATAAGCTAAATTATTCTTTATCAATGAAAATAGTAATAAAAATGACTTTTGACCGATTGGCAATTACAACGGTCCGTCATGGCCACAAGTTTTTTTGTGTGCCGAGCTCCTCTGTAGCGGGGGGGGGGGGGGGGGAGTTGTTATCTTCTACATTGCAGATACTTTAGTATAATTTTTATTGCACTGTAGGTTATTTTTTTCTTGTAAAAAAGGCCACACATTTTTTACGTGGCATTTTTCTTTGTGTGGGGGGGGGCTTGTTTGTTCATTCATTCATTCATGAATGAACAAACAACCCCCCCCACACACACACACAGCCCTGAGTGTCACCTTTCATTAGAGCCCAAGATGAAGCTTCTATGTTGAAGCATTCAAAACTTATAGACGTTTTTCCAAACTGTGCCATTTGGCACAGTTTGGCACAGTTCAAAAACGCCTGGGCACAACCTGAGGAAAAAAAGCTATGTAATATATTCATTTTTTGTGGTATTGTTACAAAATTTTGTCCTCAGCTTGATAACACTTGGTTCTACATTTCTGTTGCATTTTCCAGCCAGTATCTGACAGCTGTGTGTTATTTACAAGCATTTATATCTAAAAAAACACCCAGGCGAACTTTATTTTCTTCAAATTCAGTATGTTTAGATGACTGTTACTCAGTGGCAGGAGCACTTAGAGAGATTATGACTGTTTTGCCAAAAAATTGAGAGTGTTTTCTTTTAAATGAGACCAACCCCATGAAGACGCTGCAAAGGGGTGAAGAACAGCTTTTGATTTACATTGGGTATGTTATTTTTAGGCGTTTTTAGGGAAATTGACCAGAGTTCAAGGGGTTAAAGAAGACTTCTCATTTATTGGTAGTTTTATTCTTCAAATAATCAACTCTTCATTAACTTTAGGCTATGTACCGCAGGCTTTTAAAACTGCTGTAATTAAACCCTTACTCAAAAAGCCAATGCTGGATTCAGGAGTTTTAGCTAACTATAGACCAATCTCTAATCTCCGTTTCATTTCAGAAATCTT
Organism: Pholidichthys leucotaenia; assembly: GCA_020510985.1. Lineage (NCBI taxonomy): Eukaryota > Metazoa > Chordata > Actinopteri > Cichliformes > Pholidichthyidae > Pholidichthys > Pholidichthys leucotaenia. The sequence goes on along the minus strand of CM035839.1, from coordinate 140,692,835 downwards.
AGAAAGAGTTGTTGCTACGCAATTATTTGACCACTTGCAGGGAAATTGTTTATTTCAAGTTTCAGTCTGGGTTTAGAATCCATCATAGTACTGAAACAGCTTTAGTGAAGGTCACTAATGACCACCTTATCACATCTGATAATGGACTTGTTTCTGTACTTGTCCTTTTAGACCTTAGTGCAGCTTTTGATACTGTCGATCATAATATTCTACTTGATAGATTAGAACATTATGTTGGACTTAATGGAACTTTGTTGCAGTGGTTTAGATCTTATTTGTCTGATAGGTTCCAGGTTGTTCATGTCAATAATGAGTTTTCTTTCAACTCAAAGCTCAGTCATGGAGTTCCACAGGGATCTGTGCTAGGCCCTACTCTTTTTAGTTTATATATGCTTCCCTTAGGCAACATTATTAGAAAGCACTGTATACATTTTCATTGTTATGCAGATGACACACAATTATACCTGTCAATGAAACCAGATGATAGTAATCAATTAGCCAAGTTAGAAGCCTATCTTAACGAAATCAAAGCTTGGATGACTTGTAATTTCCTGCTATTAAATTCAGATAAGACTGAAGTCATTCTTGTTGGTCCAAAAAACCTTAGAAATACCTTTCCAAATCAAACTTTTAGTTTGGCTGTGGTTGCTCTTTCTCTTAATAGCTCTGTGAGGAACCTTGGAGTTATTTTTGATCAAGATCTGTTTTTCAATTCACATATTAAATTTGTTTCTAAGACTGCCTTCTATCATTTGCATAATATTGCCAAGATTAGGAGCATCTTGTCTCAGAGTGATGCTGAGAAACCGATTCACGCTTTTATAAGCTCTAGATTAGATTATTGTAACTCTTTATTATCAGGTTGTCCTAAAACATCTTTAAAAAGTCTTCAGTTGATCCAAAATGCTGCAGCAAGAGTTTTGACAGGTACTAGAAAGAGAGATCATATCTCTCTGTTTCTGGCCTCCCTTCATTGGCTTCCCATAGAGTTTAGAATTAAGTTTAAAATCCTTCTTCTTACTTACAAAGCTCTAAACAATCAGGGCCCTTTTAATTTCAAAGATCTGATACTACCCTATTATCCTAACAGAGCATTACGTTCTCAAAATGCTGGATTACTTCAGCAGAGCCTTCAGTTATCAAGCTCCTCTCCTGTGGAACCAGTCTGGATTCGGGAGTCAGACTCGATCTCTGTTTTTAAGAATAGGGTTAAAACCTTCCTTTTTGATATAGCCTACAATTAGGGAGGGATCATGTGTCTCTGAACCTTCCCTTAGTTATGCTGCTAATAGGTTTAGACAGCCGGGGGACCTCCAATAATGCACTGGGCTTCACTCCTTTCTTCACTCTCAAATAATTTTTTTTTTTTTTTTTTTGCTGGTCATTAACATCTGTTTGTTCTCTCCCATAGATTGAGTCCCCATCGTGCTGTTTGCTCTCTACATGTCTGTTCTTTTCATCTTCTCTATCCCCTCACCCCCCAGCCAGTCGCAGCAGATGACTGCCCCTCCCTGAGCCTGGTTCTGCTGGAGATTTCTTCTTGTTAAAAGGGAGTTTTTCCTCTCCACCGTCGCCAAGCGCTTGCTCACAGGGGATCACCTGATTGCTGGGGTCTTTCTGCAATTGTGGGGGTTTCCCCTACAGTTGAAAGTGCTATGAGATGACTATTGTTGTGAAATGGCGCTATATAAATAAAGTTGAATTGAATTGAATATGACCAAGACACGTATGTAAGACTCCTGTACATTGATTTCAGTTCAGCATTTAACACCATTATTCCCCAGAGACTGATGGAGAAATTACTCCTTCTCGGTCTGAACACTGCCACATGTCTCTGGATCCTGGATTTCCTGACCGAGAGACCTCAGTCTGTCCGGGTTAGAAACAACATCTCCAACTCCATCACGTTGAGCACTGGATCCCCTCAAGGCTATGTACTCAGTCCACTGTTGTTTACACTTTTAACACATGACTGTGTGTCCAGACATGAGGGGAACCAGATTATTAAGTTTGCTGATGACACCACAGCGGTGGGACTTATTCAGAGGGATGACGAATCAAGGTACAGGGAAGAAGTTAGAGACCTGGAGGGCTGGTGCAGGGAGAACAATTTGGTGCTCAACATGGACAAAACGAAGGAGATAAGATAAGATAAGATAAGCCTTTATTAATCCCACAATGGGGAAATTCCAGGATTGCAACAGCACAGGGATAGCAACACTCAGAGCAATAATTTAGAAGATAAGAAAATAAGAGCAGTGACTATACATATGTACACATAAATATATAAATATATATACACACAGTGCGGAGCATTGTTGCTAGATGGAATAAACAGCATAACTGTCTATTTAGTTACCCTACATGGTATGAATATGTACCCATACATATTGTCACCCTCCATAGCGACTGATATTGTCCTAGTTATATACTGGAGGGGACCATTTGTGTAAGTTTTTTGCGTCTTTTGCATTCAATACTATTAGGTCGTCATGTTTTTTGGTATCTCTGCGAGCAGCCCTGCTTAGGTTATACAATCTGACAGCCGTAGGTAGGAAGGACCTGCGAAACCTCTCGGTCGCGCGCCTGGGATTATGTAGTCTACTGCTAAATGAGCTCCTTAGTGCGTTCAGTATGTCCTGCATAGGGTGGGACTTGGACTCCAGCAGAGATGACAGTTTAGCTACCATCCTTCTCTCCCCTATCTCCGCCACTGGGTCAAGGTGTTGCCCCAGGACAGAGCTGGCTTTCTTGATCAGTTTGTTCAGTCTCTTCCTATCAGCTGCTGTAATGCCGTTGCCAGCAGACCACTGATGAAGCAGATGATTATCGACTTCCGGCGGTCACAGCCTGAACACGTCCCTCTCTGCATCAGCGGCTGTTCGGTGGGGAGAGTGGAGAACATCAAGTTCCTCGGAGTGCAGATCTTGCAGAACCTGACCTGGAGCAAGAATTCCTTGGGGATCAGGAAGCGGGCCCAGCAGAGACTGCACTTATTGACGAAACTCAAACAGGCCTCTCTCCCCATCTGCATCCTCAAGACCTTCTACAGAGGTGTGGTGGAGAGTGTTCTGACGTACTGCATTGCAACATTTTTTTTTTGATTTTGTGTACTTTATTGATCCCCAGAGGGGAAATTGAGGGCATCCACCTGGATGGATGAAGCAGCCACAGTACGGCGCTACCCCTTAACCATTCACACACACATTCACACCTAGGGCCACTTTAGAGTCTCCAATTAACCTAACCTGGTTAACCTAACATGGTACTCCAGTTGCAGTATGTCAGACAAAAAAGCTCTGCAGAGGATAGTTAAGGGAGCTGAGAAGGTAATTTGAGTTTCCCTCTCCTCTGTTCTAGAACTTTTTTAGAGCCGTTGTAGGAGCAGGGCACTGAACATTGTTAAGGATCACTCTCACCCTCTGCACAAACACTTTGAACTGCTGCCATCTGGCAAACGATTCCGGAGCACCAGAGGCAGAGCCACCAGACTGATCAACAGCTTCCTTCCACAAGCTGTTAGGATGCTGAACAGTTAATCTGGAATCCTTTACACATATTACTGCACTTTATGGACATTATGTATATTATATGCATATTATAGTTTTAGTCAGTTTTAAATATTTATTTCTCTTAACTACTTAGATTCACTTAGCCATTTTAATTGTTTTATATATACATAGGCAGTTATTATCATTTTAACTGCAACTGTAATAAGTTAACATTACTGTAATATCCAAATGTGTCTCAGGGATATGTGAATGGCTGTTGGGGTGGGGGGTGAGGGGGTGTGAGTGTGTTTTTAAACTATGTTCTTTTTACAATACGGATGCCTAGAGAAACGCAATTTCATCTTGCATGCACTACAGTTGTATGCATAGCATCATGACAATAAAGGTTGATTGATTGATTGATTGATTGACCAAAGAATATATAGCCGCCACCGTTAGCATCCGGATGCTAACGTGTCCGCTAGCAGATGCTAATGGAGGCTAACAGCTAGCAAAAGGAACTTTACGGTGTAACGCACTGTTTAAAGTTGCGTTCTATATAAAAGGCATTGCAATAAATGTGTACCTGTTTTATTGAGTGTTTGGTACAATTACTACTGCTCTTTGGGAAAGAAAGTTCCATAAATGTTGGTAAATGCAAGTTTCTTTAAAAAAAAAAAAGGATAAGATTACTTGAGTAATCTTCAATTAGAGTGGGAGATTACCCGAGACATAAAATAGTCGTTAGCTGCAGCCCTAGCATGCATGTGCGTGTATGTATGTGAGTGTGTATGCATGCGTGTGTGAGTGTGGGTTCATGTGTATATGTGTGGGTATGGATATGGGTGCGTGGTTCCAAGGTTGTCATAGCCAGGAGCGGCACTGGGGTTAAGCTCCCAGTGCTCATTAAATGCTCCTTATGGCGTGCGTCTCGAAAAGCCTCTGACAACTAAGTCCAACTCCTAGCCTGCCCGTGTGGTTTAGTCTCTAAGCCCGGCGGAACTGCTTTTACTAATAGGAGAAGGGGCGAGGGCGGATCTCTGGCGCCTTAAAACCAGATACTTCGGGTAGATGGTGGCTTGTCAACCTGGGAAGGTAGCCCATCTAGGGGAAGGTAAACCCTGATTTCAAACCTCCGCTGCCTTGCGGCATACCCGGTCACGGGAAAGGCTTCGGGAGTCAACCCTGAGGAAAAATCCGGAGTCGGAGCCCCTAAGGCAGTTCTATGTTGTGCTCAACATCGTTCTGGCAGCTCCTGCAATGGCGCTGGTGCCAAACTGTAGCAGCCCTGCTGTTCCTTTGGATTCATCAGTGATGTGAAGAGGGGGGACATGCTGCATGGGCAACATCTTGTCCTCCATATCTTCCTGCCCAGGCTTGAATCCTACCAACGCCCAACGCTGGAAGGTAGAACACCGGATCACTGGAGAGGACACTCCAGCTTCGCCTTTGGCGTAGACAAAACACGGGGAATGACAGTTACCGGTTATAAGCCACCGCTCAATTGGCGTAGAGCGCGGCACCAGGGGTTGTTCCCGACGGTGGGAGGGATCATCGGATCTCACTGGACAGCTACCGCCCGCCTCAAGCTGGGCAGCCCCCAACCAATAAGGTGTTGTCCCGCCACAGCTTGCTTTCCTCATTGGGTGCATGGGGATGAGGAGAAGTCCGAACAGCAGGCTGAGAACCTTTGCACCAGGCAAGACAATAAAACAAAAGAGACCAACTCTAAAACTGGGAACTTGGAACGTCCGCACTATGATGACAGGACTCGCTGCTAACCTCAAGGACATCAACGACACCAGGAAGACTGCCATCATCAATAATGAGCTGAAGAGACTGGGAGTGGATATCGCCACTCTCCAGGAAACATGGTTGGCTGACGCAGGCACACTGAGAGAGAAGGACTACACGTTCTACTGGCAGGGAAAGGGCAGTGACGAACACAGGGAACACGGAGTGGGCTTCGCAGTGAAGAACACCTTGCTGAAGATGGTGGAACCAGGCAGCAATGGCTCTGCATGACTCCTCACCCTCCTCCTGAACACCACTCAAGGCCCAGTCACCCTCGTCAGTGTGTATGCCCCAACACAGACAGCCACACCAGAGGCAAAAGACGAGTTCTACGAGAATCTCACAACAACTGTCAGGATCATCCCCAACTCTGAACAAATCATTCTCCTTGGAGACTTCAATGCCAGAGTGGGTGCTGACCACGACTCCTGGCCCTCCTGTCTTGGACCTTTTGGCGTGGGCAGAATGAACAACAACGGACAGCGTCTGCTCGAGTTCTGCACATATCACGATCTGTGCATCACAAACTCGTTCTTCAAGACCAAGCCCCAACACAAGGTTTCCTGGCAACATCTGCGCTCAAAGCACTGGCACCAGCTGGACTTGATCCTGACCAGGCGCACCTCACTGAAGAACGTGCTAATCACCCGTTCGTTCCAGAGTGCAGATTGTGACACAGACCATTCATTGGTGTGTTGCAAGGTCAAGCTGCAGCTGAAGAAATTCCATCGTGCTAGACAGCCTGGAAAGGCACGGATTGACACCAGCAAGATGGCCCAACCAGAACTTGTTGAGCAGTTTGCCTCCACCTTTGAGAAGGAACTTGGCGTACCACAAGAAGGAGAATCTGCAAAGCAGAAGTGGGAAGAGCTGTGAAACACCATCCACCGCACAGCCTTGGCTACCTTTGGGAGGAAGACCTCGAAGTCACAGGACTGGTTTGATGCCAAGTTGACCGAGATGACCCCCATCATTGAAGCCAAGCGCTCAGCACTTGCTGAGTACAAGAAGTACCCAAACGAGAAGAATCTCCAGATTCTCAGGACTGCGAGAAACAAAGTTCAGCAGACTGCTCGGCGTTGTGCCAACGAGTACTGGACTCAGCTCAGCCAAGACATTCAAACTGCTGGCATAACAGGGAACATCCGTGGTATGTACGATGGCATCAAGAAAGCACTTGGTCCAGCTCAGAGCAAGACGGCCCCCCTCAAATCCTCCACTGGGGAGATGATCACAGAAAAGAACAAGCAGATGGAGAGATGGGTGGAACACTACTCCGACCTCTACTCCAGACAGAATAGCGTGACATCGTCAGCCCTTGATGCCATCGACTGCCTGCCATCCATGGACAAACTTGACGCCGAGCCAACCATCGACGAACTCAGCAAGGCCATTGATAGCTTGGCCGCTGGCAAGGCACCTGGCAACGACGGCATACCCCCTGACCTGATCAAGCACTGCAAGACCGCCTACTGCTGCCATTGCATGACATCCTCTGCCAGTGTTGGAAGGAAGGTGCCGTACCACAGGACATGAGGGATGCCAATATCATCACCCTCTACAAAAACAAAGGGGAGAGAAGCGACTGCAACAACTACAGGGGCATCTCCCTCCTCAGCGTTGTTGGCAAAGTCTACGCACGATTTGTTCTCGTTCGTCTACAGAAGCTTGTCGAACGTGTCTACCCCAAGTCTCAGTGTGGCTTCCGCGCTGAGCAATCGACGGTAGACATGATATTCTCCATCCGCCAACTCCAGGAGAAATGCAGAGAACAGAACATGCCCCTGTACGTCGCCTTCATCGACCTCACCAAAGCGTTCGATCTGGTCAGCAGAGAGGGCCTTTTCAAGATCCTGCCAAAGATAGGATGTCCACCAAAGTTGCAAAGCCTCATCGAATCGTTTCACACCAACATGCAGGGGATAGTGCAGCACGATGGCAACGTCTCAGAGCCATTCAACATACACAGCGGAGTGAAACAGGGCTGTGTACTTGCGCCAACCCTCTTTGGGATTTTCTTTGCTGTGCTCCTGCACAGCAACAGAGGGAATCTACCTGCACACAAGATCTGACGGCAGGCTTTTCAACCTCGCCTGCCTGAAAGCCTGAACCAAAGTACATAAGGCTCTAATCAGAGACATGCTGTTCGCAGACGATGCTGCAGTCGCAACCCACACACAGCAGGAGCTTCAGACCCTGATGGACCGCTTCTCCCAGGCATGCAAGGACTTCGGGCTTACCATCAGCCTGAAGAAGACTAACGTCTTGGCGCAAGGCATGGAAGCACCACCAACCATCACCATCGACGACTACGAGCTGGAGGTCGTGAATCAGTTCACGTACCTGGGGTCCACGATCAGCAACAACCTCTCCCTTGATACAGAGATCAACAAGAGGATTGGAAAATCAGCCTTCACACTCGCTCGCCTCACCACACGAGTGTGGGAGAATCCCAAACTCTCTGTCAAGACGAAGATGGCAGTGTACAACGCCTGCGTCATCAGCACACTGCTCTATGGGAGTGAGACGTGGACAACATACGCCCGGCAGGAAAAGAGACTGAACTCCTTCCACTTGCGCTGCATTCGCCACATCCTGGACATGTCCTGGCAGGGCAAAGTGCCCAACACAGAAGTTCTGTCCCGCGCCGGCCTTCCCTCCATGTTCACTCTACTCAGGCAGCGCAGGCTCCGCTGGCTAGGCCACGTTCACCGTATGGAGGATGGCAGAATCCCCAAAGACGTCCTCTACAGAGAGCTGGCAACTGGCAGGAGAGACGTTGGCCGCCCACAGCTGCGCTTTAGAGACGTCTGCAAGACAGACATGAAGGCCCTGGAGATCAACACAGAAAGCTGGGAGGACTTTGCAACGGACCGCTCCAAATGGAGAGGCACCCTGACCAGACAGCTCAAGGCGGGTGAAGAGAGACTGACTGCTGCAGCAGATGAAAAAAGGACCCGCAGGAAGAACTGCCACAGACCCAGCAGCACGGAGACCACCCACAAGTGCGACCTGTGTGACAGGGACTGCCATTCGCGAATCGGCCTGTTCAGCCACAGGCGGTGCTGTTCCAGCAGAGTAGACGTTTAGGATTCTCTTCCATGGTCATCATAGACCGACGGAGGCCAACGACGGATATGGGTGCGTGCATGTGTGTGTGAATGTGTGTGTTGTGTGTAAATATGCGAGATTGTGTGCGGGTGTGGGCGTGGGCGTGTGTGTGTGGCCAGGGGTTTGGCGGTCCAGCAACTGCTATGGGCGGTCTGCTGCCCATAGCAGTGGGAAGCAGTGCCCCATCACACTATCCCCCCAATTTTAACTGCACTTTAGTTAACACACCTGCACCCAATCACACCACAACTAACACTCACCCATCACGATTCAAGCATGGGGGTTAGGGGTCTTCTTCCACCCCTGCTGCCCTCCTTCTGCCGGGGGCCTGGCTGGTGACCTGGGACTCGTCATGTTGTTGTCATCCCTGGGCGCTACCACGAGTGAATAGGTGTGAGCAAGGGAGTAAGTGAGAGTGAGGGAGTAATGAGTACTGATGGTGATGGTGGTGGGTCGGATTTGTGTGGTGCTTTGCATGTCAGGTGACATCTCAGAGTGCTTGCGGTGGGTCTGTTGATCATTCACTTTGGGTGGGTGTTGGTGATGGTGGGCTGCTTCTGTGGCTACGGCTGCCCTGGGGCAGGTTGGCGGGGGTGTGGCTGTTGGTCTGTGTCGGCGGCCTCTCCAGCGGCTGCCCGGCATTGGTGCACGTTTGTGCCTGCTGCATCTGCGCCGTGGTCGCTCCAAGTGTTAAGTGTGAATGAGTGTAAGTGAGTGTTTAAGAGAGAGCATGAGTAAATGTGAGTGAGTCAGAGCACGAATGAGAGTGTGTATATAAGTGAATGTAAGTGGAAGGAAGCATGTGTGAGTGCGGGCAACTGTTAGGGTGAATGGGAATGGGAGTGAGACTGAACAAGTATGGGAGTGGGTGAGAGTGAATAAGTCTGAGTGTGGGAGTACGAATGTAAGAGTGAGTGAGTGAGTGAGTCAGTTAGTCAGTCAGTCAGTCAGTTAGTCAGTCTATGAGTGCATGTGAGAGCATGAGGGTGAGAGTGAGTGTATCTACTGGTTGGGGGCTGCTGGACTGAGGGGGTGGCACCTTCTGACTGTGTGGGCTCCCTTAGACTGGGGGGGGCTGGCCCCCTGTGGGGCTCCCCACACCTTGCTGCCACATTCCCGGGGGTGGGGGGGGGGATTGGCCTTCCAGCACCTGGACCTGGGGCCCGGGGGCTGGTGTTGGCCCTGCTGGGGGTGGAGGTAGGGACTGGCCACGCTGGGGGCGGGGGTGGGCCACGCCGGACGCTTGGCGTCCCGGCCTCCCTCGGCCATCCCTCCTGGGGTGAATGCCTGGCTGTCCTGGGGCTTGCTGGTTTGGGACATTTGTGCTCTGTGGGGGTTGGTGGCACTGTCTTGCTTGCTCTGGATTTCCAGGATGGTGTGTGTGTGGGAGGGGGTGTTGCTGTGAGCTCCCACACACACACCATACACATTTTTGTATGTTGGCTGACAAACCACTCACACACACTCACTTTGTGCACGGTCTCGTTCACACACACACACACACACACACACACACACACACACACACACACACACACACACACACACACATATGTCTCTCTGTTCTTTTACAGGTGCATATACCAAACTCGTAGACCTGGGTGCATGCGCACGCAGCAACCGGCAGCTGGTGAAAAAGTCCGTCGTCTGTGTGTCTGTTTTTACGCACTTTAATGTGTTTTTAACGAAATTCTCTGTGTCGTTTCTGTCCTGGAATGTTTGTGGACTGTATGGCGAAGAGCTCCCTGGTTCCATCAATATGGATTTTCTCCCCTTTTTTGCACTGCTGCTGTTTTTCCGCCGGCCCTGTGTCACTGAGATGAGAGCCATCGGCATCATGCTGGGCAGAATACAATACTCCAGGGACATGTTGCTGCATTTAAACACGGATGATGCAGCATCTGTGATTGAGTCTAAGCCGCAACTGCCGGACTTTATTTTGAGAGACGTTCATGGACACAGCGGTGAAAAGAGAGACAAGAGAAGGAAGTGCCGAAAGCGTGGAGGAGTGAAATTACGGCTAAGGAAACGTCAGTTTGGTAACATTCCTCTTCCTTCTATGATTTTTGGGAACGTACAATTTCTGAGGAACAAGGTGGATGAAATTCAAGGGAATGTACGCTACCAGAAGGACTTTAAGAACTGCTGTGTCATGGCTTATACCGAGTCTTGGCTTACTGCGCATGACCGGGACGCGGACCTGTGGATTGACGGCTTTGGAGCCCCACTCCGCTCTGATCGGCAGGAAGAGGTAACGGGGAAACGTCAGGGGGGTGGCGTATGTTTATACATTAATAAACAGTACTGCACATCTGTCACGGTCAGAGAGCTCATCTGTACACCCGATGTGGAGCTTCTGTCCGTATCGCTACGCCCCTTTTATTTGCCTCGCGAGTTCCCTCAACTTTTCATCACAACTGTTTACATCCACCCAAGGGCAGACGCTGACTCTGCCTCCAGCACCGTCTTTGATGTGGTGCAGCGGCTGCAGTCAATTTCTCCAGAGGCGCCAAACTTTATTCTTGGGGATTTTAACCATGTTTCTTTAAAGAAGACACCTAAAAACTTTTATCAGTATGTCTCCTGCCCATCCAGGCGAAAAAAGACATTGGACCTGTGCTATGGATCCATAGAGAGGGCCTATAAATCACTCCCCCTTCCTCCTTTAGGATCCTCACATCACAACTGTGTACATTTGCTGCCCACATATAAAACTGCTCTCAGAAGAGGCAAGGTGGAGATGAGAGACATTGATGTGTGGACAGAGGATTCAGTGCACTGCCTCCAGGAATGCTTTAACCGTACAGACTGGGAGATGTTCACACTGTCCTGTGGGGATGATTTGGACTCTTTGGTGGATGTCACATGCTCATACATGGCTTTCTGTAAAAATATGATCGTTCCACGTAAACGTGTCAAAATATATCCCAACAACAAGCCATGGGTTACAAAATCAGTTAAATCCTGCTTACAGAGGAAAGCACTTGCCTTTAAACAGGGGTCTGTTTCTGAGCTGCAGGTTGCCACAAAAGAGCTGAAGTCCGAAATTTTAAGAGCAAAACAGAATTATAAATCAGAATTGGAAAGCAAGATGGCAACAAAGAAACTTGGTTCAGCCTGGGCCAGTATGAAAACTATTGCAGGCCTTCAGAGCACAGAGCGCAGTAATCATGTGTTTTTAGATGGTTTTAGTTCAGACACAGAGCTGGCTAATGCTCTTAATTGTTTTTATGGTCGTTTTGACTCCTTTGATTTTAGCACTGAAAGCCAAGATTTGAAACAGAAACTCAAAGACAATCAGCACTTTAACATTGAGGTGCAGGATATTAAAAGGGAGTTCTGCGCTGTAAAAGTGAACAAAAGTCAGGGCCCTGATAATATATGTGGGCGCTTGGAAAAGTCCTGTGCACATGAACTGAGTCCTATATTTCATTACATTTTCAATAAGTCCTTACAGACACAACATGTGCCTAAGATCCGGAAAGAAGCCGTGGTTGTTCCCGTTCCAAAATCCAGCTGTCCTAAAACGGTAAACGACTTTAGACCAGTTGCCTTGACTTCAATTTTAATGAAAATTTTTGAAAAACTGGTCAGATGTGAGGTCCTAAAGCAGACTGAGCATGCATTGGATCCTCTGCAGTTTGCCTATAGGCCTCACAGAGGAGTGGAGGACGCCACTGTCACTCTGCTTAACATGCTTTTTAAACATCTGGATTTTAATGGGACACACGCCAGGCTTTTATTTGTGGACTTTTCCTCCGCCTTTAATACAATCCAACCTCATATTTTAATTGAAAGGCTCCTGCAACAATTTGATTTGAGCAATAATCTGGTGGGTTGGATTCTGGATTTCTTAACCAACAGGATGCAGAGAGTAAGGGTCAATGGTACATTGTCTGACCTAAAGTGCTCTTCTACTGGCTCTCCTCAGGGGTGTGTGTTGTCACCACTACTCTTCATCCTGTACACAAACATGTGTCGGAGCAGACATGACAACAGACATATCGTAAAGTATGCTGATGACTCAGTTATTGTCAGTCTCCTCCAGGATGGTGAGAGTGGTCACAGCCCAGTAGTTGATGATTTTGTTCACTGGTGTGAGGATTCCTACCTGCAGCTGAATACGACAAAAACTAAAGACATGATTATTGACTTTAGGAGGAAAACTCCCAGGCACAAAGTCACCGTACTAAAAGGCCAGACCACCGAATGTGTACAATCCTACAAATATCTTGGCATGATTATTGATAGTAATTTAAACTTTGAAGAGAACTGTGAAAGGGTGTGCAAAAAGGGTCAGCAACATTTGCATTGCTTGAGGAAACTTGCACGCTTCCAAATTGACCGAACCATAATGACAATGTTTTAACGGGTTTTTATTGAATCTGTTTTATCCTTTTCTTTAGTGTCATGGTTTGGTCAGATAAAACTGAAACAGAGGAAATCCTTGGATCAGGTAGTTAGATGGTCCAGTCGTTTGCTTGGTGAGTCACAGCTGAGTCTGACATCCCTGTACACCAGACAAGTACAGAGGATGGCTACCTGCATTTTAAATGATGACTCCCACCCTTTGCACTGCAACTTTCAGCTTCTTCCCTCAAGATGGAGGTTTGCTGTCCCAAAAAGTAAAACCCAGCACTACAAAAACAGCTTTGTTCCTGCTGCTGTCAAAGAGTTGAACAAGTTGCAACAACATATTGCACATAATCTAGGTACCTATTTATTAACTCCATTTTATATTTACTTATTTTTGTAGGATGTTATTTGGGTTCTAAATATTTTATTGGGATTTAGACCTTTGAGTTTTGAACCTCTTTGACTAGTTTTAAACTTTGTAAGATGACCCTTCTCTCTTACCTCTGGTTTTTCTCTCATCTCTTTGTCTTTATACCCTGATTGATGGAGCATTGAGTGTTTTTATCATGTTTATAGTCAGCTTCATGTGTGCCTGTGTTTGTGTCTATGTTGAATGTAATTGTGGCTTGTAAATTTTTTCCGGTTCCGGCACCACACGAGTTGGCTGCCTTTTGCAACTGCTTTTTTTTTTTTTTTTTTTTTTTTATCTTCCTTCTTCTTTCTACACCTTTCACTCTATATATATCACGGACACACAGATCGCCCCAAAGGTCTCCCGAGTCGGCGAATGGAGCCACTGTCTACAGCAGGAGATGATACAGCAGGGAAGAGCTAGCTAGCACTCAACCGCCACCCGGTGCTAACGGAGAAACTCGACATACTGGGAGAACTGAAGCGAAAAAGACGCGGGTGCCGGGCTGGAGTTTAGGCGGCGTGCAAGGAATATAAGACAGAATAATAAAGAGTGATGGCAAGAACCAAGCAGAACGCCCGTAAATCTACTGGAGGAAAAGCCCCCAGGAAGCAGCTGGCCACCAAGGCTGCTCGGAAAAGCGCTCCGGCCACCGGCGGAGTGAAGACGCCTCACCGTTACAGGCCCGGTACCGTGGCTCTGAGAGAAATCCATCGCTACCAGAAATCCACGGAGCTGCTCATCCGTAAGCTGCCCTTCCAGCGCCTGGTGAGGGAGATCGCTCAGGACTTCAAGACCGACCTGCGCTTCCAGAGCTCCGCTGTCATGGCTCTGCAGGAGGCCAGCGAGGCCTACCTGGTGGGTCTCTTCGAGGACACCAACCTGTGCGCCATCCATGCCAAGAGGGTCACCATCATGCCCAAAGACATTCAGCTGGCCCGCCGCATCCGCGGAGAGAGAGCTTAGACTTTCTGCTGCACATCCACCAACCACAATGCTCCGCACTGTGTCTATATACAGTATATATATACTGTATATATATATATATATATATATATATATATATATATATATATATATATATATATATATATATATATTTATAGTAATATGTACATACGTATGTATACTAGCTGCTCTTGTTTTTTCTTGCCTTCTGATTGTTGCTCTGAGTGTTGCTATCCCTGTGCTGTTGCAATCCTGGAATTTCCCCATTGTGGGACTAATAAAGGCTTATCTTATCTTATCTTATCTTAAATATGAATGTCACCAGACTGCAAAACAAATCTACCTACGGGTACAAATAAAGTAACCTGAACCTGAACCAGACTTGTGATGAGACATTTTCAGAAGAAGAAACAGTTTGTCTTTTGTTTGTTTCAGTTGTGTCAGTCTGTTTGTTTTCTCTGTTTGTCCTCTCTCCCCCTCCCCCCGGTTGGGTCCATCATGGGTCAAACAATTTAAAGTATTAAAAGTTATTACAAGAGGAGTTTATAAATAATATACAGTACATATAGATGTACTGTATAAAGCTCCTTTTGGCAAAATAAATCTGTTTGGCACAATAAGGGAAGCAGATTTTTGTTCTGGTTACCTAGCTACTTGACAGGATGGGGGGGTTAAAAAGCGAGACAAAATACATGCGTGTGAATGAGAGGGAGACAGGTGTAACGGTGAAGATGTAAGGAGTAGAGGTAGTAAAGGTACATGAGTTTAAAGGGGGCAGTGGTGGCCTAATGGTTTGGAATGTGGACCTGTGACTGGAGGGTCGCCAGTTCAATCCCTGGACTGGCAGGATCAGATCTGGGTGGGATAGATAACATAGCAGTGCTTGCCCCCTTCCCTCATTAACCCCACTGTGGTGCCCTTGAGCAAGACGCTTAACCCCAGCTGTTCCAGTGGAGCTGCGCAATGGCCACAGGGTCAGTCTGTGGTGGTACTGGGCAGCTTTCAGGTGTGAATGTGCATCTGTGTGAGTGTGAACAAGGTTTCCTTGAAAAAGAGAAGTTGTCTTTTAATGGATCTCCCCTGTATAAATAAAGGTTAAATAAATGTCATCCAAAGCAATGAAAATGCACAAGAGAGGTGAAGAAAAGAGTGCAGACAGGGTGGAGTGGGTGGAGACGATGTTGGGGGTGATCTGTGACAGAAGGATAGCAGCTAAAGTGAAAGGGAAGATTTACAAGATGGTAGTGAGACCTGCTGTGATGTACTGTTTGGAGATGGTGGCACTGACAGAAAGACAGGAGGTGGAGCTTTATATGGTAGCGCTGAAGATTACTAGGAGTGACAGGATTAGAAATGAGTATATCAAAGGGACAGCTCAGGTTGAACGGTTTGAAGACCAAGTAAGAGATGGTTTGGACATGTGCAGAGAAGGGATAGTGGATATATTGGATAAAGGATGTTGAAGATGGAGCTGCCAGGCAGGAGGAGAAAAGAAAGACCACAGGGAAGATTCATGTATGTAGTGAAGGAGGATGTGGAGAGGGTTGGTATTACAGAGGAAGATGCAAGGGATAGAGTGAGATGGAGGTAGATGATCTTCTGTGGTGACCCCTAAAGGGAGCAGCCGAAAGAAGAAGAGACTGGTGAATTTTTTGATCATACAAAAGTATATCTACGTAAGTATATAAGTATATAAGACTAAAATGGAAATGTGCCCTTTATAAATGTATCAAAGCACAATCAAGACAATGATTATACACTTAAAATACTAAAATATTGTTGAGTCTTTCATTTACCTCCTGCATGTCACTTATGTCCTCTGGAGCAGGAATACGAGAGGCACGGAATGAAGTCTGAGGTTGTTTTTTTAGAAAAGGGTACTTCAGGCCTCGCCTTATACAACGTGTGTAAGACAAGTCACAGTCATATCCCAGTGGACAGCAGTGGAACCCATCTGCACAACATTTGGCCTACAACAAACAGTTGTAATGAGTATGAGTTCATATCAAATAACAACAGGACTTTAAAAAGCTTAACAGCAAGTTTTAATATTATCTCAAAAGGAGTGTCATTGCCATCATATATCTGCAATTTCCGAGTATAGGATCAATAAAGTACATCTATCTATCCATCTATCTATCAATCAATCATGTGTTTCAGTGTACTAAAGAACATTGGTCAACTCACAGGAGAGAGTGGGCAACACATCCAGGGACCCTGTGGGTGTCTGCAGCAGGTACTGCCATCAGGACAGTAGTAATAGCTGTCACAGTGGACAACTGAGCTCTTTGTTTGACCCAGGACTTGGTTGCTTTTGACCTGCACTGAAGCAGCAGAGCGATCATCTACATTTGGTTCCTCTGCAGCCTCCTTCTTCACCATGGGCATTCTGACCCAGGGTTCACTCTTTTTCTCACATGTCTGCATGGCCAGGTTACAGCGGTATCCTGATGGGCAGCAGTGTGCCAGGTCAGAGCAGCACACAGCCTGGACATGGATGACACATGGAGAAAATATGTGCAAGAAATGGGAAATCGTCGTATACTTTTGGTTAATTAACATGTAAATTCTTCACACTTACATTTGGATAAGGACAGCAGCCATAGCCTGAGTAAGTTTTGCAGCAGGTGTTTAAATCAGGGCAAACCGTCCCATCAAGACACGTGATCGAGCAGGAGGCAAGCCCCAACACAAGGGCTCCAACAAACAAGGACAGAGTGCTCCTCATCATCTGTAGAAGAAAGACTTTTAATAACTTTATTGATTTCTAATGTGCCTTCCGTCTCTGAGGGCAATTTGTATTCATAGATGCCACTTCTTCCATACCTTCTTTCATCCCCTTGCTAATGTAAGTTTCAGTTCAGCTTCATTTCTCTCAAAACACTCAGATAGTATTTTTTTTTTCTCAAAATCAAAACGTTTGCACTGAAAAGACTTAAGCGCAATAGATTTCAATCACTTACCTTCAGCTAGTGCAGTGATTTCAAAGCTTCCTGTCAGTCTCACACTTCCCCTGAACTGCCATCACTCCTTATAAAGCGTATTAGTCCCTCCGACTGGGCCATAAAAGGAAAGTTATCTTTCAAACACACCATTATGTCCCATGACTATGAGCCAAGATCAGGGCCAACAAGTCAAGTGTCCAGTTAAACAACATTCACACATACTAACTGTACGCTGTCAGCATTAAGACTCATCAAAATTTTATGAGCTACCAGTGACCTTCTTCTGCACTGTTTCAGTCACAAGACCTGTCTATAAAGCCTCATTCTAAGGTGTGTTGCTGCAGCAAAGCAGTGGCTCATACTCGATCATGTTCTTCTCAAGGAAATAAATATTTGACAAATCACATGAGGCTACACATTTTTCAATGACCCAATAATCGTAAACTGCATTTTTCTGTCATGTAACAACACTAAAACATTTCATTTATTGTAACCTGGTGGTGGTTTTTCAGAAACTGCATCATTAACATTCTAAGGGGCAGATTTTAAGGCCCTTTTCCACTAGCCTCACTTGACCCTACACCGCACCACTCAGCCCGCTTTAGACGCTTTTCCATTAGCCCCAGCACCGGTTAAGCAGGTACTTTTTTCGTACCTGATCCAGGGCAGGGTCTAACCGGGCCGAGTAGGGCTGAGTATGGCTGTGATATGACTTTAAGAGACTGGTCGCCGCTGATTGGTCAGGTTGTAACGTCATGAAAGCGACTTTTTCTGCTGAATTTACTCCACGACCGCCATTTGTAATTGTTCAGCAGTGAACACAGTGCGCCCCTTTAATACGGTATATTATATTAATATACTGTATAATATACTTATATAATAATATACTCCTAATATTATATATTAGGAGGTGCGCAATTTTCTTTCTATATTAGGCAACGATCGCATCCAGCGCGAGTTGGACGGATCTACTCGAAATGCAGGTGTCCGAGCAGATGGCTTCTCAAGGGCACATCCGTACTGCCAAACAGTGTCGGGAGAAGCTGAAAAAGCTGAAAAGCGATTACCGAGCAGTGAAGGACCACATTGCTCGAAGTTCAGCGGATGGAAGGAGTGGAAGTGGTTCGCTGAGAGACATTGGGCTCCACACGTCACTGTCACGGCCACCGTCACGGTCACGGCCCTTGGAAACCGTGGATGGTGGGTGTTTATTTGATATTGCACATCTGTTCGCCACTTGATCCTTTCTGTGCCAAGCTCACTGTTTTTAAGAAATAGGAAGGTTGTTAGATTGTGAGTAATGGTTGTTACTGAGGCTTGCGTATTGTTTTGCAGCCAACTGCAGATTCACGCTTGCTTTGTGTTAAGTATTAGCGCGAACAAAACGCTGAATTACGCTTATTGTATTCCGGTTAAAAACTTGAGAGTGTTGTGTACATGTTGCACTTTGGTGTTAAGTTTTAAATTGCGTGCATTTTCTTTCTAGAATCGCATTTCATATCACAGGGGTCCACCTCAGGGGACATGACGGACACAGCGGACTCTCCTGGCGCTGTGTCTGCTTGTGCGTCTGGCTGAGCGCCAGCTGGATCAGCTCCACATCACCAGCTCCATCTGGATCACGTTCAAGTGCCGGTAAGGCACAATAACCACAATTTTTTTTTTTTTTGGTTGAAACAGGTCCAGCAGCGGAAACCAGGGTCGAAAATCCATCCATCCATCCATCCATCTTCTACCGCTTAATCCTTTACAGGTTGCGGTGGGGCTGGAGCCTAACAAGTTATGTACCAAATTGATTAATGCAATTTCCTGTAGCTGCATATTAATTAATTGAAAATGTCTTTTTAAATGTACAAAAAGGTTATTCTTTGGTCTTCACTTATCGGTGTTCCACAACCATTTTTAGGTGTGGTGATTGGTGCTGTTGTAACTCCTGTTTTAGACAAACAAATAAAGCTGATGAACTGCCGTTGAAATCAACATGCTTCATTGAAATGCTTCGCGTCAGCTGACTGTATTAACCCATTCAGATTTCTGCGGCCACACTACAAGCAACTAGTTTAAACATTACCCATCCATCCATCCATATTCTTAATCTTAATCCTTTTTGGTTTTGCAGGGGGGCTGCAGCCGAAGACAGCACCCTGCGTGTTGCAAAATCTGCTCTACTGAGGGGCAGCAACATGACAGTTCAGCTTATATACAGCAATGAAGCATAATATAATAGTGACATTCCACCACAGACTTTCACCTGTGTAATTCCATAATATATGTAGTGATCCAGCTTTAACGACCATGCCTTTCTGTCTTTCCATCTAGGCAAGACGAAAACAGACAACTCCCATCGCTGACCTTACATTAGCGATGGTCAACATGCATGACGAAGAGATGCGGCTCTTGGAACGGCAACATGACCAGCGGCAAGAATCAGGAGTACATGCAGCATTTGTGACAGGTGGCCGCAGATGTGCGGGCAGATGCGCGTGAAGCCCTGGAGCAGGACGCTGCGTTATGAAGGGAAGAGCTCGCAGAGATGTCATCGCCCAGTCTGTTTTTTTGTTTGTAAATTTTGCTTCGGGAATAAAATTGTATTGTTTGCATCAAAAGTCTGGTTTATCTGTTATGACACCGTATGAGAAAAGCCAATAATTACATACACATTCCATTCTCTGTTCACTCCACATGCTGCTGTTCATCAGGTCAGGTGTATAGCCTTCTAATGGTAATTTAATTTTTAACAACACAACGAAACGTAATGTCTTGGTACGTTTTTTTTTTTTTATTTTAAACATTTGCAATGCGGAATTCATTTCTCTTGAACGGGTACATTTTTTAGGTTATAAGCAGTTGTACAGGTGTGCTTGAACTTGTAGACACTGATAAAGGTAAGTACATGTAAGTTGAATGTTGCATCGCCAGTCCAAATTTAATAAATTAAGAAGGAATCTAGCAAAAATTTGGCACTAATAACAGTAGACAGATCGGACAAGGATACACAACTGTGTTTTTGTTGCACACAACTGTTGTTACCAACAAGCGCAAAATTTATATTCCCTTTTCCCAAAAATTAAAAATCAATTTGTAAGTAAAAGTGGGAGACCTTTACATGGGAAAATATGACATGTATCAGCACATGATTTATAGTTCAATTTGCATTTCCACCTAAGCAAAAGTGGCTTGTCGAGCTGGATTTTTGTGAAGATGGCCTGTGCGGTGTTTCTGCATGTAATTACATACCTGTCAAATGATATGGTTTCGCCGTATTTTAATACGGGGAAAATGCAATTTTAGCAAATACGGGCGTATTGCCATTTCTGTACGCCAAAGAGAAAAATATACGGGAAAAAAAATTGAGAGTGTGGGGAGGAACACATCGTGTGTGACCCCCACAGCGTATGGGCGGGCAGAGCGCTCAGCGTGAGCAGTTATCACAACAGTGAGAAGTGTGGACTCATCATTAGGCTGATGGCTTTGCACCTTCTTAACAGATAAGCGTTATGAACAAGAGGACAGGTAGATGGACCATGCACAACATTTTATTTACAAAAAACATTTTTGAAATATGTATGCACATAAATGTGGACAAAATAGACAAGTATTGCATCATGTATTATATTGTAACATGCAGCTTGACATGGTGACGTCCCACCAGGAGGTTTGAACTCACACCTCCCGCTCCAGAGTCCAACACTCTACCTGTGTCGCCAATAGGGTCAACCCACTTGTCAAGCCAAGTAGGGTGCTTATATTGAGTTGGCTACAATATCTCCACCCTGCTCCTCTGCTCTCTGTGCCGCTGCCACCACTGGTTCATCTACTGCATCATCCAATGTAGTGTCAAACGTCTCTCCATGACTCTCACACAGATTGTGCAGAGCACAACAAGTCAGCACCATAGATTTAACCAGTTTCATGTCACAGTCATTCCTCCTTCCTTCTCTCCTAGTCATAAGCCATGTTTGTTGTGGAGGATTCAGTCGCGTGTGTTTCACGTCACGAGGGTGTGGCGCCGCCTGCTGTTCAACAAATCCCACCCACAGCAGGTGTGCCAGCAGGTGCGCCAGCAGTAGTTGAAAAGCAACTGAGGCTGAACCGAACCGAAGTGAGTAGAGCCGGGTTTTCAAACCGGGGCTGAGTGGGGCTAGTGGAAAAGCGCCTTAACATGCTGCACATCACAAAACCCTGTTTTGGCATTAAAAAACTACTGTTGAGATTTACTAAAGGGCGCAGGGCAAAGTTAGCAGTGGAAAGGCGTGGACTATGTTAATTTTGCACCTGGCCTTTTTGCATACTGTATGTATTTGTGGGAGATGTCATGTCAACTCGCAAATTTGAAGAAGGGGAGTATTTAAATGACTGATGCAAAGTGATTTTAAGGGATCCCGGCCGGGTCATGCCGAAGACCATGTAAAAGTGTAACTTCCTGCCATCCAGCTTGGTGCTCAGCAATAATGGAATGGAGAAGGGAAATTTGTGGCGACGCCTTGCATGGCAGCAACCCCTCTGATTCTAGATGTGATTAACATTGTAGATAAGAGAAACGTAATTTTGTTCTACTGTACATGATTGGCTGTATGAATTGAATGACAATGAAGTTGGCTTTACCTTTACCTTTACTAAGGCTTGCAGTTGTCAATCTTCTGATAAATGCACCAGGATTTAATATCCACAAAAAGCTTGTCTTAATTCATTTGCGCCTGATGACAGCAAACTGAGGGCGCTTGGCCAGAGAGAGAAGCTTCTCCCTGCGTGTGACTTGATTTGGCATGACAGGACAGATTAATATGAACAGAAATGATCTCACAGAGATCGGTGTTGTGCTGCACTGGACATCAGCCAGCAGAAGTTTTTTTTAATTTTAATTTCATTTGTTTATATATAGCTGAATAATAATAATATATTTAATTTATAAAGCACTTTACATCTTCAGGCAAAATCTCTCCACAAATAGGATTAAGAACAAAAATAAAAACAAACGTTAAGTACATACGATGATACACTAGGACATCCCTGGTGAAAATTGCTCCTGGTAAAATAAAGATCAAATAAATAAAATGAAAAAGCTTTCCTAAACACTGAATCTTGATCCATAAAATAGGTTAGCCCTTCCTACCTGGATTGGACCAAAGGAGCACAGATCCATATTGGTCCCCCGACATTGCAACATCGTAGTAACTCAATGACAGCAGTCTCTGCTCTGGCTGTCTGAGGAATATGTGAAATTGTGTGTGTTTAACTTTATTATGTTCCAGACTTCAGAAAAGATGAAACACACATACAGTATTTATGAAAATGGACTGGGAGACCTGTAGATTTTATTTTAAAAAAATTATTCATATAATAAAACACCAGAGTCTCCATCAGACCATCTTGATGGTTCATGTGTTAATAAAATAAACACGTTGGTCAATAATCAGTTTATTCATGAGTAGTCGTTAATTTATACATATTAAACAAAGGAGTCTGCCTTGTGAAATGAAAATTAAAACTTTTATGTACGACGAACAAATATAAACTATTTTACTGGAGTTTGCACATAAACAAAAGCTTTAAAAAAAAGCTTAAAAAGCTATCCACCTTATCCCTAGCCCCATGATACCTTGCGTGAATTATGGGTGCAACTTCCAGTACTAGTTTAGAACGTGGAGTTGTCACTGAAACGGGACACTTTTCCTTATTAAAAAACAATGACTTCAGCATCAAAAATCCGGGAACACGGCCTTTTGCACCTCAAAAAGAGTTGTATAATCATACCATCTCCCACGACTATGAAGGGATGGGAAGATGACCTTAAAAAGTGGCCTCGCAGACAGTAGCTCCGTTAGTTAGCGCCGCTGCTAAGATGCCAACACTGTAAACAAATAAAAGCTCTGAGTTATATCAATGTCTCCACTCCAATAAAGTCGGATGCATTTTCTTAAAAGATGTTGGACTTAATCAAATTTACCTCAGAGCTGACGTAGAATCTAGTCAGAGCCACGAAGAACCACAACACCGTGCTTGGGTGTTTTAATGTCAGGGTAAATGCAGACAGCTGCAGCTGCTTGTTTTATCCCAAAATTAAAATGCTCATGCTGCTGTCATGCCATGAATGCTGGTTATTTAATTTAACAGGAACAGACATTTTCTGACAATTGTTCAAAATTTTATTGATCTATATTTTGTGATAATTTAAAAATGTATGCATTGTTAACCATTCCTGTTTTTGGTCTTCTAACCGTGGTTGGGGGACACAGGGGAAAACCGTCTTATCCAGGGCCGAAGGCAGCTTTTCCTCCGGGGTTAACTCCAGAGTAAACTTCACGCTTGTTAAAAGTATGGTAGCACATGGAAGAACAGGCCATTTTGCTGAAGAGTTGGGGCTTTATTATCTGACTGCACTGTTATTAGTAGCACTTTTAGCTCGCTACCTGCCCCGGTCGCCGTCTCTGTCTCCTCCCTGGTCATCACACACACACACCCATCCGCTCCGCAGGGTCATTCACAGGGCGCGTACCTCGGCCGCGCGCACGCACTCACTCACTCACGTTCACACACTGAGCTGCCCTATCTAAACACATGAGCTAGACACATCCTACAACAGCATGCTGAAGCTGCTAAATAATATCAAGTCCATATGGTTCCAAGGCAGTGCAACGAGTGCAAAAAAACAAAAAACAAAAACTATTTGATATCTTTCTTAACTTGTTAAGCCTTAGGAAGCAAACTGTTACTATTTTTTATTTATTATTTTACTTCATGCAGCCTTGCATCTGGTGACATATATGATGCATAAACGTCAGCTCTGTGACATTCATACAAGTGAAAACATACCTGGTGCTCTTGCATCTGTACCACCGATCACACCAATGATCCTTTTCAGTTTTCAGTGCATGATCTATACAATGCCAGTGAGAAGCTTCCATTTATGCAATCTATGTCACAACCACAAACACCAGCAACAAGTACCAGAACTATGCCAAAACTTTCAAAAAATACAAAAACTACAAGTGCTGAAATTAGTTGCCACTTGACAGCAAAACACATGTGTGGACTATACATCAAATAAATTTGAAAAACTTTTAAAAATGCTATTTTAAATGCCCCACTACTCTACTGTTGCTGACTGATTTCTCCCATTTAACACTACTTCAGCCAAAACCATATGTTGCCCCTATAATCGTTTCTACAGCAGTGGCCTCAGGAATAAGATAGATATTATGCTCCACCGAATTGGCTGTGCCTTTGTTGATGACCCGCTTCCTCGGGTGTGCCTGTGCGCAATTTTGCGGTGCTCTTGGCAGATGAGTGGGCATTATTGAAATGAAGTGTCTGCGTCTGTTCATAATTTTGCGTGTTGTTAGTAGATCACTGGCAAAAATTGGTCACTCCCTGAGGCGCTCTTTCTAATTTGCACACTCGCTAATTTGCACTGCCTTAGTAAATCTGCCCGTCTTCTTCTTTCTGGCTCTCCTTTTAGGGGTCGCCACACCAGATCATCTGCATCCATCTCACCCTATCCCTCGCATCTTCCTCTGTAACACCAACCCTCTCGATGTCCTCCTTCACATGAATCTTGAATCACTTGAATCTTCTCTGTAGTCTTCCTCTTTTCCTCCTGCCTGGCAGCTCCATCTTCAATATCCTTTGTCTAGTTCTAACACTCCTCTGCACATGTCCAAACCATCTCAGCCTTGCCTCTCTTACTTTGTCTCCAAACCGCTCAACCTGAGCTGTCCCTCTGATATACTCATTTCTAATCCTGTCCCTCCTTGTCACTCCCAATGAGAATCTTAGCATCTTCAACTCTGCCACCTCCTGTCTTTTTGTGAGAGCCACCATCTCCAAGCCATACATCATAGCAGGTCTCACTACCGATTTTTAAATTTTCCCTTTCATTCTAGCTGCTATCAACTTCCGGCGCCACACAAGTCGGCAGCCCTTTGCAGCAGCGGCTCAAGCCTGAGTTTCTTTCTCATTTTTTATTTACTATCCACTTTTTTCTTTGCCACATCTTTTCTGATCCTGTTACCCCATATCCATCACAGACACCAAGGATACAAATATCGCCGCACTGGCATTGATATTAGCCATTTTCTGCTCATATCACCAGTGACTACTGATCCGGTGAGTGGAGGAGCTATTGTTTACAGTAAGAGTCAATTATTAGCATTGGGCTGCTCCACGATGCTAACTGAGAGACCCAATATCCCACAAGAAATCAGGCGAAAACAATAGGGATGTCATGCTGGAGTGAAGCGACATGCAAGGAAAATAAGGTACAGACCAGTCCTACCATCCGTTATTAAGGGAAATGTGAGATTGCTGCTTAACAAGATGGACAAATTGGCGGCTGTGTCCTGGTATGAGAGCGCCTTCAGAGAGATTAGCATCATGTTGTTTACTGAAATGTGGCTAACAGAGCTAGCAACAGATGCTAACATCAGTCTGGAGGGTTTCCACTTAATACGGGCAGATCAGACACCAGATAGCGGGAAGAGCAGAGGCGGGGGTTGATTATGTATGTGAACAATAAATGGTGTAATCCTGGATACATCACGATTAAAGAAACACACTGCAGCAAGGACATTGAGTTGCTAGCCACTAGCATGCAACCGGCATATCTTCCCAGAGAGTTTTCACATTATCGTGATTGTTATTTATGTTCTCCCCTCTGCGAGCGCTGAGACAGCATGTGACGTCATCCACACAGTCACCAGCAGACTACCGATTCAACACCCCACTGCTCTCCAGCTCATCTCTGTTGATTTTAACCATACTTCCCTGTCCTCCATTCTGCCCACTTTCACGCATGTCATGTGCCATACCAGAGACAATAAAACACTGGATTTATTTTATGCAAACACCAAGGAGGCTTACACCCCATCACCACTCCCCCTTAACCCCTCGGAAGATCAGACCACAACCTGGTTCACTTCCTGCCTGTGTACAAACCCCTGGTACACAGACAATCTCCTGTTATCCGCACAGAAACGATATGGTCTGAGGAGGCGGAGGACACTCTGAAGGACTGTTTTGAATCCACTGCATGGGAGCAGCTCTGTGATCCGCATGGTGAGGACATTGACGGCCTCACACACACCATCACAGACTGCATTAACTTCCGTGTAGAGAACATCGTACCCACCAAGACCATACGGTGTTTCTCAAACAACAAACATTGTATCAACCCTGAGATAAAGTCACTGCTGAAAGAGAAGAAAAGGAAGTTCAATTTCTCTAGCCACACCCAGGCCTGATTACTGCCACACCTGTTCTCAATCAACAAATCACTTAAATAGGACCTGCCTAACAAAATGAAGTACACCAAAAGGTCCTCAAAAGCTAGACATCATGCTGCGATCCAAAGAAATTCAGGAACAAATGAAAAACAAAGTAATTGAGATTTATCAGTCTGGAAAGGTAATAAAGCCATTTCTAAAGCTTTGGGACTCCAGCAAAGCAAATGGCGAAGACGTGGAACAGTGGTGAACCTTCCCAGGAGTGGCCGGCCGACCAAAATTACCCCAAGAGCACAGCGACGACTCATCCAAGAGGTCACAAAAGACCCCACAACAACATCCAAAGAACTGCAGGCCTCACTTGCCTCAGTTAAGGTCAGTGTTCATGACTCCACCATAAGAAAGAGACTGGGCAAAAATGGTCTGCATGGCAGAATTCCAAGACAAAAGCCACTGCTGAGCAAAAAGAACATAAAGGCTCATCTCAGTTTTGCTAGAAAACATCTTGATGATCCCCACGACTTTTGGGAAAATACTCTGTGGACTGACAAGACAAAAGTTGAACTTTTTGGAAGGTGTGTGTCCCATTACATCCGGTGCAAAAGGAACGCAGCATTTCAGAAAAGGAACATCATACCAACAATAAAATATGGTGGTGGTACTGTGATGGTCTAGGGCTGTTTTGCTGCTTCAGGACCTGGAAGACTTGCTGTGGTAAATGGAACCATGATTTCTGCTGTCTACCAAAAAATCATGAAGAAGAATGTCTGGCCATCTGTTTGTGACTTCAAGCTGAAGCACAATTGGGTTCTGCAGCACGACAATGACCCAAAACGCACAAGCAACTCCACCTCTGAATGGCTTAAGAAAAACAAAATGAAGACTTTGGAGGGGTCTAGTCAAAGTCCTGACCTGAATCCGATTGAAATGCTATGGCATGACCTTAAAAGGGTGGTTCATGCTCGAAAACCCTCCAATGTGGCTGCATTACAACAATTCTGCAAAGACAAGTGGGCTAAAATTCCTCCACAGCACTGTAAAAGACTCATTGCCAGTTATCGCAAATGCTTGATTGCAGTTGTTGCTGTTAAGGGTGGCCCAACCAGTTATTAGGTTTAGAGGGCAATCACTTTTTCACACAGGGCTGTGTAGGTTTGGATTTTTTTTTCCCCTTAATAATAAAAACTGTAAAAATAAATTTTTGGACAGTTAGCAGAATCTTTTCACTTAACCAACCAATAATCAGAAGAAATACTATTTCTCAGCTTAACTTTTATCGAACCACACAGGGAGTCAGTACATGACCACGGGTCCCCTCCCAGCTCTGTCTCCTAGAAAGGACCCCGCACACTACAATTCACAGCTGCATATAGGCAAGTTAATGGGCGGTTGTTCCTGCCTTTATGGCTTCCTCTCAACATCCATGTCTTCTCTTCAGCCTTACACATGCTCATATATGGAAACAAGAACAGAGATGTTCCTGTGAAGCTATTTTGCATGTATGCAACTAATGTTTATGTATGAATGGTTGGGAAAGCATTTGACTTGCATGTCTGTGTGTGTCTAAGAGATATGTGTATGCAAGCACTTGGTGTAATATCTAATTAACTAATCTTCACTATTTATTTAACAACACCTTCATTTAAAAACTGCATTTTGTGTTTACTTGTGTTATCTTTGTCAAATATTTAAATTTGTTTCATGATCTGAAACATTTAAGTGTGACAAACGTACAAAAAAATGAGAAATCAGCAAGGGGGCAAACACTTTTTCTTACAACTGTATACTGATCTATCTGTGAAATCGCTACTGTGCACATTTTCCATAATCCTTGGGCCATTTTACTCAGTTGTGTGTTTGCATTCTGCACTCTTATGCACATAGTTCCACCCGCATAGCCACTACCATACCTGTGTATATTTCCATAACCCTGGGCTATTTTTATTTTTATTTCAGTTGTGTGCTTAATCATGTGTTCTGTAACCGTGTCCTATCTAATTCTTCTCTCTTACTTTGTTGTACAGTACCTTGGTGGAGCAACCACAATTTCTTTGTGCTGTATTACTGTACAATGACAATAAAGCCTATCCAATTCTATTCTCTTGGCACCCTATCATATGCTTTCTCTAGATCCACAAAGACACAGTGCAGCTCCTTCTGACCTTCTCTGTACTTCTCCATCAACACTTAAAGCAAACATTGCATCTATAGCACTTTTTCTTGGCATGAAACCATACTACTGCTCACTGGTTATAACCTCTCTCCTTAACCTGGCTTCAGCAACTCTTTCCCATATCTTCATAGTGTGGCTGGGTAACTTTATGCCTCTGTAGTTACTACAGCTCTCAGCATGACCCTTGTTTCTGAAAACTGATATCACAACACTTCTTCTAAACTCCTCAGGCATCTTCTCACTCTCCAAGATTGTTTGACACAATCAGTTAAAAAGTCCACTGCCATCTCTCCTAAGCATCTCCATATCTCCACAGGTATATCATCTGGACCAACTGCCTTTCCACTTGTCATCCTCTTCAAAGCTGCCCTCACTTCTGCCCTAATCCTTGGAACTTCCTTGTTTATCATCTTTCCTTCGTCCATCGTCCTCTCTCATTTTCTTGATTCATTAGCTCCTCCATGTACTCCTTTCAACTTCTCAACACACCCTTGTCACTCATTAGTACATTGCCATCTCTGTTCTTAATCTAACTTGCTGCCCATCCTTTCCAGCTTGATCTCTCTGTCTAGCCAACTGATATAAGACCTTTTCTCCTTCCTCAGTGTCCAGCCTCTAATACAACTCACTATATGCCTTTTCCTTTGCTACCTCTCTCTTTGCAATATGCCAAGACTCCAGGTACTCCTGTCTACTTGCCTCATCTCCACGACTATTTCACTTTCTTTGTCAACCTTTCCTTTGAATACTTTCGGTACCTCCTCATTCCACCAAGTCTCCTCTTCTTTCCTCTGTCCAGAGGATACACCACATACCTTTCTAGCAGTTTCCCTCAATACGCTAGCTGTACTTGCCCAGTCATCTGGTAATTCTTCCCTACCATCCAGAGCCTGTATCAACTCCTTCCTGAACCCTGTGCAACCTTTTTCCTTCTGTAACTTCCACTATTTAAACTTTGGCTCTGCCTTCCCTCTCTTCCTCTTCTTTTGAAAGTCAACCTACAGACTACCATCCAATGCTGCCTAATTTTCATTCTCCCGACGCCATCTTGCAGTCTATCTTGTTCAGATTTCTTCTTCTGCTAGAACTGGGTGATTAACCATACAGAACTGAAAACCAACGTTCGAGGTGCAGAACTGACCAAATCTTGTTTGTCGGTTCTTTTTGTTTTTCCTCTCTCTTTGTTGTGTGTGTGTGTATAGAGTTTTTCATGTACTTCCCCTTTAAGACATGCCCGTAGAGTTATGTGCACAGGCATGTACCTCTGCACCCCGAAAGCACTGCACTTAAGTGAAACAGCTTGGAACAAAAAGAACTGTGGTCTCTGTCCACATAACATGTGACTGACTCTTTATTTTATCTAAAGATTCCAAGAAAAGGTGAGCAAAGTACAGAGATACTAACACTTAGATGCCTGAAGCTAAGTTGCTGTTAGCCTCTGACAGCTATCTGTATCATCTCAACCCTTTTTTCTGCAGGGATGGACAACTATAGTGGACAAGCTAAGTCTGCAATAAGCCTTTACATCACTGTTGAAGACTATTGGCTCACTGTTCTTTACAGAATTGTTTTCATTCAGCCACACTGGAGGGTTTGAGCTTGAGCTCATGGACTGATAGCAGGACATTCTCCTTCAGGATTTTCTGGTAGAGAGCAGAATTCATGGTTCCATCAGTTACGACATGTCGTCCAGGTCTTGAAGCAGTAAAGCATCCCCAGACCACCACACTACCACCACCATGTTTGACCGTTTGACATGATTTTGTTAAGACCCAGAAGCAGACAACGAACTCAGTAGCAAGTTTAACAATGATTTATTTGTGTGCAGGTGATAGTGATTGGTGGAGAGTCTGACGGTCCTGTGGGGAGAAGAGAGGAGGAATGAGCAATTTGTGCACACAATATGGCAATTCATATTAAAGACTGTGGCCTTATGGGTTGGAGGGCTGTATGCTGTGGGAAACTGCCGATGATCCACGTTCCACTCTGGGCTGTCATTGTCAATGAAGGTTGGTGAGTTCCAAGTGCAGATATATACAGTGCAAGTGCTATATGTTCCTCGGCTGAGGTAATTTTCGGGAAAAACTGTGCAGTCAATTTAGTGTCCACTTACAGGAAGATGAGTGATCTGAAGAGGGACTCTCCGCTGGGAGGAATGCAAATGGTGACAGCATCTGATGTGCGCCTGGATAGATGATACTGCAACCTCTTCTTCCAAGGTGGGGAACAGGGGTGTGTTGTAATCCAATGAGGCCTCGAAGGGAGAGAGGCCTGTAGTAGTGGAGGTGGCAGAGTTGTGGGCATACTCAATCCAAGGTAAATATGAACTCCAAGATGCCGGATTGGTTGTCGTGATGCACCTCAGGGCTGCCTTCATTTCCTGGTTGGCACGCTCACACTGATCATTACTCTGGGGGTGGTATCCTGTAGACAAGCTGACTGTGGCTCCAATAAGCTTGCAAAAGGACCGCCAAACCTGAGAGATGAAATGGGAACCCCGGTCTGAGACCACGTCGATGGGAATATCGTGGAGGTGGACAACATGGAGGACAAAAAGGTCAGCTGTCTCTCTGGCCGAGAGGAGCTTGCTCAGAGGAATAAAGTGAGCAGCCTTTGAGAACCAGTCCATGATGATGAGGATGACTATGTGACCAACCAAGGGGGGGGGGAGTCCAGTAATGAAGTGCAAGGCTACGTGAGACCAGGGCCTGTTGAGAATGGGCAGGGGATGCAATAGTCCAGCAGGGGGAGGGAAGGCAGATGGAGATTTGCCAGCCGAGCACTGTGGACATGCCTTAACATAGTCGTTAACGCCTCTTCATAGACAGCCACCAAAATGTTCTCTGGAGGTGGTAGAGGGTACGAGAAACCAACCAGAAGGGATGTATAGCCGACTGGTAGGATCCCCCTCCCCCCTCTGGGTCAGGCTCAGTCCTTTGGGCTCTTGTGATCCTCTCCTTGATCTCACATGAGAGTGCTCCCACCACGCTCGACGGAAGGAAGATGGAGTGCTGCTCCGGTGAGGATTCATCGGTAGCAAACTGCCTGGAGAGGGCATCCGGTTTGGTGTTCTTGGCGCCTGGGTGGTAGGTAATAGTGAACCTGAACCTGGCAAAGAACAAAGACCAACAAGCCTGTCTGGAGTTTACATGTTTACCCGACCTCAGGTAGTCCAAATTTTTATGGTCTGTCCAAACCACGAATGGCTGCATGGCCCCCTCCAGTCAATGACATCACTCCTCCAGGGCGAATTTGACGGCCAGAAGCTCTCGGTTGCCAACGTCATAATTTCTCTCTGCCGGGCAAAGGCACTGAGAAAAATGTGCACATGGATGGACCTTGTGGTCGGTGATCGAGTGCTGTGACAGGACTGCCCTCACCCTGGAGTCGGAAGCGTCTACCTCCACAATGAACTGCAACTCCGGGTCCACCTGAGCAAGGTTAGAAGCAAAAGAGAACAAGGTCTTCAGGGCAGTAAAGGCTTGACTAGCCTCAGACTGCCTGAATGGGATCTTAGTGGAAGTGAGTCTGGTGAGGGGCTGGGCCACAATGCTGTAGTTCCGAATGAAACAGCGATAAAAATTAGCAAACTCCAAAAACTGCTGCAGCTGTTTGCAAAAAGAAGGGATGGCCCAGTCGGTGACAGCCTTTACTTTGCCGGGGTGTCACATGACTGAGCGGACGAGGCACCAGAGAAAGAGCGGAGGCCTCCAAACAGTTTGCAATCAGCAATTTTCCATTTATTCCAATAATCTTCACAGGCAATAATTCCCATGCACATCCGACACCCCACACAAACCAAATGAAAGCACCTGTTAATATACACAGTGAGATAATTCGCCTAATTGTTGCATACCAAAACCCTAGGTAAGTCGAGCATTTTCATATTTTTCCACATACCCAATAATATCTAAAAAGTCATACATAAATAATTCCCCCAGAATATTTACAGAATAAATAGAACCATAAATACACCATAAATAATACAATACTTCAATCCCCTATTTACATATTAAATTCCCCTCTACTCAACCATCATAATTTCTTCCTGCTGGCATCTTTTAAAAGGCCCTCAAACCACTGAGGAGTCTTTTGTCCGGATATCTCCAGGAAGAATGCTGGCAAAAGTACGTGGTTTTAAGATTAATTAATTAACTCACCCAATTAGCCTAACTAATATCAATTATCTCACAGAAGGATTCAATTAGTCAGAACACATTGTACAATTATATTGTAGCACCTTGGGGGAGTCAGATTATTTAGCATCTCAGACAAGACACAGTGGATAAGCATGGGAGAACAATGCTCAGGAGGTTCCTGGCAAGATAGTAGGAAGGAGTCAAGGACGTCGGGGGTTGAATGCAGTGTAATGCAAATGTCATGTTGTGTGTGGAGAAATGCCATGAAACTTGTGAGGAGTGATTTGGGTAAAAGAAGAGTGCCTGCTGAAATGTGTCATTCTGTTCTGTGCTTGAAAGATGTGAAGTGTGTAATAAAACGGTCTGTCGTGAAGATGTCTCTTATTTTACACACTCCACACTGGCGACCCATGACGTATTATGGAACACGAGGCAAGAACCCCGGAGACAGCCCGGACTGGAACCCCCAGCCACGCGTGTGTGGTTTCAGTCAAGCTACCGGACTTCTGGCAACACAACCCGCGCTCTTGGTTCCACCACACCGAGGCCCAGTTTGCCCTCCGGGGAGTAATGGCAGACGACACCAGATTCTACCATGTGGTCGCAGCGCTGGACGCTCGCACAGCTCAGCAGGTAGCGAGCCTGCTCGATCAGCCACCAGCCCACAACAAATATGAGGCGCTCAAGGCTGCACTCATCCAGTGCTACATGCTCTCGAGAGAGAGGCTCCTGGCGCGGACCTAGTTAGGAGATGGTTCGGCCGTAGACCTGATGGAGAAGATGCTGGTGTTAATGGGCACGGACGACTTGCACTTTCTGTTTGCCCAACTTTTCTTCCGGAGCCTTCCAACGGTGGCGAGAGTGGTTCTGGCCAATTCGCCGTTGCTGGCTGCGCGGGACTACCGTGCCCTAGCCCAGGAGGCAGATCGGATCATCCTCACCACCAGGGTGATCTCAGTCAACGCGGCAGCAGCGGAGCCCAGCGAGACGACCAGAGGAGGTGAGGAGCCACCGACGGTAGCAGCAGCGGGCGCCAAGGAGCGCCAGAGAGACACGCTCTGCTTCTACCACCGCCGCTTCGGAGAGATCGCACGCACATGTGCACCACCGTGCCAATTCAAGCACTCGGGAAAACGCAGAGGCCGACGGTCGGTAGCAGCTGTGACCCTCGGTGAAGAGAACAAACTGCTCTACATGACAGACGCATGCTCGGGGAGGTGTTTCCTCGTGGACACCGGAGCCCAGAAGAGCTTCATCCTGCCGACCTACGCCAACCGGCTGGCAGGACCTAGCGGCCCCGAGATGTTGGCAGCAAACGGCTCGGAAATTAAGACCTTTGGTGAGAGGACACTGATCTTATCTCTACACGGCCGTACATACGAGTGGACTTTTGTCGTAGCAGCACTGAATTACCATATACTGGGGGCTGATTTTTTGTGCGCACATGGTTTACTGATTGATGTTGCTAACAGGCGCCTGGTTAATGCACTGTCCTTTGACTCTCTCCCCTGTATAGCTCGAGTGACCCGGCCAACAGCACAAGCCAACGTCACAGCTCCAGGCGGTAAGTTCCACACACTGCTCACTCAGTTCCCAGCACTCACGGTCCCGACGTTTTCAGCGGCCATTGCTAAACACGGGATGGAGCACTTTATTACCACCACCGGGCCACCCGTTTTTGCAAGACCTCGGCGCTTGGACGCAGCTAAACTGGCCATAGCGTGCGAGGAGTTCGCCAACCTGGAAAGGTTGGGCATCATCAGGCGTTCGAACAGCCCATGGGCATCCCCACTACACATGGTCCCTAAGGTTGAGGGATCGTGGCGATCGTGCGGTGATTTCCATAGGTTGAACAACGCCACAGCGCACGACCGCTACCCAATTCCCCACATACAGGATTTTTCCGTTCACCTCGCCGGAGCACGCATTTTTTCCAAAATAGACCTGGTCCGCGGTTACCACAAAGTCCCAGTACGCGCGGAGGACGTACCCAAAACAGCGGTAATAACTTCGTTTGGTTTATTCAAGTTCCTGCGCATGCCATTTGGGTTAAAAGGCACAGCACAGACATTCCAGCACATGATGGATGCAGTGCTGCGCGTTCTCCCGTTCGTTTTCGTCTACCTGGACGATATCCTGGTAGCCAGTGCGTCCGAAGACGAACACGAAACCCACCTCACGACGGTTTTCCAGAGGTTGGAGGAGCACAGGTTAATAATCAACCTGGTGAAATGCCAGTTCGGCTTGACGGAGATTGATTTTTTGGGGCACCGCGTCTCTCCGGAAGGAGCGATCCCGCTGCCCGACAAAGTGCGCGCCGTGGCGGATTTTCCCCGGCCTCAGACGGTCAGGGCGCTGCAGGAATTTTTGGGGATGGTGAACTTTTATAACCGTTTCCTTCCCCGCGCGGCGCAGCTCATGCAACCATTGTACGCCGCACTCAAGAGACAGAAACCCGCAGACAGGGTTGAATGGACCCCAGAGCGAGAGCGGACGTTCTCGAAGGTTAAAGCAGCCTTGGCAAACGCTGCACTGCTGGCACATCCGGACCCAGCGGCCCGGATAGCGCTCACCACCGATGCTTCAGACGTGGCCATAGGGGCTGTCGTAGAGCAGCACGTCGCCGGGGCTTGGCAGCCGCTCGCTTTGTTCAGCAGAACTTTGCGCGACAGCGAACGTAAATACAGCGCGTTTGACAGGGAGTTACTGGCTCTCCACCTGGCCATACGCCACTTCCAGTTCTGGCTGGAAGGGCGCAGCTTCACCGCGTTTGTGGACCACAAGCCGCTAACATTCGCGATGGCCAAGGTTTCAGAACCGTGGTCGGGCCGGCAGCAGAGACAGCTGGCCGCGATCTCAGAGTTTATTACCGATATTCAGCATGTGTCGGGTAAACTGAATGTAGTGGTGGACTGCCTCTCGCGCGCCGTGGTGGCCCCGGTCTGCGTGGGGATAGATTATGCAGCCATGGCCGCGGAGCAGATTAGTGATGCAGATGTGCGCGCGCTCCAGTCTGGACCAACAGGGTTAAGGCTGGAGAGCAGGGTGCTGCAAGATGGCGCCCCCCCCAATCTGCGATGTCTCCACGGGACGCCCGCGTCCGGTGGTCCCGGTCGCGTGGCGCCGCCGCGTGTTTGAGTCGGTTCACACTCTGGCACACCCAGGAGTGCGCACGTCGGTCAAAATGGTGGGAGAGAAGTTCGTGTGGCCAAGCCTACGCAAACAAGTAAAAGAGTGGGCTGCAGCCTGCATGGCATGCCAACGAGCCAAGGTACACAGACACACAAAGGCTCCCTTGGAGCCGTTTCGGGTACCGGCTAAGAGGTTCGACCATGTTCACGTGGACCTCGTGGGCCCCCTCCTGCCATCACAAGGGTGCACGCACCTCCTGACAGTGGTGGACCGCACCACGCGCTGGCCATAAGCAGTCCCGCTGGCGGCAACCACGTCCGCGGACGTAGCACGCACTTTTTTAACATCATGGGTGGCGTGTTTTGGAGTCCCGTCGGACATTACGTCTGACAGGGGCCCTCAATTTGTTTCCTGTTTCCGAACTCTGGTCCGCGATGGCCCGCAGCCTGGGTGTTTCAATTCACCGCACAACTGCATACAACCCACAGGCCAATGGTTTATGCGAGCATTTTCATAGATCACTGAAAGCAGCACTCAGGGCTTCACTGACGGATGCAAATTGGGTAGACAGGTTGCCGTGGGTTTTATTGGGGTTGCACTAAGCGCCAAAAGAGGATTTGGAAACTTCCCCCGCAGAGCTGGTTTTTGCGCAGCCCCTACGGTTGCCCGGGAAATTTCTACCAGATAATCCCGCGCCGGGCAGCTCCCCGTCTCAGCTTTTGCAGCGTAGCCCAAACACAGGCACGCTGCCGGGCCCTGCCCACCACACTTTTCCGCGTGTTTTCGTGCCTAAAACTTTGAAGAGCGCGGAGTTCGTGTTCGTCAGACACGACGCCCACCGCCCTCCATTGCGCCCACCCTATGATGGACCGTTCAGAGTGTTGGAAACAGGGGATAAGCATTTTTTGCTAGACTTGGGGGGTAGGCGGGAGAAAATTGGCATAGACAGACTCAAACCCGCTTTCGTTGTGGCGGACGAGCAAGTGCTGTTGGCTAGGGCCCCTCGGCGTGGAAGACCCCCACGGAGAGCTCCCCAGGGAAACGATTCACCGGAGCAGCCACACGGACAGAGTGAAGTTTCCCCCCCCTCGCCACGGCCCACCCACAGTCAGACACACTCCCAGCAGCCCCCCACTGGCACAGCAGTGCCACGGAGGCGGTAAACCCCAGTTACAGCAGATACGGGAGGAGACGGAAGCCCAAACGACGTGTGGACTGATGTTCTATTGTTCTATCTAAGATGCTGGGGGGGCAGTGTAGCACCTTGGGGGAGTCAGATTATTTAGCATCTCAGACAAGAGACAGTGGATAAGCATGGGAGAACAATTTTTTTTTGTTTGTTTTTTTTTGTTACTTATTTGTACCCGTAGGTAGATTTGGTTTGCAGTCTGGTGACAAGCCACCAGCTGCCGGTCGCTGCGTGCACGAGCGCCCTAAACCTACATGTTTTTGGTATGCGGGAGGAAACCGGAGAAATCCCGGAGTAAACCCACGCAACACGGGGAGAACATGCAAACTCCACACAGCTCACTGTTGGTCGGAGGCTGGGATCGAACCCACGATCTCATGATCCTCGCGATCCCCCGGCCGAGGGTAAACTGTGCTGCCACAGTGCTAAACCACTGCGCCACCGTGCAGCCAATGCTCAGGAGGTTCCTGGCAAGATAGCAGGAAGGAGTCAAGGACGTAGGGGGTTGAATGCAGTGTAATGCAAATGTCGTGTGTGGAGAAATGCCATGAAACTTGTGAGGAGTGATCTGGGTAAAAGAAGAGTGCCTGCTGAAATGTGTCATTCTGTTCTGTGCTTGAAAGACGTGAAGTGTGTAATAAACCGTCTGTCGTGAAGATGTCTCTTATTTTACACACTCCACAATATGTGCATTTTTCCCATCAAATAGAAGTTGACATTGACAAATATAAATCCTTTACACATATAACATTCAATACACAAACCATACAGTGGCGACACTCCGTCGTCACATTCCCGCCCCCCCCCCCCCCGAGAGTACAGTACTCTATGGGTCATGTACTCTGGAGATCCTGTCTGCCACAGGGCTAGTCTTCCCTGCCACATACTGAACTGTAAAGTTAAAGGGCTGTAGGGAGAGATACCACCCTGTCAGACGATTATTCGTGTCTTTCATTCTATTAAGCCATTGTAAGGCCCGATGATCTGTCTCTAATGTGAACTGACATCCATGTAGATAATATCTAAAAGACCCTATAGCCCATTCCACGGCCAGACATTCCTTTTCCACCGTAGAGCATCTGGTCTCTCGGTCCAACAATTTACAGCTCAGAAACAATACTGGGTG
Source organism: Pholidichthys leucotaenia (assembly GCA_020510985.1). Taxonomy (NCBI): domain Eukaryota; kingdom Metazoa; phylum Chordata; class Actinopteri; order Cichliformes; family Pholidichthyidae; genus Pholidichthys; species Pholidichthys leucotaenia. Next base: position 140,654,798 of record CM035839.1, on the reverse strand, counting down.
TCTCTCTCCCCTCACCTCCTGGAGAAGTACTGCTCTGATGCCAACTCCTGAAGCATCTGTCTGCAAGATAAATGGACGGGCGAAATCCGGACTGTAGAGAACCTTATACCCAGAAATCGCACCCTTCAAATCTTCAAAAGCTCTCTCACACTCCTCTGTCCATTTTACCCTATTTGGTGTTGACGCCTTTGTGAGGTCAGTCAGGATTGCTGCTCTTTCAGCAAAATGGGGAATGAATTTACTATACCACCCTACCAGACCCAAAAACGATCGTACCTTCTTCTTGGTAGTAGGGACAGGATAAGCCTGAATAGCATCTACTTTGCCCACTCGTGGTCTAATGACCCACTGATCAACCACATGACCCAGGTATTCCACCTGCTGCTGTCCAAATGCACACTTGCGAGGGTTAATAGTCAGACCTGCCTCCTTAATTAAATGCAGGACCTGCCGAAGATGTAATACGTGATCCTTCCAGGTCTGACTATAGATGACTATGCCATCTAGATAGGCAGCTGCAAAGTCTGACACTCCTACTAATACCTGGTCCATGAGTTGCTGGAACATTGCTGGTGCCCCCTGGAGGCCAAATGGCATGACCTTAAACTGGAAAGAGCCATAAGGTGTTTTAAAGGCTGTCAGTTCCTTCGTCTCCAGTGCCAAAGCCACCTGCCAATACCCCTTGCTTAGGTCTAATGTGGAAATAAACCTAGCCCTGCCCACTTTCTTTAACAACTCGTCTATTCGGGGCCTGGGGTACGACTCAAACTGGGACTGCATTCAGGTACCTAAAGTCAATGCAGAACCTCAAAGACCCATCCTTCTTGGGGACCAACACAATTGGACTGCACCATTCGCTAACCGGCTCCTCGATCACTCCCAGCTGCAACATCAAATTAATCTCCTGCCTCAGTTTTGGGCCCAACCATTCAGGAATCCTATAAGACTTCCGATGGGGTACAGCCTCTTTCTTTAAATGAACTCTATGGTGAACTAATGTGGTGAAACCAGGTCTCTCCTGAAACAAATCTGGATCTATTACTGCCTCTAATTGTCTCTGCTGATTATCCTGCAAATGAGACACCTGAAGTGAACAAAGCTCTGTCACGTTTGTGGGAAAGGACTGTTCTCTCTCCTCATCCACTTCCGTTGCACAGATAAGGAGCTGATGACGCATCTCCTGATGACCAGGCTGCTGCTGCTGATGCACAGGCTGCTGAAACTCCTTTAACAAGTTAATGTGAAAGCACTGATATTTTGTCTTTCTGTCAGGCATATATAGTTCATATGTCACTGAGCTTAATTTCTTAGAAATTTCGTAAGGCCCCTGCCATCGAGCCAACAACTTACTATCACAAGAGGGCAGCAGTAACAACACCTGCTGACCCGGGTGAAAAACCCTTTTCCTGGCCTTCTTGTCATACCATGTCTTTTGTTTATTCTGCACCATCCTCATGTGCTCCTGACCCAAAGCAGTCATCTGATCCAGTCTGTCTCATTTTAATAACATAAGAGACCACATTGTCCTGATCACTTGGAAGCCTCTCCCAGTGCTCCTTTAATAAATCCAGTGGGCCCCACACCTGATGACCATAAAGTAGTTCAAAAGGTGAAAACCCTGTTGAAGCCTGGGGAACCTCCTAATAAGCGAACAGCAGATACAGCACCCATTGGTCCCAATCTGAGCCCGTATTAGAAACAAATTTCCGCAGCATGTTCTTTAAAGTCTGGTTAAACTGTTCCACTAGTCCATCAGTCTGAGGGTGATATGGGGTGGTCTTAATTCCCTTAATACCCAACAGTTTGTAAACCTGCTGCAGAAGTTTTGACAGGAAATTTGTCTCACAGTCTGTCAGGACCTCTTTGGGTACGCCTACCCTTGAAAATAACTGAATAAGGCAGTTAGCCACCTGCCTAGCCTTAATAGATTTCAGCAGGAAGGCTTCTGGGTACCGAGTAGCATAGTCACATATGACAAGAATGTATTTATTACCCGAGGAGCTTCTTTCTAGGGGGCCAATTATATCTATCCCTATCCTATCAAATGGTGTTCCAATGATTGGTAATGGATGAAGATGGGCCCGGGCTACTCCCCTAGATGATATAATTTGACATGTTTCACATGTTGCACAAAACTCCTTGACCTGGGTATACATTCCTGGCCACACAAACCTTCTAGCAATTCTCTGTAATGTTTTCTGGAACCCTAGATGACCTGACCATGGGATAACATGTCCCAGTTCCATCACTTTCTGTGTGAGGCCTTGTGGCAAAGCTATGGCCCTAATTTCACCTTGCTGTTGGTACAGAATGCCATCTCTAATTACATACTTGGCCTCAGCCAAACAGTCCACTCTGCCCTGCTTCACACCGTCAATCTCAGAGACCTTCTCAAACCAAGGTTTTAGCGATGGGTCAGCTTCCTGCAGTGCAGCTATGTCCAAAGGAATGTTAAAATCTACTGACTGGCTTAGCTGTGACGTCCCCCCCCCCCCAAGTTCTTGACTGTAGCTAAAACCTTGTCTCTTCTCCTCTGAGCCTTGGATTTTGGTTGCTTAACTGGACCTGCCTCTATCCCAGAATCATAAAAAGGCAGCTCCTGAAGAACATTGGCAGCCCTCTGCACCCTGGTTGTCACCATATTACAATTTTTCACCACAGGTGCCTTTACTCTCTGCTCAACAGCGCCACCTGCCTGTCTCTCCTCAGTTTGGCGTTTGTCCCTAACCTGTTGTATGATGTTCAACAAAGTTGGAACATCGTTGCCAAGAATCACTGAATATAGCAAATCAGGCACAAGAGCTACAGTAAGGAGATAAGTCTGACCCCCCACTGTTAAATAAACCTCAGCGGTCGGGTTCAGCTTTTTATCCCCATGGACACAACTGATATTTATTCCAGACTCATTCCACAAATCCCTAGGGACCAAACTGGGCAGCACAACGTTTGAAAACAACCTGAGTCTAAAAGGGCCTCTTCACACTGATCATTAAGCAACACCGTTGTTTTATACATTTCACTGTGCACTGGTGCTGAAAAAGTGGGTCTAGGAACTGAACATAATGATGGTTTACCATTTCTTGTGACAGGACATGAATATTGTGTGTGGCCAATTTTGTTACACTGATAACAGTGTATATCCTGACTTGAAACGAGAGCGGGAGACAGAGCTGCGTAGAGGAATCTGATCAGACCTAAATGAAACAGTCATTGTCGCCCACGACAGACTGCTATGATGATGATGAAACAACAGACTTTCTACTACCCTTATGTTTGCTAACAGTAACCTGACTGGAGCTGGAATACAGTCTTTTCTGCTCTTGACCATCACTTTCACCCCCATCAAACTTACTCTGTGAGGTGAAAGAGCCGTCACGGCTGAGAGTAGGTCTCCTGCTCCCAGACCTGGCTGACAGGAAGACTTCCGCCAGACGAGTCGCGTCCTCAGCCGTCTTTGGGTCCCGCTCTCGTATCCAGACTCCCAGTTTCGGGTCCACCATCCGCAGAAACTGCTTCAAAATCAACAGCTCCGCGATGTCTTTCACCGTTGAGGTCTCTGGTTTATTAAACAGGTCTTTTAAATGTACATACAGTTCACGGGGGGTTTCATCCTGATGAACGTCCAGGGCACGAAACCTTCTCCTATAGGTGTCGGGTGTTATTTCATACTTATTTAAAATTGCTTCCTTCACTTTACCATAATTGTCTGTGTCAGCGATGTCCATGAGCACATATGCACTACATGCTTCACCAGTCAGCAGAGGAACCAACTGGATAGCCCACTCCTCCTTATGCCATTGACAGACCGAAGCAATCTTCTCGAATGTGCCAGATAGTGCTCGATGTCGTCATAGAGAGAGAGCGGATTCAGCCTGGACTCGCGGTGTATCTGCGCTGTCCTCGGCTGCACCTGCAGCGGTAGCTCCTCCTCCTGTGGGCCGACCCGACTGGCCGTCACCCTGGGGTCTTCTCCCGAAGCGCCGTCGTCACCGCTGCATTCAGCCCAGCTCCCATACTCCTCTCTCAGCTCCGTCATTTGTGACTGCGTCTGGCTAAACTGATGTTGCACAGACTGCCACCTTTGTTCTTGCCGGGCGGCTTCTTCCTCCATCTGATCATCTCTGATGGTCAGTGAACACACCAGGGACTTCACCAAGCTCGTCAATTCTCCCAGCTCGTCTAGTGCACTGGTCCCCTGCACCTTATTTGCCATGCTAGCGTCCAAATCCTCTAACTGCTCCTGTTGTTTCTTCATATTCCTTTTTGCCATCGCTCCTCTTGTCCTGTGTCATCACTCCTTTTGACAACACCTTTTTTTTTTCTGACCAAACGTCACACCATCCGCTTAATTTGACATCGTCATATCTTCTGCTGACTGTCTTCTCACTTCGTGAGAGTGGAAAATTCCAGACAAAACTCGTCCGGCTGCGCTTTCCTCTTCACCACAGCCGTAAACCGGACCACTTCTGTCACCAATTAGCAGGAACGAACCATTCCTGACGCCAAATATCAAAAACGGACCACTCCTGACACCAATTGTCACATGACCGAGCGGGCGAGGCACCAGAGAAAGAGCGGAGGCTTCCAAACAGTTTGCAATCAGCAATTTTCCATTTATTCCAATAATCTTCACAGGCAATAATTCCCATGCATATCCGACACCCCACACAAACCAAAGGAAAGCACCTGTTAATTAGTGATGGGTCGTTCGCGAATGAAACGGCTCTTAGAGCCGGCTCTTTGAAGTGAACGACGGGAGCCGGCTCTTTATTGGGAGCCGTGTTGTTTTTTTTTTCCTTTCTCTCACCCTCTCGCTCTCACTTTTTTTTTTCTCTTCTAGCCGCACGTGATTGGTCAATATGTGTTTGTGCCTGCCTTGTGTTTGCGCTGAGGGGGGAGGGGCGGTAGTTACACTCACAGCAGCAGTGCAGTAGCACATGAGCAGAGCAGGAGGAGAGAGAGAAAGAGAGCCAGGGGAAACAAGAAGAGACGACATCGACACATTTAGAAAGGTATAGTAAAGAAAATGAGTAACACCAGGAAAAGAAGCAAAATCTGGAACCATTTCAATTTTATTGACAATACAAAGGCAGAGTGTAGAGTCTGCCAGAAAAGAATATCATATAGAGCCGGCTCCACAAACAACCTGCACAGGCACCTGAGAACTGTCCACCCAGCAGTGCAATGGGAAGATAAAACACAGTCAGTTGAGTGTGATATTAATGAAGGTGCCAGTGTCTCTACTGCAACTGTTGCTGCTAAACCTACAACCCAGAGCTCTATGAGACAGTTTTTGCAGAAGTCTGTTTTCCCAGCAAGACAGAACTCAATTGATGAAGAACTGGCAAAAATGATTGCACTTGATTTCCAACCATTTTCAGATGTGAATGATAAAGGATTCAGGAAGTTTATTCATGCACTCAATCCAATGTATGCAATTCCAAGCAGGAAAACACTCTCCCAAAAAATCATCCCAGGCCTAAAGACAGAGAACGTGCATCACTGCAAGAGAGGGTTAAAAAAGCGACAGCAGTCTGTCTAACAACTGACAGCTGGACATCCCAAACCACCACATCCTTCTTGTCAGTAACGTGTCACTTTATTGAAAATTATAAAATGGTGTCCTGTCTTCTGGATTGTTTAGAGTTCAGCGACAAACACACTTCTGAGAACTTAGCAGAAGAGCTGCTCAAACACTGGTTTGCAGTGTTTTGTGTTGTTTCACTTTAAATTTGTTTAAAAGGAAAAAGCTGAAAATTTAAAGAGCTATAAGTTGAATTGTAAATAGTTGGTTTTTGAATTTTATAATTTACTTTTTACATTTTATGTGGAGTGAATAAACAAAAGCATATTTATATAATAAACATATATAAATAAAAAACATTTTTTACATTAGTAATTAATTTTGTGCATAATTTTATATTGTTGTTGATAATAAATTAAATTAATAAATTAAAGCAACAAAACAACCTGAAGAGCCGCTTGGGAGCCGAAAGAGCCGGCTCTTTTTAGTGAGCCGAGCCGAAAGAGCCGGTTCTCTAAAAAGAGCCGGAATTCCCATCACTACTGTTAATATACACAGTGAGATAATTCGCCTGATTGGTGCATACCAAAACCCTAGGTAAGACGAGCATTTTCATATTTTTCCACATACCCAATAATATCTAAAAATTCATAAATGTATAAATAATTCCCCCAGAATATTTACAGAATAAATAGAACCATAAATAATACAATAAATACTTCAATCCCCTATTTACATATTAAATTCCCCTCCACTCAACCATCACCTACAGTGGGGCAAAAAAGTATTTAGTCAGCCACCAACTGTGCAAGTTCTCCCACTTAAAAGATGAGAGAGGTCTCCAATTTTCATCATAGGTATACCTCAATTTTGAGAGACAAAATGAGAAAAAAAAATTCAGAAAATCACACTGAAGGATTTTTAATGAATTAATTGGCAAATTCCTTGGTAAAATAAGTATTTGGTCACCTACAAACAAGCAAGATTTCTGGCTCTCACAGACCTGTAACTTCTTTAAGAGGCTCCTCTGTCCTCCACTCGTTACCTGTATTAATGGCACCTGTTTGAACTCTTTATCAGTATAAAAGAAACCTGTCCACAACCTCAAACAGTCAGACTCCAAACTCCACTATGGCCAAGACCAAAGAGCTGTCCAGGGACACCAGAAACAAAATTGTAGACCTGCACCAGGCTGAGAAGACTGAATTTGCAATAGGTAAGCAGCTTGGTGTGAAGAAATCAACTGTGGGAGCAATTATTACAAAATGGAAGACATACAAGACCACTGATAATCTCCCTCGATCTGGGGCTCCACACAAGATCTCACTCCGTGGGGTCAAAATGATCACGAGAATGGTGAGCAAAAATCCCAGAATCACACGGGGGGACCTAATGAATGACCTGGAGAGAGCTGGGACCAAAGTAACAAAGGCTACCATCAGTAACACACTACGCCGCCAGGGACTCAAATCCTGCAGTGCCAGACGTGTCCCCCTGCTTGAGCCAGTGCATGTCCAGGCCCATCTGAAGTTTGCTAGAGAGCATTTGAATGATCCAGAAGAGGATTGGAAGAATGTCATATGGTCAGATGAAACCAAAATAGAATTTTTTGGTAAAAACTCAACTTGTCGTGTTTGGAGGAGAAAGAACACCATACCTACTGTGAAGCATGGGGGTGGAAACATCATGCTTTGGGGCTGTTTTTCTGCAAAGGGACCAGGACGACTGATCCGTGTAAAGGAAAGAATGAATGGGGCCATGTATCGTGAGATTTTGAGTGAAAACCTCCTTCCATCAGCAAGGGCATTGAAGATGAAACGTGGCTGGGTCTTTCAGCATGACAATGATCCCAAACACACCGCCCCGGCAATGAAGGAGTGGCTTCGTAAGAAGCATTTCAAGGTCATGGAGTGGCCTAGCCAGTCTCCAGATCTCAACCCCATAGAAAATCTTTGGAGGGAGTTGAAAGTCCGTGTTGCCCAGCGACAGCCCCAAAACATCACTGCTCTAGAGGAGATCTGCATGGAGGAATGGGCCGAAATAGCAGCAACAGTGTGTGAAAACCTTGTGAAGGCTTACAGAAAACGTTTGACCTCTGTCATTGCCAACAAAGGGTATATAACAAAGTACTGAGAGGAACTTTTGTTATTGACCAAATACTTATTTTCCACCATAATTTGCAAATAAATTCTTTAAAAATCAGACAATGTGATTTTCTGGATTTTTTTTTTTTCTCATTTTGTCTCTCATAGTTGAGGTATACCTATGATGAAAATTGGAGACCTCGCTCATCTTTTAAGTGGGAGAACTTGCACAATTGGTGGCTGACTAAATACTTTTTTACCCCACTGTAATTTCTTCCTGCTGGCATCCTTTAAAAGTCCCTCAAACCCCTGAGGAGTCTTTTGTCCGGATACCTCCAGGAAGCATGCTGGCAAAGGTACGTGGTTTTAAGATTAATTAATTGTCTCACCTAATTAATATCAACAATTATCTCACAGAAGGATTCAATTAGTCAGAACACATTGTACAATTATATGTTCATTTTTCCCATCAAATACAAGTTGACATTTATAAATATAATTCATTCACACATGTAATATAACATTCAATACACAAACCATACAATGGCGACACTCCGTCGTCACACGGGGTCTGTTACGATTTGTTTGTGGGAGATAATGAATCCCAAAAAGGAGGTGGTGGATGTATGAAACTCACATTTCTCAGCTTTGACATATAACTGGTTTTCCAGCAGCTGCTGCAACACAGCCCTCACATGGACTCGATGTTCCTCTAGAGAATGAGAGAAAATGGGAATGTCGTCAAGGTAAACAAAAACAAATGAGTTCAGAAAATCCCTAAGGACATCATTCATGAGCTGCTGGAATATGGCTGGGGCGTTGGTTAATCCAAACGGCATCACCATGTATTCAAAATGTCCAATATGGGTGCGGAACCCCATTTTCCACTCATCACCCTCTCTAATCCAGATCAGATGGTAAGTGTTGCGAAAGTCCAGTTTAATAAACACAGAGGTACCCTGCAACTGATTGAACGCAGAGTTGATGAGAGGTAGGGGGTATTTATCCTTGACAGTGATGTTATTGAGTTCTCTATAGTCAATGCAGGGCCGAAGGGATCCGTCCTTGTTGCCCACAAAGAAAAAAACCCCGCTCCCACCGCTGACGACGAGGGTCTAATGATGCCTGAGCTTAATGACTCCTTAATGTATTTATCCACGGCCTCACGTTCCGGAGCTGACAGGCTATAAAGTCTGCTTGATGGTAGGGTGGCCCTGGGGTGGAGGTTAATGGCACAGTCATATGGGTGGTGTGGGGGTAAAGAGAGCGCCTTAGTCTTGCTAAAGACTAGGGCCAGATCGTGATACTTGGAAGGAACATTGACAAGATCTGGTGTTTAGGTGGGTGATGGTTTAAGGGGAACCGATGGGGAACATGCAGCTGACTGAACGCAAGCAGATAACAAAAAATTCTCCATAAGATAATCCTCCCCTCCTGCCAGTCAATAACAGGATTATGTAGCCTTAGCCAAGGGTAACCCAGAATGACAGGAGAAGATGAAGAAGATAAAACAAAAAGCTGTAACTGCTCCCTGTGGTTGCCAGACACTAAAATGGAAGTGGGTTCTGTTCTCTTGGAAAACTTAGTGAGCGGCTCTCCAAATCTTGGCATAGGAGCTTTAGTCGGGTTGCCAGATTCTCAGAAATAAAGCTCTGTTCCACACCAGAATCAATGAGAGCATCCATCCATCCATCTTCTTCCGCTTAATCCTTTTCGGGTCACGGGGGGGCTGGAGCCTATCCCAGCATCTTTGGGTGAGAGGCAGGGTACACCCTGGACAGATCACCAGTCCATCTCAGGGCCAACACAGAGAGACAAACAACCATTCACTCTCACAGTCATACCTAAGGACAATTTAGAATCCCCAGTTTGATGCCAGTTAACCTAACCTGCAAGTTTTTGGCATGTGGGAGGAAACCGGAGAAATCCCGGAGTAAGCCCACGCAGACACGGGGAGAACATGCAAACTCCACACAGATCACTGTTGGTTGGGGGCTGGGATCGAACCAGGATCCCCCGGCCAAGGGTGAGTTGCTGTGCTGCCGCAGTGCTAACCACTCCGCCACTGCGCTGCCCAATGAGAGCAGTTGCGCCAAAATCAATGTGACCGTGGTTTTAACCACGAGTGGGTAAACAAAACTGGGTAAGGGATTTTGACCGTTTCTTGTCTGCCAGTCCCCCTACTGTGATGAGCGGGCCCCCCCTTTTTGACTGGCTGGGACAGTGGGGAACCTCAAGTTCAGAGCTGCCCGCCTGGCATCTCTCATAGGAGCATTCCCGAAGGTGGTTGTCAAGCTTGATAACCTGGGAAATTAGCTCATTAAGGGCAGAGGGTCTGTCTAACTGGGCAAGACCATCACGAAGACTGGAACTGAGACTCCGTACAAAAATACTACAGAGAGATGCATCCTCCCACCCCACCTCTACTGCTAAAACCCGAAAATCCACCGAATAATCAGCCACGGACCTGGCTCCCTGTCGGAGACTTAGAAGGCGGGTCGTATTGATGTTGTCTCGGTCGGAATGATCAAACACTTGAGTGAACTCTAGCCCAAACCGATCGTAGGTGTAACTTATAATCGAGACAGTCCATTATAGCGTACACCCAAGCCAAACCTTGCCCCTCCAGCAAATTGACCACGTAGCTAATCCGGCTGTGGTCAGCAGGGAAATCCTCTGGTACCCGCTGAAATACTGTACATGGCTGCACTTAAGGAGAAAACCCTGGGCCTCCCCCACTTTACCACTGAAACGGACCAGCGTGGGTACCAGCGTTACGCGCTGTGAGCGTGCCAACTGAGGGGAAGGGGGCAGCGAAATAATTGGTGTTGCTGACGCGATCAGAGCATGATGAGCAGTGGTAAGTTGACTGAGTTGCTCATTAATCTGTGTGAGCTGATTAAGAACTACCTGCTGCTGGTCTAAAACCTGACCTAACCGAGCCTCTGCGATGTTAAGATGGTGCGCATTTGCGCCATTTGCAGCGTCTGCTGGGTCTGACTGATGGGGACGTTCTGACATGATTTTGTTGTTAAGACCCAGAAGCATACAACGAACTCAGTAGCAAGTTTAACAATGATTTATTTGTGTGCAGGTGATAATGATTGGTGGAGAGTCTGACAACCCTGTGGGGAGAAGAGAGAGGAGGAATGAGCAATTTGTGACACACAATATGGCAATTGATATTAAAGATTGTGGCCTTATGGAGGGCTGCAGGCTGTGGGAAACTGTCGATGATCCACGTTCTCCTCCCGGCTGTTGTTGTCAGTGAAGGTTGGTGAGTTCCAAGTGTAGATATACACAGTGCAAGTGCTATATGTTCCTCGGCCGAGGTAATTTTTGGGAAGAACTGTACAGTCAATTTAGTGTCCACTTACAGGAGAAGGAGTGATCTGAAGAAGGTCTCTCTGCCGGGAGAAATGTATTCAAATCTGCCGGGGAGGATGAATCCTGGTCCGCCGGAAGGATGGTCCACCTGTGCACAGATAAGCCTAGGACATACAGAGGGAAAAATGGAGCAGAGTGGAGATGGAGATTATTGCTTAGAAAGGTTCCCACATTGGAGGAGAGGGTGAAGGCTGCACACAGTGAAGAGAAGTTCTCTGTATAGCTTGTTGTAGTCAACGTCCCCATGTTGAGGTGAAGTTCTGCCCTCTATTTAAGGGCCATCTTAATTAGGAGCGGCTGGTGGAGCTGCAGCAGCGGTGAAGCATGCGAGTAATTAAGGGGACAGAACAACAGAGTGCAGCCTGAATCATTACATCGTTGGTATTATGTTCCTTTTTATAAAATGCCAGGTTAGTTTTATGCTACATGTAACGGGACACAGCCCTTCCAAAAAGTTCAACTTTTGTCTCGTTAGTCCACGGAATATTTTGCCAAAGTCTTGGGGATCATCAAGATGTTTTCACGCAAATGTGAGATGAGCCTTTGTGTTCTTTTTGTCAGCAGTGGCTTTGGTCTTAGACCTCTCCCATTTTTGGGAGAAAATTGATGCTATTTTTACCCAGTCTCTTTGTTGAATCATGGACCAGTATCCAAACTGATGTAAAGAGAGACCTGCAGTTCTTTAGATATTGTTCTGGGTTTTTGTTTCTCCTCATTCTTGAATTATTGTAGATCAATGCACGATGTGTTGCTTTGTCAGACATGCTTTATTTAAGTGATTTCTTGATTCAACAAGTCTGACAGTAATTGGGCCTGGGTGTGGCTAGTGAAATTGAAGTCAGATTTCCAAAAAAATTTGGTTAATCACAATTAATTTATGATGTTATTCAATTCAACTTTATTTATATAGCGCCATTTCACATCAACAGTCATCTCATAGCACTTTCAACTGTAAGGGAAACCCCCACAACTGCAGAAAGACCCCAGCATTCAGGTGATCCCCTGTGAGCAAGCACTTGGCGATGGTGGAGAGGAAAAACTCCCTTTTTTATTTAAGTTTTTGTAAAGGGTATACAGGTCGTTACAGCAATGCATTGTTTACATTTTCATCACATGTTCCCTTATTTTCTGATATCTGACAACATTGGAAGATTAATTCTTACAACACCCCTTTTTTTTTTTTAAGTGAAAGAAAAAGTGAAATTAAAGAGAAAAAAACAAAACAAAAAACAAATAACAAAAAAAAACAAACCAGTAAAAAACAAACAAAAAGAAAAAGTAAGTAAATAAAGATAAAAGAGCATCTGAGTAGAGTTGGAACAAAGAGCGGAACCATTATTGAAATGGTATTTGTCAAAGATTAGATCTAATGGAAGACACATATGCGGTCCAGGGTTGCCAAAAGTTCATGAACCCATCCATGTCCTGTCTCAGTGCCTGTCTCACCCACAGTATTTATATACTATGGGTGTTTATATATTTACATATTTATTCCATCTAGCTACAATGCTCTGCACTGTGTGTTCATATATTCATATATTTATTCCATCCAGCTACAATGCTCTGCACTGTGTGTCTGTGTGTGTCTGTGTGTATATATATATTTTATAGTAATATGTACATATGTATATTAGCTGCTCTTGCTTGCTTGTTTTTTCTTGCCTTCTGATTGTTGCTCTGAGTGTTGCTATCCCTGTGCTGTTGCAATCCTGGAATTTCCCCGTTGTGGGACTAATAAAGGCTTATCTTATCTTATCTTATCTTATGTGGTGTCTAAGCTGGAAGAACCTGCAAAGGTCTTGATTTATTAGGCCTTGTTTTTTCAAATCTTCAAAACTTCTTAAGATTTGCCCTTTAAAAAAATCGTAATATTTTATCAGCCCTTTCTCCTTCCACTTTTTAAATCTGGTGTCTGTTTTATTAGGAGTAAAGTCCTGATCATAGGCGATCCATTGCAGAAGTCGATAGGGCTCTTTAGTTTGATTCTCTCTGACTATCTTAAACCAAATTTTTAGCGGGGTCTCTATCCACGGGTTAGTGTTATTCAAAAGCTTAGGTAAGGCATTGTTCCCTATTATCGCCTGTAGGGGGATGTCACTTGTTATTTGGCATTCGATCTCCTTCCATTGCGCAGTGTAGACTGGGTTACATATCTCTACTAAAGTTTTAATTTGTGCGGCTTTAAAGTAGTCCCTGATATTTGGCAGCGCGAGCCCACCTTTGTCTTTGTTTAGCTGTAGGGTTCTATATCTGATTCTAGGTCTCTTGCCCTGCCATATGAATCTTGAGATCCTTCTGTCCAGCTCCTGCCATGTTTTTTGGGGAGGTTCTACCGGTATTGTTTGGAAAAGGTATAGAAGACGTGGAAGTATATTCATTTTGACTGCTTCAATTCTTTGTGCAGTACCCAAGAATGGTATCATATTCCATCTTGCTAGGTCAGATTTTATTTTTGTCACCAGTGGATCATAGTTTAGTGATATAATTTTGTTGAGTTGTTTCGGGATATTGACCCCCAGATATTTCATAGATTCCGACTCCCAATTAGTTTTGAGTTTGCTTAGTGAATAATGATTTGGGTCATAGTTGAATGTTAAAACTTGGGTTTTATGCATGTTTAATTTGTACCCCGATAAATCTCCATACTCTGAAAAAACTGAGGTTAGTTCTGGTAAAGAAGTGTCCGGCTGCCCTAGGTATATTAAAATGTCATCAGCAAAGAGTGCTATTTTATGTTCCTTCTGACCAAGTGTAATACCTTGAATTTTTTGGTTTTGTCTTATCCATTGGCTCAGAGGTTCTATGAAGATTGCAAAGAGCAGTGGAGACAGGGGGCAGCCCTGACAACATCCTCTTTCCAGTTCAAAAGATGATGATAAATTACCGTTAATCCTTATTTTAGCTGTTGGTTTTTTATATAATGCCTGTATAGTTCTAATGAAGTTGTTATGAAAATTGAAACTGGATAAGATTCTATATAGAAAAGACCAGTCAACCGAATCGAATGCTTTTTCAGCATCTAATCCCAATATGACTGCATTTAAGTTATATTTTTTTATATGATGAATTATGTGTAAAGTGCGTCGAATGTTGTCTTGTGTCTGTCTTTGTCTTATAAAACCTGTTTGGTCTAAATGAATTAGGTCTGTCAGTATATTTTCTAACCTTTTGGCAAGGATAATGGTAAAAAGCTTATAGTCCTGATTTAGTACACTGATTGGTCTGTAGTTGGAGCACTCTAGTTTATCCTTTTCAGGTTTAGGTATAACTGCAATGACCCCTTCTCTCCAGGAGGGGGGGATTTCCCCTGTGTGGAGGACATAATTAAATGTTTTCAGGAGGAGAGGAGATAGTTGCTGTTTAAAGGTTTTGTACCACTCTGCTGTATAGCCATCAGCTCCTGGGGATTTGTTAGCTTTAAGTTTCATAATTGCTTTTTCCAATTCTTTAGGATGTATTTCTGACAGTAGTGTTTTATTTTGTGACTCCGTAAGTTGGGGAAGGTTTAATGTGTTTAGGAATGCCTCGGATGCGTTTTTATGTTTTTTGTGGGAGTATAAGTTCTTATAGTAATTCTCGAAGTTTTTAAGAATATCCTGAATTCTGAATTTTATTTCCTTTGATACTGGGTCTCTGATTTTGTAGATTGCTCTTTCTGTTTGATGTTTCCTCAATTTATAGGCTAGCAATTTTGCCGATTTACTGCCTGCTTCATAGTATTTTTGTTTCAGAAATGTAAGTTTCTTCTGGATTTCTATTGTGTAGATCTCATTTATTTGGTTTTTAATTTCCTTAATCTTGAGCGAGTCAGTAGAATGAGTGTTGCCTTTGTGTTCTTTTTCTAGGTTCCTAAGTTCTGACTCTAATGTGGATAGTTTTTCTTGTCTTAGTTTCTTTTGGGTTGCCAGTTTTGCAATAATCTTTCCTCTTATTACAGCTTTGCATGCATCCCACAGTATTAAAGGGGATACTTCTCCATTATCGTTATCTTCCAAATATCTGAGAATATCTGATTCCAATTCATCTTTCAATGGTCCTTTCAGGACATTTGAATTTAACCTCCAAGAAAATGTATTATTTGTGTATTTTTGGATATTTAAGTCCATGTAGATCGGACTGTGGTCGGAGAGATCCATCAGTCCTATTTTACATGTTTTTACTCTTCCAATGTCTCTATTAAACATAAAAAAATAGTCAATCCTTGAGTAAGATGAATGTGGAGTTGAGTAAAATGTATAGTCTTTTACACTGGGGTTGAGTTCCCTCCACACGTCACAGATTCCCAATTCTTTTAGTAGCATCCGAGTCTTCCTGTTTTGGGTGTTATTTTGATGTGGGGAATTACCAGAAGCATCCCAGTATGGATTCAGTCTAAGATTGAAGTCCCCACCACATATCACTAAACCTTGAGCTTTAGTTATCATTAGGTCGAATACATTTTTATAAAATTTCCAGTTAGCCCCTGGGGGAGCATACACATTCAGCAGGGTGATATCTTCTCCCTCTAGCCGCCCAGTTACCAAACTGTATCTCCCTTCTTTATCTTTGTGTTCTGATTTTTTTTCAAATGTAATTTTGGTTGATATCAATGTCGCTACTCCCCTCCTCCTCCCTGATTTATATGAAGATGAAGAGATCATTTTAAACCCTTGTCTACTGAGTTTATTGTGTTCCACGTCTGTTAGGTGGGTTTCTTGTAAAAATATTATTCCTGCTTTGTCTTTTTTCATTTTGCCTAGAATCTTGGATCTTTTAACTGGATTCAGGATTCCTTTTACATTATATGAAATTATTTTGGTTACACCCTGTTTCTCCATTGTGTTGTTTTGTTTAGTATAACTGTGTGGTGGCCCTCTTTTGTGCTACTCAGAAACTGAAAGAACATTAAAAACAAGAAAAACATTAAGAACATAGTGTAAAAAACTTTAAAACAAAAAGCTGTTATAAGAACTTCCTGAGCTGAGGTCTTTTTAAAGACCCTGTAAGAGCCTTGATGGAGTGAAGGCCCTGAGGGAAATTCCTCAAACTCTGTTACGTGTTGAGGGCCCTCTCTTACCACTGAAAGTAGTCCCATGCTTTTAACGTGAGTTTCAGAACCCAATCCAAACTTGTAATGATTTTTTTTTTTCCTTTTATGCCTAAACCCTGTGAAATTGTGTGCACCCTCCCACCCCCATCACATCAAACATTCACGCAAAAACAGTATTTGTTAGTATGAGGAGAACATGCGGATTATTGTCACATTTCTATTTTAACAAGTTTTTTTTTTTTTTTTTTTTATTACAAAGACTTATTTGTTTCAAATAATATGATTGTTCCATGAAATGTTTTACCACATGCTGAATATGCATCTCCTTTAAAGTTTGTTACCTTGTATGAGGGGGGTTGGATGTGCGGATTGATTCAAGAGAAAAGAAAAAAAAAAAAAAAAAAGGTCGCTATTCCAACCTGAAAACGGATAGTTTATCCGCGACGCTCTGGTGCTGGGTTTCCCGCTGCTGGTCCGTGGATTTTGAGGGTCTTTGTGTTGTCCATGTTTGCGCTTTGATCTTGTCACTCGGGTCTGCTGCGGGTTTAAATACCGTTACCGGGAGCCCTCTTTTCGCCATGTCACCTGTTGCTTCTTCCGCCGAATTATAGAGACACGTTTCATCGCCGTAGAAGACCCTTAACTTCGCAGGAAATGGTGTCTGAAAGCGCAATTTCTTCTCTCTTAACACCTTTTTCGCGTCATTGTATTCCCTGCGCTTTTTAAGGACCTCCGGGGCGTAATCGTGTTCCACGTAGACTTTTCTCTCCTGGTGCATAAATCCTTTTTTCTGCCAGCCCAGTCTTACAACCTCTTGTTTTATTTTGAAATTGGAAAATCTTGCCAACACCGAACGTGGGGGCGCTTCCGCCGCCGGCCTAGCGGCTAATGAACGATGTGCCTTTTCTATCTTCAAGTCGGTGGTTTGTGGAATATCCAATTTCTCTCTTAGTAAGGATTCCACGCATTCTGCCATTGAGTTAAAACCATTTTCGGTTCCTTCTATCAGACCATGAATTCTTATGTTGTCTCTTCTTTGTTTTCCTTCTTGGTCGGTTAGCTTAGCCTCTATAGCTGCTTGTCTTTTGCGTAGGTCTAGCACAGAATCTTCGAGCACTTTTATTCGATCCTCTGTTTCCAAGATTCGGTTCTCGGCCTGGTCCACTCTGCTGTTTGTCCTTTTCAATTCTTCTCTGAATTCCCGAAATTCAGCCGTAACTTCTCGGCGAAATCGTCGTAGCTCCTCAAATAGTGATTTCAGGCTAACCCTTTTGTTAGCTATCACCAGTTCCTCGTCTTCTGAACGGAGATCTTCCAGTTCAGATTCTCCGGCCGATACGTGTCCTGGCCTGGAGAATTTCAGTTTCTTCTGTTTTCCTTTAGACATGATGATTTTGTCTTTTGATTTTCACTCCTCCAAAAATCCGTTAAGTTTGATTTTCAAGGTGTTATCCTGGATTGGGTCTGAGAGCTTCAGTGTTAAGCTGCAGTCGCCATGGCGTCCAGACCGGAAGTCAAAAAACGAAAAACTCCCTTTTAATAGAAAGAAACCTCCAGCAGAACCAGGCTCAGAGAGGGCTGGCTGGGGAGTGAGGGGATAAAGAAGAAGAAGAAAAGAACAGACATATAGAGAGCAAACAGCATGATGGGGACTCAATCTATGGAAGAGGGCAAACAGATGTTAATGACCAGCAAAAATATTTCATTGAGAGTGAAGAAAGGAGTGAAGCCCAGAGCATTGTTGGAGGTCCCCCGGCTGTCTAAACCTATTAGCAGCATAACTAAGGGAGGGTTCAGGGGCACATGATTCCTCCCGAATTATAGGCTATATCAAAAAGGAAGGTTTTAACCCTGTTCTTAAAAACAGAGATCGAGTCTGACTCCCGAATCCAGATTGGCAGCCCCGTTATGGGGGGGGGGGGGGGGGGGGGGGATTACTTTTTCACATAGGGTCAGGTAGGTTTAAATAGCTTTTTTCCTCTTATTAAATGAAATAATCATTTAAAAGCTGCATTTTGTATCTTTTTGTCTAATATTAATTAACAAAAGCACTCTGAAGTGAGTGCAGTATTCCTCATCTGTTTTCTTTGAAGATCCCAATATGTCACTGAAGGAGAGCAGTTTTCAATTTTTCCATATAATTATTGAGGCAGATCCAAAATATGATAAGCCTATCATCCATGAATGTAAAACAAAAATAGTTGTATTCAACAGATAGTTGTAGGTCAGGATCCCAAGGTGAACTGTGTAGCAAGTTTAGTGACCCTTGTTGTGTTTTTGAGGTATTGTTTATAGGGTGTTTTGATGTTGACCTTTAACCCCAAACCTATAGTCAAAGGTCAGGGTCTCAGGGTGATCCTATGTACTAAGTTTAGTGATCCTAGCTTCATTAGTTCTATAAAAGTATTGCAAAAGGAATGTGAACTTTGACCCAAACCCATAGTCAGGTCAGAGTGTAAACCGTCCAAGATTTGCCTTAGCTGTGGTATCAGTTTGAAAAGCCTACATCAGTTCTTTCGGTAGGTGTCACATTTACAAGATGTAGGGACAAGAGCACACTGAGGCAAGTGCAGTATCCCCCGCCCTTGTTTTCTTTGGAGATCCCAATATGTCACTGAAGGAGAGCAGTTTTCAACTTTTCCATAAAATCATTGAGGCAGAACCAAATTATATTAAGTCTATTAACGATGAATATACAACATAAATAGTTGTATACAACTCAAAGATGGAGGTCATGATCCCAATGTGAACCTGTGTAGCAAGTTTTGTGACCCCAGAGAGCTTTACTTGCTTTAAGATTAAGGAATGCTCACCTTGACCTTTGATCCCGAACCCATAGTCAGAAGTCATGGTCTCAGGGTGAACCTGTGCAGAAAACTTGGTGACGTAGCTTTACTTGATCTATAGTAATAGTGCAGTAATAGTGCAAAGAGAATGTTAACATTGATCTTTGACCTTTTAACCCCACACCCATAGGATCCCAATATGAACCTGTGAAGCAAGTTTGGTGACCCTAGCTTTCTTTGTTGTTGAAATATAGTTCATGTGGCATTTTGAACTTGAGATCCCAAAACCATAGTCACACTTCAGGGTCAGAAGGTGAACCGGTTTACAAATTTGGTGACCCTGTAGAGAGAAATGAGCAGGCCAGGCAGTGAGCTGGATCAGCGTGGACTTTATTTCTCTCTAGCCTCAAGTCAACAAGAATAATCCCAGGGCATCTCTCTTTAATATGTTACATGCCTTGCCTAGCGACCTGGGGATCACACCACAATACACATTATCACAATGCCTGTTGGCACATTAACATACAGTCCTTCAGCGCCATTAACATACAGTCCTTTAGTGCCTCCACCTCCGCTGTCCCGTCTCGACCCCCCATCGGCTTCTCTCCTCCTGTGCCCTTCAATGTGAGTGGAGAATGTGACATCTAGGTCCCCCACCCCCCCAAACACTCAGAATGGGCCTTAACCCTCATGTCCTGTGGGCTTCAGCCGACGTCCGTAGTGGCTGTAATGGGGGGTCGCTGGCTCCGAGGCGCTGCTGTGCTGGTGGGGCGCTCCTGGAGGCGCGTCCGTCTGTGGGGAGACATTGGGGGGGGGGGGGGGTTGACACATCCTCATCATGCCGTTGTGCCTGAGCTGATGAGTCATTTACCTGGGGAGCTGTCAGTGGGGGTCGTCTGCGCCGAGGAGCTCGGGCCAACACCACCTACTCATCTGCTAATACGAATGCTGGCTTAAGCCTGTCTATGCAGACTGTTTCTCTGCGTCCCCCCAAGTCTAACTCGAAATGTTTAGCCCCAGGTTCCAACACTCTGAACGGGCCATCGTAGGGCGGGCGCAACGGGGTCCGGTGGGCATCATGCCTGACAAACACGAACAATGCATCCTTCAAAGTCCTTGGGACGAAAACACGGGGAAAACAGTGGTGGGCCGGGCCCAGTGCCGTCCCTTCCCCTACTCTACGTAGTGAAGGTGGGGATGGGACAGTGTTCGGAGCGGGGTTATCAGGCAAAAATTCACCAGGGAGCTGCAGCAGCTGGGAAAAAACAAGTTCTACTGGGGAGGCAGCCAAATCCTCCTTCAGTGCGTAACGCAACCCTAACAGAACCCACGGCAACCAGTCTACCCAATTTGCGTCCGTAAGCAAATCCCTGAGCGCTGCTTTAAGTGACCTATGGAATGTGATGAATGTGACGCCCAGGCTCCAGGCCATCGCGGACCAGAGGCCAGAAACAAATTGTGGCAACAAGTATGCCATCCATGTCACCAAAAAAGAGTGTGCAACTTCTGTAGACGTGGTGGAAGCTAGCGGCACCGCTTCAGGCCAGCGCGTGGTGTGGTCCACCACTGTCAGGAGGTGCATAAACCCCTGCAATGGCGGGAGGGGGCCCACAAGGTCCACGTGAACGTGGTCGAACCTCTTAGCCAGGACATGGAACGGCTCGAGGGGGGCCTTTGTGTGCCTGTGCACCTTGGCTCATTGGCATGCTACGCAGGCTGCAGCCCACTCTTTCACCTGTTTATGCAGGAGTGGCCAGACGAACTTTGCTCCCACCATTTTGACTGACGCACACACTCCCGGGTGTGCAAAGGAATGAACCAAGTCGAAAACGCGCCGGCGCCAAGCACATGGAGCCACCAGGCGTAGGCGGCCTGTGGAAATGTCACAGAGTAGGGGGGACCCCCCTCTTGCAGTAGTGTGCTCTCCAGCCTCAACTCTGTTGATCCAGACTGGAGCGCGCAAAACGTCCACGTCGTCGACTTGCTCTGCAGCCATGGCTGTGTAATCTATCCCTACATAGACTGGGGCCACTAATGCACGTGAGAGGCAGTCTGTCACCACATTGAGTTTACCGGCCACATGCTAAATGTAAGTCGTATACTCCAAGATAGCGGCCAGTTGTCTCTGCTGCTGGCCCGACCATGGTTCTGAAACCTTGGCCATAGCGTATGTTAGTGGCTTGTGGTCTACAAATACAGTGAAGATGCGCCCTTCCAGCCAGAACTGAAAGTGGCGTATGGCCAGGTGGAGAGCCAGTAACTCTCTGTCGAACGCACTGTATTTACGCTCATTGTCGTGCAAAGACTTGCTGGAAAAAGGCGAGCAGCTGCCAAGAACCAGTGACGCACTGTTCCACGGCGGCCCCTATGGCCACATTCGATGCATCAGTAGTGAGCGCTATCCGAGCCGCTGGGTCCGGGTGCGCCAGAAGTGCGGCATTCACTAGAGCTGTTTTGGCATCGGAAAACACCTGCTCCCGCTCGGGGATCCAGTTGATGCTGTCCGCCGGTTTCCATTTCTTAAGCACGCCGTACAACGGCTGCATGAGCTGGGCAGCGTGGGGGAGGAAACGGTTGTAAAAGTTAACCATCCCTAAAAACTTCTGCAGCACCCTGACCGTCTGAGGCTGGGGAAAATCTGCCACTGCACGCACTTTGTCCGGTAAGGGCATCGCGCCCTCTGGTGAGATGCGGTGGCCCAAAAAGTCGATTACTGTAACCCCGAACTGGCACTTTGCCGGATTGATGATAAACCCATGTTCCTCCAACCTCTGGAAGGCCATCCTGAGGTGGGCTACATGTTCGTCCTCGGACGCAGTGGCCACCAGGATGTTGTCCAGGTAGACAAACACAAAAGGCAGATCGCGCAGTACAGTGTCCATCATGCGTTGGAAGGTCTGTGCCGCGCCTTTTAACCCGAAAGGCATGTGTAGGAACTCAAAAAGACCGAACGGGGTTATTACTGCCATTTTGGGTATGTCTTCTGCGCACACCGGGACCTTTTGGTACCCGCAGACCAGGTCCACCTTTGAAAAAATGCGTGCCCCGGTGAGGTGGACGGAAAAATCCTTAATATGGGGATTGGGTAGCGATCGTGCGCTGTGGTGTTGTTTAATCTGTGGAAATTGCCGCATCATCGGCATGATCCCTTGACTTTAGGCACCATGTGTAGCGGGGACACCCATGGGCTGTTTGAGCGCCTGATGATGCCCAACCTTTCCAAGGTGGCGAACTCCTCGCTCGCTATGGCCAGTTTAGCTGCGTCCAGGCGCCGATGTCGTGCGAAAACGGGCGGCCCCGTGATGGTAATGAAGTGCTGTACCCCGTGTTTAGTGACGGCCGCCGAAAACGTCGGAACCGTGAGTGCTGGGAACTGGGTGAGTAGTGTGTGGAACTTACCCCCTGGAGCTGTGACGTTGGCCAGTGTTGTGGACCCGGGTCCTCGAGCTGTACAGGGCAGAGAATCAAAAGACATAGCATTAATCAGGCGTCTGTTAGCCACATTGACTAATAGCCCGTGTGCACACAGGAAATCTGCACCCAAAATGGGGGAATTACATGCCGCTATGACGAAGGACCATTGGTAGTTATGGCTGTGCAAACATATCGTCAGTGTCCTCTCACCAAAAGTCTTAATGTCTGAGCTGTTTGCGGCTGTCAGCACGGGGCCACTACTTCCAGCCAGCCGGTCTGCATAGGATGAGGCTCTTTTGGGAGCTGGAGTCCATGAGGAAACGGCTCCCCAAGCATGAGTCTGTCACATAGAGCAGCTTGGTTGTGTCACCGGCGGTCGCATCTGCTACCGACTGCCGGTCCTAGTGTTTCCCGAGCGCCTGAACTGGCACGGTGGCACGCATACCCGTGTGTCTTCTCCAAAGCGGTGGTGGTAGCAGCAGAGTGTGCCCCTCCGGTGCTTCTTGGCCTCCGAGGCAACCATCGATGGCTCCTCGCCCTCGCTGGCTGTCTCATGTGATTCCGGCACCACTGCGTTCACAGCGAAGGTTCTGGTCGCCAGGATAATCCGGTCCGCCTCTTGTGCCAGCACCAGGTAGTTCTGCATGGCCAGCAGCGATGAATTGGCGAGAACCGCTCTGGCCACTGTCAGGAGGTTCCAGAGGAAAAGGTGGGCAAACAGGAACGGCTCACCATCTGTGCCAATCAGCACCAACATCTTCTCCATTAATTCGACCGCCGACCCATCTCCCAACTCGGAGCGCGTCAGGAGCCTTTCCGCTCTCTCGCAGTCCGAGAGTGTGTAGCGTTGGGTGAGCGCTGTCCTGAGAGCATCATATTTGCCATGGGCTGGGGGCTGTTGGAGCAGGCTTGCCACCTGCTGTGTTGTGCGTGCATCCAGCACTGCAACCACGTAGTAGTACTTGGTGTCATCCGCCGTCACTCCACGGAGCGTGATCTGAGCCTCAGTGTGGAGGAGCCAAGCCGTCGGGTCGTGCAGCCACAAGTCTGGGAGCTTGACCGAAATGGCGCACGCAGTGCTGGCGCTTCCAGTCCGGGCCATCTCCGGGGTGTTTGCTTCGAATTACATTCTACGTCAAATATCACCAGTGAAGAGAAATGAGCAGGCAAGGTAGTGAGCTGGATCAACATGGACTTTATTTCTCTCTACCCTCAAGTCAACAAGAATAATCCCAGGTCGCGGGGCATCTCTCTTTTATATGTTACATGCCTTGCCTAGTGATCTGGGGGCTCACACCACAATACACATTATCACAATGCCTGTTGGCGCATTAACATACAGCCCTTCAGTGCCATTAACGTACAGTCCTTCAGCGCGATTAGGGACTTCGGCAAGGAGGAAGCTATTGGAAGTCTACAACAAAGTGTGGGAAAAGGGAAAGCTCCCAACTGCATGAAAAGAGGCAGTGATTGTTCCGATAAGAAAATCTGGAAAGGATCCCTCAGACCCAGCGAGCTACAGGCCTATAGCTCTAACATCACATCTGGGAAAAATAATGGAGAGAATGATTACAGATAGAATTGCTTTTTATCTTGAAAGTAGGGGAATTTTGTCACCACATCAGAGTGGATTTAGAAAAGGAAAGGGAACTATGGATCCTGTTGTGTGTTTGGAGACAAAGGTATGGAAGGCTCAAGTAAATAGAGAGTCGGTAATTGCAGTGTTCTTTGACGTGGAAAAGGCATATGACATGTTGTGGAAGGAGGGGCTAATGATAAAGCTAAGTATGATAGGAATCTCTGGGAGAACATTCAACTGGATAAAAGATTTTTGTTTAATAGGCACATTCAAGTTAGAGTGGGCAGAGCCTTGTCAGATAAGTACTTGGTGGAAAATGGCACCCCCCAGGGTAGTGTTATAAGCCCAGTACTTTTTTCTATTATGATAAATGATGTTTTTT
The DNA here is from genome assembly GCA_020510985.1 of Pholidichthys leucotaenia. Lineage (NCBI taxonomy): Eukaryota > Metazoa > Chordata > Actinopteri > Cichliformes > Pholidichthyidae > Pholidichthys > Pholidichthys leucotaenia. The sequence goes on along the minus strand of CM035839.1, from coordinate 140,630,613 downwards.
CTGTTGTGAACAACGACATTGGCCGTTCTTTATTTGCTGATGATGGGGCATTATGGAAAAGAGGGAGTAATTTTAATTATATAAGAGGGAAAATACAAGAAGCGATAAGTGCAGTGGAGGGGTGGTCATATTCTTGGGGATTTAAATTCTCTGTTGAGAAAACAAAGGTTGTAGTATTCACAAGGAAAAGGGTAGCTGATGCCCAGTAAACAATGTACGCTCAGGAATTAGAACAAGTCAAAGTTTTCAGGTTTCTGGGTGTCTGGTTTGATGTTAATCTAACTTGGAGGGAGCATATTCAGAAGGTGTCAGTTAAGTGCAAAAAGGTACTGAATGTAATGAGGTGTTTGACAGGGACTGAGTGGGGTGCTAGTAGAGCAGCTATGAAAAACATTTATGTTGCGTTAATTAGGTCTGTATTGGATTATGGGTGTACTGTATATGGATCTGCTTCCAAAACCATGTTGAGCAAGTTAGATGTCATCCAGGCCCAAGCACTGAGGATCTGCTGTGGGGCATTTAAAACAACTCCTGTTACTGCTCTCCAGGTGGAAATGGGGGAAATGCCATTAAATATCAGGCGTAAACAGATGATGATGAACTATTGGGTCAATCTGCAAGGGCACACTCAAGATAAACACCCTACAGTCAGAGTGTTGTTGCCTTGTTGGGAGGGGGAAAGAGTTAAAAGGAAGAGTTTTGCATTTTACGCTGGGAGAGTAGCCAAGGATATGAAACTATGTGATAGAACATACAGTATATTCCATCAGTTCCTTTGCCAGTCACTCCTCCATGGTTTTTCTATCCAGTGTCTGTTGATTTGTATTTTTTGGAAAAGATGCGAGGGGGTAGAGAATTTGGAAACACCGCAGTTTTAGTAGAGGATCGGTTGGGAACAATATATCACTCCCTTACCCCTGTATTCACGGATGGATCAAAGGATCCTGACACTGGCTGCACTGGGTTTGCTTTCCATATCCCTGCCTTGAAAATATCTGTTAACAGAAGAACATCTTCCCATCTGTCTGTGTATACAGTCAAAATGTTGGCTTTGGTGACTGCATTGTAGAGGATTGAGGAGCTGACGATCAAGGATTTTGTCCTTTGTTCAGATTCCAGTGCAGCCTTGCTGTCAATAAAATTAGGGTCATCTGACAGCAGACAGGACTTGGTCTATGAGATATATGAGACTTTGTATAGACTCAGAAACAAAGGGGTGACTGTGGTGTTTATGTGGATTCCAGCTCACAGGGGGATAAAGGGCAACGAGGCCGCAGATAAATTGGCTAAACAGGCTCTGGAGCACTGGGAGGTGTGGGATATTTCATTGAGTAAATCTGAGGCAAAAACACTGATTAAAGAGTATACTAGGCAGGAGTGGCAGCATAGTTGGGACACAGGGGGAACAGGGCGACATTTGTATGCTATCCAGAGTGCGGTTGGAGTGAAGGGCAGGATGGGGACAAGAAATACAAAGGAAGAGAATATTTTTTCTAGGCTAAGGATGGGGCACACTAGGTTAAAGGTAGAGACGAGAGACATTGATGTGTGGACAGAGGATTCAGTGCACAGCCTCCAGGAATGCTTTGACTGTACAGACTGGGAGATGTTCACACTGGCCTGCGGGGATGATTTGGACTCTTTGGTGGACGTCACATGCTCATACATGGCTTTCTGTAAAAATAAGATTGTTCCACGTAAACGTGTCAAAATATATCCCAACAACAAACCATGGGTTACAAAATCAGTTAAATCCTGCTTACAGAGGAAAGCACTTGCCTTTAAACAGGGGTCTGTTTCTGAGCTACAGGTTGCCACAAAAGAGCTGAAATCTGAAATTTTAAGAGCAAAACAGAATTATAAATCAAAATTGGAAAGCAAGATGGCAACAAAGAAACTTGGTTCAGCCTGGGCCAGTATGAAAACTATTGCAGGCCTTCAGAGCACAGAGCGCAGTAATTGTGTGTTTTTAGATGGTTTTAATTCAGACACAGAGCTGGCTAATGCTCTTAATTGTTTTTATGGTCGTTTTGACTCCTTTGATTTTAGCACTGAAACCCAAGATTTGAAACAGAAACTCAAAGACAATCAGCACTTTAATATTGAGGTGCAGGATGTTAAAAGGGAGTTCTGCGCTGTAAAAGTGAACAAAAGTCAGGGCCCTGATAATATATGTGGGCGCTTGGTAAAGTCCTGTGCACATGAACTGAGTCCTATATTTCATTACATTTTCAATAAGTCCTTACAAACACAACATGTGCCTAAGATCTGGAAAGAAGCCGTGGTTGTTCCCGTTCGAAAATCCAGCTGTCCTAAAATGGTAAACGACTTTAGACCAGTTGCTTTGACTTCAATTTTAATGAAAATTTTTGAAAAACTGGTCAGATGTGAGGTCCTAAAGCAGACTGAGCATGCATTGGATCCTCTGCAGTTTGCCTATAGGCCTCACAGAGGAGTGGAGGACGCCACTGTCACTCTGTTTAACATGCTTTTTAAACATCTGGATTTTAATGGGACACACGCCAGGCTTTTATTTGTGGACTTTTCCTCCGCCTTTAATACAATCCAACCTCATATCTTAGCTGAAAGGCTCCTGCAACAATTTGATTTGAGTAATAATCTGGTGGGTTGGATTCTGGATTTCTTAACCAACAGGACGCAGAGAGTAAGGGTCAATGGTACATTGTCTGACCTAAAGTGCTCTTCTACTGGCTCTCCTCAGGGGTGTGTGTTGTCACCACTACTCTTCATCCTGTACACAAACATGTGTCGGAGCAGACATGACAACAGACATATCATAAAGTATGCTGATGATTCAGTTATTGTCAGTCTCCTCCAGGATGGTGAGAGTGGCCACGGCCCAGTAGTTGATGATTTTGTTCACTGGTGTGAGGATTCCTACCTGCAGCTGAATACGACAAAAACTAAAGACATGATTATTGACTTTAGGAGGAAAACTCCCAGGCACAAAGTCACCGTACTAAAAGGCCAGACCACCGAATGTGTACAATCCTACAAATATCTTGGGACGATTATTGATAGTAATTTAAACTTTGAAGACAACTGTGAAAGGGTGTGCAAAAAGGGTCAGCAACATTTGCATTGCTTGAGAAAATTTGCATGCTTCCAAACTGACCGAACGATAATGACAATGTTTTATCGGGCTTTTATTGAATCTGTTTTATCCTTTTCTTTCGTGTCATGGTTTGGTCAGATAAAACTGAAACAGAGGAAATCCTTGGATCAGGTCGTTAGATGGTCCAGTCGTTTGCTTGGTGAGTCACAGCTGAGCCTGACATCCCTGTACACCAGTCAAGTACAGAGGATGGCTACCTCCATTTTAAATGATGACTCCCACCCTTTGCACTGCAACTTTCAGCTTCTTCCCTCAAGACGGAGGTTTGCTGTCCCAAAAAGTAAAACCCAGCGCTACAAAAACAGCTTTGTTCCTGCTGCTGTCAAAGAGTTGAACAAGCTGTAACAATATATTGCACATAATTTAGGTACCTATTTATTAACTCCATTTTATATTTACTTATTTTTGTAGGATGTTACTTGGGTTCTAAATATTTTATTGAGTTTTAGACCTTTGAGTTTTTAACCTCTTTGACTAGTTTTTAACTTTTAATATGACTCTTCTCTCTTACCTCTGGTTTTTCTCTCATCTCTTTGTCTTTTTATAACCTGACTGATGGAGCCTTGAGTATTTTTATCATGTTTATAGTCAATTTCATGTGTGCCTGTGTTTGTGTCTATGCTGAATGTAATTTGTGGCTTGTAAATATGGATGTCACCAGACTGCAAAACAAATCTACCTATGGGTACAAATAAAGTAACCTGAACCTGAACCTGAACCTAAACAAAACTTTGCATTTGGTAGGTAAGCACCCGACAGGGATGTGCGATTATTGTGAGAGAGAGGAAGAAAATGTGGAGCATGTCATTCTCCACTGCCAGAAGTAAACCCAGGAGAGAGACAGATTAGTGGCGGGAATTAGAGAATTAGGGGTGGGTGATGCTAACTTAAGCATGATGGTGGGAGTTGGGGTAAGAAAGTTGTTTGTTTACCTCAAAGATATGGGTTTAATTAATAGGATATAGTTTTGTTTTGGTTTTTGGGGTTTTTTTGGGGGGGGGGTTTGGAGGGTGTTTGGGGTACAATGTCTGGTCCACACTCCAACGCTGGATGGCGGTAATGCGCCTTTAAGTTGGGTGCCCCGACCAAAAATAGAAGAAGAAGAAGAAGAAGAAGAAGAAGAAGAAGAAGAAGAAGAAGAAGAAGAAGAAGAAGAAGAAGAAGAAGAAGAATCATGTTACACACTTGTACAGTAGGTGGCGGTATGCACCTTTCAGTTGTTTGTTATCCGCCAGTTACCGAGAGAAGAGGAGGCGGAGGAGGAAGAAGAAGAAGAAGAAGAAGTAACGGTTTAATGGTGGCAAGATGGGTCAAATCGCAGAGTTGAAGACTTTTGTCTCTGAGCGTCTGCATGTGGTTACGTCTGAAATATTAGACGCCATTGAAAACACAGTAAAAGATTACCAGCAGCAGGCAGTCCGTCTAAAGGAGGAAAATGAGAGAAATCGCTCAATACTGGATATTATACTGAAAACCAAAACAAAGCAGACGGGAGGTTGGTACATCCGACGGGCAAGTGCCACTCGAAAAAATCTCTTCGAGAGTGAAAATAGCGCCTGTTTGTGTTAGACCAGTGTTAACTATAAATAGTTCATGTATATGTCTCCTCAGATTATTTTAAAGGATGTGTTGGTTTAGAGATTTTCCTCGAGGGCCAAGAGCTAAGCTAGCATCGCTACTTTTAGCTCTTGCCACAGCAGCTAAACTTGCCACTCGATTTCCCGTTGCCCTTGTTAAATATAAAGTTTGAGAAAAATATATCTTGCGCTTTTTTATTGAACTATGTTGTCTCTACTCAGAAATAACTCGCATACTGCAATAAGAATATGGGTCATCTGAGCGAAAAACTAGCAGTGAGAATTTTTTTTAATTGTGTATTTATGTAATTATTAATGGTATGCAATAGTACGGCTGGTGCATAAAGAAAACTAAATCAAAACTATGAAATGTTCTTTCTGATGTAGTCTTACTGTAGTTGAATAGAATAGAATAGAAAAATATCGGCACGGTAGGAATATTCATTCCAATTTGAGCCGCTACCTTAGTGTAACTATTTCACAGTCATCACGGGCAACAATGGGTTGTCCAGTGCTCTGTAATTATAGAGGACTGGGTGATCCTCAAAGTTCTTATCAAATCTGGCCTTAAAAACATCCACACTCGTGGCATTCACCACGTCCTCTGGTAGATTATTTCACCATGAAACCACTCTATTGCTAAAGGAAAAACAACCTACGGTTCGACCTAACACTGTTCTTTTGAAGCCGCAAATTATGACCTCGGGTCCTTGTATCTGTCAGTAGGTCTGGTAGACACGGATTTGCATCATATTTGTTATGGATGTACTTAAAGGTATTGATTAGGTCTCCTCGCAAACGTCTATACACTAGCATGGGAATATTGAGGTGCCTCAGGTGCTCTTCATAGGACAGGTTGCTTAGGCCAGGCACTCGTTTGGTGGCTCTCTGCACTTGGTCAATCACGTCTGCAAGCTTCCACAAGTGGGGTGACCACAGGGGCTGCGTATTCAACATGAGGCCGGATCATTGTCTTATACAGGAGCCTGAAGACTTAATTATCTATGCATTCAAAGGTTCTCCATATGACACCTGTTATCTGGGTGACTTTCTTTAACATTGTCTATGTGTTTTTCAAAGGACAGCTCTTTAGCTACAGTCACTTCAAGGTCCCGTTCATGGTCTGTGAATTGGAGGGGAACACTTTTTCCCTGATTAGTCATTTCATGTATAAATTCTGGATGACCTGCCCCTCTCCGTATCACAGTGCATTTGTCAGGATGAAAGCATAATTGCCACTTCACAGCCCATTTCTGAAGACTCAGTAAATCCTGCTGTAGCCTCTTACAGTCTGTTGGTGATTTTATGGGCATGTAGATTTTTGTATCATCAGCAAAAAGCTTCAGGTTAGCCCCAACAACTTCAGGCATATTGTTAACAAATAATGTGAACAACACCAGCCCAAGGACACTGCCCTGTGGAACACCACTTGTGACGTCAGTCCACAGTGACAGGCATCCATTCACACAATCCCTCTTTTGTCATCCTGTGAGGAAGGAATTAATTCATTTTAATAGCTTGCCAGAGATACCACAGCTCTCTTCTTTTTGTAAAAGACATCTGATGGGTACTGAATCAAAGGCCTTTTTAAAATCAAGATACAGTAAATAGCATCCACTGGTATGCCAAGATCCAACCATTCTGCCCATTGTTCAACGCATTCTAGCATCTGTGTAACTGTGGCACGCCCTGGCAAGAAACTATGCTGATGCTTAGAAAACAAATTATTTATCTTCATATGTTTGACCATTTCATCACGAATAATACCCTCCAATATTTTACGGACTACTGATGTAAGGCAAATTGGTCTGTAATTACTAGGGATATTTTTAGCCCCTTTCTTAAATATTGATGCAATATATCCTTTTTTTCCAAGTTTCTGGGAGTTTACCTTCACTCATAGATTTTTCAAATATTATATACAGTGGAGACCAAATGACATTGCCAATTCTTTAAGGATTCTCGGATGAATACTGTCAGGTCCCATTGATTTATTAGGATTCAAACTCTTTAATCTGTTATGTACATCCTCCTCACTAATTATTAAATCATTTACCATGTTTACATGGACACATGTAACCAGATTAAAAGCCTGATCGGAATAAAAATGCTTTATGTAAACACGCCAATCTGACTATTCTGACCCGATCACATACATTCAGATCAAAATTTCCTTCCAATTGAGACGGCTGGGTTATGCCGATTGTTAATCCGATTGTTGCGCATATAAACACTTATTCTGAAGTTTGGGTAGAAAATATAGGCGCTTTTCCACTTGGGTCAGTTTGGCCCTGTTTGGTACGGTTCGGCCCCCTTTGTCCGCTTTTCCATTCGGCACCCAATGGCCTAACAGTTCTGTTTTTTCGGAACCGTTTCAGTTTTATCGGCACCAATCGAGAGTAGGTCCGAAGGGTACCGGCACTGTTACGTCAACCCACTGCTGGCTACTGATTGGTCCGGGCATAGCGTCATGAGAGTGGGCGTTACGCTTACTTTCCAGAATAGCTTGCTGGCCGCCATTTGCAATTTTTCATCAGTGAGCCCGCGAACAAGTGATATTATAAACAACAACGATAGAATGGCTTAACAGAAATCAGCAGAAATCTAACACAGCGGTCCAGCAGAGTTTCCTGTGCGTTTCGGCTGATGAGAGAATGCAGAGGGAAGCAGACTGAGCTTGCAGTGGGGAGCACAAGCAGACGCACCACAAAATAGACAGAGACGCACCGGCAATTAGACCCAGCCACCCGAATTGAATTGAATGTACAGCCGCGACGCACCCAACTTCAGCAGTTGAAGCCGTGATATTGTGATATACAGGACGGTGAGTGATGTGATATTCATGTTTTACGTTATTTTTTCCAACAGTGCAAAGTTCACTTAGGACAGACGAAAACTTAATCGTGTTTAAACAATGACCTAGCTCAATGCTACGTCCGTCCTTGTATGTTGCTTTTTTGTGTTGACAATATCTGATGAAATAAGCTAGTTGTAATCCTGGTTAAAAAGGTGTTTTTTGTTTGTTTTTTTACATGTTGCACTTTCGTGCTGTGCATGTACTTAATTTGTGTGTATTTCATTGTAGAGTCCAAACAGGATCTGCTCGGAATGGCGACGTTTTGACATCAATGTATTGTGACAGGTAAACAACACATCATATTTATAGTCAAATCTTTTGCTTTTTAAGTTAAAGTTTAGGTAAAGTGCCAAATTTAAAGTAGCACAATTTCCACTTAATATGAAAGGGACTGAATTGAGATTTATCCATCCATCCATCCATCTTCTACCGCTTTTCCGGAGGTCCGGGTCGCGGAGGCAGCAGTTCAAGCAGAGAAGCCCAGACTTCCCTCTCCCCAGCCACCTGCTCCAGCTCTTCAGAGGGGATACCAAGGCGTTTCCAGACCAGCTGGGAGACATAGTCTCTCCACCGAGTCCTGGGTCTGCCCCGGGGTCTCCTCCCAGTGGGATGTGCCTGAAACACCTCAAGTGGGAGGCGTCCAGGAGGCATCCTAATCAGATGCCCATACCACCTCAACTGACTCCTTTCAATGTGGAGGAGCAGCGGTTCTACTCTGAGCCTCTCCCGGATGACTGAGCTCCTCACCCTATCTCTGAGGGTGAGTCCAGCAATCCTACGGAGAAAGCTCATTTCAGCCGCTTGTATCCGCGATCTCGTTCTTTCGGTCATTACCCAAAGCTCGTGACCATAGGTGAGAGTAGGAACGTAGATTGACTGGTAAATCGACAGCTTTGCCTTAGAACTAAGCTCCCTCTTCACCACAACAGACCGGTACAACGTCCGCATCACTGCAGATGCTGCTCCAATCCGTCTGTCGATCTCTCGCTCCATTCTCCCCTCACTCGTGAACAAGACCCCAAGATACTTAAACTCCTCCACTTGGGGCAGGAGCCTGTCCCCAACCCGGAGAGGACAATCCACCTTTTTCCGACTGAGGACCATGGACTCGGACTTGGAGGTGCTGATTCTCATCCCAGCCGCTTCACACTCAGCGGCAAACCGTCCCAGCAAGAGCTGTAGGTCATTGCTGGATGAAGCCAACAGGACAACATCATCTGCAAACAACAGAGATGAGATCCTGTGGTCACCAAGCATGACACCCTCCATTCCCTGGCTGCGCCTAGAAATCCTGTCCATAAAAATTATGAACAGGATCGGTGACAAAGGGCAGCCCTGGCGGAGTCCAACTCTCACTGGGAATGACTCCGACCGAGTGTTGGCAATACGAACTAAACTCTCACAACGGTCGTACAGAGACCGAATAGCTCGTAACAACAAGCCCGATACCCCATACTCCCGAAGCACCCCCCACAAAAATCCACGAGAGACACGGTCAAATGCCTTCTCCAAGTCCACAAAACACATGTAAACTGGTTGGGCAAACTCCCACGAACCCTCAAGAATTCTCGAGAGGGTAAAGAGCTGGTCCGATGTGCCACGGCCAGGACGAAAACCACATTGCTCCTCCTGAATCCGAGGTTCGACCAACGGCCGGACTCTCCTCTCCAGTACCTTGGCATAGACCTTCCCAGGGAGGCTGAGGAGTGTGATCCCTCTAAAGTTGGAGCACACCCTCCGGTCCCCTTTTTTGAAGAGAGGAACCACCACCCCGGTTTGCCATGCCAAAGGCACTGCCCCCGACCTCCACGCAATGTTGCAGAGGCGTGTCAGCCATGACAACCCAACAACATCCAGGGCCTTGAGGTACTCGGGGCGAATCTCGTCCACCCCTGGGGCCCGGCCACCAAGGAGATTTTTAACCACCTTGGCGACCTCAGCCCCTGTGATAGGCGAGTCATTCCCCTCGTCCCCAAACCCTGCTTCCTCTGTGGAAGGCGTATCAGTGGTATTGAGGAGATCCTCGAAGTATTCCTTCCACCGCCCGACAATATCCCCAGTTGAAGTCAACAGTGTCCCATCCGCACCATACACAGTGTGGACAGGGAGCTGCTTTCCCCTCCTGAGCCGCCGAACAGTTTGCCAGAATCTCTTTGAAGCCGACCGAAAGTCTTGTTCCATTTATGTGAGATTGAATTGAGATTTATTTGTGTGAATATTAATTACAGAGTAATTGAAAATGAATGGCACATCCAACAGTAGCCACCATAAAATAAACCGCTTGTTTATTTATTTTTATCAGATCACTTCTGTGATCCTTTATGAGTTTTAGTCATAATAGTGTATCTTGCACCGTGGGGAATGGGAGTTGTTCAGTCACCATTAGAATTTAGTTTATATGTGTAGTCCATAGTATTTCACCTTTAAACTCATCCAGTAAAAGAACACATTACAAATATTTGAGACCCATTGTAGTGCTTCCTTTTATTTTTTAGCAATACAAGCACAAAACACCAACCACACTTGAAACCAGGGCGACACAGCGGTGGCTAAACTTTTATTGATAACGTTATTTCACACCATCACAACAACTCAGTATAAATGGTGTAGAGATTGAAAGGGTATCCAAAATTAAAATCCTTGGCATAATAATTAATAAACAACTGTGTTGGAAGTCACATTAATTATATTAAAGGTAAAATATGCAAATCAATCGCAATACTGCACAGAGTGAAATATTTGCTGAATCAACCCACACTATAGACTTTGTATCATTCATTAATACTCCCATACATGACATCCATCCATCCATCTTCTACCGCTTTTCCGGAGGTCTGGGTCACAGAGGCAGCAGTTCAAGCAGAGAAGCCCGGATTTCCCTCTCCCCAGCCACCTGCTCCAGCTCTTCAGAGAGGATACCAACACCCATACATGACATATTGTACTGAAGTATGGGGAAACACATATAAAACATATATCCAGTTGTTATGCCTCAGAAGAGAGCTATTAGAATAATAAACAAAGCTGCTTACAGGGAACCAATAAACCCACTTTTTCTTAAATTAAAAGCTGTCAGGTTGAAAGGTCTGGTTGCCTTTAAAACTGCAGTAATAATGTTTATTATTAATAGTGTATATTAATATTTATTATTAATATTAATAATATAATAGTGTTTATATATTTACATATTTATTCCATCTAGCTACAATGCTCCGCACTGGGTGTGTTTTTGTTTATATATCTATATATTTATTCCATCTAGCTACAGTGCTCCGCACTGTGTTTATGTATCTACATATTATTCTATCTAGCTACAATGCTCCACACTGTGTGTTTACATATTCATATATTTATTCCATCCAGCAACAATGCTCTGCACTGTGTGTCTGTTTGTGTGTATATATATATTTTATAGTAATATGTACTAGGGATGGGCATTCGGTGAAATTTTCTTCACCGATCGTTGGGAGAATTAATGATTAATAATCGGTTAATCATTAACATTTTTAGGTACGTAACAAGGCAGGTAGACTACATTAGAACATAAGGAATCAGCACGGAGAGCCCTCTCTCTGTTCTCGTGTTGGCTCGGCTCGGGAATCTCGCAAGCTGATTGGCCGAGACGTTTCACCCCGCAAGCTGATTGGCCGAGACGTTTTACCCAGCTTCTGTCCCTGCCGAGCGGCCACCCAACAAACGAAGACCGCATTCATTGCTCTATCGCTCGTGTTACTTAGTCTAGCCGCGCAGAACTTTTTGCTGTTCTCTTGTGCCATTTTGTGCGAAATAGTCTTCCCGTCGAGCCACTACGCCGCCTCCTGCAGCTTCCCTCGACGTGTGTACACCGAATCTTCATGACCTTCTCAATAAAGTTTATGAAAAAAAAAAAAAGAATCTTCACGACCGCCATTACTCAGTGCGCAACCACTGTTGGCGGTTTCTTCGCGTAATAAGGGTGTTCCATGGACCCTGTCGATGAGGTATATTTGTATGCTGCATTGCAGTGATTGCAGTACACCTGGTCATTTTTTAAATTGAAATGGTCCCACGCAACACTTCGCCGTAACCGCTTCATGATTTGGCGATTGCCCTACGGAAGCCCGCATGTATCAACTGAGGCACGCCAGGGTATGGCGATGGTGTAATGTTGCCCCCTGGTGCCCAAATTTTGCCATTGCATTGTTTGAGGACGGCCGTGCACTAGGCCTAATAACCTCGGATTGTTTAAAAAAAAAAAACGGTTTGTCGACGAAAATGAACTTCCTCGGTGAAATTCTTAATGATCAATTATCGGTTAATCGGTAAATTATGCCCATCCCTAATATGTACATATGTATATTAGCTGCTCTTGCTTGCTTGTTTTTTTTTCTTGCCTTCTGATTGTTGCTCTGAGTGTTGCTATCCCTGTGCTGTTGCAATCCTGGAATTTCCCCATTGTGGGACTAATAAAGGCTTATCTTAAAGCTAAGAATCTATCACTGCCCGCAAATATCCAAAAGTTGTTCCAAATAACAATATCATTTCAGAGGAACATGTATATTTCAAAAACCTTCAGTGAGAACTATCACCAAGCAACACTGTGTCTCAGTGCAAGGAGTCAGATTGTGGAACGCTTTTGGACCTGAATTAAAATCATGTACAACGCTTGGACAATCTAAACAAAAACTAAAGGAAGAAATACTCCAAACATACACACGTGGACAAAATTGTAGGTACCCCTCTGTTAATGAAAGAAAAACCCACAATGGTCACAGCACAGTGACTGCTTGTCACCCTTTAAATAGGCCGACTGACTGATTACAAGTTTGTAGACACCTGTGATGTTAATTAGAGGACACATCTTGGTTGAACATGTCCCTATGATCACATTATTTTCAATCTTTTCTAGGGGTACCATCATTTTTGTCCAGGCCTGTTTCATGAGTTTGTTTTTTCAAATAATTCTGTTGAACCACAGTTCAAAAGCATTGTCTGATTTTCATTGGTTAATTTTCATAGAATTTTTATTTATTACCACTTTTGTCAGATTCAAGTTACTTCTGTGACCACTGTGGGTTTTTCTTTCATTAACAGAGGGGTACCAACAATTTTGTCCATGGCTGTATATACAAAACAACATGTAAAATCACATAAGGATTATCATATCCAGTCTGTTGTGCTGTTGCTTAGTTTTTGTCACGTTTTGTCTTGGCTTTGTTCTGATTTGTAATCACTCTTATTTTATTTTTGAATTCTTAGCTGGAACATGGGTGGGCAATATAAGCTGCGGCTTCAGCCATCACCCATTTCGGATAAGTTATGTTGAATTGTATAATCCGAGGAGTTGCTGTTTAATTTGACCTTATTGGATTTTTTCCCCCTTTGTTCTATTATTCTGTTCCTTTCTTTTAATCTAATCTATCTGAAATAAAGATTCATTCATTTCTCAAATATGTTTTAAACTTTCTTTAATTATCCACCACCCATTTCTGTCTTTCATCTAGGCAAGGGGAAAACGATCCACCCAAACTGGACCTTGCCTCACTATTTACAGAGATGCAGGCTGAAGATCTGCTGAACCAGGACCAGTACGAGGGGCCGACCAGTTGCTTCTCAGTGAGGCAGCGTGGCTGGCGTGTGTGGCCCATTCCAGTTGCTTTCTTTTTTTTTTTTTTTTTTTTTACAGTTTGAATTTTGCACATTCTAAATAATCTGTAATTTGCTGCTGATTGGAATAAACAATTTAGTGATTTATGTGTTTGCATCATAATTTTCAATTTTGTCTGTTAAGACACCGGTGGGAAAAGAGTCAACACTACGAACCATTTAACAGTGACTTTGAAAATACTGGCTCATTTTTAAGAAAAGTAACCAACACAATTATTTGCTGAAGACTGTAAAACAAAATAGAGACATCTGCAAAAGTACAAAGGTTTATTGTCAAAATTCCCAGGGCAATACTACATGAATACATGTATACTGTAGTTCACTGTTGATGCAGAGAATATATATTTATACATATACATATACAGACATGTAGTCAGCAATACTCAATACGATATATTTCCAGTTAATCCACGTATTTCTTCATGTAACCTTGTGACTGCATTATTTTAATTACTTTTAATCCTAGATCCATTTGTTTTGGCTTAAAATGCGTCATAATTGTTAAATATATCTTATGCCTAACTCAGTACTGTTTACCTGTTGAAATATATATTTAACGGCTCATATGGCACCTGATCCATGTTTTGCCACAACGCCACTGGCTGGAGCAGATAAATTCCATGACGTCTCAACAGTCTTTCCATGATTTTGACACAGATCGGAAGCTTAACATTTCTACAGACATTATAGCCACTTCGCGTTTGTGAAGTTTGGGTCACATCACTGTGTTGAACATTAATGCTGACCGTTTGAAGCAATATTTTTGCCATAAGAGAGCCATCTGACACACACACACAGAATACATATTTTAGTACCTAATATCGATAACTTGCCGACGTTACAATGTTGTACGGCGGACTTAAAAACAAAGTAGCATTAGCAATCATTAGCTTACTGTCATACGTAATGTAGTTGGTATCCTCATGGCTTCTAAATGCTCCAGCACCTTTCCAGAGTGTGTCGTATTGCGGGTTTGCCTTCTGTTCTCCGTTTTTGCCTTTATTCTGGCAAAAACAGCCAGAGAACGCAGACGCCTCGTATCTTGCCAACTTGTGTTTTGCGTAACGTTACGCTTGATTTACGCCAGTTACGCTTGTTTTACGTAGCGGGAGGGAGAGGGTTGCGCCACCTCCCTGTAACGATTTCTCACCCACTTCAAATGACACCTAGTGCAGTGGAAAAACAATGCGGGCAGAACTGTACTGTCCTGTCCCATACCAAACGGGGCCAAACTGACCCAAGTGGAAAAGCGCCTTATGTTTACTGCGCATGTCTGTACGTCAGCCACACGTCGACATGACGTATTTCTGCCTTTACAGCAGCTAGCGGGAGACATGGTGGGAGTAAAACAAAACTGGTCTGTATCGTCCTGCTGTCTCCCTCTGTTTGCCATATACAGAAGTATGTACTGCTGGACTTGTAGCTTCATTACAGAGACCAGCAGAAGAAAAAGTACAGTCTGAATAACACAATACAGGTCCATTTCAAAAAGAGAAAGACACGAAGCGGGGTTTGTTTACTCCGGAAGTTGCTTCTTCTACTAGTTCTGGAATGTCAGATAATTGCGTGCATGTCAAAATGATTTAGTCCGTTCAAACTTGTGACACATGGAAACACACGTCCTAATCGGATCAAGTTTTTCAGGATCCATGTAAACAGTAAAGTTCTGATCTGAATTGTAATCAGATTGAAGAAATTTTGCACATGTAACCACGGCTATTGAGCTCTTGGGTAAATTGTTGTCTTCTTACATCAGGGATGTTATAAATGTCCTCATTGGTAAAGGTACTAATGAAGAAATCATTCAGGGTTTCTGCCTTCTCCAAGTCTGATATAGCCATCTTAGACTAAATTATAAGACAGAGTTACAAAAATAATTTTTTTTGTAAGTTGTCTGTGTTTTTTCAACTGATTTAAGACAATTTTGCACCACTGAATCCGAAAATGAAATTCATTTCTCTCGATCAGGTGCTAAGTAAAAACCTGTGCTTAGTACTTACTAACTTACTGTGCATGTACTTATCTTTATATAAAGGTAAGTACATGTAAATTGAATGTTACATCATCATTGTTCAAAATTCAGAGAATTTCAAGACATAAAAAAGAATTTTGCATCATATAAAGCGAAAATACCCGTACATGTAAACAAAAACGTATAAAACAACATGTGGCCATAATTCAGAAAGTTGACCTGATTGAGCAAAACCAATGTGATTTTTGGATTCAGCACAACAACATTGTCCTAAATCAGCTAAAATAAAACTTAGATAATAAATTTGGTGTTGACCAGTGTAATTAATTTGGGAATGTACTCTCTTGTTTTTGATTTTGATTTAACATACTTCCAAAACAATTTAGGATTGGACTTTATTTTCTTGGCTAAATGCTTCTCAAATTTCTTCTGGGCTTTTTGTACGGCCCAGTGTGCCTGATTACGTATCTGATTATACTTCATGTGATCTCGACTTTTCGATATGGTATATTTCTTCCACAACTTCTGCTTCCTCCTCAATTTGTAAATTGTTTCTTTATCTTTCCATCTTAATCTATCTACTTGACCCAAGACTACTTTTACTGGAATATTTTTGTCCATAGATAGATGTAATTTATCAGTGAACAGTTCCCAACTATTATCAACATTAGTCTTCTCAAGAAGTCTTTCCCAATCTAATGTAAAGTCATTTTTCATTTGCGCACAGTTAGCCTTATGATACTGAAAAATTTTCCTACTTGTAACCATTTCCTGGACATAACAGTTAAATGTGAAGCAAATAACAATATGATCACTCTTCCCTACTTGTGATTTTGTTTTAATACTGCTTTGACTGCTTTGAATGATTGGTGTGAGCTACCATCTGGCCAGCATAACTGTTTGTCTGCAAACAGGTGAACGGGAGGCCAGTCAAGCTGTTAGTTTCAGAGCTAACATTGCTACTATGAAATTGACTTAGCAGGCATGGTTTATATTAGATTTCAGTCAGCTGGTTCACTGATCCACAGTTAGTAATATACAGTGGATATAAAAAGTCTACACACCCCTGTTCAAATGCTAGGCTTTGTGATGTAAAAAACAAGACCAAGTTAAACCACTTCAAAACTTTTTCCACCGTTAATGTGACCTATAACCTGTACAACCAAATTGAAAAACAAACTGAAATCTTTTAAGGGGAAAAATAAAAAAAAACTTAGAATAACCTGGTTTCATAATTATGCACACCATGTTATAACTGGGGATGTGGCTTTGTTCAGAATTAACCAATCACATTCAAACTCATGTTAAATGGGAGTCAGCACACACCTTCCACCATTTAAAATGCCTCTGATTAACCCCAAATAAAGGTCAGCTGTTCTAGTAGGCTTTTCCTGACATTTCTGTAGTCACATCTTACAGCACAAGCCATGGTCAGCAGAGAGCTTCCAAAGCATCAGAGGAATCTCATTGTTCAATAGTATCAGTCAGGAGAAGAGTACAAAAGAATTTCCAAGGCATGAAATATACCATGGAAAATGGTGAAGACAGTCATCAAGTGGAGAAAATATGGCACAACAGTGACATTACCAAAAACTGAACGTCCCTCCAAAATTGATGAAAAGACAAGAAGAAAACTGGGTAGGAAGGCTGCCAAGAGGTCGACAGCAACATTGAAGGAGCTGCAGGAATTTCTGGCAAGTACTGGCTGTTTAGTACATGTGACAACAATCTCCCGTCTAGGGTGGCAAGACGGAAGCCTTATGAGGAAAAACATCCAAGTCTGGCTACATTTTGCAAAACTGCATTTGAAATCTTTCAAACACGTGTGGAAAATGTGTTATGGTCCGATGAAACCAAGGTTGAACTTTCTGGCCATAGTTCCAAAAGGTATATTTAGCACAGACACAACATTGCTCATCACCAAAAGAACACCATACCTACAGTGAAGCATGGTGGTGGCAGCATCATGCTTTGGGGCTGTTTTTCTTCAGCTGGAACTGGGACCTTAGTCAAGGTAGAGGGAATTATGAACAATTCCAAATACCAGTCAGTGTTGGCACAAAACCTTCAGGCTTCTGCTAGAAAGCTGAAGATGAAGAGGAACTTCGTCTTTCAACATGACAATGACTCAAAGCACACATCCAAATCAACAAAAGAATGGCTTCACCAGAAGAAGATTAAGATCTTGGAATGGCCCAGCCAGAGTCCAGACCTGAATCCAATCAAACATCTGTGGGGTGATGCACAGGAGATGCCCTCACAATCTGACAGATTTGGAGCGTTTTTGCAAAGAAAAGTGGGCAAATATTGCCATATCAAGATGTGCCACGCTGATAGACTCCTACTCAAAAAGACTGAGTGCTGTAGTAAAAGCCAAAGGTGCTGCAACAAAATATTAGTTTATGGGTGTGCATATTTATACAAACAGGTTATTGTAAGTTTTTTATTTTTCCCCTTAAAAGATTTCAGTTTGTTTTTCAATTGGGTTATACAGGTTACAGATCACATTAATGGTGGAAAAAGTTTTGAAGTGATTTATCTTGGTCTCATTTTTTGACGTCACAAAAACCTGGCATTTGAACAGGGGTGTGTAGACTTTCTATATCCACTGTATCTCATGTCACTCTTGTCTTATTACCTCCGCCAAGGGGGACAGAGGTATTGTTTTTATTGGCATTGATTGGTTTGTCAGTTGGTTGGTTTGTCTCTTAGCAACATAACTCAAAGTTATCAACAGATTTTGATGAAATTTTTAGGAAAGGTGTGTAATAGCACAGGGAGCGGATGATTAGATTTTGGTGGTGATTCAGATCATGATGTGGATGCAGGAATTTTTTGAATATTATTTTTATATATTAATATGGCACTTTTCATGTACTGCCCATTTAAGACGTGTCCACTGAGTTACCTGTGTGGTCATGCGCCTCGGAAACCCGGAAGCCAAACACTGCAGAAAAAGTATTAGGGGGCATATCCACCAAACTCATTTTTTCCGCTGTGGGCCACTGTTTTTTGTTGCGGTGCTCAAGGCTGGAAAAAAGTTCAACTTGTCAGACTACTGTACAACTGTACTCATCAATGTCAGACCTTTCTAAGCAGCCAATCAGAATTGAGGAAGGGCGGGACATAGGACACCGGTACAGGAAGATGACAATGGTAGGTGACAGACGGTGGAGGCTGAACTTTGCTGCATCAAACAACCTCGTACTCTTTGATCTTACAATAAAAGGATATCATGATCAAAATTTGAAAGCAAACACTTAGAGGAACATGTCTGCATCTGTCGGCCTTTTGTTATTATTATTAAGTGTTATTATAATGTAGTCATATTGTTTTTGCTGTTGTTTCTGTTTGTTGATAATAATAATAATGGATTGCATTGATATAGCGCCTTTCATTCAAATTTTCAGGAAAGGTTTGTGATGGCACACTGAACACATGATTAGATTTTGGTGATGATCTCAAAATGCATACCTCCACTAAGGCCCTTCTCACAGAGTGTTAGCAACAATACTCCAAAACTACTGGATGGATTTGGATGAAATTTTCACCAGAGATGGCCCTTGGCCCAAAGATGAACTCATGAGATGTTGGAGGTGATCCGTGAGTGCATACCTCCGCCAAGGCCCTGTCTCGCAATGTACAGATGGATGGCAATATGGACGGACAAAGGGACGGAGGGGAGGACAAAGGGAGAGGGGGACGGAGCCTTGGTGGTGGTATGCACTCTCTGAGTGCCCTCTAGTTTTGTTATATTTTCACTGTAATACTACATCAAGCCGTTAGCATTAGCTTGGCTAGGCGATCGGCGTTGATCAGTAACGGTATTAGGAGCTCGCCTCAGCGGGGAGAAGGTGATTGATCTGGCTGAACTGTCGGTTTTGATTGCTATTTATTATAAATTCTATTCACCCCCCCCACTGAGATTCTTGTTTATATACGTCATTTGTAGATATTATTTTAGCTTATTTTCTTGTATTATTATCTCTAAGTGGGACCAAAGGCAACTTTTCAATTCTGCTGCGACTGCCTGGGGGATGAGGGGACAGAGAAGAAGAAGAAAAGAACAGACATCTCTACCATCGTCCCTGTCCCTGTCCCCAAGAAGCCACGGATCACTGGACTTAACAACTACAGACCTGTAGCGCTCACCTCTGTAGTCATGAAGTCCTTTGAGCGCCTGGTCCTGCCCCACCTCAAGACCATCACCACTCCCCTCCTGGACCCGCTGCAGTTTGCCTACAGAGCCAACAGGTCTGTGGACGACGCAGTCAACCTGGCCCTCCACTCCATCCTGCAGCACCTGGACTCCCCGGGAACCTACGTCAGGATCCTGTTTGTGGACTTCAGCTCTGCATTCAATACCATCCGCCCCGCTCTGCTCCAGGACAAGCTGTCCCTGCTCAACGTGCCTGACTCCCTCTGCAGGTGGATCACCGACTTCCTGACGGACCGGAGGCAGCATGTGCGGCTGGGAAAGACTGTCTCAGACTCTGTTAGCATCAGCACCGGATCACCCCAGGGCTGTATACTTTCCCCCCTGCTCTTCTCCCTGTACACCAACTCCTGCACCTCCAGCCACCAGTCTGTCAAGCTGATCAAGTTTGCGGACGACACCACCCTCATCGGGCTCATCTCCAACGGCGACGAGTCCGTCTACAGGAGAGAGGTGGCCCAGCTGGCGTCCTGGTGCAGCCATAACAACCTGCAGCTGAACGCTCTGAAGACAGTGGAGATGATCGTGGACTTCAGAAAAGTCACAGCCCCTCTGCCCCCCCTTACCCTCACAGACTCTCCCATCACCACTGCGGATTCCTTCCGCTTCCTGGGTACCACCATCACCCGGGACCTCAAGTGGGAGCCGACCATCAGCTCACTCATCAAAAAGGCCCAGCAGAGGATGTTCTTCCTGCGGCAGCTGAGGAAGCTCAAGCTACCCACCAAGATGTTGGTGCAGTTCTACACGGCCATCATCGAGTCCATCCTCACCACCTCCATCACCGTGTGGTACGCAGGAGCCACCGCCAGGGACAGACTAAGACTGCAGCGCGTTGTGCACGCTGCTGAGAAGGTGATCGGCTGCAAGCTCCCATCCCTCCAGGACCTGTACATCTCCAGGACCCGGAGGCGTGCAGGTCGGATCATAGCCGACCCTTCACACCCTGGACACGCACTGTTTGCCCCCCTCCCCTCAGGCAGAAGACTTCGGTCCATTCAGACTAAAACCTCCCGCTACATGAACAGCTTCTTCCTCTCTGCCATCAGACTGCTGAACACTAAGTGACTTATTAGACTCTCGTGCACTACGTACAGCAGCTCAACCGGACTCATGACAATTATCACTGTTTTCCTTTTGCACTACCGACTGCACTTTGTGGAACTCCACAATATCTGCTGCTTGTTAATATATTTAAAAATTGCATAGATTAGTATTACTTATTCATATTCTACCTTTTATTGCATGCATAGTTTTTTATTTTTATCTTTAGTGCTACTCCATGTTTAATGTTGCAGCATTGCACCGAGACAAATTCCTAGTTTGTGTACTACATGAACAATGGCAATAAATCTCATTCTGATTCTGATTCTAACATCTAGAGCGCAAACAGCATGACGGGGACTCAATCTGAGGGAGAGAGCAAACAGATGTTAATGACCAGCAAAAATATTACATTGAGAGTGAAGAAAGAGGTGAAAGCCCAGTGCACTGTGGGAGGTCCCCCGGCTGTCTAAACCTATTGGCAGTATAACTAACAGAAGGTTCAGGGTCACCTGATTCAATTCTAACTATAGGCTTTATCAAAAAGCAAAGTTTTATCCCTATTCTTAAAAACAGATCGAGTCCGTCTCCCGAATTTAGACTGACAGCTGGTTCCATAGGAGAGGAGCCTGATAACTCAAAGCTGCGCCTCCCATTGTACTTTTAGAGATTCTAGGTATTACAAGTTATCCTGCATTTTGGGAGAGTAGTGCTCAGTTAGGATAATGTACTATAAGATCTTTTAAATAACAAGGCTCCTGATCAAACACACAGCTCCAGTTCCGGAAACAGTCTTCTGGAGAGGGGCTGGAGCTTGGGCTACTGTGGAGTTGCCCCGGGCGAGAGGTGACGAGCAGGGATGGGTATTCTTGTATCCCCCCACCTTACTGCCTCTATGTTGGAGTTTTCCCCGGTGGACGAAAGGGTTGTTTCCCTGTGCCTTCAGGTTGGGAAACAGGTATTTCCTCTGGCTTAAAGATCTTGGCGCAGTGGCAACATATTTTTCTGGGGGGGCGGGGGGGGCAGAAAACACATGACAGGATTGTAGCCAGAATATGTTAATTTTACACTCTTTTTATTTTTTAAAATTTTGCACAGTAATATTGCATAATAGAACTTACCATTTGAAGTATTGTACAACCAAGGCTTGAATATTGGAATAATGGGCCAGTTGGGGTCCCACCCAGATGTCCTGTGCTTGGACTTTTTACTGGTGTCATCCTTCTCTCTATCCTCTGCTCTCACCTCTCCTGGACCCTCTGCCTGAACACTTTCCTCTCCTTGGCTCTTCTCTTATGTCTCATCTTTCCCTCTCTGAGCCCTGTCTAATTCAGGTCCTGTCTCTGTCTGTGGTGGTATTTAAACAGGTTAGAAAATACCAAGTGTCATGTTTTGTCCTGCAGGATTTTTTTTTCATGGTTTACATAAATAACTAAAATGTGTATTTTTATTCTAGTGTTTCTTCTTTTCCATTGATGAAGAATAGGAAAGAGAAGGGAAAAAGACATTCATAATAGTAATTTACTCATTCATACTTAAATTATATAATCAGAGGTGGGTATAGTAGCCAGAAATTCTACTCATGTAAAAGCAGTACTATGAAATTAATAATTAAAAGTAGACAACCAAAAATTTCTAGTTGAGTTAAGGGTACAAAGAGCATCCATTTAAAAATTTGAGTAATGACTTCAGTCTTGAAGGTTTGAGGTTTTTCTCCAAAATTTATAACAATTTTCTGATAGTTTTCTACTTTTCTCTGTAAATTTATCTAAATTTGCAACACTTTTCCGCAAATTTGTAATTTATAATCTCTTGTAAAATTATGACTTTTCTTGTACATTTGAGACTATTATAAATGTGAATTATTTTATGGCTATTTTTTATCTTTTTTTAATCCAATCCAACTTTACTTATAAAGCTTTTTAAAAACGACAGCTGACACGAAGTGCTGTACATCAACGATAAATAAAATATAAAATCAATAAAATACAGTTAAAGTAGAAAACAGCACAAACAAAATAATAGCCATACAATAGAGACAATAAGAACAAATAAAATCAATGTCTCAAACTGGGTCAAAAGCCAGAGAATAAAAATGGATTTTAAGAGAAGTTTTAAAACTGGACAGTGAAGAGGCCTGTCTGATGGACAAAGGCAGATTATTATAAAATTACTGTTTTTCTAATAAATTTGAAACAGAATGTGGCAAATTTTTTACTTTTTTCCTCATACAATTTAAACTTTTGACCATAATTATGTAGAGCCAGAGCAGAACAACAACTTTATGACATGGTTCAGGTGACCAACAGACAGACACGACTCAGGATTAACACAATTAACGTACTTTATTTGTTAACGTGAGTGAGTGGATGCGTGAGTGCGATTATGAGGTGTAATGTAGTGTAGTGCAATCCGCGTATTCCCGCTGGGCCGGCAGAGCACCGTACAGACTGGCAACCCTGAAACAGAGACAAGGGCCGTTAGCAACACTACACCTATGCAGCACGTCTGATGTTACTGGGCTTACTGTCAACAGATGTCGATGAGTCTTCAGGTCGCACTGAAGCTGCAGCCAGGGAGACAGTGTCCGTGGGCTAAACAGTAGGAAAGGGATAAGTCGGCCGCCTGGAGGGAGAAGGAGGTCCGCCGTGGCGGGCTGCACCTGTGCACAGGGGAAAGGACAGGTTAGAAGCTAAAGAGCTTACTTGGTTGTTGGTCCGGGCGAAATCGACCCGGACGACGTTCTGCTGGGCTTGGAAGCCGGAGGCAGGAGAATTCGGTGCAGGGAAGCACAGAGGCAGATAGTGGCGTGATTCACCAAAGGAATCAGACGACTCCGCGCCCAGCACTGGTCCTGATGGGAATAAATAGGCCGCAGGCAATAACCGGCAGGTGCGCACACAGGTGCCGTGATTGGCGGCCATGACACTTTAAGTCTGAATTCAAAGAAATATAATTATTAAAATTATATTTAAAGAAATAAATGAACTTAAATGACCAAATATGCAGTTATTTCTGTTATAATATTTCTATGTATTTATAGTTTTTTAGAAATCTCCTTACCAACCAGAAAGCAGGAAAAACTTCCCTTATTTCGAAATCCAAATGTTGGCATGTTTAGTTTGTCTGAAGGCTGCTGACGGATTAAAGTCACTGACTTCGTGAATTTCAGTCATCTTAACTTGCCAGGTACATAATAGGGAACATAATATTGTAGTGGCTGGTGAAATATATACAAAGCAATTCATCAGTCCCCCTTGCCTTTCCCTTTATATGAAGCCGGCTGCATATGAATTCTAACCACATCGCTTAGCTAAGTGACTCTTCCATTATTGCTCCCGTTTCCAGCGGGTTAAAACCATGATAAATGCCTCCAGTGATAACATACCTCTTCTATTTTTTTTTCCACCTTTAAAGTACTTTAATAAACTCATGTTTCTGTCGGACAGTCACGCTAGTGAGAAATTCTGTCTGGTGACTGGAAAGCTTGCTTGGGCGGGATGCTTCTAAACTCTGCACGGATGACAGCTACGCGCGTTGTTCGTGTGTGCGCTTGTGGAAAGTCATTGCTTTGTATATTTTTCTTAAATTCATATCTCATTAGTGTGGTGGTAATTTTTCTGGTTAGGTGGGCCGCCATCCAGAATTGTTACCAGAGGAAACACTGGGTCCTGACCATCATTTGTGCCTATGCACCAAATGATCGTTCAGAGTACCCACCCTTTTTGGAGTCTCTGACTGGGGTGCTGGAGAGTGCTCCTCTTGGAGACTCCATTGTACTACTGGGGGACTTCAGTGCACACATGAGCAACAACAGTGAAACGAGGGGGGTGACTGGGAGGAACGGCCTGCCCGATCTGAACCTGAGTGGTGCTCAGTTACTGAACTTCTGTTCTAATCACAGTTTGTCCATAACAAACACCATGTTCAAGTATAAGGGTGTCCATATGTGCACCTGGCACCAGGACACCCTAGGTCACAGGTCGATGATCGGTTTTGTTATCATGTCATCAGACCTGATACCATATGTCTTGGACACTTGGATAAAGAGAGGTGCAGAGCTGTTAACTGGTCACCACCTGGTGGTGAGTTGGATATGATGGCAGGGGAGGATGCCATTCAGACCTGGTAGACCCAAACGTATAGTGAGGATGTGCTGGGAACGTCTGGCTGAGGCCCCTGTCCAGGAGGTCTTCAACTCCCTCCTCCGGAAGAACTTGTCTGGAAACATGGAGTCTGAATGGGCCATGTTCTCCACCTGCATTGTTGAAGCAGCTGTCCAGAGCTGCGGCCGCAGGTGGAAACCCCCAAACCAAGTGGTGGACACCAGTGGTGAGGGGGGCCATTAAGCTGAAGAAGGAGTCCTATCAAGCTTGGTTGGCTTGTGAGACTCTCGAAGCAGCTGAGGTGTACTGGCAGGCCAAGCGGAGTGCAGCTCGGGTGGTTGCTGAAGCAAAAAATCGTGTATGGGAGGAGTTCGGTGAGGCCGTGGAACAAGACTTTCGGTCAGCCTTAAAGAGATTCTGGCAAACTGTCCGGCGGCTCAGGAGGGGGAAGCAGCTCCCTGTCCACACTGTGTATGGTGCGGATGGGGCACTGCTGACTTCGACTGGGGATTTCGTCGGGCGGTGGAAGGAATACTTTGAGGATCTCATCAATCCCACTGATACACCTTCCACAGAGGAAGCAGGACTTGTGGACGAGGGGGACCTCTCGCCTATCACAAGGGCTGAGGTCACCAAGGTGGTTAAAAATGTCTTTGGTGGCTGGGCCCCGGGGGTGGATGAGATTAGCCCTGAGTACCTCAAGGCCCTGGATGTTGTAGGGTTGTCATGGTTGATACGCCTCTGCAACATTGCGTGGAAGTCGGGGGCAGTGCCTTTGGCATGGCAAACCAGGGTGGTGGTTCCTGTCTTCAAAAAAGGAGACTGGAGGGTGTGCTCCAACTTTAGAGAGATCACACTCCTCAGACTCCCTGGGAAGGTCTATGCCAAGGTACTGGAGAGGAGAGTCCGGCCGTTGGTCAAACCTCAGATTCAGGAGGAGCAATGTGGTTTTCGTCCTGGCCATGACCCATCG
Organism: Pholidichthys leucotaenia; assembly: GCA_020510985.1. NCBI lineage: Eukaryota > Metazoa > Chordata > Actinopteri > Cichliformes > Pholidichthyidae > Pholidichthys > Pholidichthys leucotaenia. The sequence continues at coordinate 140,605,086 of CM035839.1, read as the reverse complement.
GACTAGCTCTTTACCCTCTTGAGAATCCTTGAGGGTTTGTGGGAGTTTGCCCAACCAGTTTACATGTGTTTTGTGGACTTGGAGAAGGCATTTGACCGCGTCTCTTGTATTTTTTTGTGGTGGGTGCTTCGGGAGTATGGGGTATTGGGCTTGTTGTTACAAGCTAGTCAGTCTCTGTACAACCATTGTGAGAGTTTGGTTCGTATTGCCAACACTCGGTCGGACTCATTCCCAGTGAGAGTTGGACTCTACTAGGGCTGCCCTTTGTCACCGATCCTGTTCATAATTTTTATGGACATGATTTCTAGGTGCAGCCAGGAAACGAAGGGTGTCATGCTTGGTGGCCACAGGATCTCATCTCTGTTGTTTGCAGATGATGTTGTCCTGCTGGCTTCATCCAGCAATGACCTACAGGCTTTACTGGTACAGTTTGCTGCTGAGTGTGAAGCGGCTGGGATGAGAATCAGTACCTCCAAGTCTGAGTCCATGGTCCTCAGCCAGAAAAAGGTGGATTGTCCTCTCCAGGTTGGGGACAAGCTCCTGCCCCAAGTGGAGGCGTTTAAGTATCTTGGGGTCTTATTCACGAGTGAGGGGAGAAGGGAGCAAGAGATTGACAGACGGATCGGAGCAGCATCTGCAGTGATGCAGACATTGTACCGGTCCGAGGTGGTGAAGAGGGAGCTAAGCTCTAAGACAAAGCTGTTGATTTACCAGTCAATCTATGTTCCTACCCTCACCTATGATCATGAGCTTTGGGTAATGACCGAAAGAACGAGATCGCGGATACAAGCGGCTGAAATGAGCTTTCTTCGTAGGATTGCTGGACTCACCCTCAGAGATAGGGTGAGAAGCTCAGTCATCTGGGAGAGGCTCAGAGTAGAACTGCTGCTCCTTCACATTGAAAAGAGCCAGTTGAGGTGGTATGGGCATCTGATCAAGGATGCCTCCTGGACGCCTCCCACTTGAGGTGTTTCGGGCACGTCCCTCTGGGAGGAGACCCCGGGGCAGTCCCAGGGCTCGCTGGAGAGACTATGTCTCCCAGCTAGTCTGGGAACGTCTTGGTATCCTCTCTGAAGAGCTGGAGCAGGTTGCTGGGAAGAGGGAAGTCTGGGCTTCTCTGCTTGAACTGCTGCCTCCATAACCCGGACCTCCGGAAAAGCGGTAGAAGATGGATGGATGGATGGATGGGATCCTGATCATTTAGAGCTTTGTAAGTAAGGAGAAGGGTTTTAAACTTAATTCTAGATTCTATGGGAAGCCAATGAAGGGAGGCCAGAACCAGAGAAATATGATCTAATTTAGGACAGCCTGATAGTAAAGATTTACAATAATCTAATCGAGAACTAACTAAAGTGTTAGCTGAAGCTAGAAGTTTCGCAAGAAGTTTAAGTTTCTGTGCTTATTGTAATTCATTGTAGGGGTGGGCAATATGGCTTAAAAATTATATCACAGTGTTTGTGTGAATTTTCACAATGACGATTTATTTGTTTATTTTTTTGTGTGATATTGCAGAATACAAGTTTTTTATTATTCATGCAAAAATGGCAGTTTCATCATCATCGCCTTTCACCCGAAACGGGTATATCCACAGTTCCTTCCTTACTCCTCTCCGCTTTGCGTCGAGCCCGTCTTTTCTCGTAAGCTATCACTCTCTTTGTATTATGCGCCCAGCAAACTTTCCTCGTGAGGTTCTTCCATTCCGCTCTATCATGTACTACCAATTGCCATTGATCTAAAACATCGGCACACTTCAATGCATTTTTGCATGTGTCCTTAAAACGGAGTATGGGTCGACCTACTTTGCGAGAACCATGAGCCAGCTCACAATACAGGAGTTTCTTCGCCGGCCTATCATCATTCATTCGACAGACATGACCTAACCAGCGCAGGCGACTCATTACAAGCTTGATCTCGATGTCTTCGACGTGTGCCCGCCGCAGCACCTCCTCATTGCTGATGAAATCGTCCCACTTGATGTTGAGTATCAGGCGAAGGTGACGCTGTTGGATTATGCGAAGCTGCCTGACTTCATGCTGGTAAAGGGTCCAGGTTTCGCTGCCATACAACAGGAGGGGCATAAGGCACTGATTGTAAACTGCGACTTTGGTAGAGACTGTGAGGTCATGCGAATCAAACACCCTCTTGCGCAGACGGCCAAAAGCACACGATGCTGCTTGGATGCGAGTTGCAAGTTCCTCCTTCATAGAGCAGTCACTGCTGACATAACTGCCGAGATACTTGAAGCAAGTAACGTTGGCCCATTTGATGTCGTCAATAAAGAACTCAGCTGTATTGCCAATACACATGGTCTCTGTTTTGACTGTGTTGATGCAGAGACCCATTCTCTTAGCGGCGTCATTGTAGGAGGATAATAACGTCTGCAGGCCCTCTGGTGTATCACTGAAGATCGCAATATCGTCAGCATACTGAGCTTCTCTAAAATATTCTGTGAGGACTCTGGATTTCGCTTTTAATCTGCGGAGGTCAAAAAGATCGCCATCATAACGCAGTCTGATCTGTACGCTGCAGGTGTGCTTGATTTCTTTGAAAGCGAGCCAAAGTAGGACTGCTGCGTACATGCCAAAGAGTGTTGGAGCTAGTTTACACCCCTGCTTGACCCTGCTGTTGTATTCAAGGGATTGGGTGAGTTCACCATTGATAGCAAGTCAGGCGTGCACGTCCGTGTATAGTCTCTTGATGATTCTTGTAAACTTTGGAGGACAGCCAAGTTTGCCAAGGATGATGAAGAGGAGCTCGCGATTGACCATGTCAAACGCCTTCACAAAATCCATGAAGGCTATGTACAAACATCTGCGCTGCTCTCTTGTTTTTTTCATCAGCTGGCGAAGGGTGAAAATCCCATCTATTGTACTTCTACCATTTCGATACCCTGACTGCGACTGGGGGTAGATATATTCTGCTAACAGGTGAAGCCTGTGCAAGATAATGCCCGCAAAGACTTTACCGACAGCACTGAGCAGTGAGATTCCTCTGTAATTGCCACAGAGGCTTCTGTCACCTTTTTTGAACAGAATTGCAATGATGGCGTCTATCCAGTCGGTTGGGATAATCTCTGTGGTCCAGCAGATGTTGAATAGGACAAGTAGGAAAGCCCTTAAGCGACGTCCTCCATGCACAAGTACTTCAGGTAGAATACAGTCTGGACCTGGGCTCTTTCCTAATCGAGTGTTTCTAAGGGCTTGGTCAAGTTCTTGGTCTTCAATTGGAAGGCTCATTGATTCGATAACTGGAAGCTGGTCTATGTCATTGACGATGCTCACATCAACATCCGTTGGTTGGTTTAATAAGTCACTGAAGTGTTCAACCCATCTGTCCTTTATCTTGTCAGGATCAGTCAGGAGCTCACCATCTTTGGACTTCACAGGATGGGTGCTTCTGGATCTAGGGCCATAGACGGCATTGAGGGTAGCATAAAACTCTCTGTGGTTCTTCTCCTGAGAGTGCCACTCTGCCTCCTCAGCTCTGCGCCGAAACCAGTCATTCTTTAGCTCTCTGATCCGCCTTCTTAGAACATGCCTGTCCAAGTTCTTGTCTTGAAGCAGCTTTTGAATTTCTTGGTCCTGATCATCAAACCAGTCATTCTGCACTTGTTTCTTTTTGCCGAAGACATGTGTGGCAGCATTCTGGAGAATAACTCTGAGTTCATCAAAGTCCGCCTTACAGGTAGACAACTTTTCGTCTAGGAAGAGCTCCAGTAATGCTTTTTTGTCATCATTCAAATGTGTGTCTAGCTTCTTGGGAGGCCTTGTACCACTCTTCTTGTTTTTAATAAAGAACAGGCACTTAGATACCAGGAGCATATGATCGGTGAAGCAGTTTGCTGCTTGACTGACTCATGTCACTGTAACATATGGTTTTGCGGCCTTATTGGATAGTACATGGTCGATTTGGTGCCAGTGCTTTGAACGTAGGTGTTGCCATGTGTTCTTTAAGGTGTTTTTCTGTTGGAACATAGTACCCATGACACTGAGCTGGAATCTGGTGCAGAATTCTAAGAGCATAAGCCCGTTGGAGTTCATTTTACCAACACCATGTTTTCCAATTACATTCGGCCACGATTTCGAGTCCTTGCCCACTCGAGCATTAAAATCGCCCAGGATGATAATGATGTCCATCTCGGTGGCAGATGTGCAGCTGCTAAGCTTTTCATAGAACTGCTCTTTTTCTTCCTGAGATCTTTGCATGGTCGGCCCATATACACTAATGAGAGTTAGATTGTTTCCTCCCTTTAGCTGTATGCGCATTGACATGAGCCTGTCGCTGATTGGTGTAGGGGTGATACCTTGAGCAGCTAGCCTGTTGGAAATGGCAAAGCCAACGCCAGCTGTTCTCTCTTCTCCTCCACTCCAGAAGATTGTGTGACTCCTCTCAACTACGTTTCCGGTGCCAGGTCGCCGAACTTCGCTTAAGGCACAGATGTCAATGGACGCTTTCTCTAGCTCACGACAGATAAGGTCTGTTGCTCTTTCAGGTCTGATTGAAGACTCACTGTCGTTGGTTGTACTTACACTCCAAGCACCGAGATTGAGGCATTGTTTGCATGAGTTTGAAACAGAAGGTCGATGGTGTTGTTTGTCGGTTACCCCAGACACGGTAGCAGTATACGGACTTCGTCCACTTATCGCCACTGCTATATTGAGTGGCGCATCGGTTCCCCCGTATGCGGTAGCCATATCTTCTCTCCATAACTGTACTTCCATTGAAAACTGTGGGGCTGCACCTATGATGTTGACGACACTGCTTGGCGCATAGGCAGTGTCCCTTGGCGAGGTGCTCTGTTGGTCGACAACACAGCAAAGCTGAGATGGTTGCAGAGAAGCTCGTTGCATTTTGCCATAACTGAAGCCAAGCAGACAGTCAGAGACGCCTGCCGCAACTGAAGCCGAGTTGACATTCAGAAGCGCCAATGCTGTAGTGCCAGAGATGCCATCTAGTTGATGACATAACTGCCGTGCCGTGACCCTGGCAAGGGAGGCAGCGGGTGTACTAGCACTTGCCCAAGGTGCGCACCCAAGGCTAGTGGAGGGAAGGAGGCACCTCACTACTCCATTCTAGACCGGCTCCGAGCAAAGCTCCAAACAGAGTCAAGCCACTGCCCATAGTGCAGTTTCATAGGCCAGCATTATTTACCTTCAACATATTCAGGAAAAACAGGACAAAAACTCTTTTTTTTCTGCAGTTTATAAACAGCAGCTCAGATTTAGTTTAAAATATTTTTTAGTTTTGTATTAAATATTACACAAAAATAATATAAACTGTTACATCTTAACTGTACACAGATGTTGTGTCATCAGCCGAGCTTGGTTTTCCCTGGCTCAGCCCTGATCACTTTGTGGGTTTTGGCTTTACTGTTTATGTACATTTTGTGTATTATTTCCATTATTTTAGCCACGGCCTGACCAGCAGCTGTTAGTCAGCCTCTGATCTTTTTCCCACGCTGCTGACAGTCTGTCGGTCCTACCGCGCCCCCTCACTCTCCATGATTCCACCAGCTGTCCCAGCCCCGGTAATCGTCTTTCCCGTGCCTCAGGTGTTCCCAATTTGTGTGACTAGCAGCATTTGGATTTAAGCAGCTCTTTGCTAGACAAACGTCATTGGGTCATTGAGTGAGTCACTCCTGCTCTCCACGGGGTGATCGCCACGTCGAGAAGGATTATTGTTTTCGCTCGCCTGGAGTACTGGACTTTTTGGGACTGCTGCAACCCATCCATCCATCCATCTTCTACCGCTTTTCCGGAGGTCCGGGTCACGGAGGCAGCAGTTCAAGCAGAGAAGCCCAGACTTCCCTCTCCCCAGCCACCTGCTCCAGCTCTTCAGAGGGGATACCAAGGCGTTCCCAGACTAGCTGGGAGACATAGTCTCTCCACCGAGTCCTGGGTCTGCCCCGGGGTCTCCTCCCAGTGGGACGTGCCTGAAACACCTCAAGTGGGAGACGTCCAGGAGGCATCCTAATCAGATGCCCATACCACCTCAACTGACTCCTTTCAATGTGGAGGAGCAGCGGTTCTACTCTGAGCCTCTCCCGGATGACTGAGCTCCTCACCCTATCTCTGAGGGTGAGTCCAGCAATCCTACGGAGAAAGCTCATTTCAGCCGCTTGTATCCGCGATCTCGTTCTTTCGGTCATTACCCAAAGCTCGTGACCATAGGTGAGAGTAGGAACGTAGATTGACTGGTAAATCGACAGCTTTGCCTTAGAACTAAGCTCCCTCTTCACCACAACAGACCGGTACAACGTCGGCATCACTGCAGATGCTGCTCCAATCCGTCTGTCGATCTCTCGCTCCATTTTCCCCTCACTCGTGAACAAGACCCCAAGATACTTAAACTCCTCCACTTGGGGCAGGAGCCTGTCCCCAACCCGGAGAGGACAATCCACCTTTTTCCGGCTGAGGACCATGGACTCGGACTTGGAGGTGCTGATTCTCATCCCAGCCGCTTCACACTCAGCGGCAAACCGTCCCAGCAAGAGCTGTAGGTCATTGCTGGATGAAGCCAACAGGACAACATCATCTGCAAACAACAGAGATGAGATCCTGTGGTCACCAAGCATGACACCCTCCATTCCCTGGCTGCACCTAGAAATCCTGTCCATAAAAATTATGAACAGGACCGGTGACAAAGGGCAGCCCTGGCGGAGTCCAACTCTCACTGGGAATGACTCCGACCGAGTGTTGGCAATACGAACTAAACTCTCACAACGGTCGTACAGAGACCGAATAGCTCGTAACAACAAGCCCGATACCCCATACTCCCGAAGCACCCCCCACAAAAATCCACGAGGGACGCGGTCAAATGCCTTCTCCAAGTCCACAAAACACATGTAAACTGGTTGGGCAAACTCCCACGAACCCTCAAGAATTCTCGAGAGGGTAAAGAGCTGGTCCGATGTGCCACGGCCAGGACGAAAACCACATTGCTCCTCCTGAATCCGAGGTTCGACCAACGGCCGGACTCTCCTCTCCAGTACCTTGGCATAGACCTTCCCAGGGAGGCTGAGGAGTGTGATCCCTCTAAAGTTGGAGCACACCCTCCGGTCCCCTTTTTTGAAGAGAGGAACCACCACCCCGGTTTGCCATGCCAAAGGCACTGCCCCCGACCTCCACGCAATGTTGCAGAGGCGTGTCAACCATGACAGCCCAACAACATCCAGGGCCTTGAGGTACTCGGGGCGAATCTCGTCCACCCCCGGGGCCCGGCCACCAAGGAGATTTTTAACCACCTTGGCGACCTCAGCCCCTGTGATAGGCGAGTCATCCCCCTTGTCCCCAAACCCTGCTTCCTCTGTGGAAGGCGTATCAGTGGGATTGAGGAGATCCTCGAAGTATTCCTTCCACCGCCCGACGATATCCCCAGTTGAAGTCAACAGTGTCCCATCCGCACCATACACAGTGTGGACGGGGAGCTGCTTTCCCCTCCTGAGCCGCCGAACAGTTTGCCAGAATCTCTTTGAAGCCGACCGAAAGTCTTGTTCCATGGCCTCACCGAACTCCTCCCATACCCGGGTTTTTGCTTCAGCAACCACCCGAGCTGCACTCCGCTTGGCCTGCCGGTACACCTCAGCTGCTTCGGGAGTCCCACAAGCCAACCAAGCTTGATAGGACTCCTTCTTCAGCTTAATGGCCCCCCTCACCACTGGTGTCCACCACTTGGTTCGGGGGTTGCCACCACGAGATGCACCGACCACCTTGCGGCCACAGCTCTGGGCCGCCGCTTCAACAACAGAGGTGGAGAACATGGCCCATTCAGACTCCATGTCTCCAGACTCCCTCAGAATGTGGTTGAAGTTCTTCCGGAGGTGGGAGTTGAAGACCTCCCGGACAGGGGCCTCAGCCAGACGCTCCCAGCACACCCTCACTATACGTTTGGGTCTACCAGGTCTGAATGGCTTCCTCCCCTGCCATCGGATCCAACTCACCACCAGGTGGTGATCAGTTGACAGCTCTGCACCTCTCTTTACTCGGGTGTCCAAGACATACGGTCGCAGGTCTGATACGATAACAAAATCGATCATCGACCTGCGGCCTAGGGTGTCCTGGTGCCAGGTGCACATATGGACACCCTTATGCTTGAACATGGTGTTCGTTATGGACAGACTGTGGTTAGCACAGAAGTCCAATAACTGAACACCACTCGGGTTCAGATCGGGCAGGCCGTTCCTCCCAATCACCCCCCTCCAGGTTTCACTGTCGTTGCCCACGTGCGCATTGAAGTCCCCCAGTAGGACAATGGAGTCTCCAGGAGGAGCACCCTCCAGCACCCCAGTCACAGACTCCAAAAAGGGTGGGTACTCTGAAACATCATTTGGTGCATAGGCACAAATGATGGTCAGGACCCGTTTCCCAACCCGAAGGCGCAGGGAAGCAACCCTTTCGTCCACCAGGGAAAACTCCAATATAGAGGCAGCAAGGTGGGGCGATACAAGAATACCTACCCCTGCTCGTCGCCTCTCGCCCGGGGCAACTCCAGAAAAGGCCAAGCTCCAGCCCCTCTCCAGGAGACTGGTTCCGGAACCGGAGCTGTGTGTTGAGGTGAGGCCGACTATATCTAGCCGGTATCGCTCAATCTCGTACACCAGCTTAGGCTCCTTCCCCACCAGAGAGGTGACATTCCACGTACCAAAAGCCAGTTTAGAAAGCTTGGGATCAGTCCGCCAAGGTCTCCGCCTTTGACTGCCACCTAATCCACATAGCACCGGACTTCCATGATCCCTCCTGCAGGTGGTGAACCTACTGGAGGGCGGACCCATGTAACTCCTTCGGGCTGAGCCCGGCCGGGTCCCATGGGTGGAAACCTGGCCACCAGATGCTAGCCTTCGAGCCCCTCCCCCAGGCCTGGCTCCAGGGTGGGGCCCCCGGTAACCCCATACCGGGCGGGGTACACTGAATCCTTGATATACAATTTATCATGAGAGTCTGTTGGATCGTTCTTAGTCTGGCCCTTCACCCAGGACCAGTTTGTCTTGGGAGACCCTATCAGAGGCAAATTGCCCCGGACAACATAGCTCCTGGGATCACTGGGGCACGCAAACCCCCCCCCACCACGATAAGGTGACGATCCATGAGGGGGATCTGATAGGGTCTCCCAAGACAAACTGGTCCTGGGTGAAGGGCCAGACTAAGAACGATCCAACAGACTGCTGCAACTTGTGAGTAAATTGTTAGTGTTTCCTTTGTGTTGCCTCTACGCTGTACCAGAAGCGTTCTTTTCCCGGTAGTATCCTGCTTCGCTTCTGGCAGCGTTTCCTCTCCGCTGCACTATTGTTACGCTTAGGCTGAGCCCAGTTGACGTTCACCTCAAGTTTGCTGAGCTACCCGCTGTCCTCCCTGCTCTCCTGAGTGCAGCCATTTTGTATCACTGTTCATTTGTCATCTCTATCTTTTCACTGACTGTCAATAAATGTGTGTGTGGTGAACTCCAGCGTTTAAATCCTCATTCTTCCTTCTCTCTCCACCGTGCGCAATGAAGGGCGCACGGGGGAGTTTATGACATGTTGGGTTTTATGTTGACTCACTTTATCTGCAGTACTCTTGTAGCACAGACCTGTCTTGTGGCTTTTTGACTCTTGTTACACTGAACGGGTGTATTTTTTTTTTCTTCTTTCTTCAGGTGGTTGAATAAAATTAACATAAAGCAGCCAAAATGGAACTAAAACAGAACTACTCCCACTTCGAGTGGCTCATTGTCTAATGTTGATACTGTGGAGTGCGTAAATGAAGAGGCAGATTCATGACAGACGATTTATTACACACTCACATCTCACAAGCACGGAATGGACTCCAACGGTGTTGTTGATGTGGGGAAAAAATGCAGGCAGATATTTCCACTCAACTGGATGTAGGTAGTTTGACTTCGGAGCTGCAGCTTCCCACGGCTTGTTTGTTTTACTGTTTCTATGCTAACCCGTAACTTCCGTCAGCAGTGTTAACAGTGTGATGTCGTCATACAGCAGACCCCAAATATTGCTATATTCATTTTTACACCAGTTTGGGCAGCTCGGTGGAACAGTGGGTTAGCACAGTGGCAGCACAGTAAGAAGGTCACATGATCGATTCCACCCCTTGCCATCCGTGACATTTCTGTGTGGCATTTGCATGTTCTCCCCATGTCTGCATGGGGTTACCCCGGGTACTCCAGTTTCCTCCCACAGGCCAAAAACATGCAAGTTAGGTTAATTGGAGACTCTAAAGTGGCCCTAGGTGTGAATGGTGAAGGGATTGGCGCTGTACTGTGGCTGCCTCATGCATCCAGGTGGATGCCCTGAATTTCCCTCTGGAGCTCAATAAAGTATACAAAATACAAAAAAGTATCAAAATTTATACTGATATTATCGTGAGTGATACGATATGGCACACCCCTAATTAGGGATTAAGATTAACAATAGTGACATAAAAGGGAAGGGGGAGTTAAACGCGGTCTTAAGGAATTTAAGACAGTGCACCAAAACCAGCTGTTCTGAGTAAGGCTGCAAAAGATGATTAACAATGGTCCTGCAATTATTAAATATTTAAAGGAAATTTGTCCAAAATGTGTCACAAACATTTCATTCAGATCTGTGGCAGCTGTCAACATGTAGGCAAAGTACAGTAAATGTACCTTTTAAGGTCGTGTTTTTCAACCAGTGCTTCTTGGACCCCAGTTGGTCCTTGAGAGAGCGTTGACTTTGTATGTATTTGTGCCACATTTACACTGAGTATAAACAAGTTGCAAGACTCAATTGCCATTAGATATGCTACAATATAAGCTACAATATGTCATTTGGTAACATTTTTGGCTGGTGAGTTCCACAAGATTTTTTTCAATGTAAAAAGGGTTCCTTGGCTCAAAAAAAGATTGAAAAACAGTGCTTTAATGTAGTTTATTTTGTGATGTGAAGCTCCCTGTCACTGATCCTTTGACTTTGAGCATTGAGCACTTTGAGCATTGCATTATGGGATACATTGGCTAATGTAGTGACCATTGGTTGCACACTATTTTTCAAGATGCATTGTGAGACATTTTGAGTGCACTATATAGTGAATGAAATTTTTAATTTAAGATTTTAAACCGCTCTACAAAATGGCTGATTGACTATGTAGGGAATGAGTGAACATGTTGAACATGGCACAACTATCATTGCCACAGATGGTATCTTTTTGCTCTTTATTTTCTGAGAAATGCTACCAATACATGATAGTAACTTTTTCTTAAAATGCTAAGAAAGCACCTAACAAATAAAGGAGACTGTAACAGCTCTTAGAAATATTAACTGACTCTGATGCTGGGATAGGCTCCAGCCCCCCCGCGACCCGAAAAGGATTAAGCGGAAGAAGATGAATGAATAATGGAGGAAATAACACAGCATGTTTGGTGTTGAAAAGTAGAAAAGACTTTTTTACAGTACATTTGAATGAATGACACAAACCAGCTGTGTCTGCTAGCAAAAGATGAGGTTGACGTTATCCTCAACTTTAGCACGTTCTTGCTGACAGCAAGTCTACAACATACACATTAGACATCATGAAGCTGTAGCCTGTAAAACACTAAAGTCTTCATACAAATAATCTAAATCAGTGGTCCCCAGCCTTTTTTTTTTGCCTCAGACTAGTAACGCGTTTGGGGACCGCTGGCCTAAGTAATCTGACTTATTTTGAAGCAGCATTATGTTACCGTCTGCTTGTCATGAATTAGGTTTAATGCATTTCCATATTAGCTTCACCTTTGAGACCCAGGTGTCAAGCGGTGGCCCTCACGGGCCACCATAAGACGCCAAAAGTCGCCAGTGAGGTTTGCATGATGTTTATTATGAACAGAAGATAACACAAAGTAACAGAAAGTAATGAGCCACGATGGGCTAAAACACACTACACTAGATACAGAGACCGTAAGGCTGATCAAGCTCACTTACGATTCAGGATAAGGACGAGGGATGATCGTAGATGTGGAATCATTAAGGGATATTGACATCTGAGACGAGGAACGCCCGCTCAACGTCTGATGAGTGATCATCGACGAGACTGCTCCATTGTACTGCTCTTCAGCGCCTGCTTAAATGCCGGGCTGCTGATGAGCCGTAAATGCAGCACAGCTGTTAGGTTTTGACAGCAGGAAGTTCCTCCGAGTGCTGTCACAATAAGAGCTCGGGGAGCCAGAAGGTATCACTGCTGTCAAACCTGGCAGAGATGATGCATGGCCCGAGCGCGGACGACATCGGCGCTCAGACCATGACAGTTCCTCCCCCCCAAGGGCGGGCTCTGAACGCCCAATGACACCCAAGCCCCCACCCCACCCCCCCAGGGCGGGTGGATGAGGGAACAGGCCTGGAGGGAGAGGGCCAGCCATAGACCAGAAATCATGATGAACACAGAAGCACAGAGACAACCAGGGAAAAATAAAAATAAAAAACTCCCAAATACATGAAATACACTGAACACAGGGCACAATAACAGAAAATACAATATTCCCAAATGCAAAAGCCATGATTAAGGCAGACTACAAATGAAACAATTACAGGGCACGATAACAGAAAATACAACGTTCCCAAAAGCACAAAAACACACAGAACGGCCAAGAAAGAAAAAAAAAACCACATTAACACAGGCAGAACATAGAGCAAAATTATCACCCTGCATGACCTTTAACCCAGATAATACAGGAAAATGGTGACAGCCAGAGACCAAAAACCCACGGGAGCAGTTCCGGTGGTCTCCCTGCGTCCCAAGGCCAACAGGGGAATATGAGGAACAGTACATGATCGGGCGGCCTACCCCAGTCCCAGGCCCGGAAAGTTCAATTTTCCGGCGGCCGAACCAGGTTGCCCCGCAGCAAACACAGAGTGTCGGGTGGCCGACCCAAGGCACCGAACTGGCGAAACAGTTTCTCGGGTGGCCGACCCGTGTCCCTCAGCCACCAGAACCGTGGGAAAACAGCCCGCGGCGGCCTCCCTGGCGGGGGAAAAACGTGGGAGAACCGGGCCGAGCGTAGAAGGCCCCCAGTGGCCCCCAGCGATGATGAGCAGGGGCGGTGACTCGGAAGAGGGAAAAGAAGATGATGACGAGCCAGTCCAGTGTCAAGTAGCAGGGGATCTGCAGCTCCCTCACTGACCTTAAACCACACCGGCGCTGCACCCCTGCTGGACCCCGATTGGGGCCCGGCTGCACTCACGTCGGACCGCGATTGGGCCAGAGCAGCACCCGCAATGGACCCTGATTGGGTCTCGGGCGCACCCACGTTGGACCCCGATTGGGCCAAAGCAGTACCCGCGATGGACCCCAGTTGGATCTCGGGCGCACCCACGTTGGACCCCGACTGGGTTGGCGCAGCATTGATAACGACCTCCAACCCTGAACCCGGGCCCTCCATCACAGTGACTGGGATTGACCCCGCACCGGTGACCCTGGGAGAAGGCTCGGGAGAAGAAAAAGAACCGGGATCAGGATCACCGGTAGAGACAGAGCCCATCAAGACGAGCTCAGGTGCAGCGGATGGCTGCTCCTGGCTCGTCTCCCCGAGAGACAGGCAAAAATGCTCTAAAATAGAAAGAAGAAAAACAAAGTAGAGCACTTGCCTGTACTCGAGTTCTGTCGCCGTCCAGGACTTCGACGATCCGGGCTCAGACGGAAGAAGATCGTCGTCTGGCTCCCACTCAGCTGCGTCGGGCTCCGCAGCTGACATGATGTTCTCCACAGCCTGAGGGACCCTCTGACTCTGTTGTGCACGCCGATAACCCGCACAGCGTGGTGGCAGGGGACCCTCGACCTGCTGGCTCGAACCACTCCGGCGTGGAGACCCGGGGACGCTTCATCGTCGGCGCAGGCTCCAGGCTGCAGTCCACTCTTCTCCTCTGCCCACGACGTGGCTGCGGGGCTGGAACCAGGCTCTCCAGAACCGCAGGTCCCCTCCTCGTCCGGCGACGTAGGCCTGGCGTTGTGGACCGCTCGGTGGAGGGAGACACAGAGGCAGCAGGTTCAGTAATCAGGGCTACAGCAGGTGGTGGGAGCTCGGGGAACTGCGAACCCCGAACTCCGCCCCCAGGAGTCAGACAAGACATATCACAACTTTGATGAGAAGAAGGAACTTGCACTTGCCTGTCTCCCGGAGGGAGGATGGTGCCTGCTGTAGGGGACGTTGCTCCTCCCTTTCCCCGCCGGATGGTGACGGAGGGCCCCCTGGAAGGACGAAGGGGAGTCGCTCGCAATGGATCAGGGACGGGGCTCGCCGAGGCAGGACTCTTGGCACACACAGCAGCCGGGGAGGGCGTCGAGGAGGAGGGGATGACAGCCGAGACGACCCAGGCACGGAGCGCTGATGGAACAGCAGGAGAGGATGGCCCGGGGGGAGAGGCTGCGGGAATTCTCTCCTGGCGAGACGCCGAAGAGGCAGCTGACTGTGCGGGAGAATCTTTCTGGCGGCCCGGAACAGGATCCGGACGGGGTTCTTGCTGAGGTTGTCTTTGGCCGTGGCGCCGACGTCTTTGACGGCCCCCGGATGGTACGAACTCCTGGACTGGATCGAGGACAGGAACGGGATCCCAAAGCGGGGAGCGGGGATGCCTCCTCCTCTGCTTCCTGCCGTAGTCCTCCTCCACCATACAGAGTATCTCGCGCTATGCGGCAATGTTATCCCTCCTCGCGCTGACTTCAGGGTGGTCGGCGTAGCGGGGAAGATGATTTAAGACGTCCTCAGCGCAGTCCAGCTACCAGCATACGTCGCTGTGATAGTCGAGGATAGAGGCGGAGATGAGCGTCTCATCTACGTATTCCAGGGCATCCACCAGCTTGTAGCTCAGACTCCGAGCGCGGCCCCTCCGCGACGGCATTCTCTCAGCACGCAGTACCCAGACAGGAAAGAGCAAATGTCCACTTAATGCAAACTCACTGGGAACGGCGTCTCGGTTTGGCGCCTCCGTTTAGGTGCCCTGGCAGCAGTCTACTGTCAAGCGGTGGCCCTCGTGGACCACCATAAGACGGCAGAAGTCGCCAGTGAGGTTTGCATGATGTTTATTATGAACAGAAGATAACACAAAGTAACAGAAAGTAATGAGCCACGATGGGCTAAAACACACTACACTAGATACAGAGACCGTAAGGCTGATCAAGCTCACTTACGATTCAGGATAAGGACGAGGGATGATCGTAGATGTGGAATTATTATGGGATATTGACATCTGAGACGAGGAACGCCCGCTCAACGTCTGATGAGGGATCATCGACGAGACTGCTGCATTGTACTGCTCTTCAGTGCCTGCTTAAATGCCGGGCTGCTGATGAGCCGTAAATGCAGCACAGCTGTTAGGTTTTGACAGCAGGAAGCTCCTCCGAGCCCTGTCACAATAAGAGCTCGGGGAGCCAGAAGGTAACACTGCTGTCAAACCTGGCGGAGATGATGCATGGCCCGAGCACGGACGACATCGGCGCTCAGACCATGACACCAGGAGCTACACACCTTTTCTGCATACAGGCTATGGATCTTATCAGTTTAAAAAAATATCTTGGAGTTATTTAAAGTTAAATATCTTTAACTGTACAGACTGGGAGATGTTCACACTGTCCTGCGGGGATGATTTGAACTCTTTGGTGGACGTCACATGCTCATACATGGCTTTCTGTAAAAATACGATCGTTCCACGTAAACGTGTCAAAATATATCCCACCAACAAGCCATGGGTTACAAAATCAGTTAAATCCTGCTTACAGAGGAAAGCACCTGCCTTTAAACAGGGGTCTGTTTCTGAGCTACAGGTTGCCACAAAAGAGCTGAAGTCCGAAATTTTAAGAGCAAAACAGAATTATAAATCAGAATTGGGAAGTAAGATGGCAACAAAGAAACTTGGTTCAGCCTGGGCCAGTATGAAAACAGGCCTTCAGAGCACAGAGCGCAGTCGAGTCGGCCTCCGTCGGTCTATGATGACCATGGAAGAGAATCCTAAACGTCTACTCTGTTGGAACAGCACCGCCTGTGGCTGAACAGGCCGATGCACGAATGGCAGTCCCTGTCACACAGGTCGCACTTGTGGGTGGTCTCAGTGCTGCTGGGTCTGTGGCGGTTCTTCCTGCGGGTCCTTTTTTCATCTGCTGCAGCAGTCAGTCTCTCTTCACCCGCTTTGAGCTGTCTGGTCAGGGTGCCTCTCCATTTGGAGCGGTCCGTTGCAAAGTCCTCCCAGCGCTCTGTATTGATCTCCAGGGCCTTCATGTCTCCCTTGCAGACGTCTCTAAAGCGCAGCTGTGGGCGGCCAACATCTCTCCTGCCAATCGCCAGTTTTCCATACGGTGAATGTGGCCTAGCCAGCGGAGCCTGCGCTGCCTGAGTAGAGTGAACATGGAGGGAAGGCCGGCGTGAGACAGAACTTCTGTGTTGGGCACTTTGTCCTGCCAGGATATGTCCAGGATATGTCCAGGATGTGGCGAATGCAGCGTAAGTGGAAGGAGTTCAGTCTCTTTTCCTGCCGGGCGTATGTTGTCCACGTCTCACTCCCATAGAGCAGTGTGCTGATGACGCAGGCGTTGTACACTGCCATCTTCGTCTTGACAGAGAGTTTGGGATTCTCCCACACTCGCGTGGTGAGGCGAGCGAGTGTGAAGGCTGATTTTCCAATCCTCTTGTTGATCAAGGGAGAGGTTGTTGCTGATCGTGGACCCCAGGTACGTGAACTGATTCACGACCTCCAGCTCATAGTCGTCGATGGTGATGGTTGGTGGTGCTTCCATGCTTTTCGCCAAGACGTTAGTCTTCTTCAGGCTGATGGTAAGCCCGAAGTCCTTGCATGCCTGGGAGAAGCGGTCCATCAGGGTCTGAAGCTCCTGCTGTGTGTGGGTTGCGACTGCAGCGTCGTCTGCAAACAGCATGTCTCTGATTAGAGCCTCGTGTACTTTGGTTCTGGCTTTCAGGCGGGCGAGGTTGAAAAGCCTGCCGTCAGATCTTGTGTGCAGGTAGATTCCCTCTGTTGCTGTGCTGAAGGCATGCCTCAGGAGCATAGCAAAGAAAATCCCAAAGAGGGTTGGCGCAAGTACACAGCCCTGTTTCACTCCGCTGCGTATGTTGAATGGCTCTGAAACGTTGCCGTCGTGCTGCACTATCCCCTGCATGTTGGTGTGAAACGATTCGATGAGGCTTTGCAACTTTGGTGGGCATCCTATCTTCGGCAGGATCTTGAAAAGGCCCTCTCTGCTGACCAGATCGAACGCTTTGGTGAGGTCGATGAAGGCGACATACAGGGGCATGTTCTGTTCTCTGCATTTCTCCTGGAGTTGGCGGATGGAGAATATCATGTCGACCATCGATCGCTCAGCGCGGAAGCCACACTGAGACTCGGGGGTAGACACGTTCGGCAAGCTTCTGTAGACGAATGAGAACAACTCGTGCGTAGACTTTGCCAACAACGCTGAGGAGGGAGATGCTCCTGTAGTTGTTGCAGTTGCTTCTCTCCCCTTTGTTTTTGTAGAGGGTGATGATCTTGGCGTCCCTCATGTCCTGTGGTACGGCACCTTCCTTCCAGCACTGGCAGAGGACGTCATGTAATGGCAGCAGTAGGGCGGTCTTGAAGTGCTTGATCAGGTCGGGGGGTATGCCGTCGTTGCCGGGTGCCTTGCCAGCGGCCAAGCTATCAATGGCCTTGCTGAGTTCGTCGATGGTTGGCTCGGCGTCAAGTTCGTCCATGAATGGTAGGCAGTCGATGGCATCAAGGGCTGACAGTGTCACGGTGTTCTGTCTGGAGTAGAGGTCGGAGTAGTGTTCCACCCATCTCTCCATCTGCTTGTTCTTTTCTGTGATCATCTCCCCAGTGGAGGATTTGAGGGGGGCCATCTTGCTCTGAGCTGGACCAAGTGCTTTCTTGATGCCATCGTACATACCACGAATGTTCCCTGTTATGGCAGCGGTTTGAATGTCTTGGCTGAGCTGAGTCCAGTATTCGTTGGCACAGCGCCGAGCAGTCTGCTGAACTTTGCTTCTCACAGCCCTGAGGATCTGGAGATTCTTCTCGTTTGGGTACTTCTTGTACTCAGCAAGTGCTGAGCGCTTGGCTTCAGTGACGGGGGTCATCTCGGTCAACTTGGCATCAAACCAGTCCTCTGACTTCGAGGTCTTCCTCCCAAAGGTAGCCAAGGCTGTGCGGTGGATGGTGTTTTGCAGCTCTTCCCACTTCTGCTTTGCAGATTCTCCTTCTTGTGGTACACCAAGTTCCTTCTCAAAGGTGGAGGCAAACTGCTCAACAAGTTCTGGTTGGGCCATCTTGCTGGTGTCAATCCGTGCCTTTCCAGGCTGTCTAACACGATGGAATTTCTTCAGCCCCAGCTTGACCTTACAACACACCAATGAATGGTCTGTGTCGCAATCTGCACTCTGGAACGAACGGGTGATTAGCACGTTCTTCAGTGAGGTGCGCCTGGTCAGGATCAAGTCCAGCTGGTGCCAGTGCTTTGGGCGCGGATGTTGCCAGGAAACCTTGTGTTGGGGCTTGGTCTTGAAGAACGAGTTTGTGATGCACAGATCGTGATATGTGCAGAACTCGAGCAGCCGCTGTCCATTGTTGTTCATTCTGCCCACGCCAAATGGTCCAAGACAGGAGGGCCAGGAGTTGTGGTCAGCACCCACTCTGGCATTGAAGTTTCCAAGGAGAATGAGTTGTTCAGAGTTGGGGATGAGCCTGACAATTGTTGCGAGATTCTCGTAGAACTCGTCTTTTGCCTCTGGTGTGGCTAATCGTGTGTTTTTAGATGGTTTTAATTCAGACACAGAGCTGGCTAATGCTCTTAATTGTTTTTATGGTCGTTTTGACTCCTTTGATTTTAGCACTGAAACCCAAGATTTGAAACAGAAACTCAAAGACAATCAGCACTTTAATATTGAGATGCAGGATATTAAAAGGGAGTTCTGCGCTGTAAAAGTGAACAAAAGTCAGGGCCCTGATAATATATGTGGGCGCTTGGTAAAGTCCTGTGCACATGAACTGAGTCCTGTATTTCATTACATTTTCAATAAGTCCTTACAGACACAACATGTGCCTAAGATCTGGAAAGATGCCGTGGTTGTTCCCGTTCCAAAATCCAGCTGTCCTAAAATGGTAAACGACTTTAGACCAGTTGCTTTGACTTCAATTTTAATGAAAATTTTTGAAAAACTGGTCAGATGTGAGGTCCTAAAGCAGACTGAGCGTGCATTGGATCCTCTGCAGTCTGCCTATAGGCCTCACAGAGGAGTGGAGGACGCCACTGTCACTCTGTTTAACATGCTTTTTAAACATCTGGATTTTAATGGGACACACGCCAGGCTTTTATTTGTGGACTTTTCCTCCGCCTTTAATACAATCCAACCTCATATTTTAGTTGAAAGGCTCCTGCAACAATTTGATTTGAGCAAAAATCTGGTGGGTTGGATTCTGGATTTCTTAACCAACAGGACGCAGAGAGTAAGGGTCAATGGCACATTGTCTGACCAAAAGTGTTCTTCTACTGGCTCTCCTCAGGGGTGTGTGTTGTCACCACTACTCTTCATCCTGTACACAAACATGTGTTGGAGCAGACATGACAACAGACACATTATAAAGTATTCTAATGATTCAGTTATTGTCAGTCTCCTCCAGGATGGTGAGAGTGGCCACAGCCCAGTAGTTGATGATTTTGTTCACTGGTGTGAGGATTCCTACCTGCAGCTGAATACGACAAAAACTAAAGATATGATTATTGACTTTAGGAGGAAAACTCCCAGGCACAAAGTCACCGTACTAAAAGGCCAGACCACCGAATGTGTACAATCCTACAAATATCTTGGGACGATTATTGATAGTAATTTAAACTTTGAAGAGAACTGTGAAAGGGTGTGCAAAAAGGGTCAGCAACATTTGCATTGCTTGAGGAAACTTGCACGCTTCCAAATTGACCGAACCATAATGACAATGTTTTATCGGGCTTTTATCAAATGTGTTTTATCCTTTTCTTTAGTGTCATGGTTTGGTCAGATAAAACTGAAACAGAGGAAATCCTTGGATCAGGTAGTTAGATGGTCCAGTCGTTTGCTTGGTGAGTCACAGCTGAGCCTGACATCCCTGTACACCAGACAAGTACAGAGGATGGCTACCTCCATTTTAAATGATGACTCCCACCCTTTGCACCGCAGCTTTCAGCTTCTTCCCTCAAGACAGAGGTTTGCTGTCCCAAAAAGTAAAACCCAGCGCTACAAAAACAGCTTTGTTCCTGCTGCTGTCAAAGAGTTGAACAAGTTGTAACAATATATTGCACATAATTTAGGTACCTATTTATTAACTCCATTTTATATTTACTTATTTTTGTAGGATTTTATTTGGGTTCTAAATATTTTATTGGGTTTTAGACCTTTGAGTTTTTAACCTCTTTGACTAGTTTTTAACTTTTTAATATGACCCTTCTCTCTTACCTCTGGTTTTTCTCTCATCTCTTTGTCTTTATACCCTGATTGATGGAGCCTTGAGTATTTTGATCATGTCTATAGTCAGCTTCATGTGTGCCTGTGTTTGTGTTTATGTTGAATGTAATTGTGGCTTGTAAATATGGATGTCACCAGCCTGCAAAACAAATCTACCTATGGGTACAAATAAAGTAACCTGAACCTGAACTCTTCATAATTTCTGAAAGATGACAATTTGTTGACACTGGGGTGAGTTTTATCATTACTGGAAGGAAGCAATTATGTAACCAAAACATGTTCTCCAAAACTGCACAACGCCATCCAAACAGTTATGATGACAGCAATGTATTCATCTCCTGGATGACTTTTGTTTTCATCTTTTTAACACAGAATTTATAATGACGTTGTTGACTGCATTTTCAGTGTTTTCTGTGGCAGCTGCAGTCATTTAAAGGAAACCAATAAATACAATGTAGTATTACTAGATTTCTAATTCTATTTCCTGTGTCTCTCAATTAAGTTCTCAGACCTTATTTTCAACCAGTCTGTTCTGCTCTTTGTACCAGGTACTACCAAAAAAACTGTCATCACTAAGGTCACCACTCCTGCATCTGCTCCAGCTCCTGATCAACCTGTTTGTGCTCCAGTTCTTCATCCAGAGCCATTTGTCTCACAGTTTCCAGGAGATCCGTCCTCTACTACTTCCAGTGGTATAACATACATTAAATGCTTCAGTTATTTAAATTAAACTCACACTAAAACTGAAGAAAAATGTAGTAATTGTGAGAAAATAGATCATTTTCAGGCACATTATTGTGAACATCTAGTCAATCTCCAACAACTCTCCTTGCTTGTTCTTTGATTTTGGTGAAAAAATGGACAGTAGTTCTGGGAATTCTTATAGCCACAAAATGATAAAAATCAATTTCATTTGTCTTTTTTTTTTAAGGCATACAGTTTCTCTTCACGTCTCAGACCGACTTTATAAAGTACTCGGCCAGCAAGGACAATGGGATGTGTCCCCACTGCCTGAAGCCGACAAATGCCACGGACGCTCATTTGATAAAAAAGCATTATAACCTTGCTGTTCATTATGTTGACAGTGGCACAGGTAAGTTTATTTGTCTCAAGATTGAAACATTAACTTTTCAGTCACTGACCATTTTTAATACCAGCTTTCACCATAACAGTGACTCTATATATAATCCCATTTCCAAAAAAGTGGGGATGCTGTATGAAATCCAAATACAAGCAGAATGCAACGATTTGGAAATGCATAAACCTCTGTTTCAATCAAAATAGAACCTCAAAAAATTATCAAATGTTAAAAATGAGACAGTTTTACTATTTTGTGAAAAAACATTAGCTCATCTTGAATTTGATGACAGCAACATGTCTCAAAAAAATTGAGACGAGGGCAGCATAACACTGGAAGAGTGGTACTTCAAAGGAACAGCTGGAGGAACACATTGCAGACATTTAATTAACATCTCTGTCAGGGCATGACTTTTGCCACCAGCCTACAAAGTACCTTGTGATTAGGCCTGCAGCAATTAGTTGTAATCAATGACATCAATCATAAAAAAATTGTCTGTGGAATTTTAATGTTGATCTTCCTTTCCTTTTCGGGTCGTGGGGGGGCTGGAGCCTATCCCAGCATCTTTGGGCGAGAGGCAGGGTACACCTTGGACAGATCACCAGTCCATCGCAGGGCCAACACAGAGAGACAGACAACCTTTCACTCTCACAGTCATACCTAAGGCAAGTTAGGTTAATTGGCATCAAACTGGGGATTCTAAATTGTCCTTAGGTATGACTGTGAGAGTAATGTTGATCTGTTGTATTTTATTTTAAAGTTTATGGGCATGCTGCGTAAATGTTCAGTTGTAACTGCAGTGTACTACCGGAACTGCTCGGGGCAGTACTGCTTCCATTGTCTACCATCACTGCACTCTGTTGCAGCGAAGAAGAAAAAAAGCATCTATCTATAAATGCAACAAATCTCTGTCTGTGTGTGTGTGTTTGTGTGTGTGTGTTCCTCAGATATTTCCCAAACTGTTGGTCAGACTGACCTCAGATTTTAGAAGTGCTTTGCTGAGGTTACAAGAGTGTACATCCCCAAGTATGGAGTTGCTCAGTCAAAATATGTAATTTTTATCAATAAGTTTAGCCACTGCTCCGTTTCCTCATGCTCTGGCTTCTAGAAGTGTGGGCGGGGTTTCGGATTGACTCCTTACTGATTGGATAATACACAGCATCATGACCAGTCACCAGAGCGCTCCATAAACAAAACAAGGAAGTGATAAGCAACAAATTTGAGCAGAAAACGAAAACGCTGAAGACTTAATGCTTAAAAAATTATAATGTTGCTGTGACTGCGTAGCTGTAAAGGATAATTCGGCATACAGTGGGGAAAAAAAGTATTTAGTCAGCCACCAATTGTGCAAGTTCTCCCACTTAAAAGATGAGAGGTCTCCAATTTTCATCATAGGTATACCTCAACTATGAGAGACAAAATGAGAAAAAAAAAATCCAGAAAATCACATTGAAGGATTTTTAATGAATTAATTGGTAAATTCCTCGGTAAAATAAGTATTTGGTCAATCACAAAAGTTCATCTCAATACTTTGTTATATACCCTTTCTTGGCAATGACAGAGATCAAACGTTTTCTGTAAGTCTTCACAAGGTTTTCACACACTGTTGCTGGTATTTTGGCCCATTCCTCCATGCAGATCTCCTCTAGAGCAGTGATGTTTTGGGGCTGTCACTGGGCAACACGGACTTTCAACTCCCTCCAAAGATTTTCTATGGGGTTGAGATCTGGAGACTGGCTAGGCCACTCCAGGACCTTGAAATGCTTCTTACGAAGCCACTCCTTTGTTGCCCGGGCGGTGTGTTTGAGATCATTGTCATGCTGAAAGACCCAGCCACGTTTCATCTTCAACGCCCTTGCTGATGGAAGGAGGTTTTCACTCAAAATCTCACGATACATGGCCCCATTCATTCTTTCCTTTACACAGATGAGTCGTCCTGGTCCCTTTGCAGAAAAACAGCCCCAAAGTATAATGTTTTCACCCCCATGCTTCACAGTAGGTATGGTGTTCTTTCTCCTCCAAACACGACAATTTGAGTTTTTACCAAAAAGTTCTATTTTGGTTTCATCTGACCATATGACATTCTCCCAGTCCTCTTCTGGATCATCCAAATGCTCTCTAGCAAACTTCAGACGGGCCTGGACATGTACTGGCTTAAGCAGGGGGACACATCTGGCACTGCAGGATTTGAGTCTCTGGCGGCGTAGTGTGCTACTGATGGTAGCCTTTGTTACTTTGGTCCCAGCTCTCTGCAGGTCATTCACTAGGTCCCCCCATGTGGTTCTGGGATTTTTGCTCACCGTTCTTGTGATCATTTTGACCTCACGGGGTGAGATCTTGCGTGGAGCTCCAGATCGAGGGATCAGTGGTCTTGTATGTCTTCCATTTTGTAATAATTGCTCCCACAGTTGATTTCTTCACACCAAGCTGCTTACCTATTGCAGATTCAGTCTTCCCAGCCTGGTGCAGGTCTACAATTTTGTTTCTGGTGTCCTTTGACAGCTCTTTGGTCTTGGCCATAGTGGAGTTGGGAGTCTGACTGTTTGAGGTTGTGGACAGGTGTCTTTTATACTGATAACGAGTTCAAACAAGTGCCATTAATGCAGGTAATGAGTGGAGGACAGAGGAGCCTCTTAAAGAAGAAGTTACAGGTCTGTGAGAGCCAGAAATCTTGCTTGTTTGTAGGTGATCAAATACTTATTTTACCAAGGAATTTACCAATTAATTCATTAAAAATCCTTCAATGTGATTTTCTGGATTTTTTTTTTTCTCATTTTGTCTCTCACAGTTGAGGTATACCTATGATGAAAACTGGAGACCTCTCTCATCTTTTAAGTGGGAGAACGTGCACAATTGGTGGCTGACTAAATTCTTTTTTGCCCCACTGTATGTGGAGAACACAAGTTGCAGTGGGGGTGGCTGCAGCCGGACCACAGTCCTTGGCAGGGAGCCAAGCCCAGCCTGCCCAGTTAACTCTTCCGGCGCCACACGAGTCGGCTGCCTTTTGCAACAGCGGCTCAATTTTAATTTTTTTTTTTTTTTTTTTTTTCTTCCTCTCACTTTCTGATCCGGTGACAACTTTCTGATCCGGCGACACCTTAAACTTCATATATATCACGGACACACAGATCGCCCCAAATGTCTCCCGAGCCGGTGGACGGAGCCACTGTTTATAGCAGGAGACGGTACAGCAGGGAAGAGCTGCTAGCACTCAACCGCCACCCGGTGCTAACGGAAAAACTCGACATACCGGGAGAACTGAGGCGAAAACGACGTGGGTGCCGTGCTGGAGTTAGGCGGCAGGCAAGAAGTATAAGGTACAGACCCACCCTCCCATCCGTTGTTATGGGGAATGTACGATCAATACTGGGAAAGGTAGATGAGCTAGCGGCGATCTCCCGCTATGATAGCATATACAGGGAGTGTAGCCTGTTCCTATTCACAGAGTCTTGGCTAACAGGACTAGCAGCAGATGCTAACATTGAACTGGAGGGTTTCCACGCGATACGGGCAGACTGAACATCAGACAGTGGCAAAGCAAGGAGCGGTGGAGTGATAATGTATGTTAACAACAACTGGTGCAGACCGGGACATATCACTGTTAAACAACAACACTGCAGCAAAGACATCGAGTTGCTAGCTGTTAGCATGCGGCCTACATATCTCCCGAGGGAATACTCACACGTGATCTGCATTGTTATTTATGCAAATCCGACGGCGAACGCTGAGACAGCGCGTGACGTCATCCACTCAGTAACTGGCAGGCTGCAGACAGAACACCCAGATGCTCTTCTCCTCATCTCAGGCGATTTCAACCATGTTTCACTGTCTCCCATTCTACCCACGTTTACCCAGTATGTCACATGCCACACCAGAGACAATAAAACACTGGACTTATTCTACGCAAACACTAAGGATGCGTACACCTCATCACAACTCCCCCCCACTCGGGAGATCAGATCACAACTTGGTTCACCTCCGGCCGGTGTACAAACCCCTAGTGCACAGACAACCTCCAGCCATGCGCACAGTGACGTTATGGTCTGAGGAGGCAATGGACGCTCTAAAGGGCTGTTTTGAAAGCACCGCCTGGGAGCAGCTCTGCGATCCACATGGTGAGGACATCGATGGCCTCACTCACACCATCACGGACTACATCAGCTTCTGTGTGGACAACACCGTTCCCACCAAGACCATACGGTGTTGCTCAAACAACAAACCCTGGATCAACCCTGAGATAAAAACACTTCTGAGAGAGAAGAAGAGGATCTTCAGGTCGGGGAACAGGGAGATGCTGAAGTCCGTACAGAGGGAGCTGAGGAGAAAGATCAGAGAAGGCAAGGACAGCTTCAGGAAGAAGATGGAGGACAAGCTGCAACAGAGCGACATCAGTGGGGTCTGGAGAAACCTTAAAACCATCTCTGGGCTCCAGAATACCTCCCCCCAGGCCACGGGGGGCAGGGAGTGGGCGAACAATCTGAATCTGTTTTTCAATAGGTTTGACCAACCCCCCCCCCCCCCCCCCCCCGACTGCACAACAACCACTGCTGCCTCTAAAGACATCAAGTCTTGCTGCCCACTCCCCACTCCACCAACACCCCCCCACTCCCAACACACAGCCCCCCAACCTGACCCTCACTAAGACCCAGGTGAGGACGGAGCTGAGGAAGATCAAGGCGAGGAAGGCGTCGGGACCGGACAGCATCAGCGCAAAGCTCCTCAAGTCCTGTGCAGACCAGCTGTGTGGGATTGTGGAGTACATCTTCAATCTGAGCCTGAAGCTGGGGAGGGTACCACAGCTGTGGAAAACATCTTGTGTGGTACCTGTACCAAAGACTTCCCACCCCAAAGATCTGAACAGCTACAGACCAGTGGCCCTGACGTCCCACATGATGAAGACCCTGGAGAGACTGCTCCTTGCTCACCTCCGCCCCCTGGTGGGACCAGCGATGGATCCACTCCAGTTCGCCTACCAGCATGGCATTGGGGTGGAGGATGCGGTGATCTTCCTCCTTCACCGTTCTCTGTCCCACCTGGAGAAGGCCGGGAATGCGGTGAGGATCATGTTCTTTGACTTCTCCAGTGCTTTCAACACCATCCAACCGATGATCCTGAAGGACAAGCTGCTGTGCGCAGGGGTGGACCAGCACCTGTCATCATGGATCCTGGACTACCTCACAAACCGGCCTCAGTTTGTGAGAACCCGGGACTGTGTGTCCGACACGATCATCGGTAGCAAGGGGGCCCCCCAGAGAACGGTTTTGGCTCCCTTCCTGTTCACCCTTTATACTGCGGACTTCTCACACAACACAACACACTGCCATCAACAGAAGTTTTCTGACGACTCTGCGACCGTTGGCCTCATCTCCAACGGAGATGAAGCTGAGTACAGAGGGCTTATCCAGGACTTTGTGGACTGGTGCCATCGGAACTGCCTCCAGATCAACGCGAGGAAAACTAAGGAGCTGGTGGTGGACTGCCGCAGGCAAGGACAACCCCTCACAGCACCAGTAAATATACAGGGAACAGACATCGAGATGGTGACATCCTATAAGTACCTGGGTGTTCATCTGAACAATAAACTAGACTGGTCACACAATATTGACGCACTCTACAAGAAGGGACAGCGCAGGCTGTTCCTACTGAGGAGACTCAGGTCTTTTGGTGTACAAGGAGCACTGCTGAAGACATTCTATGACACGGTGGTGGCATCAGCCATCACTTTTGGAGTGGTCTGCTGGGGCAGTGGCATTACAGCAGCCGATAGGAAGAGACTGAACAAACTGATCAAGAAAGCTAGCTCTGTCCTGGGGCAGTGCCTTGACCCAGTGGAGGAGATGGGAGAGAGAAGGATGGTGGCTAACCTGTCATCTCTGCTGGAGTCTGAGTTTCACCCTATGCAGGACATACTGAATGCACTGAGGAGCTCATTTAGCAGCAGACTACATCATCCTAGGTGCACAACCGAGAGGTTTCGCAGGTCCTTCCTACCTACGGCTGTCAGACTGTACAACCTAAGCAGGGCTGCTCGCAGAGATAGCAAAAAGACGTAACAACCTAATAGTACTGAATGCAAAAGACGCAATAGACTTACACAATGGTCCCCTCCGGTATACAACTAGGAAAATACCGGTCGCTATGGAGGGTTAGAATATGTATGGGTGCATAATCATAACATGTAGGATAACTAAGTAGACGGTTGTGCTGTTTCATTCCATCTAGCTACAATGCTCTGCACTGTGTGTGTTTATATATTTATATATTTATTCTATCTAGCAACAATGCTCCACGCTGTGTGTGTTTATATATTTGCATATTTATTCCATCTAGCTACAATGCTCCGCATTGTGTGTTTATATATTTACATATTTATTCCATCTAGCTACAATGCTCCGCACTGTGTGTGTTTATATATTTATATACTTATTCCATCTAGCAACAATGCTCCACACTTTGTGTTTATATATTTACATATTTATTCCATCTAGCTACAATGCTCCGCACTGTGTGTGTTTATATATCTACATATTTATTCCATCTAGCTACAATGCTCCGCACTGTGTGTTTATATATTTATATATTTATTCCATCTAGCAACAATGCTCCACACTGTGTGTGTTTATATATTTACATATTTATTCCATCTAGCTACAATACTCCGCACTGTGTGTTTATATACTCATATATTTATTCCATCCAGCTACAATGCTCCACACTATGTTTATATATTTATAGATCTATTTCATCTAGCTACAATGCTCCGCACTGTGTCTATATATACCCTACCGTTCAAAAGTTTGGGGTCACCCAGACAATTATTTTGTGTTTTCCATGAAAAGTCACACTTATTTACCACCGTGAGTTGTGAAATGAATAGAAAATATAGTCAAGACATTGACAAGGTTAGAAATAATGATTTGTATTTGAAATAATAATTTTCTCCTTCAGACTTTGCTTTCGTCAAAGAATCCTCCATTTGCAGCAATTACAGCATTGCAGACCTAACATGATTGCACAAGGGTTTTCTAATCATTCATTAGCCTTCTGACGCAATGAGCAAACACATTGTACCATTAGAACACTGGAGTGATAGTTGCTGGAAATGGGCCTCTATACACCTATGTAGATATTGCACCAAAAACCAGACATTTGCAGCTAGAATAGTCATTTACCACATTAGCAATGTATAGAGTGTATTTCTGATTAGTTTAAAGTTATCTTCATTGAAAAAAAGTGCTTTTCTTTCAAAAATAAGGAAATTTCTAAGTGACCCCAAACTTTTGAACGGTAGTGTATATATATTTATATTTATATGTACATATGTATACTCGCTGCTCTTGTTTTTCTCTTGCCTTCTGATTGTTGCTCCGAGTGTTGCTATCCCTGTGCTGTTGCAATCCTGGAATTTCCCCATTGTGGGACTAATAAAGGCTTATCTTAACGGGAGTCTCAGCTGCTGCTTCTCCCGTGCTTCATCTGTGTGCCACCGCTGTCCTTTGCATGAACCCGGATTCAGCATGGTGCTTCTTCCGGTGCTGGTGTGCTCACACAGCTATCTAAAAATTAAAAGTTAATAGTAATGCCACTATGATTGTGGAGCAGAATAGCCAGATCAATTGCATATCATGTGTGGACACATGCACAGTTTGACTAAATGACAACCGTTGTCCAAAACGCCCAAATAACAAAATGAATAATTTTTTATTTACTGCCAAAGGGCAACATTGATGCAGCAGTTGTAGGCAAATGGGTCTTTCTGCTGTGTATAATAATGTTCGGTATTTTGTACTTTTAATATTGCTAAAACATAAAAGGATGCACTACAATGGGTCTCAAATATTTGTAAATGTGTCCTGTTATAGTACTGCATGAGTTTATTGATAATAGACTATAAACTACACATATAAACTAAAACAATTATAATGATGACTGAACAACTCCCATTTCCCAAAGTGCAAGATACAACAGTTAGATCGCACAAATAAGTCTGACTAACAAATAAACAAGGGCTCTTAAACAGTCGCCAATACTGGATGTCCCGTTCATTTTCAATAATTCTGTAATTAATATTCTCACAATTACATAAATCTTAGAGTTCAGTCCCTTTTTTATTTGTCAGTCTAACATGTGGGATTGCCTACACATAGGCTACACCTCTTTGTATTCCACTTTTTTTTTTTTTTTGTACTTATTTTGTACCCGTAGGTAGATTTGTTTTGCAGTCTGGTGACAAGCCACCAGCTGCCAGTCGCTGTGTGCGCAAGCGCCCCTTAACTCCCTAACCTGCATGTTTTTAGCATGTGGGAGGAAACCGGAGAAATCCCAGAGTAAACCCACGCAACACGGGGAGAACATGCAAACTCCACACAGATCACTGTTGGCCGGGGGCAGGGATCGAACCCACGATCTCATGATCCCCGCGATCCCTCGGCCGAGGGTAAAACTGTGCTGCCGCAGTGCTAACCACTGCGCCACCGTGCAACTTTAAAACATACCCTACATTTGGGCCTGTAAAGCCTAATTGGGCTTCCTGTTTTCAGACAAGAATTCTTGCTTTCTACGGGCATGCACTAGTAATAGGAAAATAGTGAGAAAGGCATAAAAAAGAAGCTCAAAACCATGACCGAAGTATTCCAAAGTATTCCTGCTCTGCAGTTTTGTTTTAGGTTTTTTTTGGGGGGGGGGGGGTTTGTTGGGTTTTTTTTGTATGTCAGGTATGTTTTATTGAACAAGAATTAGATTATATACATAAGTTCAAAAAGATCGGGATTACATTTTGTTTTTAAATTCAAGATAATAAACAACAAATATAGGGATGGCAATTTTCCGCCGATCCGCGGATTTCTGCCGATTTATTTTCAAATTGATCATTTCTGTGAATCGTCTAAATCCGTTGAGAAAATTTTAGGGGGGTAAGGTACCTTATTGTTACCGATTTTAGCGAAAATCAACAGAATTACATAAGCGCTCGGCGCTTCCCCGGAAGTCGTCTCCCGCGATAACCCGGATATGTTGTGTTCAAGCTACTGCTGTATTGTAAACAGCCCTGCGATTGGATAGTTGCAAACAATTGGACCAATCAAATGGCTCGTTGTATGCTTTGTCAAAAATTCATGGCGGCGTGTGATGTGATTTTCTGCTAATTCGCCGAATTCCGCTTTATTTTATCTTCCAGGAAGATAAAGTACGTTAGCGGCTTGTGGTCCACGAACGCAGTGAATGTGCGCCCTTTCAGGCAGAACTGGAAGTGGCGTATGGCCAGGTGGAGAGCCAGTGACTCTCTGTTACTGGCGGCGTACAACGGCTGTATGAGCTGGGCTGCGCGGGGGAGGAAACGGTAATAAAAGTTAACCATCCCCCAAAACTCCCGCAGCGTCCTGACATTGATGTTGAGGAGAAAAAAATAGCAAAACATTTTAGTTAGATTACTTTTATGATTCCAAACAGTTTGAAATTGACAGTGCACAGTGGACATTGACTCATAACTTTTGAATATTTCTAAGACTTGGCTACATCAGTGATTGTGCAAAATGAACTGCTCAAGTCTCAATGGAGATTGAAACTGGTGATCTGAAATGAATGCTGAAATTATAAAAAGTAATGGTACGTTGGAATTTTATTTCTGTTATGGAATAGATAAAATTAACTGATTTTGATTTGATCAAGTGTTAAAGCATGTGATGGATAATGCTTGTTGGAATATTTTAGGAATGCTATCTTCTTGGAACATAGGTCAATATTATACAGTAATAAGTGGCATTCAGCTGTTTGTTTTATGTCATTTAAGCACAGTTCTGGTACTTAAAAATCATAAAAACCCAGGAGCTTCGGGGGGCTTCTGTCCCCCAGACCCCCTGCTGAATTTTCAGATAATTTCCCCAACCCCAAATCACATCCCTGGTTCGTGTTGGAATTCTGAGCTTTCGGTATTGTTTTCAGCGGAATTATGAGATTTTTATCGAAGGATCAGGAGTCATCAGTGCTAGAAATAGACAAAAGTGTCAAAAATAAGTTCCGATAGAATTGGCTTGAGAGAAGAGTGACGGTAAAGGTGAAAATTGGCTCAAAGTTCGACGAGGTAACACAAACACTCGGACAATTTCTGAAGAAACCAGAAAAGGAGATGAAGTTCAAAGTTCAGAGACTGACGCAGCTTGCTGCCAAAAGGAAGAAAATTTCACATTAGAAGTGACTTGGTGACCAGTGTAAATAGTGTAATAAACTCTTATAGAACTGTTAAATATGTTGGACTAAAGACAGTGAGATAACATTGAAGAAAAAGTAAGTTAACTTTTCATTAAATTTAATGATTTATCTAAGTCTAGTATTTCATTTTTTTTAAATCATTTTTTTCAGTCTAAATTACTTCTGTTTTACTGAAAACCTCCCAGCTTCAGGGGGGGCTGTGCCCCCCCGGCCCCCCCATAAGTCAATCGACCAAATTAGATTTCAGCTGAAATCAGAATTTCCTGTTGCCGTCCCTGCAAATAACATCAGCAATAAAACACAATACAAACAGCAAGGATAGTCTAAGAAATTAAAAAGTGTGTATGATACTCCGCCTCTCTAACTTTATCTTTTGCGGCAGCTATTTCAAAACAGCCCGCTGGGTGAACATCTCATAGAATGGTATAGATGCCAGCAAAGGCGGTGGAGTCTTAGGCTGACCACTAAATTTGTGCGTGTCCACAGAATCACAGCTATTTAGAAGAGTTATAAACCAGGAGCAGTGAGACATTTAAGATAAGATAAGATAAGCCTTTATTAGTCCCACAACGGGGAAATTCCAGGATTGCAACAGCACAGGGATAGCAACACTCAGAGCAACAATCAGAAGGCAAGAAAAAAAAACAAGCACGCAAGAGCAGCTAATATACATATGTACATATTACTATAAAATATATATATACACACACACAGACACACAGTGCAGAGCATTGTAGCTGGATGGAATAAATATATGAATATATAAACACACAGTGCGGAGCATTGTAGCTAGATGGAATAAATATGTAAATATATAAACACCCACAGTACAGAGCATTGCAGCTAGGTGGAATAAATATGTAAATATATAAACACACACAGTGCGGAGCAATGTAGCTAGATGGAATAATATGTAGATATATAAACACACAGTGCGGAGCATTGTAGCTAGATGGAATAAATATATAGACATATAAATATAAAAACACCCAGTGCGGAGCATTGTAGCTAGGTGGAATAAATATGTAAATATATAAACACACACAGTGCAGAGCATTGTTGCTAGATGGAATGAAACAGCATAACCGTCTACTTAGTTATCCTACATGGTATGATTATGTGCCCATACATATTCTCACCCTCCATAGCGACCGGTATTTTCCTAGTTGTATGCCGGAGGGGACCATTGTGTAAGTCTATTGCATCTTTTGCATTCAAAAAACTATTAGTCTGTTACGTCTTTTTGCTATCTCTGCGAGCAGCCCTGCTTAGGTTGTACAGTCTGACAGCCGTTGGTAGGAAGGACCTGCGAAACGTCTCGGTTGTGCACCTGGGATGATGTAGTCTGCTGCTAAATGAGCTCCTCAGTGCATTCAGTATGTCCTGCATAGGGTGGAACTTGGACTCCAGCAAAGATGACAGTTTAGCCACCGTCCTTCTCTCTCCTATCTCCTCCACCAGATCAAGGCGCTGCCCCAGGACAGAGCTAGCTTTCTTGATCAGTTTGTTCAGTCTCTTCCTATCGGCTGCAGTAATGCCACTGCCCCAGCAGACCACTCCAAAAGTGATGGCTGATGCCACCACCGTGTCATAGAATGTCTTCAGCAGCGCCCCTTGTACACCAAAAGACCTGAGTCTCCTCAGCAGGAACAGCCTGCGCTGTCCCTTCTTGTAGAGTGCGTCAGTATTGTGTGACCAGTCTAGTTTATTGTTCAGATGAACACCCAGGTACTTATAGGATGTCACCATCTCGATGTCTGTTCCCTGTATATTTACTGGTGCTGTGAGGGGCTGCCCATGCCTGCGGCAGTCCACCACCAGCTCCTTAGTTTTCCTCACGTTGATCTGGAGGCAGTTCCGATGGCACCAGTCCACGAAGTCCTGGATAAGCCCTCTGTACTCAGCTTCATCTCCATTGGAGATGAGGCCAGCGATCGCAGAGTCATCAGAGAACTTCTGTAGATGGCAGTGTGTTGTGTTGTGTGAGAAGTCCGCAGTATAAAGAGTGAACAGGAAGGGAGCCAGTACCGTTCCCTGGGGGGCCCCCGTGCTACCGATGATCGTGTCGGACACACAGTCCCGGGTTCTCACAAACTGAGGCCGGTTCGTGAGGTAGTCCAGGATCCATGATGACAGGTGCTGGTCCACCCCTGCGCGCAGCAGCTTGTCCTTCAGGATCATCGGTTGGATGGTGTTGAAAGCACTGGAGAAGTCAAAGAACATGATCCTCACCATATTCCCGGGCTTCTCCAGGTGGGACAGAGAACGGTGAAGGAGGAAGATCACCGCATCCTCCACCCCAATGCCATGCTGGTAGGCGAACTGGAGTGGATCCATTGCTGGTTCCACCAGGGGGCGGAGGTGAGCAAGGAGCAGTCTCTCCAGGGTCTTCATCAAGTGGGACGTCAAGGCCACCGGTCTGTAGCTGTTCAGGTCTTTGGGGGGGGAAGTTTTTGGTACAGGTACCACACAAGATGTTTTCCACAGCTGTGGTACCCTCCCCAGCTTCAGGCTCAGGTTGAAGATGTACGTCACAATCCCACACAGCTGGTCTGCACAGGACTTGAGGAGCTTTGCGCTGATGCCGTCCGGTCCCGACGCCTTCCTCGCCTTGATCTTCCTCAGCTCCGTCCTCACCTGAGTCCTGGTCAGGGTCAGGTTGGGGAGCTGTGTGTTGGGAGTGGGGGGGGGGGGGGTTGGTGGAGTGGGGAGTGGGCAGCAGGACTTGATTTCTTTAGAGGCAGCAGTGGTTGTTGTGCAGTCAGGGGGGAGGGCGGTTGGTCAAACCTATTGAAAAACAGATTCAGGTTGTTCGCCCACTCCCTGCCCCCCGTGGCCTGGGGGGAGGTATTCTGGAGCCCAGAGATGGTTTTGAGGTTTCTCCAGACCCCGCTGATGTCGCTCTGTTGCAGCTTGTCCTCCATCTTCTTCCTGAAGCTGTCCTTGCCTTCTCTGATCTTTCTCCTCAGCTCCCTCTGTACGGAC
Organism: Pholidichthys leucotaenia; assembly: GCA_020510985.1. NCBI lineage: Eukaryota > Metazoa > Chordata > Actinopteri > Cichliformes > Pholidichthyidae > Pholidichthys > Pholidichthys leucotaenia. The sequence goes on along the minus strand of CM035839.1, from coordinate 140,570,420 downwards.
TTCAACATCTCCCTGTTTCCCGACCTGAAGATCCTCTTCTTCTCTCTCAGAAGTGTTTTTATCTCAGGGTTGATCCAGGGTTTGTTGTTTGAGCAACACCGCATGGTCTTGGTGGGAACGGATTTGTCCACACAGAAGCTGAGGTAGTCTGTAAAGGTGTGAGTGAGGCCATCGATGTCCTCACCATGTGGATCGCAGAGCTGCTTCCTGGCGGTGGCTTCAAAACAGCCCTTTAGAGTGTCCATTGTCTCCTCAGACCATAACTCCACTGTGCGCATGGCCGGAGGTTGTCTGTGCACTAGGGTTTTGTACACCGGCCGGAGATGAACCAAGTTGTGATCCGATCTCCCGAGTGGGGGGAGTTGTGATGAGATGTACGCCTCCTTAGTGTTTGCGTAGAATAAGTCCAGTGTTTTATTGTCTCTAGTGTGGCATGTGACATACTGGGTGAACGTGGGTAGAATGGGAGATAGTGAAACATGGTTGAAATCGCCTGAGATGAGGAGAAGAGCATCTGGGTGTTCTGTCTGCAGCCTGCTGGTTACTGAATGGATGACGTCACGCGGTGTCCCAGCGTTCGCCGTCGGATTTGCATAAACAACAATGCAGATCACGTGTGAGTGTTCTCTCGGGAGATATGTAGGCCGCATGCTAACAGCTAGCAACTCGATGTCTTTGCTGCAGTGTCGTTGTTTAACAGTGATATGTCCCGGTCTGCACCAGTTGTTGTTAACATACATTATCACTCCACCGCCCCTTGCTTTGCCACTGTCTGGTGTTCGGTCTGCCCGTATCATGTGGAAACCCTCCAGCTCAGTGTTAGCATCTGCTGCTAGTTCAGTTAGCCACGTCTCAGAAAACAAAAGGAGAGAGCACTCCCGATATGTGCTATCGTAACGGCAGATAGCCGCTAGCTCATCTACCTTTCCCAGTAACGACCGTACATTTCCCATGACAATAGATGGAAGGGAGGGTCTGTACCTTATATTTTTTGTCCTCCGCCTTACTCCAGCCCGGCAGCCGCGGCGTTTTCGCCTCAGTTCTCTCGGTATGTCGAGTTTTTCCAATGGGACCGGGTGGCGGTTGAATGCTAGCAGCTCTTCCCTGCTGTATTGTATCCTGCTATAAACAGTGGCTCCGTCCACCGGCTCAGGAGACATTTGGGACGATCTGTGTGTCCGTGATATAAGTGGAGTGAAAAAAAGACGGATCAAAAAGAGAGAGGAAGGGAAAAAGACTCGGAATCGAGCCGCTATTGCAAAGGGCGGCCGACTCGTGTGGCGCCGGGAGAAAAAAAAATTTGGAGCTATAAAAGCAGTAAAAAGAGGATTATACACAGAAAAGGTAGCAGAGGTAGATAGCTCGCTGCACACAATGGCGCTGACTTAAATAATCATACACACTGACGATGGGGGACAACAAAAATAATTGTGACTAGTCAGCTAATTGAACAAATAATCAATAGATTAGTCAACTACCAAAATAGTCAGTGACTGCAGTCCTACTTGTGATTGGCTGCTGGAACTTGGGCCATAAAATGTGTAAATTGTACTTTCAGTGTTTCTACCAGGAAAAGGAAAGTTACATAGTACTGTTTTAATACAAGTAATAGGTGTTAAACAGTGTTGTGGTGTGTTGTGCATAGCTGATCAAAGTGCATTTTCTGTTGATGCCCTTTCTTCTCTCTTCCCAGAAAAGTTTGTCATACCATGTTACTGCAAAGAAAAGATCCAGAGCAGAAGTCACTTTCACTGCCCCATCTGCCAAAGGATTATTGTCCGGAGAAATAACTTTAAGTCACACCTGTCTGACCAACATAGTATGTACTGTAATTCTGTTGTTTGGTTGCAAAAGCATGTTTATCATGAAATGACTAATAATTGTGCCACTCTTGTGTCTTTACAGAATATCCATTACTGGTCAAAAGCCACAGTGCAGGTTAGTTAATATGTTCATTCAATATCTATCTCAAGAAAATGCTGTGAACAAAAGCCACGGTTACATGTGCAAAATTTCTTCAGTCTGATTACAATTCAGATCAGAACTTTACTGTTTACATGGATCCTGAAAAAGTTGATCCGATTAGGACATGCGTTTCCATGTGTCACATGTTTGAATGGACTAAATCATTTTGAGATGTGCACAAGTATCCGACATTCCGGAAATAGTAGAAGAAGAAGCATTTTCCAATGTAAACAAACCCCGCTTTGTGTCTTTCTCTTTTTGAAATGGACCTGTATTGTGTTATTCAGACTGTACTTTTGCTTCTGCTGGTCTCCGTAATGAAGCTACAAGTCCAGCAGTACATACTTCTGCATATGATGAACAGAGGGAGACAGCAGGACGATACATACCAGTTCTGTTTTACTCCTGCCATGTCTTCCGCTAGCTGCTGTAAAGGCGGAAATACGTCACATTGACGTGCAGCTGACGTACAGACATGCGCAGTAAACATATTTTCTACCCAAACTTCGGAGTAAGTGTTTATATGCGCGCCAATCGGATTAACAATTGGCATAACCCACCCGTCTCAATCGGAAGGAAATTTTGATCTGAATGAGTGTGATCAGGTCAGAATATTCAGATTGGCGTGTTTACATGAAGCATTTTCATTCCAATCAGGCTTTTGATCCGGTTACTTGTGTCCATGTAAACATGGCTATTGTTAAATTAATATGGGTTGATAATTATTGAACAAATGCCATATAACCAAGTGCAGTGTTTATATAAGGAAGGAACTAGGAGCAGGGGTGTAGCACCAAATTTTGGGCCAGATACAGCACTGTGTGTGGGCCCCTCAAACACAAACCAGATTTTGAATTTTACATTCCATAGTTTAAAAGCCTTGGTTAGTAAGCTCCACTGTTATGGACAATTTGATGCAAGTATATGATTTCTTTATCTATCTTTGAAAATATATTTACTGTCATCAGTATTTCCATACTTCTTTGTCTGTAATGCACTTTTGAGAATGAACCTGTAGTATTTTTCATTACCTCTGCCAACAAGGGAGGAGGTAAGGTTTTCAGTGGTGTTGCTTAGTTTGTCTGTTACCAACATAACTCAAAAGGTTATGAACGGATTTTGATGAAATTTTCAGAAAAGGTGTGTAATGGCATGGGGAACAAATGATTAGATACCTCCACCAAGGGCTTTGTATTTGTCCAGCAGGATTACACAAAAACTACTGGATGGATGTGGATGAAATTTTCACCAGGAAATTTTCATCTAGTCTTAGGCTAGAGAGGAATCCATTATATTTTGGTGAAGATCCGAGAATGCATACAACGGGTATAAAAAGTCTACACACCCCTGTTCAGATGCCAGGTTTTTATGATGTAAAAAAATGAGACCAAGATAAATCATTTTAAAACTTTTTCCACCATTAATGTGACCTATAACCTGTACAACAATTGAAAAACAAACTAAAATCTTTTAAGGGAAAAAATAAAAACTTGCAATAGCCTGATTGCATAAATATGCACACCCTCTTATAACTGGGGATGTGGCTGTGTTCAGAATTAACTAATCACTTTCAGACTCATGTTAAATGGGAGTTGGCACACACCTGCCACCATTTAAAGTGCCTCTGATTAACCCCAAATAAAGTTCAGCTGTTCTAGTAGGCTTTTCCTGGCATTTTTGGAGTCACATCTTACAGCGCAAGCCATGGTCCACAGAGAGCTTCCAAAGCATCAGAGACATCTATTGTTCAAAGGTATCAGTCAGGGAAAGGGTACAAAAGAATTTTCAAGGCATTAAATATATCATGGAACACAGTGAAGACAATCATCTTCAAGTTGTAAAAATTATTATTAGACAGCAGAATCTTTTCAGTTAACTAACCATAATCACAGAAGAAATACTATTTCTCAGCTTATCTTTTTTAGTGAGGCACGCAAGGTGTCAAACACAACCGTGGGTCTTAGCAGTGCAACCTGGTTAAGACCCAGAATAAAGAAAACCTGCCCTACATATAGCTTCTGGTTGCTGGGCGTTCCCAGCAACTCTCCAACAATACGTGCCCATTGTCCAAACTGGTTCAAACCGGTCTTCTCAGCATCCAAATGGCTCCCACATCCTTTTTCTCAGCATCCAAATAGCCCCCACATCCTGTTGCTGTGGGTCTGGTCGGGACTTTTCAGCTTTGCGCAACCCCCCATGCCCATATATGGAAGCAGGAACAGAGACACTTGAGCTTGTGTTTGTATGTGCATGTGTGTGTACAGCTTTTTTTTTTTTTTTTTTTTTTTTTTTGTTACTTATTTGTACCCGTAGGTAGACTTGGTTTTGCAGTCTGGTGACAAGCCACCGGCTGCTGGTCGCTGCGTGCGCGAGCGCCCTAAACCTACATGTTTTTGGTGTGCGGGAGGAAACCGGAGAAATCCCGGAGTAAACCCACGCAACACGGGGAGAACATGCAAACTCCACACAGCTCACTGTTGGTCGGGGGCTGGGATCGAACCCACGATCTCATGATCCCCGCGATCCCCCGGCCGAGGGTAAAACTGTGCTGCCACAGTGCTAAACCACTGCGCCACCGTGCAGCGCCACCGTGCAGCTTGTGGGTGTGTGTGTGTGGGTGCGTGCAGCCGGTGTGTGTGACTGATGTGTAACTTGTTTGTGTGTGTGTGTGTGATTTATGTGTGTAAGAGCACTTTGTGTAATATCTAACTAATCTTCACTATTTATTTATTATAACAATTTCCTCTTTTGACGCAATTTTCATGGAGTCAATAACTATAGCGGGCTCAATAAAAAACAGGCATCAGACACCTGATATTATTTTCATGTGAGATGAGCAAAAAACCTGTAGGAAGTATATACTTTCATGAGTAATCATTGTAATGCAGTTTCTTTTTTCATTCAGTACATATTCACAGGCAAAAATTCTCATCTCAGGCCCCACTGCCCTTGGCCGCCTTTTTCTGAAACTTTATTATCACACATGCTATATCAGGAAAATAAGCGTATGCAAAACAAAACATTTTCAGTCAAAACATTTCTTATTCGTGTGCACTGATGGGCAGTAACACGTTAGAAGTAACGCATTACTGTAATCCGATTACTTTTTCAAGTAACGAGTAAAGTAAGGGATTATAATTGCAAAAACAGTAGTTAGATTACTGTTACTTTCCCGCAAGCAGGCTGCGTTACTGCGTTACTAAACCACGATGTTGTTTTGTGAGACTGTCTCGTGACAATGACATACAGTATGAGCGGCACGACGTCAATGGTAAACAACAGACACGTGTAGTGATCAACAAGAGACAACATGGAGCGCGGGGGAGAGAAGGACCATGCGGCGTTTAATGCTTGGAAGTACCGACATTACTTTGAGTTTGACTCAGTAAAAGGTGACAAAAACATTAGCGTCCGCTGTACACTCTGTGTGGGAAGAAAACTTTTATCTACAGCGAAAAATTCCACCTCAAATCTGAGCAAGCACCTAGCAAGCCGGCACAGGAATGTGAAACTCACTGAGAAATCCCCGGATCCACCCACTGACATGCCCACTGCAGCTACCACATCCAATTCCACTGGGCGAACCTCTGAGGGCCCCTCTTCTGCTAAACAGGTGAAAATAGAGTTAAAAGCGACAGGACTTAGTGCCGCTGAACTGAATAAGCTTGTCGCTGGCTATATTGTCGAGGAGATGTTGCCCATTTCCACTGTAGCCAGCCTTCCAGATGTCATTGTAAAGGTAAGATTATTATTTGATAATTGATTTGGGTGGATTTGTTGAATTTATTATACCATATATGGTGGGCAGATGTTACACATTGTTTGTTTTAAGCAGTGAGTACAATTATTAAAATGATATAATAAAAGATCAATTATTCATCCCCTGTTCAATATCAGGGGTATTGATCATCATTAATCATGAATATTAATCTAACATCAACAGAAGATTGAAATAAAGAGGTCAAAACAGCCTCAACCAAAATTAAATCTCATACAGTATTGATAGCACATGAGATGGTTTAGGTCAGTAAAGCCCACAAAATAATTAAAATAGCCGATTATATAGCAAAACTAGAAAAGCACTCGGAGAGCGCAGACCTCCGCCAAGCGCCACAGTTCCCCAGGCTGGGGGCGTTGCAATTGAATGAATGAATGAATTAATCTTTATTTCGAATAGATTAAGAGTACAGGTTAAAAGAAAGTGAATAATATAACAAAGGGGGTAATAAAATCCAACAAGGTCAAATTAGACAATGGCTCCTCTGATTATACAGTTCAACATAAGTTATCCGAAATATGTGATGGCTGAATCCGCAGCTTATATTGGCCACCCATGTTCCATCCAAGAATTCAGAAGAAAAAACAAAAGAAGTCATGGCACAACTGCGTACAACCCACAGGCCAATGGGTTATGTGAGCATTTTAGATCACTGAAAGCAGCACTGAGGGCTTCACTGACGGATGCAAATTAGGTAGACGGGTTGGCGTGGGTTTTATTCAAAATTCAAACGTTTATTTCAAACTCAGGGTTCATATTAAATGCAGAACTAAAAGGAGTAGAAAATAAATAAATAAAAGTATATACAGATCAGCAGACAGTCGGCGGTCTTGTAACAACAATAACATACAATATTGGACTCAGTATAAAATGGAACGCCACCACTTCCAAATGCTGGGGTTAAGTGTGAGTGACGAGTTGACAATTGCTGATATAAGATAATTGTTACATGGCAGCAACCTTCTCATCAAACTGTAAACATTGTTACGTATCAACTCGCCAAAAGACGGAATGTTCACAGACACAAACATCTTGCTTGCACTTGACCTTCGTGGTACATCTAATCTTTATCTTTATTGGGGTTGCGCTCCGCGGCCAAAGATGATTTGGAAACTTCCCCGGCAGAGAGCTTCTTTTTGCGGAGCTACTATGGCTGACCGGGGAATTTCTGCCAAATAATCCAGCGGCGGACAGCTGGCCGTCTGAGCTTTTGCAGCGTTGCGCAAACACAGGCACACTGCACGCTGCCGAACAGCTCGTTTTTGCGCAGCGCCTATGGCTGGCCGGGGAATTTCTGCCAAATAATCCGGCGGCGGACAGCTGCCCGTCTCAGCTTTTGCAGCGTCGCGCAAACACAGGCACGCTGGCGGGCCCAGGCCACCAGTGTTTTCCGCGTGCTTTTGTGCCTAAAACGTTGAAGAACGCGGAGTTTATGTTGGTCAGACACGATGACCAGCGTCCTCCATTGCGCCTGCGCACATGTTGAAAATAGCCGTATGTCACAGTGTTAAAGAATGCTTTAAAAAATTCCTGTATCCAGACGGTGATCCGGATCATCCCCAAAATTTAATCACTTCTTCCTTGTACCATTTCCAACAACGCCTGAAAGTTTCATAGAAATCCGTCCAAGACTTTTTCAGTTATCTTGCTAACCAACAGACAGACAGACAGACAGACAGACAAACAGACAAACAGACAAACACACAGACAAACCCCGGCAAAAACATTACCTCCTCCTGGCCTTTTCGGCCTGGCGGAGGTAATAAATATATTCTTAGTTATATCATATTGTATTTTACAGGCCATCAAAATTCGTTTTGATGCTGTACTGGGTAGCCAAGAAGGACTTCTTGCAGCGGCCACTTGTCCCAAGTTCAAACTTTGATGGCTGACAGATGAGCGTAGGAGAGAGCATGTGAAGGAGCTTCTGGCAACAGAGTGTCGTAATGCTGCTCCGGCAGCTGACAATGCTAATGTGTCCCAACTGGTAGCCAGCCGAGCTGAAATGGACTTTTTTGATTTTGAGAACCAGCCCACAGAAAGCTTCTCAGCAGAAAAAGAAGTAACTGACTATTTAAGGTCTGGGTATGAGCTTGAGGTTCTGAATCAGTTCCCATACCTCAAAAAGATGTACATGAAATACAACACTCCAACTCCATCCAGTGCACCAGTGGAACGGCTGTTCAGTTTAGGTGGCTTGGTGTTTTCCCTGAAAAGGAACAGACTGTCTGATAGGAGGTTTGAGAAGCTTCTGCTGATGTGATATAACCACTGCTTCAGTCCGAAAGAAAACAAAAAAAACATAGGGCCTTGTCAGGGTAGCCATAAAATGAGACTGGACTAACAGCCTAAATGTGGCATGCAACAGCATTTTTTGTTTTGGTAAACTCATTATTACTCCTCTGCACTTTACCAACTGTTAAAAGATGTAAATTAAATTCAATCACCCTTTTATTGTAAATGTTAATAATTTGGAATACAGTCAGGAGAGACTTTGATTTTAATTATTTTATTGCTGTATTTTATTTACATCTTTTTGAATGAAGGCGTATACACACAATAAAGATTTTTATTTTATATGCTGGAATATGCAGAAATATAAGTTAACAGACTTGCTTTATTTTATTAATATACAGTGGAATGTGCAGAAAATAGGTTTAAATGTTCAACAATTTTCTTCAACTCAGACTGTTGCATTTAATTTAATTTTTGCTTGATGCTAGCTAGAAGTTAAAAGATTGAAAATAATAAAACAAGTTTTTAAAAAAGACACTTTTATTTGATTAAATTTTATATGGTGGAATATGCAGAAAGAATAGAATTAGGCTGAAAGGTCTATTGCTTTATAGCGTATTCAGGTTGTGCATAATGTTTTTGAAAAGTAAAGTAGAGTAATAAAGTACCTAATTACTTTGGAAAATAAGTAATTGGATTACTTTCTTGGAGAAGTAATCAGTAACTAATTACTATTTCCAAGTAACTTGACCAACACTGTTCGTGTGTGTTGTGTCTGAGCCTCAAGACCTGCCATAGTATAACAGAATTTCAAACCTTCTAATTCTATTCTAACTACATGACCGCAAATAGCACAATATTTTGAAGATGCCTGCAAGAAAACAAAGGAAAAGGAAGGGTCCAGAGGTTACTAGCACATGACCCACCGCAGGAGGGTGCCTTCAGCACACCCCCCTTGTCATGTAAGATTATATATATGTGGGCAGTGTTGGATGTGTGGACAGTAAATGCAACGGTGGATAGCAGAAAGACACAATATATACATTTCAAACAATGGCCTCTCCTTCATCACTGTCAGTACCAAATTCACAGTGGTCCTTGTTGGGGAGGAGAGCCTGAGACTCCTCTTGGGAGTAGACCTAGGCCATTATCCTCTTGTTTGGCTCCTTGGATAGGGCTGTGATTATGCATCTCTCCAGCAACGCCCTCAAACATGGGATGCAGCAACACCCCACCCTGAGTATCACTGCTAGAGCGATGCCTACAATCAGGATTACTGAATGTATCACACCTGCTCAACGTCCAAAAGATGGATTAGAGCCAAGATGTGAAAGCATCTGGCTAATATCCAATATTTTGGCCAAATTCTGTGCCTAGGATACTTCTCCCTTATGGTGCAGTTAAGCAGTATAGGTGACATCACTGCTATTTGCACTGACTATGTCAGCAACAATCTGCATTAGAGGTTGATTTAGCTCAACAGCTCTAGCACAATGAGTCACATAAATCCAATTGCTGAGTTTTCTTCTTTTTTTTTCCACAGTTGTACTACATGTGAGGTGGCTTTTATTACGTTAAAAGGACCTGTACTGTGACAGTTCTACAGTTTGGCTGTTCCTGAGTGCTAAGGGTGAGGTAGTAAATAGTAAATAACTGGCATTTTCTTCCCGCTAATAACTTACGGGGAATCAGGTAGAGTGTCGTATTGGGGGTGGATTGCAGTGCCATCAGCGCTAATGGCAGTGCATACACCTGTACCATACCTATTCCCGTATATTATTTGGCTATCACTTGCTTTAAACTTCCACTTGCCTATACTGAACCAAACTTATGCTTTATGCCTAGAACTTGTTCAATTTCCTTCAAATGCTTATTGGCAAAATGACTTCCCTTGTCTGATCTGATTGTTCTGGGGAAACCATGTCCAGGAGTCACTTCTGCTGTTAGCCACTTTATCACTTCTTTTGCACTTTCATTTTTACAAGCTTTGGCTTCCACTCATCTTACAAATGTGTCCACACAGACCAACAAATATCTGTAACCCCCACACCTGTTTTGGGGCCCATATATACTCAGTTCAACCTTATTTATATATCGCCATTTCACAACAACAGTTCTCTCATAGCACTTTCAACTGTAAGGGAAACCCCCCACAATTGCAGGAGAACCTCAGCAATCAGGTGCAAAACCAAGCTCATGGAGGGGCAGTCATCTGCTACAACTGGCTGGGGGGTGTGGGGATAGAGAAGAAAAAGAAAAGAAGACGTAGAGAGCAAACGGTACGATGGGGACTCAATCTATTGGAGAGAACAAACAGATGTTAATAACCAGCAAAAATATTTCATTGAGAGTGAAGAAAGGAGTGAAACCCAGTGCATTATTGGAGATCTCCTGGCTGTCTAAACCTATAAGCAGCATAACTAAGGGAGGGTTCAGGGACACATGACCCCACCCTAATTATAAGTTATAGCAAAAAAGGAAGGTTTTAACCCTATTCTAAAAAACAAAGATCGAGTTTAACTCCCGAATCCAGATTGGCAGCTGGTTCCACAGGAGAGAAGCTTGATAACTAAAGACTCTGCCTTCCATTGCACTTTTGAAGAGTCTAGGTATTACAAATAATCCTGCATTTAGGGAGTGTAGTGCTCTATTAGGATGATAAGGTAGTATCCGATCTTTTAAATAAAAAGGGGCCTGATTATTTAGGGCTTTAGAAGTAAGAAGACGGATTTTAAACTTAATTCTAAGGGAGGCCAGAACCGGAGAGATAGGATCTCTCTTTCTAGTACCTATTAAAACTTGCTGCAGCATTTTGGATCAGCTGAAGGCTTTTTTTTAATGTTTTAGGACAGCCTGATAATAAAGATTTACAATAATCTAATCTAGAGCTATCAAAAGTGTGGATTAGGTTCCCAGCGTCACTCTGAAACAAGATGCTCCTAATCTTGACAGTATTACGCAAATGATAGAAGGCAGTGTTAGAAACAAGTTTAATACGTGAATTAATAACAGATCTTGATCAAAAATTATCTGTGAAAACAATCACTATTTCTTTCCATGGCTCTGTAGGGGCAGGGAATGCACCAAGGAAAGCCTCCCGTGTGTGCTTTGGGTTGACCTTTTGACATTCTTCACACTAGATTAACCTTTGATATGTGACCTCTGTCATGTGCCTCTTTGCATAACAACAACACTTTAGCATGGGCTACTATTTCTGCATCTACAGTTTGAAACACACCTGTCCTCTCATCATATTTTACAACTGCATATGAGGCACTCAGAGACCCATCTGCTTTCCTGTAGCAGCAACCATCACAAAAAAGGTTCAAATCTGGATGATCGATCAGTTCAGATCCAAGACTAGGGACAGCTTTCATGTCAGCCTCCACAGCTGCTAAACAGTCGTGAGGTTCACCTGTAAACATGTCCTCTGCCATATTTGTCCCTTCACTTGTGTACATGACATTTGGTGCCTGCAGTATTCTTTTCAACCTTTGTGTTCTTTTACCTGAAAGTGTGAACAGTACACTTTGCAGGTAGGAGGCTACTCCATGCATAATGTGTACAATCACAGTGTGCTTAATGCTTTCAATATGATGTGTGCATGGTGGGTGTCCTTTCTCTATGTTATCTAATGTTGAGTTGTAATATATTAGAACTGACCTGGACCCTGTACTTTCCCCCTTCTGATACAATCTGGTGAACACCGTACTGTATCAGAAACAAGCAAGATGAAATGGGGAAGAGTAATCAGGTGGGTTTAGTGAACATGCATGTGACATAAAAACGGCAGGTGAATCAACAAAACCTTGTGGCAGGTTACTGTAAGTGTATTGTTGATTCTAGTATGTGAATGCAAAAGGGGCCTGCTGTCTGGATGTAATGGGATGCTAAAAAAACATGAGAGTTTCCATACGCTTTTATTTTTATAGTTTTATTTTGTACAATTCAAGACTTTTGGATTATTTGTTTCCATTTTTACATTTGTTTGTATTTCTGTTTACAGTATATATTTTTCATCTTCCTCTGTCAAAAAAATAAAGATTGGGGGGGGGGGGGACTTATGTGCTGGTGTAATGGTATTTGATAACAAGTAAGGATTTGGAATTGTATAGTTGGTTGGAATGACTACTGAATTGATCAGGTGCAAATCATGTACCATGCGATACCACTGGGAGAATGGCAGTGTTCCAAGGCGAGTCAGTTGGCACACAGACACCAGCTTGAAGGAGGCCCTTGATTGTTCCCGCTATACCAGTGATTTTTTCTGGTGAAAGGGGATATTGTGGTCACCATATGAGCTGGACATTTGGTTTTAAAGGAATTTGCACAGGGGTACAGTTTCAGTCCCACATCCACAGATCCAGCAGACCATAGAGATGATGGCATGGTTTCAAGCAAAGAAGATAATTTAGGGTGATCAGTATTTCCTCCCTACCATGCATGCGATCTAGTTGCACCCATTGGGGAAATGTTTTCATAGCAGCATTCATAGTAATGCGGTAACAGCCACTAGAGGGGGAGAAATGCAATTGTGCATTTTGAGTTGGTACCCAGTCAGATAAGTGAATGCAGTGTTTTTACCATTGGACCCAATACCCCAGCTTCACCCCCTGCAGACACTGCCAACATGACATGTGGAGCTGATGTGTCCGTTAGTGCATACAGAGAGTCAAAGTCTTCTCCATGAAATGCAGCAGCTGCCACTCCTTGAGGGCCAACATACAGGTTAACATGAGGTTATCTGGCAGCATGGACCACTGATCATCATAGAGTTCTTGGTCATCATGAGTATAGTTCATGGTGCAGTGCAGTGGATCTGTGGGAGGGTCATATGGTTGCATGGAGTCAATCCACGGGGCTCAAGACAGATGTTTGTACCACCAAATTATCTTCTGGGTTTATGCTGTCCAAGAGCAACGACCAGACTCTAGCCAGTGATGAATGCATATCCTCAGGTTCAGAAACAGGAAGTAGAGGTGCATTAAAGCAGTGTTTTTCAACCAGTGTGCCCTGGTACGTTCAGGTTCAGGCAAAAACCTGAACGTACCAGGGCACACTGGTTGAAGATGAACTTGTGTCCAATGTGCAGCAGAGCATAGTGCCATCAGGCAGACACACTACAGTCCCAGTAGAAGCAAAATAGATGTAGGCCTTCACCTTCCACAATACATTTCATCCCAAGAGATTAAAAGGACTGTGTGGTGAATGCAAAAAAGAGTGTACAAGGTCCAGTCCAGCCAAAGAACACTCCAGGAGCAGGTAGTGGAGTTGTAGTGTATGTGGGTATAGGTGGCCTCTTACCATAAGACCTCTGCGACAGTCTCGGGCCCAGTGTCCAGGCCCCCCCTTGTGGGGTATGAATACCACTGCTGTTGGGGTGCCAACATATGAGGCTCTGCCGGAAGTGGGCCAGTGATACTCTTGAGTGAGTACAACAGGGGCCTGCACAATAAATTTGTTCTTTTTGGCTTTGTTTACTTCTTCCCTGGCTGCTTTCAGTTGAGCTTTTAGTAATTGGTTGGAGAGTTCTGCATTTTCATCATTTTTATCTTTTTGTTCTTTCTTTTTTTCCACTTAATGGTGAACGTGTAATAGCCATTGGGCTCAAGGTTGTGTATTTAAGCCAACCACTCCTTCTAGTGCGGCCCTTACAGGTGGGGGAACTGAACTCTGCACCACGTCGCGGAATACCGCAGCTACTGTGGGATTATGACGTGGGTTCTCGCCAGTCATCTCTGTCCTGAGAGCCAAGCATCTCTCCACATAAGAACCTGCCTTTTACAAACAGACCAGATGATGGTTGTGGCATGGCCAGATTAAATTTAAATATTAAGGGGAAAAAATTGTTTCAAATATTTTCTTAAAAAATGCTGTAGATTTGGTGTTTATTACAAAATGTGATCAAATTTAAATATCTGAGAGTTGAGTTTTGTAGTCCTACATAATTGATAACTTGTACAAACATGGTTCAAAAGTAGTTAAAAATGGCACATGAAGATTTCCTACAAAATGTTGTAGAAGTGATCATTTGAAAATGAAACATTTACAGAGATTAGAAGTAAAGTGTTGTACAGTGGGGTAAAAAAGTATTTAGTCAGCCACCAATTGTGCAAGTTCTCCCACTTAAAAGATGAGAGTGGTCTCCAATTTTCATCATAGGTATACCTCAACTATGAGAGACAAAATAAGAAAAAAAAAATCCAGAAAATCACATTGAAGGATTTTTAATGAATTAATTGGTAAATTCCTCGGTAAAATAAGTATTTGATCAATAACAAAAGTTCATCTCAATACTTTGTTATATACCCTTTGTTGGGAATGACAGAGGTCAAACATTTTCTGTAAGTTTTCACAAGGTTTTCACACACTGTTGCTGGTATTTTGGCCTATTCCCCCATGCAGATCTCCTCTAGAGCAGTGATGTTTTGGGGCTGTCGCTGGGCAACACAGACTTTCAGCTCCCTCCAAAGCTTTTCTATGGGGTTGAGATCTGGAGACTGGCTTGGCCACTCCAGGACCTTGAAATTCTTCTTACGAAGCCACTCCTTCGTTGCCCGGGCGGTGTGTTTGGGATCATTGTCATGCTGAAAGACCAATTCACATTTCAATCTTCAATCACCTTCATGAGTTTGTTTTTTAAAATAATTCTGTTGAACCACAATTCAAAAGCGTTGTCTGATTTTCATTGGTTACTTTTCATAGAATTTTTATTTATTACCACTTTTGTCAGATATCAAATTATTTCTGTGACCATTGTGGGTTTTTCTTTCATTAACAGAGGGGTACCAACAATTTTGTCCATGTCTGTAGGTCTCAGTTGCAATATTCCTGTTACTGCCCTCACCTGATCACCATTATCCATTATAAATGTTGTGAGGGGCATTTGGTTAGGAAGCATGTCCTAACATTCAGTTTAGGGACTTGTTTCATGTCACATGATGAAGACCCTGGAGAGACTGCTCCTTGCTCACCTCCGCCCCCTGGTGGGACCAGCGATGGATCCACTCCAGTTCGCCTACCAGCATGGCATTGGGATGGAGGATGCAGTGATCTTCCTCCTTCACCGTTCTCTGTCCCACCTGGAGAAGCCTGGGAATGCGGTGAGGATCATGTTCTTTGACTTCTCCAGTGTTTTCAACACCATCCAACCGATGATCCTGAAGGACAAGCTGCTGTGCGCAGGGGTGGACCAGCACCTGTCATCATGGATCCTGGACTACCTCACTAACCGGCCACAGTTTGTGAGAACCCAGGACTGTGTGTCTGACACAATCATCGGTAGCACAGGGGGCCCCCCAGGGAACGGTTTTGGCTCCCTTCCTGTTCACCCTTTATACTGCGGACTTCTCACACAACACAACACACTGCCATCTACAGAAGTTCTCTGACAACTCTGCGATCGTCAGCCTCATCTCCAACGGAGATGAAGCTGAGTACAGAGGACTTATCCAGGACTTCGTGGACTGGTGCCATTGGAACTGCCTCCAGATCAACACGAGAAAAACTAAGGAGCTGCTGGTGGACTGTCACAGGCAGGGACAACCCCTCACAGCACCAGTAAACATACAGGGAACAGACATTGAGATGGTGACATCCTACAAGTACCTGGGTGTTCATCTGAACAGTAAACTAGACTGGTCACGCAATACTGACGCACTCAACAAGAAGGGACAGCGCAGGCTGTTCCTACTGAGGAGACTCAGGTCTTTTGGTGTACAAGGGGCACTGCTGAAGACATTCTACGACACGGTGGTGGCATCAGCCATCACTTTTGGAGTGGTCTGCTGGGGCAGTGGCATTACAGCAGCCGATAGGAAGAGACTGAACAAACAAATCAAGAAAGCTAGCTCTGTCCTGGGACAATGCCTTGACCCAGGGGAGGAGATAGGAGAGAGAAGAATGGTGGCTAAACTGTCATCTCTGCTGGAGTCCGAGTCCCACCCCATGCAGGACATACTGAACGCACTGAGGAGCTCATTTAGCAGTAGACTACATCATCCTAGGTGCGCAACCGAGAGGTTTCGCAGGCCTTCCTACCTACGGCTGTCAGACTGTATAACCTAAGCAGGGCTGCTTGCAGAGATAGCAAAAAAACGTGATGACCTAATAGTATTGAATGCAAAAGATGCAATAGACTTACACAATGGTCCCCTCCAATATACAACTAGGACAATATCGGTCGCTACGGAGGGTGACAATATGTATGGGTACATACAGTGGAGTAAAAAAGTATTTAGTCAGCCACCAATTGTGCAAGTTCTCCCACTTAAAAGATGAGAGAGGTCTCCAATTTTCATCATAGGTATACCTCAACTATGAGAGACAAAATAAGAAAAAAAAAATCCAGAAAATCACATTGAAGGATTTTTAATGAATTAATTGGTAAATTCCTTGGTAAAATAAGTATTTGGTCAATAACAAAGGTTCATCTCAATATTTTGTTATATACCCTTTGTTGGCAATGACAGAGGTCAAATGCTTTCTGTAAGTTTTCACAAGGTTTTCACACACTGTTGCTGGTATTATGGCCCATTCTTCCATGCAGATCTCCTCTAGAGCACTGATGTTTTGGGGCTGTCGCTGGGCAACACAGACTTTCAACTCCCTCCAAAGATTTTCTATGAGGTTGAGATCTGGAGACTGGCTAGGCCACTCCAGGACCTTGAAATGCTTCTTATGAAGCCACTCCTTCGTTGCCCGGGCGGTGTGTTTGAGATCATTGTCATGCTGAAAGACCCAGCCACGTTTCATCTTCAATGCCCTTGCTGGTGGAAGGAGGTTTTCATTCAAAATCTCACGATACATGGCCCCATTCATTCTTTCCTTTACACGGATCAGTCGTCCTGATCCCTTTGCAGAAAAACAGCCCCAAAGTATGATGTTTTCACACCCATGCTTCACAGTAAGTATGGTGTTCTTTCTCCTCCAAACACGACAAGTTGAGTCTTTACCAAAAAGTTCTGTTTTGGTTTCATCTGACCATATGACATTCTCCCAGTCCTCTTCTGGATCATCCAAATGCTCTCTAGCAAACTTCAGATGGGCCTGGACATGTACTGGCTTAAGCAGGGGGACACGTCTGGCACTGCAGGATTTGAGTCCCTGGCGGCGTAGTGTATTTCTGATGTAGCCTTTGTTACTTTGGTCCCAGCTCTCTGCAGGTCATTCACTAGGTCCCCCCATGTGGTTCTGGGATTTTTGCTCACCGTTCTCGTGATAATTTTGACCTCACGGGGTGAGATCTTGCATGGAGCCCCAGATCGAGGGAGATTATCAGTGGTCTTGTATGTCTTCCATTTTCTAATTGCTCCCACAGTTGATTTCTTCACACCAAGCTGCTTACCTATTGCAGATTCAGTCTTCCCAGCCTGGTGCAGGTCTACAATTTTGTTTCTGGTGTCCTTTGACAGCTCTTTGGTCTTGGTCATAGTGGAGTTTGGAGTCTGACTGTTTGAGGTTATGGACAGGTGTCTTTTATACTGATAACGAGTTCAAACAGGTACCTCTTAAAGAAGAAGTTACAGGTCTGTGAGAGCCAGAAATCTTGCTTGTTTGTAGGTGACCAAATACTTATTTTACTGAGGAATTTACCAATTAATTCATTAAAAATCCTTCAATGTGATTTTCTGGATTTTTTTTTTCTCATTTTGTCTCTCATAGTTGAGGTATACCTATGATGAAAATTGGAGACCTCTCTCATCTTTTAAGTGGGAGAACTTGCACAACTGGTGGCTGACTAAATACTTTTTTGCCCCACTGTATTCATACTATGTAGGATAACTAAGTAGACGGTTATGCTGTTTATTCCATCTAGCTACAATGCTCCGCACTGTGTGTATATATATTTATATATTTATTCCATCTAGCTACAGTGCTCCGCACTATGTGTTTATATATTTATATGTACATATGTATATTCGCTGCTCTTGTTTTTCTTGTCTTCTTGATTGTTGCTCTGAGTGTTGCTATGCCTGTGCTGTTGCAGTCCTGGAATTTCCCCATTGTGGGACTAATAAAGGCTTATCTTATCTGTTTGTGTCAGGGTGGGGGCTTAAAGGGCTGATGGAGGCGGAGCTGTGGAGGCAGAGCCACATCGTTATATTGGGGCAGCAATTCTGACACTATTCGCTCTCTGTGTGTTTGTAATATGACCCTTCCACGCTCATTGACTGCCACTTGTCCTTCCCCCAGCGCAGCCATGAGTTAAGGAATATAACACATAGCTCTAATTTTCCTCTTTTCTAAATTTTTCAGTTGTTTTTTTTTTTTTGTACCAATCCCCACCTGGGATTTCCTCCATTTGCATAGTTTTCCTTAGCAGTATTACAGCTTTGTATAATTATGCAAGATCTCTGCCAGTTTAGCTGGCAAGGGCATCAGTTTTAATGATCCTAGTAAATATCCTAAATTCTGTAACTCAGCCACCCATTTTTTAAACTTCCTTACCTCCTCTTTTCTATCTTTCTCAGCTGTCTGTCTCTCAATAACTTTTTGTGTTCTGTTTCACCAGCAGTAAATGCTGACTTTCCTGCTGCCATGACTACAGAATTTCCTTTGAAGTTAACTTGGAAGCTCGATTTGGTTATAAATTGGCTTAATAGATTCACACTTTGTTTAATTTGGAGGTAAATTTATGAAAGAATGCAATTCTTACAGTTGACCACAAGATGGATACAGTTCCTTCTGCACTGAAAGAGGAGACACAGTGACATCGCTTGGAGGCTAGCTGTCTCAGCTCAAAATGGCATTTGCACTGCTTAATCTGCACATGCACAATTCTCACGCAATGGGAATGCTACGTGGCCGTTTCGGTCACACGCAAATGTGAACGCGCAACGTGGCACGAAACCTGTTGACCACAAACCACGCCTTGTTTTTTCAAAGAAACTGGAGAGTTGTCTCCCTTAAATTCACTTTTATTCACGCAAGAATAAGATAAGCCTTTTTTAGTCCCACAATGGGGAAATTCCAGGATTGCAACAGCACAGGGATAGCAACACTCAGAGCAATAATTTAGAAGATAAGAAAATAAAAAATAAGAGCAGTATATATATATATATATATATATATATATACACCCAGTGCGGAGCATTGTAGCTAGATGGAATAAACTGCATAACTGTCTATTTAGTTACCCTACATGGTATGAATATGTACCCATACATATTGTCACCCTCCATAGCGACTGATATTGTCCTAGTTGTATACTGGAGGGGACCATTGTGTAAGTCTGTTGCGTCTTTTGCATTCAATACTATTAGGTCATCATGTTTTGTGCTATCTCTGCGAGCAGCCCTGCTTAGGTTATACAGTCTGACAGCCGTAGGTAGGAAGGACCTGCGAAACCTCTCGGTCACGCATCTAGGATAATGTAGTCTACTGCTAAATGAGCTCCTCAGTGTGTTCAGTATGTCCTGCATGGGGTGGGACTCGGACTCCAGCAGAGATGACAGATTAGCCACCATCCTTCTCTCTCCTATCTCCTCCACTGGGTCAAGGCATTGCCCCAGGACAGAGCTAGCTTTCTTGATTAGTTTGTTCAGTCTCTTCCTATTGGCTGCTGTAATGCCACTGCCCCAGCAGACCACTCCAAAAGTGATGGCTGATGCCACCACCGTGTTGTAGAATGTCTTCAAGAGCACCCCTTGTACACCAAAAGACCTGAGCCTCCTCAGTAGGAACAGCCTGCGCTGTCCCTTCTTGTTGAGTGCGTCAGTATTGTGTGACCAGTCTAGTTTATTGTTCAGATGAACACCCAGGTACTTGTAGGATGTCACCATCTCAATGTCTGTTCCCTGGATGTTTACTGGTGCTGTGAGGGGTTGTCCTTGCCTGCGGCAGTTCACCACCAGCTCCTTAGTTTTCCTCGCGTTGATCTGGAGGCAGTTCCGATGGCACCAGTCCACGAAGTCCTGGATAAGTCCTCTGCACTCAGCTTCACCTCCGTTGGAGATGAGGCCGACGATCGCAGAGTCGTCAGAGAACTTCTGTAGATGGCAGTGTGTTGTGTTGTGTGAGAAGTCCGCAGTATAAAGGGTGAACAGGAAGGGAGCCAAAACTGTTCTCTGGGGGGCCCCCGTGCTGCCGATGATCGTGTCGGACACACAATCCCGGGTTCTCACAAACTGTGGCCGGTTAAGGCCCTTTTCCACTAGCCCAGCCCAGCCCCGATTGAAAACCCGACTCTACTCACTTCGGTTCGGTTCGGCCTCGGTTGCTTTTCAACTACTGCTGGCGCACCTGCTGGCACAGCTGCG
The DNA here is from genome assembly GCA_020510985.1 of Pholidichthys leucotaenia. Lineage (NCBI taxonomy): Eukaryota > Metazoa > Chordata > Actinopteri > Cichliformes > Pholidichthyidae > Pholidichthys > Pholidichthys leucotaenia. The sequence goes on along the minus strand of CM035839.1, from coordinate 140,550,182 downwards.
GTGGGTGGGAGTTCCTGAACAGCAGGCAGCGCCACACTCTCGTGACGTCAAACACGCGACCGAATCCTCTACAACAAAGAAAATGGCTGATGACGAGGAGAGAAGGAAGGAGGAAGGAGAGAGGAATGACTGTGACATGAAACTGGTTAAATCTATGGTGCTGACTTGTTGTGCTCTGCACAATCTGTGTGAGAGTCATGGAGAGACGTTTGACACTACATTGGATGATGCAGTAGATGAACCAGTGGTGGCAGCGACCCAGGGAACAGAGGAGCAGGGAGTCGATATACGAGATGATATGCTGTGATGTAGTACTTGTCTATTTCGCCCACATTTATGTGCATACATATTTCAAAAATGTTTTTTGTAAATAAAATGTTGTGCATGGTCCATCTACCTGTCCTCTTGTTCATAACGCTTATCTGTTAAGAACGTGCGAAGCCATCAGCCTAATGATGAGTCCACACTTCTCACTGTTGTGATAATTGCTCACGCTGAGCGCTCTGACAGCCCCGCACGCTGTGGGGGTCACACAAGACGTGTTCCTCCCCACACTCTCAATTTTTTTTCCCGTATATTTTTCTCTTTGGCATACAGAAATGGCAATATGCCCGTATTTGCTAAAATTGCATTTTCCCCGTATTAAAATACGGCTAAACCGTATCACTTGACAGGTATTTAATTACATGCAGAAACACCGCACAGGCCATCTTCACAAAAATCCAGTCGACAAGCCACTTTTGCTTAGGTGGAAATGCAAATTGAACTATAAATCATGTGCTGATACATGTCATATTTTCCCATGTCAAGGTCTCCCACTTTTACTTACAAATTGATTTTTAATTTTTGGGAAAAGGGAATATAAATTTTCCACTTGTTGGTAACAACAGTTGTGTGCAACAAAAACACAGTTGTGTATCCTTGTCCGATTTGTCTACTGTTATTAGTGCCAAATTTTTGCTAGATTCCTTCTTAATTTATTAAATTTTGACTGGTGATGCAACATTCAACTTACACGTACTTACCTTTAGCAGTGTCTACAAGTTCAAGCACACCTGTACAACTGCTTATAACATAAAAAATGAACCCGTTCAAGAGAAATGGATTCCGCATTGCAAATTTGTTTAAAATAAAAAAAAAAAACTACCAAGACATTACGTTTCGTTGTGTTGTTAAAAATTAAATTACCATTAGAAGGCTATACACCTGACCTGATGAACAGCAGCATGTGGAGTGAACAGAGAATGGAATGTGTATGTAATTATTGGCTTTTCTCATATGGTGTCATAACAGATAAACCAAACTTTTGATGCAAACAATACAATTTTATTCCCGAAGCAAAATTTACAAACAAAAAAACAGACTGGGCGTGGGGAGACATGGTTAGACACGCCGACTGCTAAATGCGTCCACAAGCCTGCCAAATAGGGTCAGGAAATCTCTGTTGAATGTTGACATCTCTGCGAGCTCTTCCCTTCGTAACACAGTGTCCTGCTCCAGGGCTACACGCGCATCTGCCCGCACATCTGCGGCCACCTGTCGCAAATGCTGCATGTACTCCTGATGGTGTTCTTGCCGCTGGTCATGTTGCCGTTCCAAGAGCCGCATCTCTTCGTCATGCATGTTGACCATCGCTAATGTAGATGGAAAGACAGAAAAGCATGGTCGTTAAAGCTGGATCACTACATATATTATGGAATTACACAGGTGAAAGTCTGTGGTGGAATGTCACTATCTATTATATTATGCTTCATTGCTGTATATAAGCTGAACTGTCATGTTGCTGCCCCTCAGTAGAGCAGATTTTGCAACACGCAGGGTGCTGTCTTCGGCTGCAGCCCCCCTGCAAAACTAAAAAGGATTAAGATTAAGAGTATGGATGGATGGATGGGTAATGTTTAAACTAGTTGCTTGTAGTGTGGCCGCAGAAATCTGAATGGGTTAATACAGTCAGCTGACACGAAGCATTTCAATGAAGCATGTTGATTTCAACGGCAGTTCATGCGCTTTATTTGTTTTTATAAAACAGGAGTTACAGCACTTCAATCACCACACCTAAAATTGGTTGTGGAACACCGATAAGTGAAGACCAAAGAATAACCTTTCTGTACATTTTAAAAAGACATTTTCAATTAATTAATATGCAGCTACAGGAAATTGCATTAATCAATTTGGTACATAACTTGTTAGGCTCCAGCCCCCCCGCGACCTGTAAAGGATTAAGCGGTAGAAGATGGATGGATGGATGGATGGATTTTCGACCCTGGTTTCCGCTGGACCTGTTTCAACCAAAAAAAAATCGTGGTTATTGTGCCTTACCGGCACTTGAACGTGATCCAGATGGAGCTGGTGATGTGGCTGCTCCGGCAGACGCACACGCAGACGCAGCGCCAGGAGAGTCCGGTGTGTCCACATGTCCACTGAGGTGGACCCCTGTGATATGAACTGCTATTCTAGAAAGAAAATGCACGCAATTTAAAACTTAACACCAAAGTGCAACATGTACACAACACTCTCAAGTTTTTAACCGGAATACAATAAGCGTAATTCAGCGTTTTGTTCGCGCTAATACTTAACACAAAGCAAGCGTGAATCTGCAGTTGGCTGCAAAACAATAGGCAAGCCTCAGTAACAACCATTACCCACAATCTAACAACCTTCCTATTTCTTAAAAACAGTGAGCTTGGCACAGAAAGGATAAAGTGGCGAAAAGATGCGCAATATCAAAACAACACTCACCATCCACGGTTTCCAAGGCCGTGACCGTGTCGAGCCCAATGTCTCTCAGCGAACCACTCCCACTCCTTCCAATCCGCTGCACTTCGAGCATTGTGGTCCTTCACTGCTCGGTAATCGCTTTTCAGCTTTTTCAGCTTCTCCCAACACTGTTTGGCAGTACGAATGTGCCCATGGGAACCCATTTGCTCGGACACCTGCATTTCGAGTAGATCCATCCAACTCGCGCTGGATGCGATCGTCGCCTAATATAGAAAGAAAATTGCGCACCTCCTAATATATAATATTAGGAGTATATTATTATATAAGTATATTATACAGTATATTAATATAATATACTGTGTTAAAGGGGTGCACTGTGTTCACTGGCTGAACAACTACAAATGGCAGTTGTGGAGTAAATTCAGCAGAAAAAGTCGCTTTCATGACGTTACGACCTGACCAATCAGCGGCGACCAGTCTCTTAAAGTCATATCACAGCCATACTCAGCCCTACTCAGCTCGGTTAGACCCTGCCCTGGATCAGGTACTAAAAAAGTACCTGCTAACCGGTGCTGGGGCTAATGGAAAATGCTCAAATGTGGGCTGAGTGGTGCGGTGTAGGGCTAAGGGAGGCTAGTGGAAAAGGGCCTTTAGTGAGATAGTCCAGGATCCATGATGATGGTCGATGAATGGTCGACGGTCGATGGTCGGTGGATGATGGTCCACCCCTGCGCACAGCAGCTTGTCCTTTAGGATCATCAGTTGGATGGTGTTGAAAGCACTGGAGAAGTCAAAGAACAGTCAAAGAACATGATCCTCACCGCATTCCCAGGCTTCTCCAGGTGGGACAGGGAACGGTGAAGGAGGAAGATCACTGCATCCTCCACCCCAATGCCATGCTGGTAGGCGAACTGGAATGGATCCATCGCTGGTCCCACCAGGGGGCGGAGGTGAGCAAGGAGCAGTCTCTCCAGGGTCTTCATCATGTGAGACGTCAGGGCCACTGGTCTGTAGCTGTTCAGGTCTTTGGGGTGGGAAGTCTTTGGTACAGGTACCACACAAGATGTTTTCCACAACTGTGGTACCCTCCCCAGCTTCAGGCTCAGGTTGAAGATGTGCTCCACAATCCCACACAGCTGGTCTGCGCAGGACTTGAGGAGCTTCGTGCTGATGCCGTCCGGTCCCGAGGCCTTCCTCGCCTTGATCTTCCTCAGCTCCGTCCTCACCTGGGTCTTAGTGAGGGTCATGTTGGGGGGCTGTGTGCTGGGAGTGGGTGGGTGTTGGTGGAGTGGGGTGTGGACAGCAGGTCTTGATGACTTTAGAGGCAGCAGTGGTTGGTGTGCATTCGGGGGGGAGGGTGGTTGGTCAAACCTATTAAAAAAACAGGTTCAGATTGTTCGCCCACTCCCTGCCACCCGTGGCCTGGGAGGAGGTATTCTGGAGCCCCGAGATGGTTTTAAGGTTTCTCCAGACCCCGCCGATGTCGCTCTGTTGCAGCTTGTTCTCCATCTTCTTCCTGAAGCTGTCCTTGCCTTCTCTGATCTTCCTCCTCAGCTCCCTCTGTACGGACTTCAGCATCTCCCTGTTCCCCGACCTGAAGATCCTCTTCTTCTCTCTCAGAAGTGTTTTTATATCAGGGTTGATCCAGAGTTTGTTGTTTGAGCAACACCGTATGGTCTTGGTGGGTACGGTGTTGTCCACACAGAAGTTGATGTAGTCCGTGATGGTGTGAGTGAGGCCATCGATGTCCTCACCATGTGGATCGCAGAGCTGCTCCCAGGCAGTGGTTTCAAGACAGTCCTTTAAAGTGCCCATTGCCTCCTCAGACCATATCTTCACTGTGCGCTTGACCGGAGGTTGTCTGTGTACTTGGGGTTTGTACACCGGCAGGAGATGAACCAAGTTGTGATCCGATCTCCCGAGTGGGGGGAGTGGTGATGAGGTCTACGCCTTCTTAGTGTTAGCATAGAATAAGTCCAGTGTTTTATTGTTTCTAGTGTGGCATGTGATATACTGGGTGAATGTGGGCAGAATGGGAGACAGTGAAATATGGTTGAAATCACCTGAGATGAGGAGAAGAGCATCTGGGTGTTCTGTCAGCAGCCTGCCAGTTACTGAGTGAATGGCGTCACGCGCTGTCCCCGCGTTCGCCGTGGATTTGCATAAATAACAATGCAGATCACATGTGAGTATTCCCTCGGGAGATAGGTAGGCCGCATGCTAACAGCTAGCAACTCAATGTCTTTGCTGCATTGATGTTGTTTAACCATGATATGTCCTGGTCTGCACCAGCTGTTATTGACATACATTATCACTCCTCCGCCCCTTGCCTTTCCACTGTCTGGTGTCCGATCTGCCCATATTGCGTGGAAACCCTCCAGTTCGATGTTAGCATCTGTTGCTAGTTCTGTTAGCCACGTCTCAGCAAACAACATCATGCTAATCTCTCTGAAGACGCTCTGGTAACAAGCCATAGCCGCTAGCTCATCTGTCTTATTGAGTAGCGATCGTACATTCCCCATAATATCGGATGGAAGGACGGGTCTGTACGTTATATTTCTCACCCTCCGTCTTGCTCCAACATGGCATCCACGTCGTTTCTGTTATTTCACCCGGTATGTTGAAGTCTTGCGCTAGCATCTTGGTCCAGTTAAGTGCTAACAGCTGGTCTCTGCTGTAACCTATCCTGCTAAAAACAGTGGCTCCGTCTGCCGGCTCAGGAGACATTTGGGTGATCCGTGTGTCTGTCCGATGTATAAGGTGTCGCCGGATCAGAAAGATTAGCAAGAGAAGCCAGATAGTAAATAGAAATAGGAAGAAATTGATCCGCTGTTACAAAAAGGTAGCCTACTCGTGTGGCACCAGAATAATCTTACAACTCAATCTTACAACAAATCAGAAACTCAAAGACAATCAGCACTTTAATATTGAGGTGCAGGATGTTAAAAGGGCGTTCTGTGCTGTAAAAGTGAAAAAGTCAGGGCCCTGATAATATATGTGGGTGCTTGGTAAAGTCCTATGCACATGAACTGGGTCCTGTGTTTCACTACATTTTCAATAAGTCCTTACAGACACATGTGCCTAAGATCTGGAAAGATGCTGTGGTTGTCCCCGTTCCAAAATCCAGCTGTCCTAAAACGGTAAATGATTTCAGACCAGTTGCTTTGACTTCAATTTTAATGAAAATTTTTGAAAAACTGGTCAGATTTGAGGTCCCAAAGCAGACTGAGCATGCATTGGATCCTTTGCAGTTTGCCTATAGGCCTCACAGAGGAGTGGAGGATGCCACTGTCACTCTGTTTAACATGCTTTTTAAACATCTGGATTTTAATGGGACACATGCCAGACTTTTATTTGTGGACTTTTCTTCCGCCTTTAATACAATCCAACCTCATATTTTAGTTGAAAGGCTCCGGCAACAATTTGATTTGAGTAATAATCTGGTGGGTTGGATTCTGGATTTTTTAACCAACAGGACACAGAGAGTAAGGGTCAATGGTACATTATCTGACCAAAAGTGTTCTTCTGCTGGCTCTCCTCAGGGGTGTGTGTTGTCACCACTACTCTTCGTACTGTACACAAACATGTGTCGGAGCAGACATGACAACAGACACATTATAAAGTATGCTGATGATTCAGTTGTTGTCAGTGTCCTACTGGATGGTGAGAGTGGCCATGGCCCAGTAGTTGATGATTTTGTTCACTGGTGTGAGGATTCCTACCTGCAGCTGAATACGACAAAAACTAAAGATATGATTATTGACTTTAGGAGGAAAACTCCCAGGCACAAAGTCACTGTACTAAAAGGCCAGACCACTGAATGTGTACAATCCTACAAATATCTTGGGACGATTATTGATAGTAATTTAAACTTTGAAGAGAACTATGAAAGGGTGTGCAAAAAGGGTCAGCAATATTTGCATTGTTTAAGGAAACTTGCATGCTTCCAAATTGACCAAACCATAATGACAGTGCTTTTATCAAATGTGTTTTATCCTTCTCTTTAGTGTCATGGTTTGGTCAGACAAAACTGAAACAGAGGAAATCCTTGGATCAGGTTGTTAGATGGTCCAGTCGCTTGCTTGGTGAGTCACAGCTGAGCTTGACATCCCTGTACACCAGACAGGTACAGAGGATTGCTACCTCCATTTTAAATGATGACTCCCACCCTTTGCACTGCCACTTTCAGCTTCTTCCCTCCAGACGGAGGTTTGCTGTCCCAAAAAGTAAAACCCAGCGCTACAAAAACAGCTTTGTTCCTGCTGCTGTTAAAGAGTTGAACAAGATGTAACAATATATTGCACATAATTTAGTTATCTATTTATTAATTTGATTTTATATTTACTTATTTTTGTAGATTTTTTATTGGGGTTCTAAATCTTTTATTGGGTTTTAGACTTTTGAGTTTTTAACCTCTTTGACTAGTCTTTAACTTTTTAATATGACCCTTCTCTCTTATCTCTTTGTTTTTTCTCTTATCTCTTTGTCCAATGTCCTGATTGGTGGAGCCTTGAGTACTTTTATCATGTTTATAGTCAGCTTCATATGTGCCTGTGTTTGTGTTCATGTTGAATGTAATTGTGGTTTGTAAATATGGATGTCACCTGACTGCAAAACAAGTCTACCTATGGGTACAAATAAAGTAACCTGAACCTGAACTTTAACTTTGTGTACAAGTCAACTCTGTTACCTCAAACAATTTCCTCTCAGTAACTTTTATCATGCTTTAAACACAATTTCTCAGTTCTACTCAGACGAGCGAGTGAATCACCCCCTCCCCTTTGTGATCAAAAACACACAGACTCGCCTCCGTTTCCTGCACAGTGAAAAGTGGTTTTGATGTTGCCGTTTTAGTTAAATCGCCTGTATATACTATGGGAAAAAGAGTTAGTAGATATTTACAGCCCTGCGGTCCAAACTCCAAATTTCAACTCCTTTCTGGAAATTGCAGCCTCTCCAAGCTTCTACCTGAATCTTAATGAGCCAGGCGGGAGAGCACATGGCAATGTCAGTGGAAATTGTACCGTATTTTTGGGACTATAAGGCGCACCGGATTATAAGGTGCACTATCAATGAACGGTCTATTTGATGGTCTAATTTCATACATAAGGCGCATTAAAGCGAGGTAGTCGGAGCCGGGAAAAAAAAAATTTTGCGTGCATGGAAAGAAAATCCTATCTATAGTCATTATAGACATATATAGCGCGATTGTCTGCGAGTGTGAATGACCTGTTCCATGAGCAGGCGGAACGTTTTTAGTCCGTGGCTGTTTACATCGCCATATTGGCCAGAATACTCGTTCGGTACTCGCTCGGTAATCGATACGGCTCGCTCTCCGGCGGAGAACGAGCCGTATTTACAGCCGTATTTACTGCTCCCATTTACAGCTAAACGGGAGCAGTTTCCATGCCGAAATTTCACATACAAATCCTAATATACGTGTTCTATACACCATCGGCTTTTGGGTATCGACTACCTACGAAAAGCGCTATATAAGTGCAGGTTAGTTAGTTAGTTAGTTACCTTGCAAGGTAGTTGAATCTGGGAATTTTTTTTTTTTTGTGTGTGTGTATGGAAAGAAAATCCTATCTATACTCATTATAGACACATATAGTGCGATTGTCTGCGAGTGTGAATGACCTGTTCCATGAGCAAATGTACGTTTTTGGTCTATGGCTGTTTACATCGCCAGGATACTCGCTCAGTAATCGATACGGCTCGCTCTCTGGCGGCAGCCCTGAGAAGTAAACGATGCAAACAAATGCCGGGACGCTTGAATTCTTTCGTCCCGAAAATATCATTTTTGAATATTAATTATAGCTAAACAGGAGCAGTTTCAATCCACGATCCATTGGCAGATAGTGGCGTAACTCGCTAGCAATTTAACTTTGAATGACCTGTTGACACCAATATAGCGGTTGGAGTTCTTTGGTTAATCCACCCGGAATGATGGCAAGCTCCGAATTAGTTTGCTTCACTTGGGTTTTGACAGTATCGGTGAGATGGGCGCGCATGGAGTGGCAGATCAATAGGGATGGAGATTTGTGGAAAAAGCCATCCGGCCATTATGTTGAAGCACATATTACTCCGTGAGGCTCCTGACTACCGTAATGCTCCGACAATCCATCAAGCGGTTCGGCTTCGTAACTTACCAGAGTCGTACTAAAACATTTTTGACAGATTTTTGAGCGCCGTGTACCACATAAAATCGGTTCGAGGTCAGTAAGCACAACCAGAATTAATATATAAGGCGCACCGGATTATAAAGCGCACTGTCGATTTTTGAGAAAATTAAAGGATTTTAAGTGCGCCTCATAGTCCAAAAAATACGGTAAATTCTTTGTTTCTGGTAGACCAAAAAAAATATACAGTCCCCAGGCATCCAGCATCTTATTTCCCAACCCACAATTTTTTATTCTTTTTTTTTTTTTTTTTTTTTTTATTACTTATTTTGTACCCGTAGGTAGATTTGTTTTGCAGTCTGGTGACAAGCCACCAGCTGCCACAATGCAGAATTCCTCTCTTTCTAGACAAACAGATCATGGGAATTCGGAATTGGACCTAACTTCCTCCTCCTACACCACCACTTTTATCTTTTAATATGAACAGAGAGGCTAAACCACCCACAGTTTGTTTCCCAAAAAAGCATGCACCTCAACCAGCACAATTGTGTGTGTATTCTGTCCCTTCTGCTTTAAGCTGTTGTCCCTTTCCAGCTTAACTCCATATCAAGGCTATTTTCCCTGATGCGTGTCCAGAATCAGAATAAGTGATAGCTTATTATGGAGATTAGTCCAACTCATTTTAACAAACTGGTGGTTACAATTACTCACTATTTGTTGTTTAAGATTTTTGTACTGCAACCTATTATTCCATTAACATAGGAAAGTCTTGTTTTACATCAAGACTCCCTATGTATCTTTTGGTAACATGTGAAAGTCTCAAGACTTTCTATGTATCATTAGTAACACATGAAAGTCTTATTTGCATAAAGACTGTCTATGTATCATTAGTAACATATGAAAGTCTTAAGACTTCCCATGTATCTTTAAAAAGCGGCTCATTGATTTGTCCCTAACATGTGAATGCATGCATGCTTATGAGACCCCCTGCGTGTTCTTGCAATCATAAAAAAGCCACAAAATATAACACTATCTTTATATTAAGTTTTTTTCAATAGAATTTAAAAAAAAAAAAACCAGGACAAAAGGCTTACTTTGACTGAATGCTGCAGACAATCCTAGAGATTTTTAGAAGAGGTTCCTGCTCACCTTCTGATCAGTATGGGTCCTGGTTTGTGTCTTGATGTCCATCGTCAAAGTAGTTGGCTAAATTCCCGCATTCTCCACCAAGAAACTGTAAAAATTAAAATTAGACAGCAGAATCTTTTCATTTAATCAACCAATAATTCCAGAAGAAATACTATTTCTCAGCTTATCTTTTTATTGAAGCACACAAGGAGTCAAACACGGCCGTGGGTCTTAGCAGCGCAACCTGGTTAAGATCCAGAACAAAGAACCCCCCCACACACACACACACACACACATATAGCTTCTGGTTGCTGGGCGTTCCCAGCAGCTCTCCAACAGTATGTGTCCATTGTCCAAACTGGTTTAAACCGGTCTTCTCAGCATCCAAATGGCTCCCACATTCTTCCTCTCAGCGTCCAAATGGCCCCCACATCCTGTTGCTTTGGGTCTGGTCGGGACTCTTCAGCTTTGCACAGCTCCCCATGCCCATATGGTGGTGCAGTGGTTAGCACTGTTGCCTTACAGCTAGAAGGTTCCAGGCTGGCAGGGGTAGGAACCTTTCTGTGTGGAGTTTGCATGTTCTCCCTGTGCTGCGTGGGTTTACTCCTGGGGCTCCGGTTTCCTGCCACAATCCAAAGACATGCATGTTAGGTTAATTGGTTGTTCTAAATTGTCCCTAGATATCTGTCTCCTATAGGCCCTTAGAATAGAGGGTTAGTACTAGTGAAGCGCTTTGAGTGGTCTTTGAGACTAGAAAAGTGCTGTGTAAGTACAGGTCCTTATATATGGAAGCAGGAACAGAGAGACGAGAGCTTGTGTGTGTGGGTGGGTGTGTGTGAGTGTGGGTGGGTGGGTGAGTGGGTGTGGGTGTGTGTATGACTGATGTGTAACGTGTGTGTGTGTGTGTGTGTGTGTGTGAGAGAGAGAGAGAGAGAGAGAGAGACTTGTGTGTGTAACAGCACTTTGTGTAGTATCTAACTAATCTTCACTATTTATTTATTATAACAAAGTGGAGAAACTATGGCACAACAGTGACATTACCGAGAACTCAATGCCCCTCCAAAATTGATGAAAAGACGAGACGAAAACTGGTCAGGAAGGCTGCCAAGAGGTCAACAGCAACATTGAAGGAGCTGCAGGAATTTCTGGCAAGTACTGGCTGTTTAGTACATGTGATAACAATCTCCCGTCTTCTTCATATGTCTGGACTATGGGGTGGGGTGACAAGATGGAAGCCTTGTCTTCCGAAGAAAAACATCCAAGCCTGGCTACATTTTGCAAAACCACATTTGAAATCTCCCAAACGCATGTGGGAAAAATATGTTATGGTTCGATGAAACCCAGGCTGAACTTTTTGGCCATAATTCCAAAAGGTATGTTTGGCACAAACACAACACTGCTCATCACCAAACGAATACCATACCTGCAGTGAAGCATGGTGGTGGTACCATCATGCTTTGGGGCTGTTTTTCTTCAGCTGGAACTGGGGCCTTAGTCAAGGTGGAGGGAATTATGAACAGTTCTAAATACCAGTCAGTGTTGGCATAAAACCTTCAGGCTCCTGCTAGAAAGTTGAAGATGAAGAGGAACTTCATCTTTCAGCACAACAATTACCTAAAGCACACATCCAAATCAACAAAAGAATGGCTTCACCAGAAGAAGATTAAGGTTTTGGAATGGCCCAGCCTGAGTCCAAACCTGAATCTGATGAGCATCTGTGGAGTGATCTGTAGAGGGCGGTGCACAGGAGGTGCCCTCGCAGTCTGATTTGGAGCATTTTTGCAAAGAAGAGTGGGCAAATATTGCCACATCAAGATGTGCCACACTGATAGACTCCTATCTAATTGGGTTATCTTGGTCTCATGTTTTTTACATCACAAAAACCTTGCATTTGAACAGGGGTGTGTAGACTTTTGACATCAACTGTACATTTCTGTAAATTCTGTAGTTTATATATAATGCCCAATAAAAAGGGCATTCTCTTTTTCTTCATTTTAAATTACACAGTGAAAAAAAATCAGTTGTACACATTCATCTGTCATGAATTTTATGTACCCTTTTCCCCTCTTAATTTTGCAGTTCTTATAAAAAAAAAATTAACGTGCATTTGCGATGACTTCAACTAGTCATTATCATCACTTGACTAATTAAAAAAATGATTAGCAATCAAGTTACATTAAGAGGCAGTTTGTTCCTCCAACACATTTTAATTTATTATTTATTCAGTGTGTATGCGGCTGCTGTCAAGTGCTTACGCAGCTTTAGTAATATTTTTTCAGACAAAATTAAGAAACTCAGCAGTAATTTAAACCAAAGAAACAGTCTGGGACACTATAATGTTTCCTGTTAGCAACAGGTTAGCATCATCATTTAGCATATGCTGTTTATAATTAGAGAGAGATGGTGTTAATGTTACTTACCTCCAATTAAAAAAGGTTAGAGGACTATCCTCTCTGATGCAGCACGGTGGGGGAAAAGTCCCACATCCCTGGCAGACAGACGTAGCAGCTATATGATAAAAGCATTAGCTTGCAGTTAGCTGCTAACCACCAAAACCCACTATTGCACACACCTGGCGCACTGCGGGGAGAGGCGGGTGGTGACAAGTAGAAACTGGGTGTGTGTGTCTTTTAAATCCAAATATACTGTAAATGGTACAGTTTTATATGCAACAGTAAGCGTTTTTTTATCACGTCACCAATATATGTCATTATATGGCACAGCTCTAATCCTCAGGTGGGTCTACATCCAGGCTGTGGTCAAGATCACAAATCACAAGGTATGACTGTGTCATTTCAACTTCACATAGATGTAGGCTATATACATGTGTGAAGCAAAGGCTCTTGGTGACCTTGGCATGTGTTTATCATGTTTGAAGGAGCTTCTTTGTCATTGATGGTCTGACTTTTGTCATTTTTTATCCCGTGCTGGACGAAGCCCAGAGGGGAACTATGTTATAGGTCAGTCCAGCCGTCCTTCTGTCCCACTTTTGTGAAATCAAGTCTCCTACAGTTTTGTTATCCCCCAGCGGTCAAAGCCCAAAGGGGTCAAAGAGCCCTTTGGTCAAAACCCAAAGGGGGGATTATAGGCATTTTTGGACAGAAGAACTCAGTTCTAAGAATTGTTTAGTTTTAGGAACTACCGTCCCCTGGGGGAACCTTTTCATTTTGCATTCGCACAGGCAGTGAGGGGGCGTGGTAGGGACTGGTGTGACGCAAGGATCTGTGACAGTGACATGTACTTAACTGCCACATTCAACAACAACAAGGAAGCTAACACGGAGAGTGAAGAGGCTACAGCGTTCATGTTCTTCATTGCGGTATTATTTTGGACTGCCAAATGGGGCGTCTAATGTTTCACAGAGGAAGTCCGGAAACAAGACGAAGAATCCAGCGGCAGGCGACCCTTTTTCATTCCATGGAGGAAGAAAGAGCAGCGCTGCAGACAAAAGGCTTAACTTATTAAACATGCGCCGATTGTATGGGTGTCATATGGATAAATCTTTTCGACTGTATTTTACTCGTCGTTGAGCTGATTATAATTGAATATTTCAGGCGGTATTGTAACATGTACTGTTTGCGTTTTAGACGTTGCTGCGGCTCATTGTGCAACGCTCCTCACTGTCTGAGTCCGGAGCAGAGTAGAAAAAAAGGTTGAACAGTTGACAAAGAATTTCTGTATGACCAGAGGGACATTTCGATACGTGTGTCGCCGCCTGAAGCCTGCACTGGAGAGAATGGACAACTTGCGCACAGTGTCTGTCACTACCCAGACCGGCTTCCGTAGCTCTGTACGGAGTGCAGTTCAGGCCAAAAAAGTACTGTTAGCGCTTTCTGCCGTTAACTGCGCTTAACTGCAATCACAAAATTTGTCGCTTGTAATGGGGGCAAAGGTGATTAACGGGTGATTAACGCGATAACGCCAACGCCACTAAATTAAACAAAACTGAAGTCTTTAAAATTTCATTAAAGAAACAGTGAGGAATAAATTAGGACATCCCCACCTTTATTCCTACTTAAAATGGCTAATATAAAAAAATGCACTGGGCATCAACGTGAACATTTAGTAAGTAACTGAATATTTAATAGGGTGTCCAAATTGCATTACATGACTGTATGTGAATGCCAGACCTTTGTTAAACATGATAAACTTGATGCATTTTAAAAAGAAGTTTATGACCTGCAGCAACACACCTGAAGATCAGAAAGGCTTAAGATGCAGCGAGCAAAGATGAATGGTTTAATATTTCATAGCTCTGACCAAATCGCATCTAGCATCACTGTTGTTAACAACAAAAACAAAGTTCTGACTCCTCAAATGTTTGTGTATTTATTTTTCAGTAAAATACTTAAAAAACTTCAAACATGCAACAGACACACCATAAATTTACTGAAAATTAATTCACTTTGGTGTTTGTTCTCGCTTCGGCGTCTGACTCCAGCATGTCGTGCACAGCAGCCAGAAGAGTTTCACTTCACCTTCTCTTTCCTGGAAAAAAAAACACGGAGGATGGAAACAAATATTAATAGACAACAATAATACAGTTCTGTGAGACTCAACAAGATGCATGCACAATGCAACAGTAATGTTTCCTTTACCTGGGCTAAGGTGGCAGAGGGTGCTGGCAGCAGCAGATGGCAGTCTCTGAATAAAGACACATTTCTGGATCAGAACCATATTATAAAAAAGATGGCAAAACTGGCATGGTAGATCAGCGAGGCCAGAGGTCTGAAATCTGCTTATATTCAGTGGACAGAAAAACTGTCCAATGTATGACAGAATAAATTCACCAATATACAAGAAAAAGATGGAAAAACTCTGCAATGTGAGAAAAATAAGTATAATCTACAAGAATATATTGTTTATTTATAAGACCATAATTGTGAATTTACTAGAAAAATATCTAAATTAAAAAGAAAAATAGGCAAATTTATGTGTTGCACATTTTAGAAAGTGCAAAATTATTGGGAAAAAAGCTGTGCATTTACAAGAAGCCCCAGATTAATGAAAAAGTTTCAAATAAAAAAATGCCTTAAATTTATGTGGAAAAATGTTGCAAATTTACAATAAAAAATCCCTGCAGATTAGAGGACAAGGATACAAACGTGAGAAACTTAATGCACATTACAAGAAAAAAAAAACTGCATATTGGAGAGAAAAATATTGGAAACTTCTGTGAAATAAGGTGTACATTCATAACAAAACACAAATTTCAGAGGAAAAAGGCTTTATTTTATTTTATTTTTTTTATTTATTACTTATTTTGTACCCGTAGATAGATTTGTTTTGCAGACTGGTGACAAACCACCAGCTGCCGGTTGCTGCGTGCGCAAGCGCCCCTTAACTCCCTAACCTGCATGTTTTTGGCATGTGGGAGGAAACCGGAGAAATCCCGGAGTAAACCCACGCAAACACGGGGAGAACATGCAAACTCCACACAGATCACTGTTGGCCGGGGGCAGGGATCGAACCCACGATCTCACGGTCCCCGCGATCCCCCGGCCGAGGGTAAAACTGTGCTGCCACAGTGCTAACTACTGCGCCACCGTGCAGCCAGATTGTAACCAATTAAGAAGAAACAGCTGAGAATTTAAGAGAAAAATATTGTGGATTTACATGGCCAAAAGTGTCTTGTTTAGAAAAGGAGTTGCAAATTGATTTCATATTTGGGAGTAACATTAGAAGTTAAGAGGTTGAAAAGAAGCCTCAAATTTATGAGATAAATTGCATATTTTTTGCACATATTTACCAACCTTCAGCTCCTACAAGGAGCTGTGTTGGAACATTTCCTGGTCTTCTGGTTCTCCCGATTCTGATTGTTGGGGTCCTTATTTGCTGTAGCCCTGTTCGAGCTTTGTAATCTTCTTCACTGCTTTGCATTGTGGATGAATCCCTGCTAATGGCGAGCTTATTTTCTGAAAATTATTATGCTCTGCTGTGAGCCCTCGAATTCTCGCAGATCCTCCTCTGTGGCGTACAAGGCCAGAAGAGCTTTGACCTCATTGGTCCATTTGTCAGTGTTTTGTTCATATTAAACCTTCTTTGTCCATTAGCGAATACAGGAAAAAAACACAGCAAAGTTTCTTTTTAAACATGGTGACACCATGAGAAGCAGAAGTCTCTGGCAGTGAGCGTAGCTTACGAGTTCTGCCAATCAGCAAACGCCTACGTCATATGAATATCTATGGAACCAGAAAAGACCCTGCTTCAGAGTTGGAGTTAAAATGGTTCTAGGAACTTCCGGTTATGGCTGCCACGTAGGACGGACGTGTCTCGCTCTGCTCTGCTCCTGGAGAAAAAAATCGGCAAATAACTCTCTCATTTGGGACAGAACGTATCCCAGCATTTGGGCGAGGATATGTCGGCGAAGCCTAAGGCTGGAAAACCAGGAAAAGGAAAAAGCGAGCCGCCGAAACAGTCCAAATTAACGGACTTTCAGGTCTGTGACGCAGTAAACAAAACTCCATATATGGCGGAGGAGGCTGGCAACGCTGCGATTTCTGCGGGGAATGGCGCAGATGCGCTGATGGCTGCCATGAGTTCAATGAGAGCGGACTTTTCCTCTAGATTTGATGGGATTATGACAGCGCTGGAAGGAATAAGAAAGGAATTGGGTGACTGTGTAGAACGAACGGCGCAGATGGAGCTCCGTCTCGCTAGTGCTGAAGATGACGTCACCCGTCTTCAATTAAAGGTGCGCACTTTGGAAAAAAAAAATAAATCTCTGGAAGATAATATTTTGGATTTGGAATCTCGGTCGAGACAGAATAATTTGAGGCTGGTGGGTCTTCCAGAGGAATCAGAAGGTCGGGACGTATGTTCCTTTCTGGAAAAGTGGATTCCGGAGGTGCTGGGCAGCGAGGAGTTGCAATCAGCAGTGGTTCTGGAAAAAGCACATCGTATTGGCCCACGGAGAGATAAGGGACCGCCGAGGACCTTAATTATGAAGTTTCTTAGCAACAGAGACAGGATGAAGATCTTCAACGCTGCACGTGCTAAAGGAGAGATTAAACACCAGGACCAGCAGGTGCGGTTCTACCCAGATTTGGCCACAGGAATCCAGCAATTGAGGAAGCAGTTTGATCCCGTACGTAAGGAGCTGCGCAACCTTGGGATTCGTCATGGTGTAATCTATCCTGCGAGACTGCTGACCACGTATGAGGGCAGAACCCACATCTTCAAGACCCCAGAGGAGGCGCAGGAGTTCATCAAGAAGATCAAAGAAGAAGAAGAGACTGGTGGGAGCTAAGCATGAACAAAATATAAGGTAGAATAATTAAGCATTTGCACAGGCATCTGACTGACTTGAAGTAAATAGTAAGTTTACAAAATATAGATTGTATTATATATTAAAAAAACAAAACAAAAACAAAACAAAACAAAAAAAAAACTATGATGTACAAAGTTGTTAAAAATTTTGGAGTTAAGTTGGAAAACTACAGAGGAGAGTTAATGTTACGTCATTAAAAGCAGTAGAGTTAGGGTGATTGGGAGGATGAAGAAGGAGTGGCTTAGGCTGTTCCCCGTGGGTGTGGAACGGTCGATGGCTATATCGGGAGACAGAATTTTTCTTTTGATTTTGGGGGGTTTGCCACAAGTGTGGGAAGGGGAAATTTGTTTGTGTGTAGTTTGTAGGATGAATGTTCAACCACTCATGTTTTTGCTTCTCTGTATGAGCATGTTTACACTGCAAGGTAATCCCAAACTCTCTATTGATCATGGACCAAAGTGTTAATCTTAATTTAACTTCATGGAATTGCAGAGGTCTACAAAATTTAAAAAAACTTAAACAAGTTATGAATAAAATAAAGGACATGGGTTCAAGAATTGTGTTTTTACAAGAAACTCATCTGATAGAGGAGGATGTTAAAAGAATTAGGAGCAGATGGCAGGGAAGTGTATTCACCTCTTCATTTTCATCCCGAGCCAGGGGAGTTATGACTCTCATACATAAATCAGTTCCTTTTCAAGTGAAAAATGTAATTGGAGACAAATTTGGAAGATATGTAATCATTCAAGGCTCTTTGCTATTAGAAAATATAAATCTTGTGAACTTATATGGTCCCAATATAGATGATCAGAAGTTCTTTGCTAATTTATTTCTCATCTTATCATCACTTACAGGGCAACATATAATAGCAGGGGATTTTAATTGTACATTGAATCCAGGTGTGGATAGATCAACAGGACTGGATTGTACGCACATTGGATGTAGGATGACTATTAATCATTTTATGAAAGAATTGAGATTGTTAGATATATGGAGAGAAATGAAACCACAAGTTAAAGCCTATTCTTGTTATTCCAGTACCTACAAGACATTCTCACGTATTGATTATTTTTTGATTTCCACAGAATTAAGGTCCAAGATTCAAAACTGCTTTTATGATAACATCGTGATCTCTGATCATGCACCCTGTTGTCTAATATATGTAGATAAAAAATTGACAAAGGAATCAGGTAGATGGCAATTTCAGCATAAATGGCTTCAGGATGAGGAATTTGTCAAGTATATAGAAAAACAGATAGACGAGTTCTTTGACATCAATACTACACAAACATCAGCATGTGTAAAGTGGGAGGCTTTCAAAGCTTTTATTAGGGGACATATTATTAGTTATACAGGATCAAAATCTAAGAAGACTTGAGAGGAGAGAGCTAAATTGGAACATAAAATAAAAAATCTTCAGGAAAAAGTGTATGCAGGAAGTGACCCAAGGTTGGAGAATGAATTACTGATTTTGAGAGCTGAATACGACAAAAAATCAGCGAATAGAGCTGCCTCGAGTCTTCTAAGATTGAAACAATCTTTTTATGAACAAGGTGAAAAATCAGGAAAATTATTAGCATGGCAGATTAAACAATTGGAAATTAAAACACCAATTACCAGTATTATAAGTAATGGACAGGTAGTTATAGATCCTTTAGAAATTAATAGAGCCTTTAGAGATTACTATGAAAAATTATATGATACCAAAAATGAACCTGATTTAACAAAACTAAATGGGTTTTTGAACGAACTATCTATACCGTGTATTCCAAATGAAAACAGGGAGATATTGGAGTCTAAAATTAGTCAAGAAGAAGTTGGGCTAGCCATTGATAATATGAAATCAGGAAAAAGTGCAGGACCAGATGGTCTTCCAGTTGACCTTTATAAAAAATTTAAGAATAAATTAATAAAACCTTTTTTGGAAATGGTTTTAGAAGCATTTCAAAATAATAATTTACCATCATACATAAATAATGCCTTAATTATACTGCTGCCAAAACCAGGTAAGCCCTCTAATAAATGTGAAAATATGAGACCAATAAGCCTATTAAATGCCGACCTTAAGATAATCTGTAAAATTTTAGCAAGACGAATACAAGAAATTTTACCAAATATTATTAATCGAGATCAGAATGGCTTTATAAAGGGTAGACAAGGCTTCCATAATGTAAGAAGACTATTTAATATTATTTATTTTAATAAAGAAGCACCGGATACAGCTCTCCTATCATTGGACGCCGAAAAGGCCTTTGATAGAGTTGAATGGCCCTTTCTTTTTGAAGTCCTACAAAGGTTTGGACTTGGAAATAATTTCATAAAATGGGTTCAAATAATATACAATAATGCTACAGCAGAAATCCTAACAAATAACAATATTTCAAAACCAATAAAAATCAATAGAGGATGTCGACAAGGCTGTCCACTTTCACCTTTACTGTTTACTATGGCAATTGAACCTTTAGCGATAGCGATACGTTTACATTCACAAATATATGGAATTAAAGTTGGACCAACAGAACATAAAATCTCCCTGTACGCCGATGACATAATTTTGTTTATGTCGAATCTAAAAAAATCAATTCCAACCTTGTTGAATTTAATAAAGAATTTTGGGGAAATATCAGGATATAAAATAAATAAAACTAAATCTTCAATATTAATGCTAAATGAGACCCAGAGAAATTACCCAGCCCCTGAGGTAAATCAATTCAATGTTGTAAATCAGTTTAAATATTTAGGAATCCAAATTATGCCTAAGCTAGAATCAGTCGCCAGTGTCAACTATGAAGCCTTAATGTCAGATATCAATGAGTTAACTCAGAGATGGATGTCACTACCAATGTCGATGATCGGGAGAATCAATATACTTAAAAGTAATATTTTACCTAAAATACTTTATTTATTTCAATACATTCCCTTATCACCACCTTTAGATCTATTCTCAAGAATAAAAAAAAAGTTAGTGGAATTTATATGGAACAACAGGAGGGCTAGATTACGTTTGTCTTTATTATATTTACCATTTGATCGTGGAGGTCTGAAATGTCCAAATTTTATGTTGTATTATTGGTCGGCACAACTGAGGTCTATGACATATTATTTTTCATCAAATGATCTCCCTCACTGGACTGAAATGGAATCATACAATTTACCTTTACCTCTTCCCATATTCATATACTCAGATTCGGCAAAAAAATTACAAAAACAAGTTAAAAATCCATTTGTAAAGCATATGATCAAAATATGGTGTGAAGCTAAAAACTATTTAAAAGAACCACAGTTATTGTCACAATTTAGTCCAATATGGGGTAATCAATATTTTAAACCAGGGAGAGCGGACGCTGTATTTAAAGTATGGAATTTAAAAGGGATACAAAAGATTCAGGATTTATATTTGCCATGTGCAGACAACATAATGTCTTTTGAAGAGCTGAGGATCAAATTTAATCTCAATAGAACACATTTTTTTAAATATCTTCAACTTAGAAA
Organism: Pholidichthys leucotaenia; assembly: GCA_020510985.1. Lineage (NCBI taxonomy): Eukaryota > Metazoa > Chordata > Actinopteri > Cichliformes > Pholidichthyidae > Pholidichthys > Pholidichthys leucotaenia. The sequence goes on along the minus strand of CM035839.1, from coordinate 140,529,452 downwards.
CTTTATTCGATCAAATCAAAATAAAGCTCTCACTCGACCTATTTATTCATCCTTGGAAAAAATGATGATGAAAGATAGTAAAAGAAAGGGTATTATTTCAGAGTTTTATAACTCACTGACACTATCTTCAAGTGAAAATTCACTGAAAAGATTAAACTACTGGAAAGAAGATCTGCAAATTGAAATTTCAGAGGAACAATGGGAATTGGCTTGTACAGAAGCTCAAACCAAATCAATAAATGCACGCCTTAAATTGATACATTTCAAATGGTTAATGCGGATGTATGTTACACCGGAGGAGTTAAATAGATATAACAAAAATATACCAGATACATGCACAAAATGCATGGAAAGTAAAGGAACCCTATTTCATTGTTTATGGGAATGTAGATTAATAAGAATGTTTTGGGAAGAGGTGAGGGTAACAATTGAAAAAATAATCTCAAAACAAATCATATTGAATCCTAAACTGTTTTTGTTGGGTCTGTACCCAGAAAAGCATAATTTTAATAAAAGTGAAAGAACATTCATAGACCTCAGTTTGCTTAATGCCAAAAAATGTATTGCACTATTATGGAAAAAGACTCATAGACCAGATGTGACTCAGTGGTTAAGACAGATGTTAACAAACCTTCCATTAGAAAGAATAACATATATACTAAAATCAAAGGAAACTGTGTTTGAGAATATATGGAGACCTTTTATTGATTATGTAAAAAATTTAAACATAACTCTTGAAGAAGAAGGTGAATGATGTGTGTGGACCTTGTAAATTCCAAACTGGTGAACATAATATGTATACTTATGTATTGGATTGTCTAGACTAAACAGAGGAGCATTGTTGAAGACTTGATTTTGTTGGTGGTTGTTGGTGTTTTTAGTGCATTTTTTTTTTGTAGTACTTTAGTGTTAGTGTTTGATTGTTTGTATCATGTTTGTTAAAAAAAAAAAAAAAAGGTTCAATAAAGATATTGTGGAAAAAAAAAAATGGTTCTAGGAACTGAGGTCCATGGTTCCTAGTTCCTATGCTGTCCGAACACAACAAAACCGGCCTAGGTAGTTAAAAGGTTATAGGAACTGCAAAAGGTTCCTGTAGTGTGAAAGCGCCTATTGTTATGGGTCAGTCCGTCCTTCCATCTGTCCCGCTATTGTGAAATTAGCTCCTCCTACAGTTTTAGTCTGATTGTTTTGAAACTTGGTACCATGGTTTGATTTACACCAAGGATGCGCATATTGCAATTTAGTTCTGATCGGATGATTTTTGCGGGAATTGTAGTCCCTGACCTATGACCTCATGTTTCACCTCACTTCATAAATATTAACTGTCTTGTGAAATCAACTCCTCCTACAGTTTTATTCCGATTATTTTGAAACTTGATACTAGAGGTGGGTTCAAAAAATCGATACGCCGATCTGGATCGATCCATGTTTGACTGACCTGATATCGATCCACAAAATTCGCGGATCGATCTTTTAATATAATGCTTTAACGTCTGTGAACGTGTGCCGAGTCTGATCGGGTCGAAACCGGGTCAGTGAGCCAGAACAGTGGCGAGGAACTAGAAACACCCAGAGTGCTAAAGGAGCTAACAGCTAACAAGCAAACGAATATGCTAGTTCTTCTTCTGTGGTGTTAAAACGGTTCTCATCCGGCAAGAGTTCCCTGCAGCGCACGTCTTTACATCCGTGTTTATATAAGCGGAGTTGACATGCGTGTCTTAATTTATCAACAAAAGTCACAGTAAAGACTATCCTTAACAGTTTCCTAATATTTTTCATAAAGCAGGGATGAACAGTTTTGTACTACGTACAGCACTGTGTTGGAACATAAAGTTTACGATTGATAAACACTTGAAATGGAAAGCGCAGAGAGACTGGCTGAAACTCCTGAACAGAGAGACTTGGAGCTGCTGAGATTGTAAGTAAAATATCATTTGTTTTAACATTTGTGTCATAAATTAATAATTCATCCAACATCATGGTGTTTTCTTTTACAAACTATGGATAGAGTAATTAACTGTTGGTTAAGTGCTGTGAATAAATGCAGAATAAAGGTATATTTTATAAGATTATGGACTTCTAGCACTTAAGTGAGTGATTTGAAGATAACAAATCACAATAAAATGAAATGGCAGAATTAATATAGGCTGCAGTACAAGCCATTTTTTACCTCCCCCAAGGAGGTTATGTTTTTTACTCAATAGAACTAAACTGAAATGAACAAATCTTCCCAGGAAATGAAATCCTTTTCAAAAATTGAAAGTTAATTTGTAGTTAATATAAACAAAAAATAAATTAAATTATTAAACCCTACTGTGGTGTAGGGATTTAAAAATATGATTAATTTTACTTTTAAATATATTCTTCTTTTCATCCCCCTTCAAATGTGTGAAGACTGGGTTTCCACTCCAAGGTCCATCCTGCACTGAGACCTTCTGAAGGGAAGAGGTTGTCAGTGGAGGAGCCATCCCTGCTTCCTTGTGAATTTTAGCACAGAACCTCAAATTTTTTAGGGTCTTAGTTTTCAAATTCAAGATTCAAGAAGGCGCTGCCATAATTTTGTCCATACTCTAATATGCATTCAATGCAATTTAGTTGTTGTAATGACTATTTTATTTCTTTTTTTAATTGAAGTTCTCAGCAAGAATGCAATGTTGGTCTTTTTTTTTTTTTTGACAGCTTTACTGAGCATTTAATTCTACACAAATCACTGTTTAACAGGACATTTTTGGCAATCCTGTGATTTTCTTGTGGTGATTCATAGAATAGCATCACTGTAAACTATGGAAAAAGCAGCTACTTTAAAATCTGTACTTCCTCACACAACTTTCAGTGCAAAAAAAACTCTAAAAAATGTCAACTTTTGGGAAAAGCTGCCACAAATTCATGCTTTTTGGGCCACAACAATCACAAAAACAGCTGACGAAATCCTGGAGGGACTGAAATACAGTGAGATTATACCTACATGCTTCATGTATTGAATTTGTTTACCGACTCTGAGTTGTTAACGTGACACTACACACCCTTTGCACTAAGAAAGCACTTGTGAGCACTTTATGAAATCATAAGTTAAATAATAAAAAAGTGCATTATTGTAACTGATTTTGGGTCAGTTCTTTATGTGATAATTTATGTATTAAAGTTAGAGTATTCTTGGTACAATTTGCAGCATTAGGTCTCGGAAGATTTTTTTCCTGGAAAGTAAAATGGCTATTAAAATTGTAATTTCCCGGATCAAATCGGAACTGAATCAATTCAGAATCTCAAGAATCAGAATCAAATCGATTCTGGAAATTAGGGATCGTTCCCAGCCCTACTTGATACCATGGTTTGATATACTCTGATGATGGGCATATTGCAATTTGACTCTCATCGGATGACCTTGAGGTCAAAGATTAGGTCACATTTTTCCTTAAATCTTCTAAATGCAGTAATCATTGAAAGAAATGATGTCGCTTTTTCAAATCGATACAGTAGTTGTATCTAATACACATCTTGGACGACTTACACCCTCACCTAACTATGGATTTGGGGTCAAGGGGTCAAAGGTTCAAAGTTAACATTGCAGTTGCACTATGGTAAATGCTGCATTTACTGTTTCTATAAAACGAGTAAAGCTAGGGTCACCAAACCTGGTACACAGGTTCAGCTTGGAATCCTGACCTCAGACTATGGGTTTGGGGTCAAAAGGTCAAGGTTAACATTCCCTATGCATTATTACTGTACAGCGAGTAAAGTTAGGCTCACCAAACTTGGTACACAGGTTCACTCCGAAACCCTGAGGTGTGACTATGGTTTTGGGATTGCAGGGTCAAAGGTCAACATCAAAATGGCTTATAAACTATATCTCAACAACAAAGAAAGCTAGGGTCACCAAACTTGCTATACAGGTTTGCCTTGGGATCCTGACCTCTGACTATGGGTTTGGGGTCAAAAGGTCAAAGGTCAACATTTCTTATGCCTTATTACTGTACAACAAGTGAAGTTGGGGCCACCATACCTGGTATACAGGTTCACCTTGGGATCCTGACTTCTGACTAGTTTGGGGTCAAAGGTCAAGGTTAACATTCCTTATGCCTTATTACTGTACAAGTAAAGCTAGGGCCACCAAACCTGGTACATAGGTTCACCCTGTGACCTTGAAGTATGACTGTTTTTTTGGGATTGCAAGGCCAAAGGTCAACATCAACATGGCTTTTTTTTTTTTGTTTGTTTTTGTTTTTTTGTTACTTATTTGTACCCGTAGGTAGACTTGGTTTGCAGTCTGGTGACAAGCCACCGGCTGCTGGTCGCTGCGTGCGCAAGCGCCCTAAACCTACATGTTTTTGGTGTGCGGGAGGAAACCGGAGAAATCCCGGAGTAAACCCGCGCAACACGGGGAGAACATGCAAACTCCACACAGCTCACTGTTGGTCAGGGGCTGGGATCGAACCCACGATCTCATGATCCCCGCGATCCCCCGGCCGAGGGTAAAACTGTGCTGCCACAGTGCTAAACCACTGCGCCACCGTGCAGGCTTATACACTATATCTCAACAACAAAGAAAGTTAGCGTCACCAAACCTGGTACACAGGTTCATTCTGAGACCCTAACCTCTGGCTACAGGTTTGGGGTCAAGGTTAGCACTCCCTATGCTCTCTTGCTTTAGAACGCGTAAAGGTCTCTAGGGTCACGATACTTATTACACCTTGGGGTCCTGACCTACAGCTAGGGGTTGTATACTCTGTTGTATATTTGTGGATGATGGGTTTATCATAATCTGGTTCTGCCACAGTAATTGTATTGAAAAGTTGAAAACTGCTCTCCGTTAGTAGGTATTGGGATCTTCAGAGAGAACGGAGGTGGGGGATATTGCACTCACCTCAGACTGCACTTGTTCTGATTGTTTTGAAAGTTGGTACAATGGTTTGATATACTCTGATGATGCGTATGTTGCGATTTGGTTCTGATCGGATGATTTTTGCAGGAGTTGTAGCCCATGATCTATGACCTCCTGTTTCACCTCACTTCATAGACAGTAACTGCCTTGTGAAATCAACTCCTCCTACAGTTTGATTCTGATTGTTTTGAAACTTGGTACCATGGTTTGATATACTCTGATGATGCGCATATTGCATTTTCACTGTCAACAGATGACCCTGAGGTCAGAGTTTCCCTAAATCTTCTAAGCACAATAACTACTGAAAGAAATGATGTAGGATTTTCAAATCGATTCAGTAGTTGTATCTAAGACTAACCATGGGTTTGGGGTCAAAGGGTCAAACTTCAAAGTTAACATTACAGTTGCACTATGGTAAAAGCTGCATTAACTATTACTATAAAATGAGTAAAGCTAGGACCGCCAAACCTGGTATACAGGTTCACCTTGGGATCCTGACCTCTGACTATGGGTTTGAGGTCAAAAGGTCCAAGATCAAGGTTAACATTCCTTATGCCTTATTATACAATGAGTAAAGTTAGGCTCACCAAACTTGGTACACAGGTTCACCCTGTGACCCTGAAGTGTGACTATGGTTTTGGGATTGCAAGGTCAAAGGTCAACATCAAAATGGCTTATAAGCTAACCTGGTACATAGGTTAACTCTGAGACCATGACCTCTGACTACAGGTTTGAGGTCAGATGGTCAGAGGTCAAGGTTGGCATTCCCTATGCTTTCTTACTACAGAACGTGTACAACTCTCTAGGGTCACCAAACTTGTTACACAGGTTCACCTCGGGATCCTGCCCTACAACTATGGGTTGTACACTTTGTTGTATATTCGTGGATGATGGGTTTATCATAATTTGGCTCTGCCTCAGTAACGAAATTGAAAAGTTGAAAACTGCTCTCCATCAGAAAGTATTGGATCTTCAAAGAAAACGGAGACAGGGGATATCGCACTAGCCTCAGAGTGCTCTTTATTTGTTCATGATGAGATTTCTCTTATCTATGTAACTTAAATTTACATATTCTTAATTGATGAGACTGAAGATTAATACAGTACATTCACAAAGTATTCACAGCACTTCACTTTTTCCACAATTTATGTTACAGCCTTATTCCAAAAGAGATTAAATTCATTTTTTTCCTCAAAATTCTACACACAATACCCCATAATGATGTGGAAAAAATTTTTTTTTTAGATTTTTGTAAATCTATCTATAAATGCACGAAATCTCTGTTTATGTGTCTGTCAGTGTGTGTGTGTCTGTCTGTGTGTGTATTCCTCACATATCTCACAAACCGTTTGTCAGACAGACATCAGATAAGTGCTTTGCTGAGGTTATGAGGGTGTGCATCCTCAAGTATGGAGTTGCTCAGTGAAAATACATCATTTTTATCAATAAAAGTTTAGCCACCGCTTTCTTCATGCCCTGGCTTCTAGAAGTGTGGGCGGGGCTTCGGGTTGAGTCCTTGGATAATGCGGCATCACGACCCGTCACCAGAGCACTCCACAAACAAAACAAGGGTGTGAAAAGTGACAAATTTCTTTCTTTCAAAGGTCTTTTTATTATTATTAATTGAAGTATCAATACAATACAAAGTATTAGAAATTTTCATTTTTGTTTCAACCAAACAGTAAAAAACTAGAACTTAAAGCCAACAAATGTAAATGCTTCAAAGCACAAAAACCTTTAAATAAACAATAAAAAAAATAAAAAAAAAAAATACAAAGAAAAATTATGTGTGTGAAGTGGGGGTGGGGTAAAGGGGATATGAGCTACTCAGAAACTATAATCGTGGGTCTTTCAAAGAAATCAAGAAACGGGCGCCATAATTTATAGAATTTGTTTTCAGAGCCACAGACTGTATATCTGATTTTTTCTAAATCCAAACAGGACATTATATCTTTTATCCACTGTAAATGTGAAGGGGGCGAAGAGTCTTTCCACTTCAGTAATACAGCACGTCTGGCCAATAATAATGAAAATTTGAATACTTTTAATTTGGAACTTGGCAAGACAAGTTCTGGAGCCACACCAAAAATGGCGCATAATGGATCAGGTTTAATTTGATATTGCAGGACTTCAGACATAGTGATAAAAACAGAATGCCAAAAATTCATCAATGCAGGGCAGGACCAATACATGTGAAGCAAAGTGCCAGGAGCGCTACCACACTTTTCACAAGTTGGGTCTATATCCGAGTAAATACGTGCTAACTTAACCTTGGACAGGTGCATCCGGTGTACAATCTTAAATTGAATAAGAGCGTGACGAGCACACATTGATACAGTGTGAACCTGGCCAAGAATAGAGTCCCACAGTTCATCAGTAAAAGTAAAATTAAGATCTTGTTCCCAGTTCAATTTGATAGCGGCCAGAGAAGAAGATTGTAAATTTGAAATTAAATTATATAAAACTGACATTACCCCTTTAGAAGTTGGTTTAACTAATAAAAAATCATCTAGAGGATTATCAGAAGGTTTTTGAGGGAATTGTTTTGTCATGGTTTGCACATAATGTCTGACCTGGAGGAAGCGGAAAAAGTGTGTAGAAGTGATGTCGAATTTGGTGGAAAGTTGAGAAAAACTTGCAAATTGACCATCAAAATATAAATCCGCAAAAGATTTTAAACCTTTTCTGTGCCATATATGAAATGCACTATCAATAGTTGATGGGGTAAATAAATGATTTGCGGCAATTGGACTTCTAATGGAAAAAAACTGAAGACCGAAATTTTTCCTGAATTGAGACCAAATTCTAAGAGACTGACGAACTACTTTATTATTACCCAGTGTAGACAAAGCAAAGGGAAGTGGTGAACCTAAAATTGCCGGTAGGGAAGTTTGATTGTCCACATGTGACTCCATAAGGATCCAAATAGGTGATTTGGGTTCCAGATAAAAATGTTTCCAATATAACATGCACCTGATATTTGCTGCCCAGTAGTAATATTGAAAGTTAGGCAGAGCCATGCCACCTACTGATTTGGGTCTTTGAAGAAAAACTTTCCTCAATCTCGGATGTTTACCATTCCAAATAAATGAGGTAATCAGAGAGTCCAAAGACTTAAAAAAGGATTTAGGAATAAAAATGGGGAGACATTGAAACAAATATAAAAACTTTGGAAGTAACATCATTTTTACAGAATTGATTCTGCCAATTAAAGACAAGGATAATGGGGACCATTTGGAAAGTATTAACTTGCACTGGTCAAGTAAGGGGAGAAAATTATTTTTAAACAAGTAATTAAATTGTTTAGTGACACATATCCCAAGATAATTAAAATGATCAATAACAACCTTGAAAGGAAAATTTTCAAAATCCTGAACTTGAATCTTTTCATTAATCAGAAACAGTTCACTCTTATTAAGATTAATTTTATAACCAGAAAACCTACTAAAACTATCCAAAATATTAAGTATAGCGGGTAATGAAGTAAATGGGTTGGAGAGAAATAATAAAAGATCATCAGCATAGAGTGAAACCCTATGCTCAGTGCCACCCCTACGAATGCCTAGAAAGTCCCGGCTCCCACGGATTGCAATAGCTAACGGCTCAACTGCCAAGGCAAAGAGCAACGGGCTCAAAGGACAGCCTTGCCTCGTACCACGGTAAAGTCTAAAATAGTCAGAATAGCGACAATTAGTTAACACTGAAGCTAAAGGACTAGCATAGAGAAGTTTAATCCAGGAACAGAAGGAAGGACCAAAACCGAACCTCTCCAAAGTAAAAAACAAATACTCCCACTCAACCCTATCGAATGCCTTTTCAGCGTCCAAACTAATAAGACATTCAGGTATGTTGTGGTGAGGAGTATAAATAATATTAAACAACCGCCGCAAGTTAAAAAAAGAATGGCAATTTTTAATGAAACCGGTTTGGTCCTGTGAAATTATAAAAGGAAGAATCTTTTCCAACCTTGAAGCTAACAACTTTGACAAAATTTTAACATCGGTATTTAACAAGGAAATAGGCCTGTAAGAAGCACAATCAACAGGATCCTTATCCTTTTTAAGCAACACAGTGATACAGGCCTGATAGCATGAAGGAGGAAGTGTACCAGAGTCAAGCGACTCTGTAAAAACTTGACAAAGGAAAGGGGCGAGGTCATCAGAGAATTTTTTGAAAAAATCAGCGGAAAACCCATCAGGTCCTGGAGATTTTCCTGATTGCATGGATGATATTGCCAGCTGAATTTCTTCTTTTGTGATGGGAGCTTCTAAAATTTGCCGAGATTCTGAAGAAATCGAAGGAATATCAATAGAATCAAAAAAAATTTCCAAATCCTTTAAGTTTGTTGTATATTCTGAGGTATATAATTTGGAATAAAATGACCTGAAAATATCATTAATCGCTTGTTGGTCAGATGTCACCTCTCCTTTATCTGTCCTAACTCCAGTAATAATTTGCTTAGCTCTAATACCACGTAGTTGATTAGCTAGAAGTTTACTGGTTTTTTCGCCATGTTCATAAAATTCACTCTTGTTCCTTATTAAACAACCTTCAATTTGTCGAGTAGAAAGTAAATTAAATTTAGTTTGTAATGTCATACGTTCCTTGTACAGAGCGGGTGATGGAGATTGAGCATATTGTCTGTCAATGTCCAGGATTTGATCTAAAATAACCTTCTGTTCCTGTATTAAGGATCGTCTTTTAAATGCTGCCAATGAAATAAATTCCCCCCTAAGAAATGCCTTCATGGCCTCCCATATCGTTTTATTTGACATACCAGGAGTTTTATTTTCTTTCAAAAAAAAATTAATTTTAGAAGAAATATTCGCAACCAATTTTTCATCTGTAAGTAATAATGGATCCAATCTCCAATGCTTTCTCATGGAGTCACATCTATGGAGGATCATTTTAAGTACAAGAGGGGCATGATCAGAAACCGAGATGCTATCATAACTGCAAGAGCAAAGGTTATTAATTAATAAATTGTCAACAAAAAAATAATCTATTCTGGTATAAGTATGGTGTACGTGAGAGAAAAAAGAATAGTCCCTGCCGTTAGGATGTAAAAAACGCCAAGGATCTGTAAGGCTATATTCCTCAAGAAAAGACTTAACATAAGTTGCAGATTTATTAAGACTAGCAGGTTTTGAAGATGAGCGATCTAAGATCGGATCCATATACAAATTAAAGTCACCCCCAAGAATTAGAGAATGAGTATTTAAATCTAGAAGTTGCGAAAAAAGGTTGCGAAAAAAGTGCACATCATCAAAATTCGGTGCATACAGATTAGCCAAAGTGACATGTTTATCGCCAAGTTTACCTGATACTATTACAAATCGTCCATTTTTATCTGATACAACATTAGAGGGAATAAATGGGATATTTCGATCAATAAGAATAGCAGCGCCCCTGGCCTTAGCTTTAAAATTTGAATGAAAAAATTGTCCTGACCAACATTTTGACAAACGCAAGTGGTCGGAATCCTGCAAATGGGTTTCCTGCAAAAACAATACCCCAGGCTTAAATTGCTTTAGACGTGACATGACTCTCTTTCGTTTAATTGGATGGTTCAACCCCTTCACATTCCAGCTTACCAAAGTAAGATTACTATTCATTCAAAGAGTAAAATTTATATATTATGTTGTGTAGCCCAAAGAAGAATAAAGTGAGGTACGGGTAAAAAAAAAAAAAAAGGAAGGGGTAAGGGGGGTGTAAATAAAACCATAACAAAAAAACAAAACAAAAAAAAATAAATAAAAAAATTAAAATAAAAAAAAAATAAATAAATAAAAAAAAAAAATCCAACAACCAAACCTATAACAACACTCCAGCCGGTTGCAAAAAAACAGCAACCGCTCCATCTCCTGCTCTATTTTCATCCTAACAGAATGCTCCCATACAACTGGCTTCAATCCTGCATAATATGAACGTTTTACCCTAAAAAAAAAAAATAAATAAATAAGATAAAATTTAAAAAAAGAATTAAGTAAACAACAACGTATAGGGAGCCAATTTTACCTTGTTTTTAAACATCTGAAAATGCATCAATGTCCAGTCAGTGCAGCTTCAATGAAGTAACAAGCAGCCCAGCGCGGCAGCTGGTCAACCCAGAAATGTCCAGTTCAAGGCGAAAATCACTGATTTCTCTCCATGGTTTGCATGAAGCGGGTGGCCTCCGGAACGGACGCCAGCCACTGGTTTTTGCCGTCTGGAAGAGTTATCCGGAGCCTGGCGGGGAAAAGAAGAGAAGGACGAAAACCTCTCTTGTACAACTCGGACATAACCTCCTTATATTCGGCTCGTTGCTTCTGAACGTCGGCGTTATAATCCTCGTAGAACTGAAGTTTATGCCCACGATATTCCAAAGTCCCACGGCGTCTCCGCGCTTCTCTCATCACCAAGTCTTTGGTCCGAAACCGGTGGAAACAAATAATGACAGCGCGCGGCTTCCCATTCGGACTCGACTTGGACATGAGGCTGCGGTGGGCTCTATCCAGCTCTGGGGGAGATGGCAAAGTTTGTGCGCCAAAGACGTCCACCAACAGCCGAGAAAAAAATTCAGATGGCCGTGGACCCACATCAAAGGACTCCGGCAGACCCACCAGACGAATATTCAGCCTCCTGCTTCTTCCCTCCAGGTCAGAAAGTTTGTTTTTCAAAAGTTTGTTCTCCTCCTGTATTGACTCGCATGTAACTTCAAGCGCCGCTAGGCGCTGGCTGACGTCCTCTGCGTTGTTTTCAAGGTCGCCAATGCGTTGCTCCTGGTTCGCCACATCTGCTTGAATTTTGTCCAGCTTACCATTAATAAGTTCAAATGAAGCTTTGAAGTCAGCAGCTATGGACATTCTGTGTTGCTCTAGCAAGGCAACAAGTGCAGGGTTAAGGCTGATACTAGCATCCTCAGCTAAGCTGGTGTTAATATTGTTCCCTGCTGCCTCCTTTTCAGTCTGCTTTCTTGTTTTGGACATATTTCAAAACAGATTCTGCACGTATTAAATGTCCAAAACATTAACAGCTTACAGCAAAATAGGGTTTAAAAAGTAAAGAAAAAAAAAATATAGCAGGAGCCAGCAACGCACACACCTACTCCATTGCCAGCACACCTGAAGCCAATCGACAGAGGTTTCTTGAAAGAGAGTGATCCATAGAGTGATGATCGAAAAGTGACAAATTTGACCAGAAAAATAGACTGACAATTTAATGCTTAAAAAAATTGTACTATAATGTTGTTGTGATTGCGTCGCTCTAAAGAATAATTCGGCATATTGATGGCTGAAATGCAAAACCTCCTCTCTGCAGGATTTTCTGATTTGCAGATTTCACTTTGGATGATGAGAACAAGGAATGCTGCTCATATCTGTCTGCAAGACAGTCCCGCCCTTTATTGTGACAGAAAATTATTCTAATGACAAAAAATAGCATAGCATTCTACAAAAAAACAAAAAGGGTTTTTGGGGGTTTCTTTTTTAGTTTTCTCAAAAAAAGTGCATTTTTCAGATAGGAGGTTTTGCGTTTCGGCCATCGATATGTGGAGAACACAAGGTGGTGGGGGGGGGGGGCAGCCAGACCGGCTTATTGCAATCCTTACAGGGAGCCATGCCCAGCCTGCCCAATTAACGTGATGGAGTCTCGTTTGCTGTTTCACCCATGTGCCACCGCTGTCCTTTGCAGCACCATGGGTTCAACATGGCGCTCCTCCCGGTGCATGGCTATCTAAAAATTAAAAGTTAATAGTACTACCATGATTGTGGAGTGGAATGGCCAGATCATTTGCATATCATATGCAGACACATATACACATGCTTTGACTAAACGATGACTGTGGCAAAAAAATGCCCAAATAATGAAATAAATCATTTCTTATTTACTGACAAATGGGCAACACTGATGCAACAGTTGCAGCCGGATGGGGCATTCTTCTGAGTATAATAATGTTCAGTGTTTTGTATTTATAATATTTCTAAAATATCAAAGGATACACTAAAATGGGTCTCAAATATTTGTAAGCATGTCCTGTTATAGTACTGCATGAGTTTATTGACAATAGACTATAAACTACACATAAAAATAATTATGATGACTCCCATTTCACAAAGTGCAAGATACAATGTGAATATACTGTAAGTCATAAAAGATCACACAAATAAGTCTTACAAACACAAAAACAAGGGTTCTTAAACATTCGCTAATATTGGATGTCCCATTCATTTTCAATAATTCTGGAATTAATATTCGCACAATCAAATAAATTTTAGTGTTCAGTCCCTTTGATATTTGTCAAAGTCTAACCCAGGGGTGTCAAACTCATTCCATGGAGGGCCAAGACCCTGCAGGTTTTACTTCCACCCAGTCTCTTCAGCAGGTGTTTTCACTGATCAGCAATCAGTGGGAAGAAATTCAGAGAAAACACCTGTTGAAGCCACTGGGTGGAGGTAAAACCTGCAGGGTCTTGGCCCTCCATGGAATGAGTTTGACACCTGTGGTCTAACCTGTGATTGCCTACATATAGGCTACACCTCTTTTTATTCCACTTTCAAACACAGCCTACATTTGAATAGAATAGAATAGGTTTTATTGTCATTGTACAGTTGTACAGCACAACGAAATTGTGGGTGCTCCACTAGACTACTGTGCAATAAAGTGAGAAGAAATTGAAATAAAACAGTTACAGAACACACGATTAACAATATGACTGAAGTAAAAGTAAAAATAACAAATAGCCCTTTGGTATATACCTACACAGGTACGGTAGTGTCTTCGCAGGTGGAACTATGTACATAAGAGTGCGGAGTGCAGAGCACATAATTGCATAAAGTGGCCCAAGGATTATGGAAAATATGTATAGTAGTGATTTCACAGATGGGTCAATGTACATGAAAGTGAGGAGTGCAAAGACAGGTGAGTTAGTGATAATTAAAAGGTCCTCAGTTCTGTGCACGTGAACATTCAGAGGGAGGGGGGTGGGGCCTCTGACTGTTTGCATTTCGGATGGCCCAGGGGAAGAAACTGTTCGTCAGTCTGGAGGTGTGGGCCTGTAAAGCCTAATTGGCCTACCTGTTTTCAGATAAGAATACTTGCTTTCTACGGGCATGCACTAGTTTATTAAAAATAAAAAGCTAAGAAATCACATGTACATATGTGTTCACAGCCTTTGCTCAATACTTTATTGATGCACCTTTGGCAGCAATTACAGCCGCAAGTCTTTTTGAATATGATGCCACAAGCTTGGCACACCTATCTCTGGGCAGTTTCGCCCATTCCTCTTTCCAGCACCTCACAAGCTCCATCAGGTTGGATGGGAAGTGTTGGTGCACAGCCATTTTCAGATCTTTCCAGAGATGTTCAATTGGATTCAAGTCTGGGCTCTGGCTGGGCCACTCAGTGACATTCACAGAGTTGTACTGAAGCCACTCCTTTGATATCTTGGCTGTGGGCTTAGGGTTGTTGTCCTGCTGAAAGCGGAACCGTTGCCCCAGTCTGAGGTCAAGAATGCTCTGGAGCAGGTTTTCATCCAGGATGTCTCTGTACATTGCTGCATTCATCTTTCCCTCTATCCTGACTAGCCTGTCAGTTCCTGCCGCTGATAAACATCCCCACAGCATGATGCTGCCACCTCTATTGGCATGGTTATGAGTGGTGCCTGGTTTCCTGCAAACATGACGCCTTGCATTCATGCCAAAGAGTTCAATCTTTGTCTCATCACACCAGAGAATTTTGTTTCTCGTGGTCTGAGAGTCCTTCTGGTGCCTTTTGGCAAACTCCAGGCAGGCTGCCATGTGCCTTTTAGTAAGGAGTGGCTTCCATCTGCCGACTCTACCATACAGACCCAATTGGTGGATTGCTGCAGAGATGGTTGTCCTTCTGGAATGTTCTCTTCTGTCCACAGAGGAACACCGGAACTCTGACAGTGACCATTGGGTTCTTGGTCACCTCCATGACTAAGGCCTTTCTCCCCAGACTGCTCAGTTTAGACGGCCGTCCAGCTCTAGTAAGAGTCCTGATGGTTCCAAACTTCTTCCATTTACAACTGATGGAGGCCACTGTGCTCATTGGGACTTTCAAAGCAGCAGAAAATTTTCTCGACCCTTCCCTAGATTTGTGCCTCAAGACAATCCTGTCTTGGAGGTCTACAGACAATTCTTTTGACTTCATGCTCAGTTTGTGCTCTGACATGCACTGTCAACTGTGGGACCTTATATAGACAGGTGTGTGCTTTTCCAAATCATGTCCAATCAGCTGAATTTACCATAGGTGGACTCCAATTAAGCTGTAGAAACATCTCAAGGAGGATCAGTAGAAACAGGATGCACCTGAGCTCAATTTTGATCTTCCAAGGCAAAGGCTGTGAATACTTATGTACATGTGATTTCTTAGTTGTTTATTTTTAATAAATTTGCAAAAATCTCAAACATTTTTCATGTTGTCATTATGGAGTATTGTGTGTAGAATTTTGAGGGAAAAAAATTAATCTAATCCATTTTTGAATAAGGCTGTAACATAAAATGTGGAAAAAGTGAAGCGCTGTGAATACTTTCCGGATGCACTGTATTGTGCTAAATTTTTGACTTCAGTTGCATTTCTGTTCTCTAATATAATAAAACACACTGTTTTTCTCACCAGCGTCTAATCGGCCCACAGTTGGTATGTCTGAAACTGAAGAGGTGGCATTGAGTCCTGTTGCCTGGTCTCACCAGGATATCGGCAGCCTTGACAAGGAGACACACCAGGCTACTCTGAATATTGCTGTTAAAAATGAAGCAGGACAAGGTCTGCAGATGATCTTTTACTGTCACAACAAACTATTGCAACCCATGTACTCAATTGTGGTGTTTCTTTTTCTTCACCTTTGCTCTCAGGCAGCCATGTACAGGTGCAGTCCTGTGGACAACTGCCGATAAAAGGCGAATTACAAAATGATAATCAAAATGGAGAGCCAAGTCATGCTCAAGACTCTGAATTCGAGCTCCTCTGTGTGGACAGTTTTATCCAAGATATTGGAGAAATCAGTGTTCAGAGCAGGAAGGGACAACCATTTCCTACATTTTCAACTAAACCAATGGCTATCCAGTGCAGCAGTGGAGTTAGTGATGCATCAGGGCAAATAAATACAGTTTCTTACAATGAAAGCAGCAGCAACAGTGAAGGATCAAAGAAGACCCAAACAGTCATCTCAAGTCTTAGTGCTTCTAGTTTAAAGAAGAGAAGCTCTTTAAATAAGAAATCAACTCAGACATCATCAACCAGCCAAACCACTACAGCTTATCACTCCTGTAAGGCATGTGGAAAGGTGTTCCATTACATGTATACACTGAGGACACACGTGCAAACACATGCAGTGGATAAAAAACGTATCTGTGGACTTTGTGGAAAACATTTCCGGTCTAAAGAAATGCTATTTAAACACCTCCAATGGCACACGAAGAGTAACAAATGTAGCACATGTGGAAAACAGTTTTCTAGTAATGCCCGTCTGGAACAACATAAGAAATTTCACAGACCGAAGGCTCTAAATGTCATGCCATCAGCTTAAGTGCATAGCAGCAGGAAATTCTGAGATCTCTACAGCAGCAAACAACAAGGAGTCATTTTGGCACTGTTCATTGTGAAGAATTGACTGATGATCTTCATTATTAATAAACACGAAATGTGTCTTTAGTCAGCATTGAGACATGGACCAGATATGTTTGACGTAAGGTTTACATTTCAGTTACATTTTTTAAATAGCCCAGACAAGGAAACACTTTTCCAGTCTTTTATTGTCACATTTTCAATTCAGTTCATTTCATTTTATTTTGAACGTATAAACATACAGTGAATTTGTACCAAAATAATTTTACATACCGTATACTGAAATGTCAAATAGTAAATAAGCAAACAAGGCCAGGCAAGTTTATTTTTATAGCACATTTTGTATATAAGACAATTCAAAGTGTTTTACATAAACACATTAAAGCATTACAGCAAGTTACAAAAGGAATCTACACATTAGAAGCCCTCGAACCTCCTTTCCTTTACTTTTATTTTTTATACGTAAAAAAAACCCACGGACAATGTTTTGACGAATTCAAATAGCCTTAGGTTTTGTCATTCCCTTTAAAGAGCCTCAAACTCCTTTTATCAGGGGGGCCTCTAACCCACTCCTTTTCTTCTATTTGCGGTAGGGGGCGGGGGGGGGTCCCAAACCCTCCATTAAGTATAAACATATATTTTACAAAAACAAGAATTTGAAAAAAAGTACAGAGAAACATAAACAGGCTAGAATAGAATACAACAAATAAGCTACAGTACATTGTAGGCCTTTAGCCATGGCAAATAGGAGAGTTTTAACATTGATTTAAAGCAGATGAGAGTTTTAGCAGGCCTGATGATTTCTGGGAGCTTGTTCCATATGTGAAGGGCATAAAAAAACTAAATGCTGCTTCACCATGTTTGGTTCTAACACTGGGCACAGATAGAAGGCCTCACCCTGATGATCTGACAAACCAGACAAAACAAATCTCAACAAAAAATGATGAGTACAACTAAAATCACACATTCAAAAAAGAGTGGGAAGAAGAACAAACTTACCAAGTCCCACCCCTTCTCCCCAGCTTACACACAAATATACAGTGGTGTGAAAAAGTGTTTGCAATCAAGTGTTTATGATAACTGGCAATGAGTCTTTTTCAGCGCTGTGGAGGAATTTTGGCCCACTCATCTTTGCAGAATTGTTGTAATTCAGCCACACTAGAGGGTTTTTGAGCATGAACCGCCTTTTTCAGGTCATGCCACAGTATCTCAATGGGATTCAGGTCAGGACTTTGATTAGGCCCCTCCAGTTTCTTCATTTTGTTTTTCTTAAGCCATTCAGAGGTGAACTTGCTGGTGTGTTTTGGATCATTGTCCTGCTGCAGAACCCAAGTGCGCTTCAGCTTGAGGTCACGAACAGATGGCCGGACATTCACCTTCAGGAAATTTTTGTAGACAGCTGAATTCATAGTTCTGTTTACCACAGCAAATCTTCCAGGTCCTGTAGCAGCAAAACAGCCCCAGACCATCACACTACCACCACCATATTTTACTGTTGATATGATGTTCGTTTTCTGAAATGCTGTGTTACTTTTACGGTGGATGTAATGGGACACACACCTTTCAAAAAGTTCAACTCTTGTCTTGTCAGTTCACAGGGTATTTTCCCCAAAGTCTTGGATCATCAAGATGTTTTCTGGGAAAACTGAGATGAGCCTTTCTGTTCTTTTTGCTCAGCAGTGCTTTTAGTCGTGGAACTCTGCCATGCAGGCCATTTTTGCCCAGTCTCTTTCTTATGGTGGAGTCATGAACACTGACCTTAACTGAGGCAAGTGAGGCCTGCAGTTCTTTGGATGTTGTGGGGTCTTTTGTGACCTCTTGGATGAGTCATCGCTGCACTCTTGGGATAATTTTGGTCGACCAGCCACTCCTGGGAAGGGTCACCACTGTTCCATGTTTTTGCCATTTGTGGATAATGGCTCTCATTGTGCTTCGCTGGAGTCCCAAAGCTTTAGAAATGGCTTTATAACCTTTTCCAAACTCATAGATCTCAATTACTTTGTTTCTCATTTGTTCCTGAATTTCTTTGGATCGCAGCATGATGTCTAGCTTTTGAGGATCTTTTGGTCTACTTCACTTTATCAGGCAGGTCCTATTTAAGTGATTTCTTGATTAAGAACAGGTGTGGCAGTGATCAGGCCTGGGTGTGGCGAGAGAAATTGAACTCAGCTTTCCAAAGATGTGATAAACCACAGTTAATTTATGTTTTAACAGGGGGTAATCACCTTGTCACACAGGGTTGTGTAGGTTTGGATTCTTTTTTTACCCTTAATAATAAATTCCTTCATTTAAAAACTGCATTTTGTGTTTACTTGTGTTATCTTTGTCTAATATTTAAATTTGTTTGATGACCTGAAACATTTAAGTGTGACAAACATACAAAAAAAAAAGAGAAATCAGGAAGGGGGGAAACACTTTTTCACACCACTGTACACTACTCACAAAATGTTAGGGATATTCAGCTTCTGGGTGAAATTTCGCAATGCACCTAAAATGCACTATAACCTTTACAGATGAACTTAATTTGTCCTTCTCTAACCTTTTGAATGCACATGTCCAGCTGTTCAGTGTTTCAGTACTTTTTGCATAACTTGCTGTGCTCCAACAAGGTGCTTAATAGCAAAATTCACAATAGGTGTTTGATCCATGAATCGACCAATAAATGTTCTGGTTCAATTAAAATTGGTATTTAAACAGTCCTCTTCATCATGCTGTTCACATTTTGACACGAGACCCAAGACATCACCTAACAATTGATCGTTACCTCACCATTGCAAGGCTTCAAACAGGATGTTTTCAGAGGGCAGTAGCCACTGAGCTTAGAGTGTCACATAGTGTCATTAGCAGGTTGCAACAGAGATACAGAGAAACTGGAAGAATCACAGAAAGACATAGTGGACATCCTTTGGCCACATCCCACGCTGATGGCCGCTTCATTGTGAACAGTGCCCTGTGGAACCGGATGATGAATGCCCTTCAACTCCAGGCACATTTAAGGGAGGTTAGAGGCACCTAACCTTCTAAACCATTTACGTACATCAGCATGGTCTGTGCGCTAGATGACCTGCAAGAGTACCTGAACACACCACCAGGCACAGGTGTCATCGTCTTGCATGGACCAGGGAGCATTTATGCTGGACAAGGGACCAGTGGACCTCAGTGCTGTTCTCTGATGAAAGTTTTTCATGCTGAGCAGAAATGATGGTTACCAACGATGTTGGAAACGTCAAGGAGAGTGCTATGCATCAGCCACTGTTGTCACCAGACGAGCCTTTGGTGGTGGTGTTACAGTCTGGGCAGGTGTGTCTAGTCAATACAGAACTGCCCTACACCTTGTGAATGGAACAGTGACAAGTCAATTCTACCTGAATAACATCATTAATCCAGTCATTGTGCCTCTGCATGAACAACACAGACCTAATTTCATCTTCATGGATGACAATGCTCCAGCTCATTGAGGTTGCATCATTAGGGAACGGCTGCTGGAGGCTGGGATACCTCAAATGGAGTGGCCTGCACTTTCTCCAGACCTGAATCCCATAAAGAACGTTTGGGATCAGCTGAGTCACCGTGTAGAGGCTCGTAACCGTGCACCCCACAACCTCAATGACCTGAGGGCCGCCCTTCAAGAAGAGTGGAATGCCATGCCTCAGCAGACAATAAGTCGACTTGTGAATAGCATGAGTGTCATGATTTTCCCTCCAGGATAAAGAACAGGACCCATGCACAGGCTGTCTCCTCTTAGGCATGATTTATTAACTAAAACTAAATTAAAAACAAGTCAAGATGTGACCAAACTTGACTTACATAGCATGACATAACTTGACGTGACAAAGTGAACAGCATATTGCTGTACTGAGGGCAGAGTGCAGCGTGATTATAAAGACCAGAAAATCAATAACACCTCTGAACAATCAGTAATCAAGAAATCAAAACAGTCGTGAATAAGTAACAGAGCAAACTCATAACGTAAAACTGGACATAAACAAAAGACTGTCAATACAAAAGCCTAAACTCAAAGCATGACAGGCATAACCATGACAACATACAGTGGTGTGAAAAGTGGTTGCCCCCTTCCTGATTTGTCATTTTTTTGTATGTTTGTCACACTTAAATGTTTCAGATTATCAAACAAATTTAAATATTAGACAAAGATAACACCAGTAAACACAAAATGCAGTTTTTAAATGGTGTTCATTGTTAAGGGTTAAAAAAAATCCAAACCTACATGGCCCTGTGTGAAAAAGTGACCCCCCCCCCCGAAAAAAAAAACAAAACAATACTGGTTTATCACATCTTTGGAAAGCTGAGTTCAATTTGTCTAGTCACACCCAGGCTTGATTACTGCCACACCTGTTCTCAATCAAGAAATCACTTAAATAGGACCTGCCTGACAAAGTGAAGTAGACCAAAAGATCCTCAAAAGCTAGACATCATGCTGCCATCCAGAGAAATTCAAGATCTGTCAGTCTGGAAAAGGTTATAAAGCCATTTTGAAAGCTTCAGGACTCCAGTGGACCACAGTGAGAGCCATTATCCACAAATGGCGAAAACATGGAACAGTGGTGAACCTTCCCAGGAGTGGTCAGTCGACCAAAATTACCCCAAGAGCACAGCGACGACTCATCCAAGAGGTCACAAAAGACCCCACAACAACATCCAAAGAACTGCAGGCCTCATTTGCCTCAGTTAAGGTCAGTGGTCATGACTCCACCATAAATACATAAAATAACCAAAATAAACTTAAAGCGTGAGCATGGGTTCCCCAACCATGCTCAGCATCCTAACAATGAGATGTCATTGTCAAGCTGTAGTTAGGTTAATTGGCTGTTCTAAATTGTCCCTAGATATCTGTTTCCTATAGGCCCTTAGAATAGAGGGTTAGTATTAATGAAAGCGCTTTGAGTGGTCTTTGTAACTAGAAAAGCGCTATATAAGTGCAGGTTAGTTAGTTAGTTAGTTAGTTGATGCTCAAGGGCACATGACAAGTTATTGAGACACTGATATTTTTTGTTGTGATATACACACCACTGTTGTTGGCTTTTGTTTCAATAAATTGTTTGAGATGAGGAAATCACCATTGCATGCTTCTACTTAAATGCCCTACTTTTATGATATTATATCACTGTAGCTTGAACTTTTAACATTTTCTATAAATTTCATCCAAAAATCAAATATCCTTAACTTTTTGTGAGTAGTGTATTAGATGAGCTCCATTCCTTATATACTTGTTTCCTTATATTCTTATTTTTTTATGTTTCCTTATACTCATGTTTTTCTTAAACATTTTTTATGTTCTAATCTATTGTGACATTTTCCCTTATAGTATTCTATATTATATTGCATTTCTTTATATTCTTATATATTATATTTTTTCTATTATTGTATAATGACTATATTATTAATATATATGTTCCATAGTCAGTTATTTAAATGAAGTATAATATTAGGATGTCATTTATACCAGTATATCTGACCATAAAACGAGCAAAAAATAAGACAAAAAACAAAACCAATGTGAATACCAGGTGTCAGTCAAACCCCTTCTCCTTATACTTGGGAAATATCATCCCTCTGTACGTATTTTTGAACTGTGATGTTTTGTGCATTTCTTTAATTCCACATTCAAACTGTTCCATAGTTTCACCCCTTACGCTGAAACACAAAAATTGTTCCTTCACGTTCTCACCAGTGCCAATTTAAATAATCCCCTTAAGTTATATTCACCCTCTCTTTCTGTGGATATGTGTTGAATATTGCTTGGCAGTTGATTATATTTTGCTTTAAACATAATTTGTGGTATTTGATAATCTACTAAATCTGATAGTTTGAGTATTTTTTTTTTGGGGGGGGGGGGGGGACTTATTTTGTACCCGTAGGTAGATTTGTTCTGCAGTCCGGTGACAAGCCACCAGCTGCCGGTCGCTGCGTGCGCAAGCGCCCCTTAACTCCCTAACCTGCATGTTTTTTAGCATGTGGGAGGAAACCGGAGAAATCCCGGAGTAAACCCACGCAGACACTGGGAGAACATGCAAACTCCACACAGATCACTGTTGGCCGGGGGCAGGGATCGAACCCACGATCTCATGATCCCCGCGATCCCCCGGCCGAGGGTAAACTGTGCTGCCGCGGTGCTAACCACTGCGCCACCGTGAGTATTTTTGACTGTAAAAATAACTTATTTGTATGATCCCAATACCCTGTGTTGTGAATGATTCTTATTGTTCTTTTCTGCAGAGTGATTAGTGAGCGGATTGTGCTGTTATACTGTAGTTACTGCCCCAAACCTCTGCACAGTAACTCAGATGTGGTGAAACCAGAGAACAGTACACAATGTGGAGTGAATCATGATCAAGAACCAACTTTGCTTTATTTAGTATTGCTATGCTTCGCGCCATTTTGGAGTTTAATTTTGGAGTAGTTTATATGTGATTTCCAATTAAGTTGTTCGTCTGTTATGACTCCCAAAAATGTATTTTCCCCAGCTCTATCAGTGGTAAAACCATCTACTTGAATTGTTGTCTGTGAATTCAGTTTACTGTTCCCAGATATCATTAATTTTGTTTTACTCAGGTTTACTGACAATTTATTTCTGTCAAACCATATTTTTAGTTTTCCCATTTCAGTGTTACAAGCTGCAAGTAGTGCATCAGTTGGTTTCCAGTACAGAAAATATTAGTATCGTCAGCAAATAAAACCATTTTCAATATTTTTGATACACTGCATATATCATTAATGTAGAGAATAAAACATTTTGGGCCCCGCACTGACCCCTGGAGAACATCATAAGTAATGTTGAATTTTGAGGAGCAACAGTCACCAGACTTAAACTGTTTCTGGTTTGCGAGATAACTCTTAACCCATCCTAAAACCACACCCCCAATACCATAATGTTGCAATTTCATTAACAATATGTTGTGATGTATTGTATCAAATGCTTTTTGTAAATCAATGAATAGTCCAACTGCTTGCTTCTTTTGATCTATGGAGTTTATGATTTCTTCAACTGAGTCTAAAAGTGCAAGTAATGTTGATCTGTTTGTTCTGAATTCGTATTGGCCATCACTGATCAGATTATGTTTGTCTATGAATTTTTCCAGTTGCTTATTAAATAGTTTTTCAAGAATTGTTGGGAACTGGGGTAATAATGAAACTGGTCTGTAGTTTGTGAAGTGGTGCTTGCTGCCAGATTTGTACAGAGCTCTAACCTTCACTGTTTTCATTTGTTCTGGAAATGTACCAGTTTGAAAAGATAAATTACAAATGTGTGTCAGTGGTTTTGCAATAACTTCAGTGACCTTTTTTTACTGTAATCATGTCAATGTCATTACAATCACGAGATTTTGTTTTTACATTTCTTGACAATGTCAATTTCGCCTTCATTTACCGGTTCAAAGAACAGTGAGCAGGGATTCCTACTAATTAATTCTTCCATATTTACTGTGGATACTCCTTTCTCATATTTTTTTTTGCCAAATTTGGTCCCACATTTACAAAAAATGTATTAAAATTATTGGCTATAACATCCATATTGTATTCTTCCCTGTCATTATATACAGTATATCACAAAAGTGAGTACACCCCTCACATTTATGTAAATGTTTTATTGTATCTTTTCATGGGACAACACTGAAGATATGACACTTTGATACAATGTAGTCAGTGTACAGCTTGCATAACAGTGTAAATTTGCTGTCCCCTCAAAATAACTCAACACACAGCCATTAATGTCTAAACCGCTGTCAACAAAAGTGAGTACACCCCTAGTGAACATGTCCAAATTGTGCCCAAAGTTTCAATATTTTGTGTGGCCACCATTACTTTCCAGCACTGCCTTAACTGTCTTGGGCATGGAGTTCACTAGAGCTTCACAGGTTGCCACTGCAATCCTCTTCCACTCCTCCATGATGACATCATGGTGTTAGAGACCTTGCGCTCACCCACCTTCCGTTTGAGGATGCCCCACAGATGTTCAACAGGATTTAGGTCTGGAGACATGCTTGGCCAGTCCATCACCTTTACCCTCAGTTTCTTTAGCAAGGCAGTGGTCGTCTTGGAGGTGTGTTTGGGGTGGTTGTCATGTTGGAATACTGCCCTGTGGCCCAGCGGCCCAGTTTCCAATCATGCTGTGTTTCAGTATGCCACAGTACATGTTGGCATTCATGGTTCCCTCAATGAACTGTAGCTCCCCAGTGCCGCAAGCACTCATGCAGCCCCAAACCGTGATACTCCCACTACCATGCTTGACTATAGGCAAGGCACTCTTGTCTTTGTGCTTCTCACTGGTTGCCGCCACACATGCTTGACGCCATCTGAATCAAATAAGTTTATCTTGGTCTCATTAGACCACAGGACATGGTTCCAATAATCCATGTCCTTAGTCTGCTTGCCTTCAGCAAACTGTTTGCAGGCTTTCTTGTGCATCATCTTTAAAAGGGGCTTCCTTCTGGGACAACAGCCATGCAGACCAATTTGATGCAATGTGCAACGTATAGTCTGAGCACTGACAGGCTGACCCCCCACCCCTTCAACCTCTGCAGCAATGCTGGCAGCACTCATACATCTATTTTCAAAAGACAACCTCTGGATATGACGCTGAGCACGTGTACACAACTTCTTTGGTCGACCATGGCGAGGCCTGTTCTGAGTGGACTCTGTCCTGTTAAACCGCTGTATAGTCTTGGCCACCGTGCTGCAGCTCAGTTTCAGGGTGTTGGCAGTCTTCTTGTAGCCTAGGCCATCTTTATGTAGAGCAACAATTCTTTTTTTCAGATCCTCAGAGAGTTCTCTGCCATGAGGTGTCATGTTGAACTTCCAGTGACCAGTATGAGAGAATGTGAGAGCGATAACACCAAATTTAAGACACCTGCTCCCCATGCACACCTGAGACCTTGTAACACTACCGAGTCACATGACACCGGGGAGGAAAAATGGCTAATTGGACATAATTTGGACATTTTCACTAGGGTTGTACTCACTTTTGTTGCCAGCAGTTTAGACATTAATGACTATGTGTTGAGTTATTTTTGAGGGGACAGCAAATTTACACTGTTAAACAAGCTGTACACTGACGACTTTACATTGTATCAAAGTGTCATATTTTCAGTGTTGCCCCATGAAAAGATATAATAAAATATTTACAAAAATGTGAGGGGTTGTACTCACTTTTGTGAGATACTGTATAAACTATTCTGGTAGCCCGCTTTGTCCAGTTCCATTCTTAATAATGCTATTCAAGATGCCCCGTATTCCTTTAATATTGTTTTTGTTAATATCTAATAACTTTTGATAATACTCTTTCCTGCTGTTCTTTATAATTACAGTACAATTGTACAATTCCAAGTAAAATAAAAATAGCTAAAGTCATACCTCTGTAAAAAACTGGAAACAAGCACCACTTTGTGATGTATTAAATATGATCTATTTCATATTGTTGTGTGTTATGGGTGGCGGCGGAACCGGAAGGGTGGAGCCGCCACCCTGTATATAAAAGGCTGATGCAGAAGAGGCACGGTCTCTTTACGACCAGACCTCTGCCTAGACAGGAGCGCCTTTGACACACTGTGAGTGCTTCAATAAAGTTACGTTCTACTGCACCTCTGGCCTCGTTATTGAAGTACTGGTTATGGACAAAACATTTGGCGACAAGGATAAAAGTATGGATAAGAGAGTTTCTAGTATTCGGTCATTTTTGGAGCTCCCGGGCGAGCCACCGGTTCCCTGGGCAAGGTGGTTTGCAGCATTCCAGAATTATTTGGTGACTTTGAACCTCGGCGAATTGGAGAAACTACATGCACGAGCAATATTGGTCCATAATCTCGGCATGGAGGGACAATGCATTCTCAGCACATTGGGTGAGAGTGATAGTTTTGAAGACGTGGTTGAGCTAATGGTGTGCTACTTTCACACTCCAGAAAACGTCATAATCCGAGGGATTCAGTTTCGGCAGCGTTGCCAGCAGACTGGAGAGTCGGTGCAGCGATACGTCACAGACCTGCATCAGCTGGCTGGGGAATGCCAGTTCGCGGCTTTGGAAAAAGAAATGGTCCGCGATCAATTGGCAGAGCACACGCTATGTTCTGCGGCATGGTCAAGGCTCCTCACACACTCCATTGAACTGACGTTAGCCATGGCAGTCGAGATAGCTCAACAATTTGAAGCAGCGGATAAACTAAGGACCTCGGTGAGAGAACTATGTTGAGGCAAGCTGAATAACAGTCAGCGGCACAGGCTATGGACCCGGGTAGTGATGATAGCGCAGAAGACACGGAAGAATACACTACTGCTATTAAAATAAGGTCCGCCCCAGGGTTGCCCAGATGTATGGGCTGCGGGTCCACCAAGCACCGATACAAGGCAAGAAAGTGTCCGGCGAGGGGCAAATGCTGTGGAAAGTGTGGACTCCTACATCATTTCGCCAGGGCCTGTAAAAAATTTGAGCGAGGGGAACAGCAATGCAAAGTGGATTTCCCCGCCAGGACTCCTACAGTTATTCACACCGTCTACCCAAGCAGAGATGGCTGTACATACTATGAGGTAATTCTGGACGGCGTGGAGGTGCCGTTACTCGTCGACACAGGCACAGCAGTTTCCGTGCTGAACTGGCCTACTGTGAGGAGATTGTTCCCATATTACCATGTGAGAGAAATGTCGACGCCATATTGTGGCTACAGAGGTAATACGCTGGCCTTCGTGTGTTGACGGCGAGATACAAGTCGGCAGTGATGGCCAACGTCCAGTTTGTGGTGACCGTCAGCGGGTCAAATGTGATGGGCTGCGACATGTTCTACGTCCTGGGCTTCACGATCACCAGTGGTGTCAGAGAAGAGTG
The DNA here is from genome assembly GCA_020510985.1 of Pholidichthys leucotaenia. Classification (NCBI taxonomy): domain Eukaryota; kingdom Metazoa; phylum Chordata; class Actinopteri; order Cichliformes; family Pholidichthyidae; genus Pholidichthys; species Pholidichthys leucotaenia. The sequence goes on along the minus strand of CM035839.1, from coordinate 140,502,174 downwards.
GTCGTTGGGCTGTGGTTTGTGGGACCGACCGGTTCCAAGTGTGGTGGACAATGCGGTATGGGACAAAGAATGGCCTAGTATTCTGGGAGATGGACAGGACCAATTCCATCCAGGGCCATCGCAGGAGGGTTCCGGTGCCAGGGCCCAAGTTACCCTGGATGTGGGAACTGGGCAGCACGGTGGAACACCCGTGATGGCGAATGTACCAGAGAGGATGGCTCCCTCTGCTTCCAGAATTCGGCCGGGAGGTACTGAGAAACAAGGGGCTGCGACTGCTTTGCCGGCATTACAAATGAAAGAGAGTAGGGCAGGATCGGCTGGCACGGAGAACAGACGTGCCACAGAAAAACACTGGAAGCCGAGTGGGGCTTCTCGAGGGGTCGCTGGTGTGGTTTGATCCAGAGAGGAGGCCCAGTTGAGACGTCGTGGACATTGGAAGCCAAGTCGAGCTCCTCTGGGAGTCGCTGACGTGGTTCGACCCAGAGAGGAGGCTCAGCTGAGAAGGATCCATGGCAAGAGGGAGCAACGGGATGACCAGGGGCGGCTGCAGGTGGGGGCTGTTCGGGAGGACGGTTACCTCCAGCTGTCCAATGACTCATGGAGACACCCCACCGAGCTGCAGCGCACCAACGATGAGGAGGTGTTGAGACTCCAACGTGGCACGTCTCCAGGGGCGAAGAGACAAAGACGCTCTGGGCAGGATCCACCAAATGGGTCTCTGGGGGTGGCTTCTCCATCGGAACTGTATGGTAGCAGGGGGGTGATGGGTTAAACTGCATATTATGTTGTGAATTGCTTAGGCTACATAGTCAATATGTTCGTTACATTGAGTGCTATGTGAGTTGCCCATGTACAAAAAAAAAAAAAAAAAAAAGAGTGACGTTTAAAGTATATATTACTGTGTGGTTTGCCCGGGTTATGGGGGGGGGGGGGTGTTGGGTGTGCCAATAGCAATGTGCCAACGTAAATATTGACTGGTTAATTGTTGAATGGGAGTTTGCCTGTATGTATGAAAGTTCATGGGATTATTTTCAGTTATATTAGGAACACAGCAGTTTTTTTTTTAATTTTCATGGACTATATACAGTATATATATATATATATATACAGTATATATATACAGTATATATACAGTGGGGCAAAAAAGTATTTAGTCAGCCACCAATTGTGCAAGTTCTCCCACTTAAAAGATGAGAGAGGTCTCCAATTTTCATCATAGGTATACCTCAACTATGAGAGACAAAATGAGAAAAAAAAATCCAGAAAATCACATTGAAGGATTTTTAATGAATTAATTGGTAAATTCCTCAGTAAAATAAGTATTTGGGACTTCCGGTTATGGCTGCCACGTAGAACGGACGTGTCTCGCTCTGCTCTGCTCCTGGAGAAAAAAATCGGCAAATAACTCTCATTTGGGACAGAACGTATCCCAGCATTTGAGCGAGGATATGTCGGCGAAGCCTAAGGCTGGAAAACCAGGAAAAGGAAAAAGCGAGCCGCCGAAACAGTCCAAATTAACGGACTTTCAGGTCTGTGACGCAGCAAACAAGGCTCCATATATGGCGGAGGCGGCTGGCGGCGGTGCGATTTCTGCGGGGAATGGCGCAGATGCGCTGATGGCTGCCATGAGTTCAATGAGAGCGGACTTTTCCTCTAGATTTGATGGGATTATGACAGCGTTGGAAGGAATAAGAAAGGAATTGGGTGACTGTGTAGAACGAACGGCGCAGATGGAGCTCCGTCTCGCTAGTGCTGAAGATGACGTCACCCGTCTTCAATTAAAGGTGCGCACTTTGGAAAAAAAAAATAAATCTCTGGAAGATAATATTTTGGATTTGGAATCTCGGTCGAGACAGAATAATTTGAGGCTGGTGGGTCTTCCAGAGGAATCAGAAGGTCGGGACGTATGTTCCTTTCTGGAAAAGTGGATTCCGGAGGTGCTGGGCAGCGAGGAGTTGCAATCAGCAGTGGTTCTGGAAAAAGCACATCGTATTGGCCCACGGAGAGATAAGGGACCGCCGAGGACCTTAATTATGAAGTTTCTTAGCAACAGAGACAGGATGAAGATCTTCAACGCTGCACGTGCTAAAGGAGAGATTAAACACCAGGACCAGCAGGTGCGGTTCTACCCAGATTTGGCCACAGGAATCCAACAATTGAGGAAGCAGTTTGATCCCGTACGTAAGGAGCTGCGCAACCTTGGGATTCGTCATGGTGTAATCTATCCTGCGAGACTGCTGACCACGTATGAGGGCAGAACCCACATCTTCAAGACCCCAGAGGAGGCGCAGGAGTTCATCAAGAAGATCAAAGAAGAAGAAGAGACTGGTGGGAGCTAAGCATGAACAAAATATAAGGTAGAATAATTAAGCATTTGCACAGGCATCTGACTGACTTGAAGTAAATAGTAAGTTTACAAAATATAGATTGTATTATATATTAAAAAAACAAAAAAACAAAACAAACAAAAAAAAAAAAACTATGATGTACAAAGTTGTTAAAAATTTTGGAGTTAAGTTGGAAAACTACAGAGGAGAGTTAATGTTACGTCATTAAAAGCAGTAGAGTTAGGGTGATTGGGAGGATGAAGAAGGAGTGGCTTAGGCTGTTCCCCGTGGGTGTGGAACGGTCGATGGCTATATCGGGAGACAGAATTTTTCTTTTGATTTTGGGGGGTTTGCCACAAGTGTGGGAAGGGGAAATTTGTTTGTGTGTAGTTTGTAGGATGAATGTTCAACCACTCATGTTTTTGCTTCTCTGTATGAGCATGTTTACACTGCAAGGTAATCCCAAACTCTCTATTGATCATGGACCAAAGTGTTAATCTTAATTTAACTTCATGGAATTGCAGAGGTCTACAAAATTTAAAAAAACTTAAACAAGTTATGAATAAAATAAAGGACATGGGTTCAAGAATTGTGTTTTTACAAGAAACTCATCTGATAGAGGAGGATGTTAAAAGAATTAGGAGTAGATGGCAGGGAAGTGTATTCACCTCTTCATTTTCATCCCGAGCCAGGGGAGTTATGACTCTCATACATAAATCAGTTCCTTTTCAAGTGAAAAATGTAATTGGAGACAAATTTGGAAGATATGTAATCATTCAAGGTTCTTTGCTATTAGAAAATATAAATCTTGTGAACTTATATGGTCCCAATATAGATGATCAGAAGTTCTTTGCTAATTTATTTCTCATCTTATCATCACTTACAGGGCAACATATAATAGCAGGGGATTTTAATTGTACATTGAATCCAGGTGTGGATAGATCAACAGGACTGGATTGTACGCACATTGGATGTAGGATGACTATTAATCATTTTATGAAAGAATTGAGATTGTTAGATATATGGAGAGAAATGAAACCACAAGTTAAAGCCTATTCTTGTTATTCCAGTACCTACAAGACATTCTCACGTATTGATTATTTTTTGATTTCCACAGAATTAAGGTCCAAGATTCAAAACTGCTTTTATGATAACATCGTGATCTCTGATCATGCACCCTGTTGTCTAATATATGTAGATTAAAAATTGACAAAGGAATCAGGTAGATGGCAATTTCAGCATAAATGGCTTCAGGATGAGGAATTTGTCAAGTATATAGAAAAACAGATAGACGAGTTCTTTGACATCAATACTACACAAACATCAGCATGTGTAAAGTGGGAGGCTTTCAAAGCTTTTATTAGGGGACATATTATTAGTTATACAGGATCAAAATCTAAGAAGACTCGAGAGGAGAGAGCTAAATTGGAACATAAAATAAAAAATCTTCAGGAAAAAGTGTATGCAGGAAGTGACCCAAGGTTGGAGAATGAATTACTGATTTTGAGAGCTGAATACGACAAAAAATCAGCGAATAGAGCTGCCTCGAGTCTTCTAAGATTGAAACAATCTTTTTATGAACAAGGTGAAAAATCAGGAAAATTATTAGCATGGCAGATTAAACAATTGGAAATTAAAACACCAATTACCAGTATTATAAGTAATGGACAGGTAGTTATAGATCCTTTAGAAATTAATAGAGCCTTTAGAGATTACTATGAAAAATTATATGATACCAAAAATGAACCTGATTTAACAAAACTAAATGGGTTTTTGAACGAACTATCTATACCGTGTATTCCAAATGAAAACAGGGAGATATTGGAGTCTAAAATTAGTCAAGAAGAAGTTGGGCTAGCCATTGATAATATGAAATCAGGAAAAAGTGCAGGACCAGATGGTCTTCCAGTTGACCTTTATAAAAAATTTAAGAATAAATTAATAAAACCTTTTTTGGAAATGGTTTTAGAAGCATTTCAAAATAATAATTTACCATCATACATAAATAATGCCTTAATTATACTGCTGCCAAAACCAGGTAAGCCCTCTAATAAATGTGAAAATATGAGACCAATAAGCCTATTAAACGCCGACCTTAAGATAATCTGTAAAATTTTAGCAAGACGAATACAAGAAATTTTACCAAATATTATTAATCGAGATCAGAATGGCTTTATAAAGGGTAGACAAGGCTTCCATAATGTAAGAAGACTATTTAATATTATTTATTTTAATAAAGAAGCACCGGATACAGCTCTCCTATCATTGGACGCCGAAAAGGCCTTTGATAGAGTTGAATGGCCCTTTCTTTTTGAAGTCCTACAAAGGTTTGGACTTGGAAATAATTTCATAAAATGGGTTCAAATAATATACAATAATGCTACAGCAGAAATCCTAACAAATAACAATATTTCAAAACCAATAAAAATCAATAGAGGATGTCGACAAGGCTGTCCACTTTCACCTTTACTGTTTACTATGGCAATTGAACCTTTAGCGATAGCGATACGTTTACATTCACAAATATATGGAATTAAAGTTGGACCAACAGAACATAAAATCTCCCTGTACGCCGATGATATAATTTTGTTTATGTCGAATCTAAAAAAATCAATTCCAACCTTGTTGAATTTAATAAAGAATTTTGGGGAAATATCAGGATATAAAATAAATAAAACTAAATCTTCAATATTAATGCTAAATGAGACCCAGAGAAATTACTCAGCCCCTGAGGTAAATCAATTCAATGTTGTAAATCAGTTTAAATATTTAGGAATCCAAATTATGCCTAAGCTAGAATCAGTCGCCAGTGTCAACTATGAAGCCTTAATGTCAGATATCAGTGAGTTAACTCAGAGATGGATGTCACTACCAATGTCGATGATCGGGAGAATCAATATACTTAAAAGTAATATTTTACCTAAAATACTTTATTTATTTCAATACATTCCCTTATCACCACCTTTAGATCTATTCTCAAGAATAAAAAAAAAGTTAGTGGAATTTATATGGAACAACAGGAGGGCTAGATTACGTTTGTCTTTATTATATTTACCATTTGATCGTGGAGGTCTGAAATGTCCAAATTTTATGTTGTATTATTGGTCGGCACAACTGAGGTCTATGACATATTATTTTTCATCAAATGATCTCCCTCACTGGACTGAAATGGAATCATACAATTTACCTTTACCTCTTCCCTTATTCATATACTCAGATTCGGCAAAAAAATTACAAAAACAAGTTAAAAATCCATTTGTAAAGCATATGATCAAAATATGGTGTGAAGCTAAAAACTATTTAAAAGAACCACAGTTATTGTCACAATTTAGTCCAATATGGGGTAATCAATATTTTAAACCAGGGAGAGCGGACGCTGTATTTAAAGTATGGAATTTAAAAGGGATACAAAAGATTCAGGATTTATATTTGCCAGGTGCAGACAACATAATGTCTTTTGAAGAGCTGAGGATCAAATTTAATCTCAATAGAACACATTTTTTTAAATATCTTCAACTTAGAAACTTTATTCGATCAAATCAAAATAAAGCTCTCACTCGACCTATTTATTCATCCTTGGAAAAAATGATGATGAAAGATAGTAAAAGAAAGGGTATTATTTCAGAGTTTTATAACTCATTGACACTATCTTCAAGTGAAAATTCACTGAAAAGATTAAACTACTGGAAAGAAGATCTGCAAATTGAAATTTCAGAGGAACAATGGGAATTGGCTTGTACAGAAGCTCAAACCAAATCAATAAATGCACGCCTTAAATTGATACATTTCAAATGGTTAATGCGGATGTATGTTACACCAGAGGAGTTAAATAGATATAACAAAAATATACCAGATACATGCACAAAATGCATGGAAAGTAAAGGAACCCTATTTCATTGTTTATGGGAATGTAGATTAATAAGAATGTTTTGGGAAGAGGTGAGGGTAACAATTGAAAAAATAATCTCAAAACAAATCATATTGAATCCTAAACTGTTTTTGTTGGGTCTGTACCCAGAAAAGCATAATTTTAATAAAAGTGAAAGAACATTCATAGACCTCAGTTTGCTTAATGCCAAAAAATGTATTGCACTATTATGGAAAAAGACTCATAGACCAGATGTGACTCAGTGGTTAAGACAGATGTTAACAAACCTTCCATTAGAAAGAATAACATATATACTAAAATCAAAGGAAATTGTGTTTGAGAATATATGGAGACCTTTTATTGATTATGTAAAAAATTTAAACATAACTCTTGAAGAAGAAGGTGAATGATGTGTGTGGACCTTGTAAATTCCAAACTGGTGAACATAATATGTATACTTATGTATTGGATTGTCTAGACTAAACAGAGGAGCATTGTTGAAGACTTGATTTTGTTGGTGGTTGTTGGTGTTTTTAGTGCATTTTTTTTTTTTTGTAGTACTTTAGTGTTAGTGTTTGATTGTTTGTATCATGTTTGTTAAAAAAAAAAAAAAGGTTCAATAAAGATATTGTGGAAAAAAAAAAATAAGTATTTGGTCACCTACAAACAAGCAAGATTTCTGGCTCTCATAGACCTGTAACTTCTTCTTTAAGATGCTCCTCTGTCCTCCACTCGTTACCTGTATTAATGGCACCTGTTTGAACTTGTTATCAGTATAAAACACACCTGTCCACAACCTCAAGCAGTCAGACTCCAAACTCCACTATGGCCAAGACCAAAGAGCTGTCAAAGGACACCAGAAACAAAATTGTAGACCTGCACCAGGCTGGGAAGACTGAATCTGCAATAGGTAAGCAGCTTGGTGTGAAGAAATCAACTGTGGGAGCAATTATTAGAAAATGGAAGACATACAAGACCACTGATAATCTCCCTCGATCTGGGGCTCCACGCAAGATCTCACCCCGTGGGGTCAAAATTATCACGAGAACGGTGAGCAAAAATCCCAGAACCACATGGGGGGACCTAGTGAATGACCTGCAGAGAGCTGGGACCAAAGTAACAAAGGCTACATCAGAAACACACTACGCCGCCAGGGACTCAAATCCTTCAGTGCCAGACGTGTCCCCCTGCTTAAGCCAGTACATGTCCAGGCCCGTCTGAAGTTTGCTAGAGAGCATTTGGATGATCCAGAAGAGGATTAGGAGAATGTCACATGGTCAGATGAAACCAAAATAGAACTTTTTGGTAAAAACTCAACTTGTCGTGCTTGGAGGAGAAAGAACACCATATCTACTATGAAGCATGGGGATGGAAACATCATACTTTGGGGCTGTTTTTCTGCAAAGGGACCAGGACGACTGATCCGTGTAAAGGAAAGAATGAATGGGGCCATGTATCGTGAGATTTTGAGTGAAAACCTCCTTCCACCAGCAAAGGCATTGAAGATGAAATGTGGCTGGGTCTTTCAGCATGACAATGATCCCAAACACACCACCCGGGCAACGGAGGAGTAGCTTCATAAGAAGCATTTCAAGGTCCTGGAGTGGCCTAGCCAGTCTCCAGATCTCAACCCCATAGAAAATCTTTGGAGGGAGTTGAAAGTCTGTGTTGCCCAGTGACAGCCCCAAAACATCACTGCTGTGGTTTATATTAATCATATATCCCATAACCTACATATGTATAAGCATGTGAGAATGTTTGGTGATTACATATGTACAACGACTTCACACCTCAGAACAGGACAAGAGGTCTCAACCGCCAGCAAAGATCAAAGAGCATCCGAGGCGCTGCAGTGGAGACCAGATCGATCGCCCTGACCACCCAGGGTCAGGTGGAGGAGTAGAAAGACAAAGGAGGGGGGATTAAGCTAATGCGGGATGTCAGCTTTGATATGCAATGTCTTTTGTTATGTGTAGGTATAAGTATGTAGAGCTGAATGTGTTCGGTCTCTTATTCTACTTCTGCTTCTGCACTGAGATGAGACTTGTTAGAGGAGCGAAGCTGATAATAAACTTTGGTTTATAAGTCACATCGCCTCGTTATTCCAAGCTCTTCTACACTGGTGACCAGACGTGAGGATGGAACAGAGACGTTCTCCCGCGAGTAACTCATCAGAGGCGACCCAGGCAAGCGCCGGCGCCCATGCAGATAGGGGAATGGATGGAAGACGTTCCCCCACAGCAGAAGAGAGGGCTCAACCGAGCACCATCCCCAGCCCCGCCGTGAGAGCAGAAGAAAGGCGCTCTCACCCGGCGGACACATCAAGTACGGCCCACACAAGCACCGTCACTGTCAAGCTGCCAGAATTCTGGCAAGAAGACCCGAGCTCGTGGTTCCAGCAAGCTGAGGCTCAGTTTGCACTGGCGGGCATAACAGCGGACGAGATGAAGTTTTATCACATCGTCGCCAAACTCGACGCTGCCACGTCAAGATGCGCGCGGAGCATAATCCGACAGCCGCCCGCCCATGACAAATACAGAGAG